>CM071626.1:0-682058 GCA_036419045.1 Scirpophaga incertulas | reverse complement strand
ATTTTTTTATATGTGTTAAGAGAATCAGAGAATTTATAAGTGTTGTCTATCATAATCTTTTCAGAATCTACAGGATAATCCAAATTATAAAGTGAACCATCCAGGATCATCTCCCCTGCCATGTGACAAAAAGAAAGGGGTGGAATTTAGTACCATCATGGATTACAGTATTGAGAGCACATTGCACCTCAGCTACGTTCTTATCCCAATTTCTATGATCAGAACGCACATATGATGCAAGAGATCTAACAATTTCACGGTTCACACGCTCCATCTGGTTAGTTTGGGGATGATAAACTGGATTATAAAATAAGTGGTGGAAACTTTATATTTAATTATTAATTCCTTAAATTCTTTAGAAACAAATTGAGGGCCATTATCAACATAAATATACTTAGGCACCCCATGCGTAAGAAAAACAAAGAGAGATGAAATCCCAAATCAACAAGTCATTTCATATACTTATATATTACTCTATGCAATATAAAAATTGAGTAATAAATCAAGGCATAAGATATCATATACAAGCTACAATCCATCAGCTTGTAAAAGAATAATAAAGGTCACTGACATCAGCGCCTCTTCACTAAGTGTGTCAGGAAGTTAAAGTCAACTATTATGTATTCAATTAATTAATACTCACAACCAATACAGATACTAATGTGTACCGTTGTTAGTTATTATTATAAAAAATTTGGCAAAAATATGCATAATTATATATTGGAAAATTCCCTGCTTGTGGAAGTTTATCATCGTCACACACCATATTGTTAATAATGTGCAAACAGTTTATATTCATTCAGATGAATAAGATCAATAAATACATTTGTTACAACAAACCATTTATTTTAAAGAAGTGCATTTCATAAATGCAACAAAGTCAACAGCTATGTGTTGAATTAAATAATACTCACACAAAATACAGATAATAATGTGTACAGTTGGTAGTTATTATTAATGAAAATTAAGCAAAAATATGCATAATTCCATATTAGAAGAGATTCCTACTAGAGGAAGTTTATAATGGTAAACAACCATACATATAGTTAATAATGTGTTTAAACCAGTTTTATATTCATTCAGATGAATAAAGATCAATAAATACATTTGTTGCAACAAACCTTTTTATTTTAATAGAAGTGCATCACATAGATGCAAATTTAGCATTACACTTTGACTACATATGTCAGTGTAATAATTAATTCAAAATTAGTTACCAAGCAGGTTAATATTTGAGATGAAGTTGACATTTAATAAACCTGAGAACATGACTGAGTTCTCAGTCAAAGATATTTTATTTAAAAAAAATTAAGTTTCATAATTTGACAGGGATTCACCTTTGAGACGCATCAATATTGAAATCAAAGTAAGACTTGAGTACCACTATATCTGGATTAGAGTCAACCACCCTTGACAACCTACACAACAGATAATTACTACGAGACACTAACCTTTCCAACAGACCAGATACAGTACAACTATCACCCGGGATATCTCTTTCAATGTCTGAAACCTTCGGAGTACATATTGTCACCTCCTTAGACTGGTCACAAACACCAAACTGGTCAATGGTTTTTGGGCTTCCCCCGTCGGGCTAATTTCACTGTGTGTCTGAGGAACTTCCTTAGGTCGTCCGTTGAGGAAGATGGTTCAGCTGGTAAATGTATGATACTGAGTTCGTGTAACAATTCATCCTTCAAGAGATACTCAACAGAACATCCTGCAGTGATAAAGTCCATGATTAACAATATGCAATGAAATAGTTAAACATTAAAGCCAAAAAATCCCCATTAGTTAGTTATAACGTAGATAAGGTATACATTAAAGTAATATAAATGATATAATAATGAAACTTAAATAAATTAAAACTAACTATATATAAAACTAATATCTCTAATAATTATTTTAAGTAAAATTAAAAACTAAACTATAAATAAAATATTTGAATAAATCGCTGCCGTCAGGCAACGTCCCCATAACACTAGCAGCATTGCCACGTTGTATGGCGATGCTGATTCGCTGCGCCATATATGAGCCAGCTTTCCGGTCACATGTAGCCTCGGTCAATCTATAGCTGCACTCTTTAAAAACTCTGTGGGCACTTTCCCCCCCAGGGCCCCAGAGTTTCCACCCCAAAAGGCTCAAATATGCAACACACTATTATGTTTGCATACTTGCGCCGTTTGAGGAGAGTTCAGAGAGTCGAGTTAGCAGCAGACCCAGCCCTACGCGGTGCCACGAAGATGGGACTGCGCTAGAGTATCAGCACATGTCGCCGTCCCACTAGTGGTCGTCCCATCCCCAGGCACCTCCGATGGCACGAGCGTCATGCCGTCGGGTCTCTTACCGTCGTCACGGCTAATGCGGCCGGTTCTAAAACAGCCGGTGCTCCGCACTGGCTAGGGCCCTACGGATGACGTCGTTAAGGCTGGCATGGCGAGAGGCACGCCCCCGCGCTTCTGCTGCAAGATAGGCCGTGATGACCTAGTTGGTCAACATGATCACCACAAACGACAGCGATGTGGCACAACGCAGGTCGCTCCCAGGCGAAGAGCAACTGATAAACGGAATGTCGTGTTATCTAAAAAGGTTCCTAAATTGTAAGAAGGTAGAGCTTGCAGCCATTGCCCCGGATTCCCCATTCAGCGCTGGCAATGAGGCGAGCGCGCTCTACAGGGCTGGTTGCCGTATGGTATATGGTTGTCCCGTACCAGCCTGCAAAGCGGCTCGTCCCCAAAGACGCTGTGAACTGGTGTTTACAGGCAGGTCGACATTTGGGCAGGCCGCGCTCCACGCATCTATAGCCTCTGTTATAAAAGGAATATTAAGTGGCTGGATTTGTGATTTCATAATCTTGCTCATTAAATCTATTGAACTGTGTATAGAAGACAGATATGCGGGGAGTGAAACGCTGGTTACTTTCCTGATGCCTATACCACCCGTGTCTTATCGGCAGAGATGCCTGGGTCCACGAGTGATCGTCTAAATTTATATTTAATACTGAAGCTAGAAAGGTTATAAATAATTTTGTCAATTCTTTCTAAAAGGTTGGGAAATCTCAAAAAATGGCTGCACCTCAGGACATATGTGAATTTTGGTACAAAAAGACAATATTTGATAATTGTGTATGCTACGTGAGCATTTATTTTTGATATGCGGTCCGAGGCTTCAGAAAGGTTTTTAATTTTTTAAGCATTAAAATATAACCAGTTGTGTTTTAATAAAAAGTAAGTTTAATTATATAAAAATTAAAGTTAAGTTTAAACAATAAATGTGGTTAAAATTAAGTAAGCTAAATGAACAAATATTACACAGAAAATGTGTTTAAATTAAATAAGCTAGTCAGTGCTTAAGGATACACAAGTATGTGATTAAGATTAAATTAAGTAAGCTAGACAATGCTTAAGGATACACAAGTATGTGATTTAGATTAAATTCAGTAAGGTAGACAACGCTTAAGGATACACAAGTATGTGATTAAGATTAAATTAAGTTAGCTAGACACGCTTAAGAATACACAAATATGTGATTTAGATTAAATTAGGTAAGCTAGACACAACACCTAAGAATACACCAATTATATGTGATTTAGATTTAATTAGGTAAGCTTGAAATTAAGACACAATATTATTATTACGCATTACATATGATTACATCTTTTTCTAGATGTATATTTTTAAGTAAAAGTATTAAGATTTGTATTACACAAACAAAAGTTAAATCACCACCATTTGAAGTCTTCCAGGCCTAACGTTGGGTACGCCAATTGTAGCGTTTATTTATTGATAGTTTAAGAAAAAAAGAAATTTGCCGGCTAAGATCAGGGTGTGGGTATAATCCTTATCGGAATCGAACCGACCTGGTGATATAGTAGATATTTAGGATTAATGATATGGGCGCCTCCACATAGATGCAAACAGACCTTCAAATGGTTAGGTGATAAAATTAAACCAAGAAATTTATATTATGTAAGTTTATAATTACATTGAAAGAGATTTACACATTAGAACATTTAAATACAAAATATGTATATATATATATATATAAGCGTCCACCAAACAATAGGCACGGTATGTTTGCACACACGTTACACATTTAAAGTTCAGTTGAGCTGAGCCATCCTCCATTCGTCACCCAAGGTGAATGTCATCCAAAAGAAAAAATTAATTCCTCCAAAATACGGTGGTTCACACACGCAAAACGGTATAAATTGTAAGAGGTCACCTTATACGTTGGGATTCCATCGGTGATGGCAGGGATTTCCGCTGATAAGTAAGACAACCTACATCACCGCATGGCTGGGTGCATGAGGTCAGGTTGGGATGAAACGGCCAAACGCCCTATATTTGAGATGGTTCCGAGGTATACCGTGAACCCATTATCTGGGATTGCAGACGAACAATTAAGGCATTATGCCGTTATTTAAAAGAATATATTAAAAAGAAGAAAACATATATATAAAGAAAAAAAAGAAAAACTAATTCGTTTCAAACTAATTCGCCTGAAGCGGCACATCCGCCAGGAGAGGAACGCCGAAAGACCCATCTTTCGCGTCTCCCCCTAGCCGACGTCAAATGACAGCCAAGACTCGAGATAGCTAATAAATAGCCACGGAAGGATCGCCATAGAGCAAGCCGTCACGTTCCGAATTGGAAGAATCACCGAGTGAAGAAAAGGCGGACCTGTCCAACAAGGAGAAAGAAACGAAAACTTCTTTTAATAAACCAAAACAAAAGAATTTGTTTTAAGTAAACTCCTAATAGATAATATTAGGTATATATTAGTTATGAGAATATGTTGAGGTTTACTATTACAGTCCATGGCTTTACCCTATCAAATCTCTACAACCATAGGTCTGTATATTGAAATTTAAGTTTTAAATTACAAACCCAACTAAAACTCCTATCACAGACTCAACACCATCTGTATGCTGATTAAATGAATACAGAAACTAAATGTTTTGTCCCTATGTCCATCTTGTTATAAGTAAAATTTATTAAATATATTTAAGACAAAAAATTGCACTTATGCTGAGGCTGTACAGGTTCCGATCCCTTCACTCTTACTTTCACATAAAAGGTTACAAAAAAATAAATATCTGTCACAAAATCCTAATAGAATATGTAAACAAGAATTAAATTTGTAAATTACTAATGAATTAAAAAGCATTTGATGATCAAATTGTGCTGAAAACAATAGCAAAAAATAACACGTTACAGGCTGCGGCAACCTAACATCGGCCGCTGGAGGTTTTGTGTCGCGAGTGACTAGTTCCCTAGGCTGCGGCAACTTAACATCGCGGGCCACTGGAGGTTTTGTGTCGCGAGTGACTAATTTCCTAGGCTGCGGCAACCTAAATCGGGCCGCTGGAGGTTTTGTGTCGCGAGTGACTAGTTCCTAGGCTGCGGCAACTTAACATCAGGCGCCACTGGAGGTTTTGTGTCGCGAGTGACTAATTTCCTAGGCTGCGGCAACTTAACATCGCGGGCCACTGGAGGTTTTGTGTCGCGAGTGACTAATTTCCTAGGCTGCGGCAACTTAACATCGGGCCGCTGGAGGTTTTGTGGTCGCGAGTAACTAGTTCCTAGGCTGCGGGCAACTTAACATCAGGGCCACTGGAGGTTTTGTGTCGCGAGTGACTAATTTCCTAGGCTGTGGCAACTTAACATCAGGGCCACTGGAGATTTTGTGTCGCGAGTGACTAATTTCCTAGGCTGCGGCAACCTAACATCGGGCCGCTGGAGGTTTTGTGTCGCGAGAGTGACTAGTTCCTAGGCTGCGGCAACTTAACATCGCGGGCCACTGGAGGTTTTTGTGTCGCGAGTGACTAATTTCCTAGGCTGCCGGGCAACCTAACATCGGGCCGCTGGAGGTTTTGTGTCGCGAGTGACTAATTCCCTAGGCTGCGGCAACTTAACATCAGGGACACTGGAGGTTTTGTGTCGCGAGTGACTAATTTCCTAGGCTGCGGCAACCTAACATCGGGCCGCTGGAGGTTTTGTGTCGCGAGTGACTAGTTCCCTAGGGCTGCGGCAATTACATTATCAGGGCCACTGGAGGTTTTGTGTTCGCGAGTGACTAGTTCCCTAGGCTGCGGCAACTTAACATCAGGGCCACTGGAGGTTTTGTGTCGCGAGTGACATAATTTCCTAGGCTGCGGCAACTTAACATCAGGGGCCACTGGAGGTTTTGGTGTCGCGAGTGACTAATTTCCTAGGTTGCGGCAACTTAACATCAGGGCCACTGGAGGTTTTGTGTCGCGAGTGACTAATTTCCTAGGCTGCGGCAACCTAACATCGGGCGCTGGAGGTTTTGGTCGCGAGTGACTAGTTCCCTAGGCTGCGGCAACTTAACATCGCGGGCCACTGGAGGTTTTGTGTCGCGAGTGACTAATTTCCTAGGCTGCGGCAACCTAACATCGGGCCGCTGGAAAGTTTTGTGTCGCGAAGTGACTAGTTCCTAGGCTGCGGCAACTTAAACATCAGGGCCACTGGAGGTTTTGTGTTCGCGAGTGACTAATTTCCTAGGCTGCGGCAACTTAACATCAGGGCCACTGGAGATTTTGTGTCGCGAGTGACTAATTTCCTAGGCTGCGGCAACCTAACATCGGGCCGCTGGAGGTTTTGTGTCGCGAGTGACTAGTTCCCTAGGCTGCGGCAAACTTAACATCGCGGGCCACTGGAGGTTTTGTGTCGCGAGTGACTAATTTCCTAGGCTGGCGGCAACCTAACATCGGGCGCTGGAGGTTTTGTGTCGCGAATGACTAGTTCCCTAGGCTCCGGCAACTTAACATCGCGGGCCACTGGAGGTTTTGTGTCGCGAGTGACTAATTTCCTAGGCTGCGGCAACCTAACATCGGGCCGCTGGAGGTTTTTGTGTCGCGAGTGACTAGTTCCCTAGGCTGCGGCAACTTAACATCAGGGCCACTGGAGGTTTTGTGTCGCGAGTGACTAATTTCCTAGGCTGCGGCAACTTAACATCAGGGCCACTGGAGGTTTTGTGTCGCGAGTGACTAATTTCCTAGGCTGCGGCAACTTAACATCAGGGCCACTGGAGGTTTTGTGTCGCGAGTGACTAATTTCCTAGGCTGCGGCAACTTAACATCAGGGCCACTGGAGATTTTGTGTCGCGAGTGACTAATTTCCTAGGCTGCGGCAACCTAACATCTCGGCCGCTGGAGGTTTTGTGTCGCGAGTGACTAGTTCCCTAGGCTGCGGCAACTTAACATCGCGGGCCACTGGAGGTTTTGTGTCGCGAGTGACTAATTTCCTAGGCTGCGGCAACCTAACATCGGGCCGCTGGAGGTTTTGTGTCGCGAGTGACTAGTTCCCTAGGCTGCGGCAACTTAACATCGCGGGCCACTGGAGGTTTTGTGTCGCGAGTGACTAATTTCCTAGGCTGCGGCAACTTAACATCAGGGCCACTGGAGGTTTTGTGTCGCGAGTGACTAGTTCCCTAGGCTGCGGCAACTTAACATCAGGGCCACTGGAGGTTTTGTGTCGCGAGTGACTAATTTCCTAGGCGGCGGCAACCTAACATCGGGCCGCTGGAGGTTTTGTGTCGCGAGTGACTAGTTCCCTAGGCTGCGGCAACTTAACATCGCGGGCCACTGGAGGTTTTGTGTCGCGAGTGACTAATTTCCTAGGCTGCGGCAACCTAACATCGGGCCGCTGGATGGTTTTGTGTCGCGAGTGACTAGTCCCTAGGCTGCGGCAACTTAACATCAGGGCCACTGGAGGTTTTGTGGTCGCGAGTGACTAATTTCCTAGGCTGCGGCAACCCTAACATCGGGCCGCTGGAGGTTTTTGTGTCGCGAGTGACTAGTTCCCTAGGCTGCGGCAACTTAACATCGCGGGCCACTGGAGGTTTGTGTTCGCGAGTGACTAATTTCCTAGGCTGCGGCAACCTAACATCGGGCCGCTGGGGTTTTGTGTCGCGAGTGACTAGTTCCCTAGGCTGCGGCAATTAACATCAGGGCCACTGGAGGTTTTGTGTCGCGAGTGACTAATTTCCTAGGCTGCGGCAACTTAACATCGCGGGCCTGGAGGTTTTGTGTGCGCGAGTGACTATTTCCTAGGCTGCGGCAACCTTAACATCGGGCCGCTGGAGGTTTTGTGTCGCGAGTAACTAGTTCCCTAGGCTGCGGCAACTTAACATCAGGGCCACTGGAGGTTTTGTGTCGCGAGTGACTAATTTCCTAGGCTGTGGCAACTTAACATCAGGGGCCACTGGAGATTTTGTGTCGCGAGTGACTAATTTCCTAGGCTGCGGCAACCTAACATCGGGCCGCTGGAGGTTTTGTGTCGCGAGTGACTAGTTCCCTAGGCTGCGGCAACTTAACATCGGCGGGCCACTGGAGGTTTTGTGTCGCGAGTGACTAAATTCCTAGGCTGTGCCGGCAAACCTAACATCGGGCCGCTGGGAGGTTTTGTGTCGCGAGTGACTAATTCCCTAGGCTGCGGCAACTTAAACATCAGGGACACTGGAGGTTTTGTGTCGCGAGTGACTAATTTCCTAGGCTGCGGCAACCTAACATCGGGCCGCTGGAGGTTTTGTGTCGCGAGTGACTAGTTCCCTAGGCTGCGGCAACTTAACATCAGGGCCACTGGAGGTTTTGTGTCGCGAGTGACTAGTTCCCTAGGCTGCGGCAACTTAACATCAGGGCCACTGGAGGTTTTGTGTCGCGAGTGACTAATTTCCTAGGCTGCGGCAACTTAACATCAGGGCCACTGGAGGTTTTGTGTCGCGAGTGACTAGTTCCCTAGGCTGCGGCAACTGAACATCAGGCCACAGGAGGTTTGTGCCGCGAGTGACTAGCTTCCCTAGGCTGCGGTGCAACTTAACATCAGGCCACTGGAGGTTTTGTGTCGCGAGTGACTAGTTCCCTAGGCTGCGGCAAACTTAACATCGCGGGCACTGGAGGTTTTGTGTCGCGAGTGACTAGTTCCTAGGCTGAGGCATTTTAACATCACGGTATTGGAGGTTTGTGTTTCGAGTGTCTGGGTGCAAGTATTCATAATACACCTTAAGATGTAATTTAATATTTTTTATATTGCAAATCAATTACACAAAACTCACCTGATCATTGGAATACATTTCCACGATCCATACAAACTAATTGGTTCCCTCACCAAAATCGCCCGGCCGCCGATTTTCAATAACAACAGCGTCTGTATTCGCGCGACGGACGAATCAATCCGTTCATGTGCATAGCGTTCTTCTCTCAGATATCTTTTAACCCTTTCCATTGTGTTAACATCTGCTCTTTCGATTATAGGTTCGAATATACCTTTTCTTTCTGCGTCCTCAATAATAGGATCAAATTGTCTATTATAAATTTCGTTTTCTGATCTGAGCGAGTTTCGCCTTAGTGTAGCTGGTGTGCGCCTCATATAGAACGTTTTGTATCCCAGCGGCGGAAGCTTGGCTATGAATGTAGCGTCGTGGGTCGCCGAGGATTTACGCGACGGTAAACGCAGGACTGATGGCGGTATCGGTGAGATCTGGGCGTTGTGCCACGTGCCTAGTCGAGAGGAATTCTTAAATTACTGTCTCTTACGTGAAATAAAATTGTTAACATACAAAGAAAGTAATTTAAAAATAATTATGTATCTATACTAATATTATAAAGAGGAAAGATTTGTTTGTTTGTTTGTTTGTAATGAATAGGCTCCGAAACTACTGAACCGATTTCAAAAATTCTTTCACCTTTGGAAAGCTACATTATCCCCGAGTAACATAGGCTACTTTTTATCCCGGAAAAATCGACAGGTCCCACGGGATGCGCAATAAAGGCTTCGCTCAAAAACTACTGCACAGATTTTCATACGGTTTTCATCAATAGATAGAGTGATTCTTGAGCAAGGTATTGCGGTATTTTTTATCTTGGAAAAACGGATAGTCCCACGGGAAGCGCAATAAAACCTTCGCGCCATAAATCGACTTCCGCGCATATGTAGCCGTGGACAAAAGCTATGACGCTTAACCCTCTATAGACCCAATCCCGAATTCCACGCAGGCGAAGCCGCGGGCAGAAAGCTAGTATTACATAATTATCAGAGGTCAACATTAGGTACAGTTCTTTATGTATTTGCATCGAAATGTTGATATTAGTACACTTCTTAACACTTACGTGAGTGGAGATACGGGACGAGGAAGACCTAGGCGAACATATTTCGAACAAATCGAAAGTGTCCTCAAAAAAGTTATCGTGGGAGAGCCATGCTTCGGCACGAATTGGGCCGGCTCGACCGAAATGATACCACGGCCTCACAGAAAACCGGCGTAAAATAGCGCTTGCGCTGTGTTTCGCCGAGTGAGTGAGGGTACCGGAGGCCCAACCCCCCTTATTCCCGTTTATTCCCCTTATACCTCTTATTCCCTTTTAAAAGGCCGGCAACGCATCTGTAACTCCACTGGTGTTGCGGGTGTCCATGGGCAACGGTTATTGCTTACCACCAGGTGATCCGTTTGCTCGTTTGCTGCCCTATCCTATAAAAAAAAAAGAAAAAAAAAAGGCCAGGAAGCTGATTCTCATGCAATCGAATTTTTTCCATATCGATATAAGTTCCATATAAGTTCGAATGTTTCGTTTATCTCGTATTCTGAGCATCCATAGAACAATTACTATTCGAAATAGTGCGTCGGGTATAGATTAAATAATAAATTACGTAATTATTAAGCGTTTATAAAAACGCTTTTACTGCTTCATTTACTAATAGATTTTATACGTAAATATTACTTTTAAAAATATATTATTTTATTAATATGACACTTGAATTTTAAAACTAAAGTTTTTTAGTAAACAACTTTCAAACGAGAAATTAAAAATTATTTATTTCCGATATTTTCTACATATATATATTATATATATGTAGAATATATATATACATTTTTTTTTTGTCTACCTTTGTTTTTAATAAGTCAATGCGTGATCGCTGTTGAATCACTGGCTGAAACATTTGGACACATTTGAGTTCTAATGTAAGGTTCTTATTTAATCGAAAATGTTTAATAACTTTGCATTGCTCAACTCAAATGGACCTACATTTGCTGAAACACAATAAATAAATACAATAAATTCGTCCATTTCCTATGTAAAGTCAAATCAACACAAACAAAAAGTATATCCAATCAAACTTTGATTTAAATTCGTATTCGAATGTCCACTTCTACTGGTCCGTATCACTCGTTTTGTTCGAATGACGTTCATTCGAACTAGTTCGAATGTGAACTTCTGAGAATAGACTAACTGTGTTACTTTCGAAAAAAATTCGAACTACGAACTTTTTTACGAATGTGAACTTTTTTCTATTGCATGAGAATCGTGCCCCTGATAAGGTTGAGTTGAAGTCGCAGTGCAGAAAAAGATAATCAGAAGTTAAAACTGACGTATATTGTCGAATGAAAGTTGTAAAAGTAAACAGTTAATTGGTTAATGCTTCCTCTGTGGCTGTTAATCGCACACTAAGTATAAAAAGCATATTAATAAACTTAATTATTACATATATAAACAGTACTTAAAAGATAACATTGCACAGTAAGATATTGCTCAGCATGTAAGTAAATAGTAGATTGTTAACCGAGGGTGGAAAGAATCAATTCCCGAGGTATTTAGACGGCTATAGTCCGAGAAGGAATTGATTCTTTTACCCGTGTTAAACACTCTACTTTTCACTTCGAATATATGAGGAAAATAAAACATTGGTTGTTTATTTAATCTATTTATTGATAATATATGATAATATCAGTAGACCATCAGTAGGCAGAACACAATTTGCCTCGTCTTTAATTGAATCTGGTGTCAATATTTCGGAATCCTTTGAACTCATTTTTAAAATTAAAATATTAACTAGTATAAGAGATTATTTGAATTTTTTCAAATTCCGTCACAGATATATATAATAAATTCACATCCCGCCAATTTATGTCGACTGTTTAAATTTTAAATATGGAACTCACCGCGTGTTTGTTGCGGCTTATTCCGCTGGAAGTAGTTTGCGCTAAGTTCACACTGGCTGTTTAGAAACTCACATGGCCGCAGCATTTTTTTTTATAGTTCACAGCTGACAGTTCGTAGCTGACATTCGCAGTTCTATTTTTAAAGTTCATTCCGGCCCTTGGGTGGAAAGTAAATTGTATGAGTTTTTCCCTCCCTATGTCGGGAAGCAGCATTTTCCACCCAATAATCAGATCAGAACAACATAACTTTCCGAGTATGAGAAATGAAAAAGATTTTTTCAGTATGAGACTGTACAATATAATTACCAATTATGTCGTCTTGTTTCATCCAGCAATCCTGTCGCTGTACCTGCGGGACAAACTCGGCTACACCACAGATGGCGCCACGATCGTGTATCACGTGTTCACAATGTTCGCCTACTTCTTCCCCGTCATCGGAGCGATGATTGCAGACGGCTGGTTGGGCAGATTCAGGTGACACTCTTAGTGTTTTGCTGTTTGTTTGTATGTTTTGATAAACTATTTATTCATTTTGTACTAGCTGTGCTCGCGATTTCGGCCGCGTGGAATAGTTATTTTGAGCGGCATTATCAATTTTTGCAAACAACCACCTCAGCTTTTTGTCCGCGGTAATTAAAAATAGTCAAATACCCAAATATTTAAAGGAACTAGGTATAATATTTGGACATGTGAGGTGAACGTAAATTAGCCGATGACATGCTTATTTCTTCAGTAATTACACTACTCTTAACTAGATGGCGCTGCTTTCTATGAAGTTTATATCATCACTACCTAACACTAGATTGACGGACCAAGGTCATTTGACCCATTTCAGAGTTTCACAAGTGATAATTCTCATACTCTTTTTTGGTAGCTTGCTTTTTCATAACTTCTATCAAAATAGCTTCAATTTCAATATTAATATGCTTTTAAATTTAATACCCTCCAACAAGATAAACAAACACATGATTCACCTACAAAGGAGGCACGGGTCATTTGACTCGTAAATTAAGTGTTAATAAGAGACTACTTTCAAATACCACCGAACATGGTATTCACCATTACTTTATGTGGAGAAAACTTATTGTATGTTCCACCGCCTAGTAGATTGCTAATCAATTATCTAAAAATCCATCAATGTATCATCAATGTATCATATCTTCTTACCGCTAGATGGCGCTATGTTACGAAATGGGTATCGATCCATATGCGCCATCTAGTTACATTACTTAGAACTAATCGAAAGTAGGCAACCTCGAACACCACACATTTTTATTCGAAAATGTATGACATATTATTTAAATCGAATTGTTACCTAAAGTTTGTTTGTGTGAAACCGTATTAGTAACTAGTGTATGTGCAAGGAAAAATATAGCAGCGTGGTGGCGATCGTGATAGCGAATGGAAATGAACTTTTATAAAATGGAAATATCCCGTTATTTTCGAAATCGGAATAGTGTATGGAAGATTTTTTAATAAATTACTTAATTTCTTTTAATACGAGATTGACATAATTTTTGTCCAAATTAACTTAATCCTATCCGTTGCTCTTTTTTTAAATTATATAACTAAAGTCTGATTATTAATTCACTGGAGTAAACTGACAGATGCTAATGTCACATTGTAAAATTATGCTGCCATATTTATCGTACTAGTGAGGTGACCTGCAAATATAATTGGATAAATTGAATAAATCGATAAGGACTTCACCCTTCGTTGTTATTCAGATCACTCACACAAAGTCAGTAACAACGTTTATTTAAAAAAAGTACTCAATTAATTATAATATAGGCACATGAATTCTATCAGATACAAAAAATGAAATTCACTCACTTGCTAGCGTTCCCGAACTATGCGTTCAGTTAATCAGTAAATCAATTTTTTGAGCTGTAATTATTCGAACATTTGGAAGTACTTTAATTATTGCAATCTTTTTAAAAGAAAAATATACATTTAACCACTGTGTAATAGTAGTTATTGTATTTCATTTTAGACTAAACTTTTATAATAGACAAAAGTTTTATAATAAGTGTCACTAACAGCGACGACGATAGTGATAAAATTGTGTCTGACGATGATGAATAAAAAACTATCCATTGAATATTTTTGTTTCATTTCATTTATATAATTCGAGTAATTACGCCATTTCAAAGTTATCACCTATTTGCCCTAAAGGTACCATGCTAATATTATTACATCGATTAAACAAAATTGGATTAAGATTTCTTAATAAAGTAAATAAAATGAGTAATGTGATTTGAGGACGCAATGAAATTGAATGAATGAGTTTGATTTCAATATTCTAGTCACAACACTATTTTCTGTTCATCATAAAGTGGTAACACCGTAAACGTCAGTTTACTCCAGTGAATTAATGATTAGACTTTAGGAACTTTATGTCACTTATAATAAGTCTACCAGCAGATTGAGTATCAAAAATAAATTGCGGAAATATATAATATCAGAAGAGTTTATTATGATGTGACATATTTCTTAGTTTATTATCATTAAATTTTATCTATTTATGATATCTATCTATAATGATTTATGTCATATGTATTAGGATTTAAAATAATTACTTTTATTATTATATATATATATTTCACTTGTGTCATGGGTACATCTACCACTGCTTTCTGCACCACCTAAAGGTTGAGTGTTAGAAAATGAAATAAGCATTAAGTCCGCCTTTGTACACATTGTACATGAAGTGTTAATAAATAAAATAAAGAAATAAAAATAATAATACGAGGACCAAATCATAAATTACGCTTTGGTGACACACTTTTTTGTAATTATAGCTCGATATTGCTTCTTTTGTTTCAGAACAATCTTATATCTGTCATTAGTGTACGCGTCGGGTACAGTGCTCATATCCCTGTCAGCAATGCCACCTGTACATCTGCCGCCACTGTAAGTTGATTTGTTTTATATTGGAAATCTTGCTAGATTGTCCGATAGTTGTCGGTGCCTGACAAAACTATTATAGCAAATTTACATGTATCAAATATGTTGCTAATAATAAATCGCAGGCGCATTGTTAAAAACTGTAATTTGGTTTTACTAGATTTAATTTCGTATAGATTACTGTAATTTCGGCCTCAACAGAGACCTTGGAGCAGCGGAGAGAGTTCTTTATAGGCTCTTCAACGGAAAGTGCTCTGAGGAACTATTTGCAATGGTGCCTTCGTCACCTTTTTACCATCACACCACCCGCCACCGCAGTAGAGTTCATGCATATCACCTGGAACCGATCTTGTCTAGTACAGTTCGGTTTCAGCGTTCATTCCTTCCGCGTACATGCAAACTCTGGAATGAGCTCCCAGCTGCGATGTTTCCTGAGCGCTACGATATGTCTAACTTTAAACGAGGCTTGAAAAGAGTATTTCTCTCCAGGTAGGCAGCGGCTCAGCTGTGCCCCTGGCACTGCTGATGTCCATGAGCGATGGTTACTACTTACCATCAGGTGGGCCATTTGCTCGTCTGCCACGATATGGAATAAAAAACAAACTAGAATGTACCTTTTCTTTGATAATATTTTCTTTGTATATTATTATAGTTGTATAGAATGCATCAACATTGCAAAGTAGATCAAACGTACTCATATTCTTTGAGAGCTTAAATAGGTTGGTCAATAAAACTGTGTCCTGTTTGCTATTCATTAAAATTCAAATTTGAATGTTACAGAGCGATGACGATACTGGCATTGCTTCTCATCGCTTTCGGCACAGGCGGTATCAAACCATGCGTGTCTGCATTCGGAGGTGATCAGTTCAAGCTCCCCGAACAGGAGCGTTACCTCGGCTATTTCTTCTCGCTCTTCTACTTCTCAATCAACGCTGGCAGCCTCATCTCGACGTTCCTCACGCCTATCCTTAGGGCAGATATTCACTGCTTCGGAGATAACGGCTGCTACTCCTTAGCGTTCGGGGTGCCTGGTGTCCTAATGATTACTTCCATTTGTGAGTATGCTTATCTATTATATAATATACTAGCGGACCCGACAGACTTCGTCCTGTCAAAAATATTTGTACAGTGGCAGTTTTTTGTTCCTAATTATTTTATAGATAATGTCGCATAGCCAACCAAATCGCAAAAAAAGTCTAAATGACCTATTACATTTTGTGGCTATTCAATTTTGGAACGTGACATTAAATCCTCCAACGATGTATTCTGTGCTCCAACGCACGCACGCACACTGTTTTGATAGATATGATTGAATTTCAACTATATGTAGCGTTAATAAAGCGCAAATTGACTCTTTGATGTTAGGAACACACTTCATTGCTTAGACAACAGTGAGTGCTTGCAATATGAACTTTATACAATAACAATAAAGCTCAATTCGACTGTACGTTTTAGTTAGAAAACGTTTGCATGGGAAAATAAAAGGGCTGTTTTTAGAGTTTTTCTGATAATTATTCGAATTTTTAAAAAAGAATTAATAAAAAAGTCCACAAAAAAGTCCGCAATGGTATATGTCTATCTCTCAAGAATAACCCACAATAACCGCTTTTTACTTTTTACTAGAAATAATGGCTTATATACGAGGCTATTTTAAGTATGTATAACATTAATTCTTATCCAAATAAATATGTTAGTAAGCTTGGATATTAAACCTAGATTAAAGGAGATGGCTAAACGACTGCCATTAACATGTATAAATATATCACACTGCCTCGTAATTTTTATATATTCATTAATGAATTGTTACATGATTATTATTTTCCTGGAACTTTCGTGAAAAAATAATTAAATAAAAAGTTTTAAACTTGTTTTCCTATTTTCCGGACTTGAATAGTGTCGACATTTAAACGAGATAATCGATTATTGTAGTTTCGGTCAATATACAAAATAATCGATGTATACGGACATAGCGGAATAAACTTTTTCTTTTATCAAATAAAATAATTCAATAAAAATCATTAAATAATAGAGATGAATATTTTTTGTACAGAAATGTTTAATTAATGTTAATCGTCGAAAACAATTACCAAAAAATAAATATTTTTATTCACATATAGTATCGATTTCCCAATCGATGTTATTGTATTGAGAGTTTATTTTCACAGCACTTTAAAATGTCAGCTGTTAATGTCAGATGTTATACGAGTTTTGTTTGTTTGATTGTTCGTTGCGATATCTAATCTAATATATATAAATCTCATGTCACAATGTTTGTGCTCAATGAACTCCTAAACTACTTAACCGATTATAATAAAATTCGCACACCATGTGCAGTTCGATCCAACTTGAGAGATAGGATAGTTTAAATCTCAAATTATCATCATCATCATCATCATCATCATAATTTTAAAAATTCTTTCACCAATAGAAAGCCACATTATTGCGGAGTGTCATCATCATCATCATCATCATCATCATCATCATCATCATCATCATCATCATCATCAGCGGACGGCGCGCGATGGCTTCGGGTTTAATTCAGTTCGCTTTCGTGCTCGCTTCGGGGATTATTAATATTATGCCCAACGAAGTGGGCGCGGGTCAGCTAGTATTTTATATATATTTTAACGACAATCATGAATTAAAGTCAACATTCTTCAATATATAGGTATCCATCATTCACTAAAATAAGAATATATTACCCAGTTATTTTATCTGTACTAAAATGCCTACCTAAAGTTCATAGCAAATTCTCTAGTTGTAGTTTTGCGACCATAATATCGTAGGAATTTCTATGATCTATTTTTCAAGATTGTAATAATATGAAAAGTTCATGAAACTTTTTTGTATCATACATTAACTTTCAGGTACCCAGCATTAGATGCAACTACATCCAGTATTTATACATTGCAAGGGCAATTGCCCATACTGTACTTAGCCATCTCCTTTGTCTGTATTGTCTAACAACAAAACAGCTGTCAACGTTGTATATAGAGAAACTAGCGACCCGCCCCGGCTTCGCACGGTGCAGTGAAAAAAATGGTATATGGTGGGTTATCCTGAGAGATAGACATATACCATCGCGGACTTTTTGTGGATTTTTGTAAAGTTGTACAATACTGTAGTACATTATTTTGGTCTATCTCGTAGTGTTTAGGACTTATGAGTTTCGGACCGCGCGGAAAAGGAAATTTAAAAAGGTAATAAAAAAAAAGATTGTTTGACATTACGTTTCGGTACTTGACTGTCACTTCGGATTTTTTCACGGCATTTTTATTGAGTTTATTTACGGCGGATTAATATTTGCATATTACGGTTTCGACGGATTACAGGAAAAGTGGTCGGCCACGCGTTCTCCTATTTATACACTACAAGTATTGTAGTTTATGATATATATTTATAACCACATACGGTAGGGCACATTAGTACACACAAAACACACTTTCAAGCCAAGCCAGAACTACGGACCGGTAAGCAATATTATTATATAATTAAATAATATAAGAAAATAACGGGCGTTCGGGAAAACGCAACATTTTTTGGTAGCAGAGCGTGGTTTTCTTTTCGGTTACGGACCTGTTATTTTGTAAATTCTTTGTTTTGTATTTTATATAATTATTAAAATGTCGGACGGTTACAACGAAATTCGTCGCATATTGCAATGGTTGGTAAGCGCATTTTCTCTGGTGAGTAGACCAGACAGGGTTGAGGCCTTGAAAGAGCGGGCTTCAAATGCGAACAGATACATGGCGGATCTGGATCAAGCTTTACAAATGTGTTATGATAGGGCTGACATGAATCCAGACAATGAAACTTTGCAGGCAAGGTTGATTCAAGCTCAGGCAGACTACAAGCAATGCTTAGAATATTATGACAGCATTATTCAGGCGGTAAGGACACTGGATCTGGCCAGTAGTCCCACGGTTAAGGGTCAGTCAAGTAGTAATGCCTCAATTTATACTAGATTGCCGGATTTAAATTTGCCCAAGTATTCTGGTGGGTATGAAACTTGGATGTCATTTATTAACATTTTTGATTCTTTGGTACATTGTCGGATGGATATATCACTCTCACAAAAATTAAGTTATCTGTTGAGTTGTCTATCGGGAGACGCTCACCAGGTTATTTCACATTTAACCATAACAGATAACAATTATGAGACTGCAAGGGCGCTATTGATGGGCAGATATCAAAATATTAGGTTAATTGCGGATGCCCATGTGGCAAAGATATTAAATTTGCCTTATTTAAGGAATATCATGTTTATAAGGGATGATTTTTTAAATCCATTAAAGGTGGCCTATAATTGTTTGGAGAAATTAAATTTACCCGTAACGGAGTGGTCATTCTTGTTGCTCCATATTGTATTGATTAAGTTACCCTCTGATTTAAAATTAAGATTTGAACAAAAATATGGAAGCGGAGATGAGGCAAGCCCGTTGCCTAAATTTATTGACCTTTTGACCTTCTTGGAGGAAGAAGCACGGATTGTTGACAATGTAGGCTCACCTCCTGCAACGGCTACCTCAGGGCCATCTGGGAGGCCTGTGTCCAGTCAGGGAAGACCTGTATTCAGTCAGGGTAGGATTAGGCCACCCACTCGGGGGACTAGGGTAGGTATGGCTACATCGGACCATACTATTAATAATAGGTTGCAATCCAAGCGGGTTGGTTGCACCTTTTGTGGCATCATAGGCCATTTTATATCTAAATGCCAACATTTTATAAATTGTTCCCCTCAACAGCGGAGGCGTTTTGTGCAAAATCACAAGTTATGTTTTTTTGTTTAGGGGATCATCTTGTTAATAGTTGTGCAGTGGCACGGCCATGTATTCATTGTAACGGCAAACATCACGGGATGTTATGCCTGAATAGGAATGGTGGAGTTAGGCCTGTAGCGGCACGGATTGGTTTTCCTTCAGGAGGGGGTCAAAGCGGACAAGTACGGACTTCACCTCCTCATTCTGGACGAGCGTCGCCTCGACGGGTGGACGTGCGCGCGACACCTCCATATACGGGTGGGGGTGGCTTTAGGCCTACTTCACAGGCATCTCCACATACGGGTGGGGGAGGCACCGGGCCTATGGTACAAGCACCTTATGCAGCGGGCATAGGGCATATTCAAGCGGACGAATCTCGTGACGTCACTGCGGAACAGTATGCGTCTGCGGCCTCGTATGCAGCGAGAGCGAGGGGTTCTCACCATCACTCGCGGAACGGCCGCGATTGAGGAACACGCCGCCATCTTTCGGTCATCCGGTTGGTTACCGGACACCGGATGCCAGTTGGCACCTGACTCGGGCACCATTGGGGCGCTCGAGACCCCCTACATATAACCCTCTGGCGCTGTCGGCAGCCCAGGTTTTTAATCGGGTGAATGCTTCATTTCATAGTGACGTTCAAGAATAGGTAGTCGCCGCCACCTCGCCAAATGCAACCTTTTTAAATACTATTTTATTGCCTACCGTTGCGGTAAGGATTTGTGATATTAACGGTTTTTATGTTAGAGCACGGGCTCTAGCGGACACGGGTTCGCAAGGTTGCATGATAACAGTTAATTTGGCGAGACGGTTAGGCCTATACATATTTAATAATAATATTTCGGTTCGTGGCATAGGTGATTTGCTCGTGTCACATGTTTATGGTCAATGTACCTTTAACATTGTTGGAGAATCGGTCTCTCAACCTGTTATTACAGTTACAGCACTAGTGTTGCATGATATTTTAGGGAAACATCCACAGGTGGAATTACCTTCGGAAATTTTGAACTCGGCTTCTCACCTGTCTTTGGCTGACAGAAAATTTTTAAATATTGGAAAAATTGATTTGTTGCTTGGTACTGATGTGCTTGGTCAATTATTGTGCACCGGACGCACTATAAATTTAAATAATAATGGCTTGGTTGCTATACCATCGCACTACGGATATATGATTATGGGCCCAGCATATGATACGGTTTCTGATACGGTTTTTACGGGCGTCTCTTCTTTCTACATTTAGTACAGCGTTTTTGGGAGACAGAAGAGGTACCCACGGTTTCACGGAAGGACCCGCTCGACGAAGAATGCGAGCGCCATTTTATCGAAAATGTTTATCGGTTACCGAACGGTCGTTTCGTTACTCGGTTGCCCTTTGTGAGCATTCGCAAACCGCTGGGGCAGTCCTACCTCACTGCTGAGAAACGCCTGCTTTCTATGGAACGTCGCATGAAGCGAGATACAGAGTTTCGCGACAAATACATTGAGTTCATGCGGGAATATGAACAATTAGGTCACATGTCCCTGGCACGGAGGGACTACTCATCGGAAGAACACTATTTCATACCACATCACGCGGTTTTTAAATCGGATAGCGGTAAGATACGGGTCGTGTTTGACGGGTCGGCCCCTTCCTCTAACGGTGTTTCATTGAACCAAATCCTGCACTCGGGTGCTAAACTACATAAAGATATTTCGGATCTTATTTCGGCCTTTCGTAGACACCAGGTGGTCTTCGCGACGGATATACGCATGATGTTCCGGCAAACGGTGATTGATGAGGCTGATAGACGGTATCAGCTGATTCTTTGGCGCGAGGACCCGTCTCACCCATTACGCGTCTACGAACTGAACACAAACACGTACGGTTTGAAATCTAGCCCCTGGATGGCTATGCGGTGCTTGTTGGAACTCGCTCAACGGGAACGCGTTCGATTCCCTCGTGCGGCGGACGTCTTAGAGTCGGAAATTTTTGTCGATGACGTTATCACGGTGGATCTTCGGAACAGGAGGCTTTAATTTTACGTAACGAGCTCATAGCGTTTTGGCAACGGCTGGCTATGAACTACGGAAATGGATTTCGAACAGTCCACGTCTCTTAGAAGGACTACCAGCGGATCACGTTCAAGATCCATTGTTATTTGAGAATCCGGACTCTCCTCGTTCAACATCGGTTTTAGGTGTTCAGTATTTACCGGTTCCTGACATCTTTTCCTTTCGGGTTTTAACAATAACGGAAAAGATATGGACTAAGCGGCTAGTCCTGTCTACGGTTGCTCGTATCTATGATCCTAACGGGTGGATCGCTCCTATAATATTTTGGGCTAAATGTTTTCTACAACGGTTATGGTTGGCTGAGCTTAAGTGGGATGAGACCCTACCTACTGAACTCTTAACGGACTGGCTCGCATTTATTGATCAGTTACCCACTATCGGAAGGGTTGTTATACCTCGTAAAATACTTCCACCGGGGAAGTATCATGCGTCACTTCACGGTTTCTGTGACGCCTCGGAATCGGGTTTCGCGGCAGTCGTATATCTTCGGACGATACAGCCAGATGGTTCAGTAGCGTTACATCTAATCACGGTGAAGAGCAAGTGGCTCCTATACGCAACCGCCAAACCATACCCAAATTGGAGCTCTCGGGAGCTGCGTTACTTACTCGGTTATTGAATCATGTTTGTGATACACTCGGGAAGCACATTAACATAGGCAACGTTTATGCGTGGACTGACAGCCAAATTGTTTTGGCGTGGCTCCAGACCTCGGTACATAGGCTGGAAACATTTGTTGCGAATCGGGTTTCGCAAATTCAAAACTCGTCAGTGAATCTGAATTGGCGGCACGTACCCGGCGAGTTGAACCCCGCCGACGTGGCCTCTCGCGGCTGTTAT
This sequence comes from Scirpophaga incertulas, assembly GCA_036419045.1. NCBI lineage: Eukaryota > Metazoa > Arthropoda > Insecta > Lepidoptera > Crambidae > Scirpophaga > Scirpophaga incertulas. The sequence continues at coordinate 659,538 of CM071626.1, read as the reverse complement.
GCCTCCTCGTTGGTGAGTCATAACCTTTGGTGGGGACCTGCTTGGTTGACGGCACCGGAGTCGTCATGGCCCCCTACGGTTTTAATCGGATCGGATCCGCTGCCCTGTGTGCGTGTCATGGCTGTGGAGAAAGAAATCGTCACAAACCCTCTTTTACTGCGGTTTAGCTCTCTTAATAAATTACTGGCCGTTACGGGATGGATGCGTCGGTTTATAACGAATACTCGCAAACCGGTTGTAAGAAATACATCTTTGTTTCTGACGGCAGGCGAACGGCGTGCTGCTCTCATGTTTTGGGTACGACGGGTACAATCGGAACGGTTTTCTGACGAGCTTAAATCGTTACGGACGACGGGTCGGTTAAAGGGTGCCGTACAGAAACTTAACTTATTCATTGATGGCGAGGGATTACTTCGTGTTGGCGGACGGCTGCGCAACTCGAAGCTGCCGTATTCGGCTAGGCATCCCCTTTTGCTGCCCAAGGACGGACCCTTGACGCAGTTGATAGTAAGTGATCGGCACATTACTAACTCGCATGCAGGTTGTACGGCACTGCTTGCTATTCTTCAGCGGGAATTTTGGATACTATCGGCGCGACGGTGCGTCCGATCGGTTATATTTAAGTGTATACCTTGCTATCGGTTAAAGGCTAACACCATGCAGCCTATGATGGGTGACCTACCTAGCGATCGGGTTAGTGTCACCAGACCTTTTCACGGTGTCGGTACGGATTTCGCTGGTCCTTTTATTGTCAGGGCTTCTCACTTGCGGACCTCTAAGACTTACAAAGTTTATTTATGTGTATTTGTTTGTCTGTCAACGAAGGCAGTACATTTAGAAATAGTATCTTCGCTTAGTACGGAAGCGTTTATCGCGGCGTTCGGACGTTTTGTTTCACGGAGGGGGTTACCGAGTTTGGTACGGTCGGACTGCGGCACAAATTATCAGGGTGCTGACAGGTATCTTAAGGAGGTCCATGATTTTTTAACGAAACATAGTACGGACTTGGGACAAGCAATGGCTACTCAGGGCATTACGTGGAAGTTTGATCCTCCTGGATGTCCTCATTGGGGAGGCATCTTTGAGGCTGTCGTGAAGGTGGCTAAGACACATTTGAGACGTGTTATTGGGGAAACGGTTCTTACGTTCGAGGAACTTACTACGGTCTTTTACAGAGTGGAAGCAACTTTAAATTCACGGCCTTTATGCCCACTCTCTTCGGATCCCAACGATATGGAGGTTTTGACACCGGGTCATTTCCTCATCGGCCAGCCCCTTGCAGCTCTCCCTGAGTATCCCTTTGAGAATGTACCACTGAGTCGACTTTCTCGCTTTCAAATGCTGCAACAGATGTCACAAAATTTTAATAAACGGTTTTATTCGGAGTATTTGCACATGTTGCAGCAGCGGCTGAAATGGACAGATAAAACGGCTCCTGCACGGGTAGGGGATCTTGTCCTGATTAAGGATTCAAATCTTTCTCCTCTACGTTGGCGTAGAGGACGCATTTTGAAGCTTTATCCAGGCTCTGACGGTGTACCTCGGTTCGCAGAGGTCTCGATCGGCGACTCTGTGATGCGCCGTGCGGTGGCAACCCTGTCCCGTCTACCGGTAGACTAGCGAGATGAGGGTTGCTCATCTCGGGGTGGGGGATTGTTTAGGACTTATGAGTTTCGGACCGCGGAAAAGGAAATTTAAAAAGGTAATAAAAAAAAAGATTTTGACATTACGGTTTCGGTACTTGACTGTCACTTCGGATTTTTTCACGGCATTGTTATTGAGTTTATTTACGGCGGATTAATATTTGCATATTACGGTTTCGACGGGATTACAGGAAAAGTGGTCGGCCACGCGTTCTCCTATTTATACACTACAAGTATTGTAGTTTATGATATATATTTATAACCACATACGGTAGGGCACATTAGTACACACAAAACACACTTTCAAGCCAAGCCAGAACTACGGACCGGTAAGCAATATTATTATATAATTAAATAATATAAGAAAATAACGGGCGTTCGGGAAAACGCAACACGTAGGGTTCAGCCAGCGTTTGCAATATTAAGCGCAAAAAAACGTGCTTATTTACGACATCACATTAGAACCTTTAAATTTTATCAGTTTTCTCTACTATATTATGCATTTATTATACATACAAACATTCCTTAAGAATCACTCTATCTATTAAAAAAAACCGCGTCAAAATCCGTTGCGTAGTTTTAAAGATCTAAGCATACATACGGACATACAGCGAAAGCGACTTTGTTTTATACTATGTATTGATTCTGTAATTATGTAATATAGGTAACTATTCATATTAGCAAGCCATCCGTGCGAAGCCGGGGCGGGTCGCTAGTTTGTAAATAAAGCAATGGACGCATGTACTCTTTCATTTAAAAAACTACTATTAATAAAAACTTTACAGTAATATAACTTATACATCAGAATAACATATAAGCTACATTTTAATAAAGATATTGTGTCAATTGTCCAGAATATGACGATAAATATTTTGCGCAGACGAAGCCGCGGGCGCCAGCAAGTATCCCTACTAATATTATAATTGGGAAAGTGTTTCTGTCTGTTTGTCCATCTTTCACGGCAAAACGGAGCGACGAATTGACGTGATTTTTTACGTGGAGATAGTCGAAGGGATGGAGAGTAGCATAGGCTACTTTTGATCCCGGAAAAATCGACGGGTCTCGTAGGATGCGCGATAAAGACTATTCAAAAACTACTGCTCGGATTTTCCTGCAGTTTTCATCAATAGACAGTGATTCTTGTCAAAGGTTCTAGGCTATGATGTATCCCGGAAAAACCGATAAATCCCACGGGAGGCGCAATAAAGGCATCGCTCAAAAACTACTGCACAGATTTTCATGCGGTTTTCATCAATAGATAGAGTGATTCTTCAGCAAGGTTTTTCGGTATTTTTAAGCCAAACTAGTACTCTATAAAAGTATTACTAAGTTCCTAAAAGTCAATTGAAGGTGAATTATAGTTGTATTCAGATAACGTATAATATTTTTTACGTGGAGATAGTTGAAGGGATGAAGAGTAACATAGGCTACTTTTTATCCCGGAAAAATCGACAGATCCCACGGGATGCGCAATAAAGGCTTCGCTCAAAAACTACTGCACAGATTTTCATGCGGTTTTCATCAATAGATAGAGTGATTCTTGAGCAAGGCTTTGCGGTATTTTTTATCTCGGAAAAACGGATAGTCCCACGGGAAGCGCAATAAAACCTTCGCACCATAAACCGACTTCCGCGCATATGTAGCCGTGGGCAAAAGCTATGACCCTTAACTCTTTTTAGACCCAATCCCGAACCCACGAGGGCGAAGCCGCGGGCAGAAAACTAGTAAAACATAAAAATGTTATCTTCACAAAATTGCACCATTGTGTCTTATTTATATTTTGTAGGTCACGTTCTTGCTTTCGTTTTTTTATACTTAAACGCGGTCAACGTTAGCCTTGACCACGAAAGCATTAAATAATTATAATTAAACAATATATATAACCTTGTCACGATACGGTCCATTTGACAAACTAAATTAGATCACGAAATGTACTTGAAATATTGGAAGACGCCTGTAATGATCAAACAACAGGAGGAAAAATTATATCTTATATATAAAAATGAATCGCAAAATGTGTTGGTAAGCTCATAACTCAACAACGCCTGGACCAATTTGGCCAATACTTTTTTGTTAATGTTCGTTGAAGTTCAAGGAGGGTTTTTACAATGAGGAAAATTCGAATAATTATCGGAAATACCCTAAAAACAGCCCTTTTATTTTCCCATGCAAACGTTTTCTAACTAAAACGTACAGTCGAATTGAGCTTTATTGTTATTGTATAAAGTGCATATTGCAAGCACTCACTGTTGTCTAAGCAATGAAGGTGTGTTCCTAACATAAAAGAGTCAATTTGCGCTTTATTAACGCTACATATAGTTGAAATTCAATCATATCTATCAAAACAGTGTGCGTGCGTGCGTTGGAGCACAGAATACATCGTTGGAGGATTTAATGTCACGTTCCAAAATTGAATAGCCACAAAATGTGATAGGTCATTTCGACTTTTTTTGCGATTTGGTTGGCTATGCGACATTATCTATAAAATAATTAGGAACAAAAAACTGCCACTGTACAAATCTTTTTGACAGGACGAAGTCTGTCGGGTCCGCTATATAGTTTACAATTAAATATTTATATTTCTCACACTTACCTACATCAATTAACCTAGTTCAAACTAAGCTTTTTTCTACCAAAATTTATACATATATAAATAAATTTGGTAGAAATATATTATAGCAACCAAAAGTACAAAGGTTGTGGGCATTCATCACGCAAATATCTGCCCCCACCGGGACTCGAACCCGACACCTTCAAACCACTATGACACTATGGAGTCGTTTCAACGCACAGTCAATTAAGATCTATATAGCATATACATATATAGCATATATAGCATATACTATATAGCATCAATTCAATATAATATTAACGGGAAATTTTTGGATGAAGTTGAATCGATCCGCGATCTCGGAGTTGTTCTTGACAAAAAACTTCGCTATCACACACACATTGACCACATGGTTAAGAAAAGTTTTAAGATGTTAGGTTTTGTGTTATGCAACACAAAAGACTTTAAAAGAGTGTATACTAAAATTCTTTTATTTCAAGCGCTGGTTCGATCAGGTCTTGTATACTGTAGTTAAGTCTGGTCTCCACAATACGATGTCCATATTAAACGCATCGAAAGCATCCAGAGGAGGTTTCTATGGCCTCCAAATGACCTACCAAATTCACAAAGCTAAAGAATTGTCTTCTTATGAACAACGATTAACCTAATTTAATCTTATCAGTCTGAAAGATCGTAGATTTTTGTTAGATTGTTTATTCTTGCATAAGATTATTAATCGAGCCATAGATTGCCCATTACTATTACACTCAATCAATCTTAATATTCCCATAAAGTCGCCACGTCTTAGCAGATGCGTCCCATTTTCGGTGAAGGGCAGTAAGAGTAATCTTGGTCGCCACGCCACCATGAATAGACTCCAGCGTCAATACAATATTCTGGCAAAGAAAATTAAAAGTGATATTTTTGCAGACAAAACAGCAAAATTTAGACGAGAAATAATAAATTGTCTATCGGTCGGGCCGGTAAAATCACTCTCAAATGGGTGCCAGGTCATTCTGGAATAACCGGCAATGAGAAGGCCGATGAACTAGCCAGGGCTGGGGCTCAAGGAATACAGTTCGGCCCAGAGCCTGTCTGTGGTATCTCAAAGAACCAGGCCATGCAATACCTTAAAACTCGCCTTCTTAACGAGGCGAAAGCAGACTGGCACAGTACGTCCGGGATGACACACTCAAAAGCACTAATCGAACCATACTCTCGCAAACGCACTGACGAGCTATTAAAGCTTAACAGGAGTAACTTGAGCGTGATGGTTAGGGCTTTGACCGGTCACTGCAAGTTGAATAGACACCTTCACAACATGAAACTTAAGGACACTGACACATGCAGAGTCTGCGAACAAGAGCGTGAAACACCAATACACCTCTTGTGCTACTGTGAACCGCTGATTCACAAAAGAAACAGACACCTGGGGAAACACATCCTTGACCCAGATGAAATAAAAACAATCCGAACTGGGAACATGCTATCTTTCTTGGTCAGTGCCCAGTTAAGGGAGCTACTGTAGGATCTACATAGAACCTACATAGGAGGCTGGTCACAATAGATCTTAATAGGTCGCAGTGATGCACATCAGCCCCGACTTACATGAAATAATAATAATAAATCGGTCGGGTCCTTACAATATTGATTTTATTTCTGTACTAGCTTTCTGCCCGCGGCTTCGCCCGCGTGGATTTCGGGATTGGGTGTATAGAGGGTTAAGGGTCATAGCTTTTGCCCACGGCTACATATACGCGGAAGTCGGTTTATGGTGCGAAGATTTTATCGCGCTTCCCGTGGGACTATCCGTTTTTCCGAGATAAAAAATGCCGCAAAACTCCTCAAGAATCACTCTATCTATTGATGAAAACCGCATAAAAATCTGTGCAGTAGTTTTTGAGCGAAGCCTTTATTGCGCATCCCGTGGGATCTGTCGATTTTTCCGGGATAAAAAGTAGCCTATGTTACTCGGGGAGAATGTAGCTTTCCAAAGGTGAAAGAATTTTTGAAATCGATCCAGTAGTTTAAGCGTGAAGAGGTAACAAACAAACAAACAAACAAACAAATAAACAAACAAACAAACAAACACACTTTCGCATTTATAATATTAGTTGGGATAACTTTTGACACTTAAAAATTTTTTGTAACAATGTAAAATTAGTATAATTTGGTATAAGTAAAAGCATAGTTCATGTAAAATTAAGATAATGATTTATATAATGTAACATCGAGTTCACTTATGCATGCCGTGGCAACCTGTAATTGGATCTGCACTTAGAAAGAGTAGATTTACACTTAATTTTAAGTTTTTATTAGTGTAAGACTTGGGTTGTCCTAAAAATAAATAAATAAATGAATAAAGATTTTGAATATTTGAAATAATGTCGGCCAAAGCTTTTATGTTACTTATATTTTGAATCTCACCCCAACATTTATGAAATATGTATATATTTAACGACCTCCATAGTCGAGTGGATAGTACGCCGGTTTCAACGTGTCGCCATCTCTGAGGTCCCGGGTTCGAATCCCGGTGGGGGCAGATGTTCGTGTGATGAATGCCAGCATTTGTACCTTAGTCATGGTTGTTGATATATATTTCAATAAAAAAATATTTATATATGTATAATATATGTATGTCTATCCGTTATCCTAGATCCCATAACACACCAGCGTTGATTGCGGCAATGCTGGCGGATGAGGAAGGTTGGAGGGCTGTGGTCTCCTTCTGTGAAGCGGTGATGCTCCAGAAGGAGGCCGCCGAGCGGGATCGGGAGATGGCCGATCCCGCTTGAAGAAGGCGGCCTCGGGCCAGATAGCCTGGCCTGAGGCGCCGCCACGGGTCGCTGGTCGTGGAGGCGACCCGGGAGGGACCTCACCCCCGGATGGCCGGGGGGTGACGTCGTAGGAGGTCGGAGGGGAGGAGGCGGCAAGATCACTCCTCCCCGAGAAGGGCTCCCCTAATGCACCCAGGGGTGCAAAGGCCAGGGGTCCTCAGATGCGATACTTGATCCTGAGGGCCCCCTACAACGCCAGAGGATGGCCATCGCTGAGGTTTTTAGTAGGTAGGCCTCCCCCTTCTGAGGAGGAGAGCCCCACATAACCACCGGCTCTCCGCAGCCGGGGTATGCAATTCAATGCATTTTCCTCAGCGTAACAAAAAAAAAAAAAAGATCCCATAACACAAGCTCTATAAGCTTAGATTGGGCTAGGCTAATTGGTGTAAGTGTAACAAAAATTTATTTATTATTTATTATTTATATGACGGGGCAAGTATTAGTAAATTTTGACCGATAATTCAATTGCGAATAAGAACGAATACATAGTAATCCATTAAATGAAATCGGATGTTAAAATTGGGAGAACCCTTACCTCTTAACAGCAGTTTCGTAATGTACATATAAGGTTTACCCTATTACATAAAATCTGTATACTTTTTTTTTATATTTCAGTATTATTTTATGCCGGCAAACGGTTGTACATTATCAAGAACCCTTCTGGAAACGTTTTGGGAAGAGTTTCTAAATGTATCGGGGTAAGTATTGAATTAGCTTTCTACACTATATCACAAGGAGGAACATTCTGACAGTCAATCTTATATATAAAAATAAATCGCAAAATGTGTTGGTAAGCTCATAACTCAACAACGCTTGGACCAATTTGGCCAATTCTTTTTTGTTAATGTTCATTGAAGTTCAAGGAGGGTTTTTACAATGAGGAAAATTCGAATAATTATCGGGAATACCTGTTGAGAACGCAGCACTAGACGTTCTCGTTGCGTAGCAACGTTTGTTTATGTCACATATTATTATATTAATTTTGATTTTAGTTTCGCTTTGTTAATATTTTTCTTAGTAAATTCTAACATTTTACAAGAGTTTCTTTCTGTCGCCAACAAGTGCGGTGTATTCGATGACGATGACCTCTGCCTACGCCGTCAGTGGCGTATTGCACAACGACTCGCCGACTTGTTTTGGGCGAGGTGGATGAAGGAGGTGCTGCCTGCTATGCTGCCGCGATACAAATGGCATCGAGATGAGACTCCCTTGAAGATCGGTGACGTGGTGTTAATCGTAGATCCCAACTCGCCTAGAAACTGCTGGCCTAGAGGGGTTATTGTCCAGCTCTATCCCGGGAACGACGGACGAATTCGTGTCGTTGATGTCAAAACCAATACCGGTGTTCTAAAGAGACCATCAACACGCATTGCAGTTCTTCCAACCAGCCAAGATGAGTGCCGTGAGCGTGAGGACGGCACTGGGGCGGAGTGTTGAGAACGCAGCACTAGACGTTCTCGTTGCGTAGCAACGTTTGTTTATGTCACATATTATTATATTAATTTTGATTTTAGTTTCGCTTTGTTAATATTTTTCTTAGTAAATTCTAACATTTTACAAGAGTTTCTTTCTGTCGCCAACAAATAGGTCGCTGGTTCAGATCCGGCTCGAAGGACCAGCAGCACTAGACGTTCTCGTTGCGTAGCAACGTTTGTTTATGTCACATATTATTATATTAATTTTGATTTTAGTTTCGCTTTGTTAATATTTTTCTTAGTAAATTCTAACATTTTACAAGAGTTTCTTTCTGTCGCCAACAATACCCTAAAAACAGCCCTTTTATTTTCCCATGCAAACGTTTTCTAACTAAAACGTACAGTGGAATTGAGCTTTATTGTTATTGTATAAAGTTCATATTGCAAGCACTCACTGTTGTCTAAGCAATGAAGGTGTGTTCCTAAGATCAAAGAGTCAATTTGCGCTTTATTGGCGCTACATATAGTTGAAATTCAATCATATCTATCAAAACAGTGTGCGTGCGTGCGTTGGAGCACAGAATACATCGTTGGAGGATTTAATGTCACGTTCCGAAATTGAATAGCCACAAAATGTAATAGGTCGTTTAGACTTTTTTTGCGATTTGGTTGGCTATGCGACATTATCTATAAAATAATTAGGAACAAAAATCTGTCACTGTACAAATCTTGTTGACAGGACGAAGTCTGTCGGGTCCGCTAGTTAAACAATAAAATTGTTGGCACAATACAACACAGTTGGCACTTTTGTACTGAGATAAGTCAAAAGTATGGCGAATTGTCAAAAACGGTCATAACATCTTTTCATGATGTTTTAAAGGAATACTTTTAAAGGAGATTTTTTTATTACGTACTGTAATGAAACACATGTCGAAATAATAATATTTTTTTGGAAAGTCACTAACAAAAAAAGAAAACAATTATTAAGTTGTCATTCAATAGTTATAATGTTTTGAATACAAAATGTGAGGTTATGTTTATAGATTTTTATTCTTTGTAACTGATTATTTTTAAGATTATTTATTTTACACAAAATATATTTGATAACTGCTAGATTAGTAAATTAAAGGTTTTTTATCGCATCTTATTAGATATTATAAGCTTATAAGTTCTGTCATCTCGTTAACCTAAAAAAAGGTATCATCAGAATAGCAAGTAGTATAATTGATAACTAGGAAGATAATGGCTGTATTGTACTACCAATTAACTATGAACTTCTGCCACTAAACGTGGAACATCATTTGAGAAGCGTAGTGCTATCACTACGCTTCTCAAATGATTATTATTTAACGATATTTTTACTCAAGTAAGAATTCCCATTAAAAAAGAAACTAATAAACTATATGTCAGTGGCGGATCCAGGGGCGGATCCCCGGACTAAAATCAATTAGAAAAATAGTACGTTTCGGGAGTACCCCTATTAATAGATAGAAGAAGATACTATTCCTTTATTTATTTATGAGAGTATACAGACTTTACAATAAAAGTTAATATTTACAGCACTTTTCATACTTATAGTAATAATTTAAAGTTTGTGTTTTAACAGTTAGCTTATAATAGATTTTGAAATGTGACGTCACGAAATTTAAGAACCCTCCCACCCCCTTGTCACACAATGTCACACTTTATCAACCCCCTCCCTCCCCCTAACCGTGTGACGTAATTTATGGATGGCCCCTTAACGGGTTATATATGACACTTACACGTTTTTTAATCACTTGTCTGTTTGTAGCACGCAGTTGTCAAATCTGTCAAGAGCAAGGAGAAGAAAAACCACTGGTTGGATCATGCTGGCGACAAGTATGATCAGAACCTGATCGAAGACGTCAAGGCACTGCTCAGGGTGCTGGTTCTTTACATTCCATTGCCTGTCTTTTGGGCACTGTTCGATCAACAAGTGAGTTGCGACATCATCATCATTAAAATTGTTGTAGCGTAAGAGTTTAAGCTTTTGTTCACCATACTGTTGCAGTGCTGGGGGGCCATCGCACTTTTTTTTTTTGCATGCTGCATACTGCATTAAATTGCATACCCCGGCTGTGGCGAGCCGGCGGTTATGTGGGGCTCTCCTCCCCAGAAGGGGGAGGCCTACCCACTAAAAACCTCAGGGATGGCCTTCCTCAGGCATGTAGGGAGCCCCCGGGAACATCAAGCCACTTCCGGGAACCCCCAGCCTCCGCTCCCCTTGCTAAAGGGGAGCCCTCCTCGGGGGAGGCTACACTACCTCCCCCGCACTAACAAATCGCAGCTGAAACGAAACCAAATCATTCCACTCAACCAATCCGAGAGCTAGAATATCACGTCATCGAACAGAGGACGTGATATGTGGCGTTCGGATTGTTAAGCCGAACGGTTCGGTTGCGTTTCGCTTGCGATTTATTTACTACACTAGAGGAACGCAAACAAGAAGTGTGTATAAAACAAAAAATCTTGGTCTTTTCGTTATATATTTTTTTGTAAATTGGATTTTGTTTATTATACAATAATAAAAAATTGCAAACATCGAAAAAACAAACGATCAATTGGCGAAAATTAAATAAATTTACAGATTAGAATAATTTTGTACTTAAAGTCTTATTCATTTTTTAGGAAAACCTGCAATGTACGCGATACACACATAATAAGAGAGAAACATATACAGAATACAAAAGTTTTATAATTATGATTTTATGTTTGGTACATTTTATTTTAATTTTATATGTATAGTTGTATATTTATACCAACTATTACTATACTAATATTACCATACTAATATTATAAATGGGAAAGTGTGTCTGTCTGTTTGTCCGTCTTTCACGGCAAAACGAAGCGATGAATTGACGTGTTTTTTTACGTGGAGATAGTTTTGAAGGAATGGAGAGTAACATAGGTTACTTTTTATCCAGGAAAATCGACAGATCCCACGGGATGCGCAATAAAGGCTTGGCTACTGCACAGATTCTCATGCGGTTTTCTTCAATAGATAGAGTGATTCTTGAGCAAGATATTTTATCTCGGAAAAACGGATAGTCCCACTGGAAGCGCGATAAAACTTTCGCGCCATAAATCGACTTCCGCCCATATGTTGTCGTGGGCAAAAGCTAACCCTTAACCCTCTATAGACCTTTTTTTTTGTTCTGCTGAGGAAAATGCATTGAATTGCATACCCCGGCTGCGAACCCTCTATAGACCTAACCCGAAATCCACGCGGGCGAAGCCGCGGCAGAAAGCTAGTTTCTTATATATATTGTTTATGTAATAATTTATGTATTCAGGCAAAATTGCTAGTAATAAATTAATAGGCACTATTTTGATTGTATTATTATATTTATTATTCATGTCGTGCTGTATTATTTTCAAATTGATATCAAAATTATAATTATTTTTAACTAGGACGTTTTGGATTCATTTTTTTAGTTAGTAGTATTTATAAAAGTCGCACTAGCGATATCGTAACAGTATTTATTCATTTCGTAAAGTCCGTATTCTTCTGCACTTGTACATTATTTTCACTTAAGACAAACATTAGAAATGTATATATTTAAAAAATATAATAATAACTTCCATATTAAAATTCGCTTAAATGGCCTATGCGCTTTGGATCTAGGTACGCATGCATTATTACCGTGTCTGAAAAAGAAGCGTGATTTAAGCGACATAATAATAATAACGGGGCCAACGCCGAGCATTGTTCGCTGATAGCACTATTCCTCTGACGAGAATCTCTTGGAAGCTAAGAAGCACAAAGCCAGCAAGAACTTTGACTTGGATCACGTGATATCGGATATCACGTGATAACCGCCATCTGGAATGTTAATTCTACAATGTTGACTCGATAGTCCGGCACATAAGTATTAACAGCGAGGAGCTTCGATCAAAATCTTAAGAGGCTCTCACTTAACGGGTGGATTAAGCTTTGATACAGAGAGCAGTGATTCTAGACACGGTATATTACACATCGACGGTTAAAAGGAAAATGGGGATAAGCGACAAAAGATGAAATGTTCAGGAGAGCCGTTTGAAGTTTTAAATTTTAGAAACACTGACGTATTTTCGCCATTTATTAAGATGTTTTGAAAAGTGAGACAGCTAAAAAATCAGGTATTCTTAGTTTTAGTGAGTTGACGTTATTTAAAGTAGTTTTAGTCGCTTATAACCACAGTTGTTAATTTTTGAATGAGTTGAAAATGTTTTTTTTTTGCTTGGGCATAAACACCAAAAAAGTCATCGTAGAGACATGGCAGTAAGCGCATTCGAAAAAGCACAAAATTTTTAACCCAATGTATTTCCTTTTAACTGTCGATATAATCCGCAGATTCCTCCCTCTGTAGCCTTAACCACGGTAGCATGGGCGCTACTGCGCCCGTTAAGTTTCTTATATATTGAAAATTAATAACGACATTTTATATATTAATTTATTTTGTCTAACATGAGTGAGTATACATTAAGGCAGCTGTTAGATTTATTTATTTCTCATACATGTTTGGCCTAGTAGAGTATACAAAATCAAAACATATGGAAAATCAAGGCAAAATTTATAATATTTTGTCTCAACGATTCCAATTTAAAATAATAATAAATTGTAATACAAATAATCCACCAAAAACATTCTGTAAAAAACTAGCAAATCTCCATTGAGCTGCTAGTTTGTCTCTAAAAAGTAATGAAATATAACAAAGTCGTGCCAAGTCTAAGGTTCCTTATTGGGATTTCGTTATTATTATAGTTAATGTTGTGTGACGTTTAAGTTAAATAAACAATTTTTATAGAATATATATTTATAAAAAAATAGACGCACAGTAGACGTAGACGATACTTTTATATTGCTAATTGATAAAATATTATTTAATGTCAATTTAATGTAGGGTTCCCGATGGACCTTCCAAGCGGATAGAATGAGACAGGACATCGGCGGGTGGACACTTAAGGCTGATCAGATGCAAGTCCTGAACCCATTGCTCATCCTTCTGTTCATCCCTCTGTTCGAAGTGGTAAGTTTTAATTATTATTATTTTTTTTTTTCCTCAGGAGATGAGGCTGAGAATCCGTCATGGATACCAACGCAACAGGCAAGCAGGGATGCGTTGATTATTTCGGACTCCTGGTGAATCGAGGCGGCTCGATCCAGCAGACCTACCGACTAAACTCAGCCTGAGCCTTTGGTCCTAATGACCCTACTGGCGTTATTGATGAGAGCCGCACCTCAGGAGAGGTACGGTTAGCGCTGCCCCATGGGGAGGGCATAAGCGCTAGAAGTAGGCACGGTTCACCAAAGTGGGACCGGCCTGTATTGACGGGAACTACACGTGGCTAAGCAGAAGGCTGCCGGTTAGGGGATGACAAGGGAGGCGACGGCTCAGACGCCGCCGCTTGCAGGTCTAGAAGGTCCTGCGTTAATTGATTAGGGGGGTCGCTTAGGACATGTCGTGGTTTACGTGTCCTCTGCCAATATGGATATCCCGGAATGGATCCGCTGAAGGCGTGTTGATGGGTAATTTACTGACTCGCGAATCAACGGGTTGACGTGCTCGTCCGCGGCTCTAAAGAACCGCTTAGAGCACTCCCTAAAATGTTGTTGAATAGTGGGAAGTGGTAAGTAATCGGTAAAAACAAAAACCGATTTGAGGTAATGTCATTGGAATTAGGGTTTCTCAATTCTCGAGCTTTTTTATTTCTCGGAGCACGAGAATTGTCGACCACTATTTCTTGAGAATTCTCGGTTGTCGAGATACATGGAAATTTTTTAAAATATGTGTTTTTAATAATAAAACTACGCTTTTTATGCAATATTCAACAGCATTTATCAATCAACAACATTAATTATTAGTTTCAATTGACTTTAACTTAAGTATATAAAATTTTTATTAAACGAAATAAATTCTAGCAAGATCTTTAGTCATTATACACACATTTTAGAACTAAATAGTCTTCATCTTTGGGAAAACAAATGAAATGTCATTTAAAAACAATGCTTCTGAAAACGGTTCAAGATAACAAAAATACGTATGGATTAATTATTTTTCTTGAAATGATCTAAAAAAATGTTCGCAACAGTATATAAAAATCAAATTTGGATATGTCGCGTTGTCAAGATCGGGTTGCGTAGAAAACCAATATTCTTCTGCCACAAGAAAATAAAACTAAAAATATAATTTACGCAGAAGTACCTACTTTAAAATAATTATGTTCTTTTAATATAACAGAAATTGCCGCGGACAAAGTCGTGGGTAACAGCTGAGGTGGTTGTTTGCAAAAATAAATATGATGCTCAAAATAACTATTCCACGCGGACGAATCGCGGGCACAGCTAGTAATTTATATAACAAGACAACGTTTGTCGGCTTAAGCATAGTCCATTTCTTCTTCTTCTTTTATTTTGGCATGACGGCTGAAGTTGCCATTAGCCATATACGAGCTTGTTTGCAGAAACATCGATCAGGATTCATCGATTGTTGGTTTGTAATTTAGGACGATAATAGTGTTAAAGGTAGGAAACGAATTACAAGTACGGAAATAAAGGAGTTTAGGAAACAGAATTTGGAAAAGGACAACAGGTGAGTAGGTAAATATTTAAGTAAATTAAATATATAGATAATATATTTGTTATTAAAGACGACTTAATATAAGTTAATATATATTCAATTAGAATTATTAAATTTTAATATCATTTTTCATAATAAATTTAGATAACAATAAATAAATATTTGGGTTAATATTATGTAGCAGGACAGGGACAGAAGTAGGAAAAGGAATTTTCGCTTCAACCAATGAATCTAGGAATAATGTTCTGTCGAATTTAGGACAAGAGAAAAAAATGTGATTTATGTCAGCCTCAGCCTCACCACATTCACATGTAGGCTCGTCTATTATTCCGTACTTTGCTAAACGATCAGGTGTGCAAGTATGTCCCAGGCGCATTCTAATTAAAGTTGTTGTGACTAATTTACTGAACCTTAATTTAGAGAACCAAGGTTTAGTAAATATGGTTGGTTGTATTTCACGATAGTACTTGGCCTTTGATTTATCACCTTCCATCCATAACTTTCTCCAGGAACTTTGGAGTTCTGTTTTAGATAAATTTATTAAATCATAAGAAAAGTTTTTGTAGTAATAAAGATCACCACACTTCACTGCATCTTTGGCAAGGTAATCTGCAAATTCATTGCCAGTGATACCGCAGTGACTCGGTACCCAGGCAAATGAAACTTTACATCCTTGTATTTGACATAAATACAGCAATTCGCGCGTTTTAAGGATTAAAGGATAATTTTTGGATTTGAAAGGGAATTTGGCTAAAGCATAAAGTACACTTAAAGCGTCGGTAAAAATAATAGTCTTTTTTAATTTTGCTATTTTTATATATTCCACAGCTTTATATACACCAAGACATTCTCCAGTAAATACTGAAGTCTGTGAAGGTAGGCGTATTTTCTGCTGAATTTTGTAATTGCTATGAAATATGCCTACACCAACATCTTGTGAATCTGTCTTTGAAGCATCTGTGTATATTTTGTGCCATTGATTCCAAGTATCATTAATAATGTAATTAAAATAAATATTTGCATTTGCCTTATCTTCTATCTGAAGGTTATAAATAATATTAGGAATTATTGTTAAAGAGCCATAATCGGTATTATAAATGGGATCTAAATGAAATTGATGAGTCGGCATATTTTCTTTTTTAAAATTTATTAAAGATTTTATTAATGGAGGATGAGCTTTATGGGACCAGTAATTAGATGTCTCAACTTTTTCAGACAGAATATTTAATTGTTCTATTATTGCATTATTTTTAAGTTGAATTGTTTTATAAAAGAATCTATTGGCTAAATATTGTCGGCGGAGGCTTAAAGGAGGGTCATTACATTCGACCTGTAATGCAATTATAGGGCTTGATTTCATAGCACCACTAACAATTCTTAAGGCCTTTGACTGGATTCCATCCAACTTTCGAAAGGCGTTGGCATTACCTGGCTCCAACAAAAAGGTTCCATAATCTAAAACGCTTCTTACTAAAGCAATGTATAATAGCCTTAAGGAGCATGGATGGCTACCCCACCAGACACCAGCAAGACACCTCAGAACATTAATATTTTGTTCACATTTTGATGATATGTACTCACAATGAGAGGATCCAGTGAGTTTTGCATCTAAAATGACGCCTAAATATTTAGCTTCCTGTTTCTGTGGAAGGCAATCATTACCATAATATACATTAAGATCAGGCTGAATTCTTTTCCTTGAAAACAATACTGAGACAGATTTGGAACTAGATAGTTCCAAGCCATTATTGTCTAGCCATCTTTTGAGCAAGTCCAACGAATGGTTTAAATTATTACAAATATTAGTAACACAATGATCGCTGAAATATAATACAACATCATCAGCATATTGTATAAGAGAGCAGGAATCTTCTAAAGAATTCTCAAGGTCATGGGTAAATAAATTGTAAAGTAATGGACTAAGAACGGATCCTTGAGGCAAGCCTTTGTTTATCGTTCTTTCAATTGTTGTTTCTTCTGCTGATATTGTTATGAACCTTTCAGAAAATAAATTTATTATAAAATTCGATAACATTATAGGGATATCTAAAGAAGTCAATTTAGCTTGTAACATTGATAAGTTCACATTATCATATGCTGATGTAATGTCCAGAAAGGTAGCTCCAACTGCTTTATTGTCAGAGAAAGCTGTTCGAATGTCCGATATTAAAAGTGCTAGACAGTCTGTGGTGCACCTGTTCCGTCTAAATCCATACTGAGTATTCGATAGAAGATTTCTGCTCTCCAAAAACCACTCTAACCGATTTTTAACTAAGTGTTCAGCTATTTTCACTAAAACTATCGAGAGAATAATCGGACGATACGATGCGACATCCGCAGGCGATTTATTAGGTTTTAGTATTGGCAACACTATTTGTTGTCTCCATGACGTAGGAATATTACCCGTCAGCATTACAGAATTGATAATTTGTAAATAATAAGTTAACATTCTATCGCCAAGATTTGTAATAAAAGAATATGGGATGTTGTCTTTACCTGGTGCTGAATCAGTAACATTAGATAGGATCCCTTTCAGCTCTTGCATTGAAAATGGAGAATTTAAACCAGAATTATTTACATTACACGAGGAAAGCATGATGTGTTCCTTAACTGATATGGGAACCAATTTACTTATGAATTGTTCAGCTAGATCTACAGATAAGTTAGGGACAGTTGGTTGAACAAAGGCTGAACGAAATCTACGTATGTTACTCCAAACAATTGATGAGTGTGTTTGAGGAGAAACCGATGCACAAAATTTTTTCCATGCATCAGCTTTCTTTTTTTTAAGATTTTTTTTTACTTCTTTTGTAATATGTAATAAAACATTAAAGTTTTCAGTTGTCATATTTCCACGATATTCTCGTTCAGCCTTCTTCCTACGAGCTATTTCCAAAGTACAATCCTTATCCCACCATGGTGGGGAAGGAACGAGATTCTTACATAATTTTTTTGTGGGGAATATTTTATCAGCGACTTCAATCATACACTTAGCTAGTTCTTCTGAACAATGACCTTCATTACCATTTTCCAATTTAGGTAAGGTAGATATTTTGTCTTCCAATTTGTTTCTAAAAATATTCCAATCTGCACCCTGAAGGTTATATTTATGAGTTGATTTTCTTGTAGGACATTTTTTAGAAACAAATGGAAATGTTATTATTATTGGATAATGATCACTTCCTAAAGAAGAGTTAAGGGGATTCCAAAGCAAAGAGGATGCAAGGCTTGGTGAACATATTGAAAGGTCTACAGCACTAATACATTCAGTGGGACTTGTAAGACGGGTTGGTAGACCAGTATTAAGAAGACATAAATTGTTTCTATCCAATATGTCTAGCAAGTGTTCACCATAACTGTGATTTATTGAACTGCCCCAGGATTGGTGATGGGTATTAAAGTCGCCAAGAATCATACACGGTTTGGGGAGCTGAGAGAGTAGATTATCAATATCATTAAGTATAGCTAAAGATGGATGAGGTATATAAATTGATACAAAACAAATATTATTTATAATTGCTGCAATAGCAGAGTATCCCACACATTGTGCAGGTAAAGTCAAAGTCTTATATTGATATGAATTCTTAATCAATAGAGCTACACCTCCATGGCCATCTGCTCTATCTTGTCTTAAAGAAAAATAACTAGGTATTTTAAAATTAAATCCTGGCTTTAACCAGGTTTCAGAGAGAGCAATTATATATGGATTATATGTCTTTATTAAGTAAATAAGATCATGTTTCTTATTAGTTATGCTCCGGCAGTTCCATTGAACTACTTTGGCCAACTGGGCCATGTGGAATGTTAAATTTATTAATAATATCTAATAAAGGAGCAACGTTGGACGGTATAGTATTAGTAATTTGTGTTAAAAATTTTATCAGTGGTACAATTATATCTATAATATTAAAACTTTGATCACTACTACTAAAGTTCTGATTAAGAACTGTACCGTTACCACTGTTAGTAGGCATATCATAATCTTTAATCAGGGCAGAATGAGCTGCCTGATTGTACCCTTGATTATATATATTGGGTACAAATTGTTTAGGTTTTTGAATGGTTTTTTTTATATGAATAGTTGTTTGGTAAGGTATGATTGTGATTTGGGAGTATAGGTGTGGAATTTAAATTTTGAGATGATTTCAGTGGTTGTGACAGTAACACCTCAGAGTATGATTTATTTACAGATGGATGTAATTTTACTGCTTCAAAGTATGAAATATTGTCTGTAGCCATAGTAATTTTAATACGTTTTTGACGTTCATATTCAGGGCAAATATGTTTTGTCGCAAAATGGGAACCACTGCAATTACAACATTGTGAATTTTCATCTTCAACTGAACATGTATCTCCTGAGTGGTCGCCACCACACTTAAAGCAACGAGGCTTCGATCTACATTGCAATTTAGTGTGCCCAAATCGACAGCAATTGTAACATTGAACTGTGGGATAAATATAACGTTCCACGGGTAAAGAATTGTAGCATAAAAATACACGTGGAGGAAGAAATTGGCCATCAAATGTAATAACTACTGACTGTGTTGGTTTCCATGTAGCAATATTGTCAATAAAAGTTTTGTGGTTAATTCGCCTTATTTTTATTATTTTGCCACAACCAACAGGGAGTGTCATTTTTTCAATTATTTCCTCGGGAGTCCAATCATTAGGAACTCCACGCACTAAACCAATTCTCGTAATATTGAATGTGGGAACAAATGCTTTATAATTATTATCCTGTAATCTTTTATCTTTAATAAAATTATTTGCAGCCTCAAGTTTATTAAATGATAAAACAATTCGATTTCTGCCTATTTTCTTTACACTGCCATCTACAATAGAATGAAAACTGTGTTTTTTAAGAAAGTATCCAAACTGTACTGGGTGAAGCGTGGTAGGATCATTTAAAGCTGTTTGTTCCCGTTGAACATGAATAACATAAGGTGGTAAATCATGTGTATCATAAAATTTTCGACCTATTAATGGAGCTGTGTCGGGCTGAGACTGACCCAAAGCACCTGACTCAGACGATGGTAAAGTACTGGGTGCACATTGCTTATCACTAGTAATAGAATTATTGCTTTTTTTACTAATAATATCATCGGACTCTGTGCAAAGGCACCCATCACTTTTTCCCGCCATTTTGTGTTTCCTTTTTTTCTTGTTACAATTTTTACATATTTTGGAACATTTACTCCTTTTTCTATTTGTTGAAGCTGACCAATCCATAATTGTGCTGACTGTTTGGTCTGTATCAACGCTGGACTCTTCATGACTCATAAGTGTAACATTATATGCGACTTGAGGAGACAGAAATTGGTCTGTACTGAGAACAGATCCCCCAGGGTCTGGGGGATCGTTCATTTTTATAAAATTAAATTCTACTTACCAGTGTGATGAAAATATATACAAATAACTATACTAAATAAATAAATTTACACTACTCAACCTTCTTAAAAGTTAACAATAAATTAAAAATAAAAATTCAATAGTAAGAAACACGCCCGCCTATTTCAACGTTTCCCGCCTTTTTCCATAGTCCATTTCAAAATAAGATATCTCTGTGACAGTTCGATTTACACTTGTAAAGAGAGGTCTACAGTGAAAATAAAATCGATTGTTTTCTGGTAATCGATTATATTTTATATGGAAGTGATATCGATATTATCTTACTACCAAAACTTTGAGTATCATTAGTGTTTCTGTATTATATTGAAAGTTTTTGTTGATCAATGCATTTATCTTATGTATATAATATTATATTATGTAGGTATAGTAGAAATATAGTCAAGTGTTTACCTGTGATTTTTTCGGCATTTTGCCAAATAAATAACAAAATAACAACAAAAACTTAAACAAAAACAGCAACAACAGTCAACAATAACAGAACACGCCAAATCGATGAAAACACAACTCGCATACAAGGCTGACACACTCGTACTGACTCGATTGTCAGGTAATCACAAGATGACCACCGATTATGCGATGTCCCACCTCTATGTTTTTTTGACGTTCCGTTTCATGTTTGCGAATTGCATAGTAATTTAAAAAAACATTCATTTTTATTCTTTATTTCATTAAATTAAACTAAGCGATACTGTCTTCGTTTTATAAGTAAAATATATTTTATTTTATAATTTTTTGCAATGAAGCTACTATGAATAAAAAAATTATAAAGAATAAAATTATTTTTGTTTGTCAAACGAAAAATGCGTGATTCGGAGCACGATGAACTGTCACAGAGATCATCCTAGTTGAAATGGACTATAGTAATAGGCTTGTATCCACTATGAACAAATCTGATGCATTAGGTGCATAACTATTAAGATGATCATTTAATTATGAAAAAACAAAGTTTTATAAAATAATAACTTTTGATTATTTATATTTTTATAAAATAAAATTGCACAAAATAAGCCATAAGTCACGTGACAGCAAACACCAATTAAAAAGTGTTACGTCACGCCGTGCGAAACGTCAAAGTCAAAATGTCATTCCCAAGTGTCTTGTGGAAGTGCGAAAAAGAATGGGCATCATTCCTTCTCGCGAGTGTTAGCCACTTTTTACGGTATCTGCTGATTGTTTGGAACGTATATAATAATTTTTTCGGTGTTTTTATACTTGTGCTTGTACACTGGGGCACTATGCAGTACTTGTAATACGATGAATCCATTTTTTATTAAAGTAACTTCACAATACCGAATATTCCGATACTAAAACAGCTGTTTTGCACGGCGTGACGTCATTCAAGACGCCATGACAGTCATGAGCGTTTTTGATGACTAATGTCAAATATTTAATTAAATGCAAAATTATTCTTATAAATAAGCATTTTTTTCAAAAATAATAATTATTTTGTATAGAATAGGCATCAAGGTATATTAGTATCGGCCTACTGAAATTTAGGCAACAAGCCTATTTGTAATACATTTTTCACTTCGTTCTATAGTAACCTAATTGTCAAAGATATTTTGTGGTACAAAATAGTTACTCAATTAACTTGACATAATACCCTATCAATAAACAGTAAACAAAAGGGCAATCAAATGAATATGACGTCCCTTGATCAACATGTAATTGCAGACATGCTAGCGGTGTCCTATGTCACATTGTTATTAGCTTTGGATTAGGGCTCACTAAATCGCCAGAATCTGTTAAGCGATTCTTTCTTTAATAGCACTAATATTCCATTTCATTTGCAGGCTATATACCCGTTCCTCACATGGTGTAAGTTGATACGGAAACCATTGCACAAAATGATTTGGGGTGGATTGCTGGCAGCCGCTGCTTTTGTCATATCAGGGATTGTCGAACTAAATTTATTGGTAAGCCATCTTTTTTATAACTGTCACCACTTTGACACTGGCTAAATGTGCAAAGGAAAGCCATGAAAAAATAGAAAAAAAACCGGCCAAGTGC
The DNA here is from genome assembly GCA_036419045.1 of Scirpophaga incertulas. Classification (NCBI taxonomy): domain Eukaryota; kingdom Metazoa; phylum Arthropoda; class Insecta; order Lepidoptera; family Crambidae; genus Scirpophaga; species Scirpophaga incertulas. The sequence goes on along the minus strand of CM071626.1, from coordinate 637,092 downwards.
GTGTCGGACTCACGCACAAAGGATTCCGTACCATTGATTTATGAAATTAAAGGAAGCGATTACGATTTACGAGGTATTAACAAAAACTACTTACTAGAGCATATGTTTTTTTTAGATTTTTCATTTTATTATTTTAGTTAGCGTGTGGGGGGGGTGGACTTTTTTCTACTTTGGAAGCCTGTCACGCAAACTATTCGGTTTAGAAAAAAAAAAATATTTTAGTAACCTCGATATCATGTTTGAAGACCTATCCATAGATACTACACACGTATGTGTTTGATGAAAAAAAAAAATTGACTTTCAGTTCTAAGTATGGGGAGTATTTATTATTATTATTTTATTTTTGCATCAAAATCTTAATGCGGTTCACAGAATACATCTACCTACCATGGCTGTGACATACGGACGGACAGACAGACATGACGAATCTATAAGGGTTCCCTTTTTTGCCATTTGGCTACGGAACCCTAAAAAAGGCATGTTTTATTATTCGACAACATTTTAAATGATGACAGCACTGTGATATTATAATAATAAAAGACAATTGATCGGGCGTATTGGAGTTGATTAAAACGTATTCCTGAATTGATTAAAACGTATACAGATGGCGCTCTTTTTTATATATATAGCCGATGAATCCTTTGAAGCCTCTATAGGGTAGACGACTACAACTGATTATGGCCATTTTTATACTATAATTATCTGATTTGAGCAATTTATATCTCATGAAAGTATGTCAATATAGAAATTTCAGTTTTATTATTAATTTATATTGTTTTAAGATTTCTAAAAAATGAGCAATTATTATTTACGTAATTCTAATGAAACGAACACATTTCTAGCATTCTCACATTAAATGTAACATTTTTTTATATAGAAAGTACACCTATAAACGTACAAATAACAAAGTTATTTTAAAATTTGTTTATACGCTCATACAAATTAGGCGAGTTTACTGAGTTATGACGTCACGATTGCAGTGTTTTTAGTATGGAGCGTTTTTGAGCGCCCCGCGACAGCGCCGCAAACATGGCGATGTATCTTCAAAAGTAATAGGTGCAGGTGTACTGTTGGTTCTACAATATTTCTCACTTAAAAAAGTGCTCTTATTATATACCGAATTTAAAAAATTGTCGTCTACCCAATTATATACCCGCTAGTGATTATCACTGCTTTATTTTACAATATTTAACCGCTGTCTTCTCTCTAAGCTGGGGTCCTTGGGCACACAAGAATTGGAAGAATTGGCCAAATTGGTCCAGGCGTTGTAAAGTTATGCGCTTACCAACACATTTTGCGATTTATTTTTATATACATATAAGATTTGCATTCCAGAAGGCTAAATCACTACATAGTATATAACAAAGTCGCTATCCGCCATCTGTCTGTCCCTATATATGCTTAGATCTTTAAAACTACAAAACGGATTTTGATGCGGTTTTTTTTAATAGATAGAGGAGTTCATAAGGAAGGCGTATATGTATAATAACATCCATTAAATAGTGGAAAAATACTGTTATTTTTAAGGTTTCTAATGTGATATCGTAAATAATTGCATTTTCTCCGCGTACATTGCAAACGATTATATACAACGTCCACAGTTTTTCTGTTGTGTATTTAGTATCATTGCACCCGTGTGAAGCCGAGGCGGGGCGCTAGTATAGAATATACTGCTTCTACTAAGCAGCAACTTTTTGACGTGAAACGTCTTTAAAATCGCGCTGAAACATACGGGTACCAGGTTTAAAAAGTGGACCGTAACGAAAAGGTCTATATTATCGTACCATAATGATTGAGAAACTATTAGTCTTAGAAACAAAAGTATGGTGTGAATATTTCACTTATATAGTCAGCTCGCTGTGGTGACATTGAGTTTTTTTATTAAAATACTTAAAACACCGTCAATCTGCTTTTTAATTCTGTCTTTACTTTAAAAGCGGTTCCCTGACATAGACGTTTCACGTTAAAAGCAACGGCCGTGTGCCCCGGCACAGCCCCACCCGATTTTTGTAATACCTCTTTATCACCTGTACTTGCAAATTAATGTGATTTAAATTGAAATCATGATTGGTTTCTTCCAGCCAACGTACGGAACACCAGTAGCACCAGGCTTGGCTCAGCTAAGGGTGTACAATGGGTTTGATTGCAACTTCACACTAGACATGCCTACCATAGTTGGTAATGACTCAAAAGCCACTATCGAAAGTATGTCTGTCTATGAGTATTTAAATATTGAGACTGAAGATTTCTTAGATATACCTTACACGGTACAAGGGAAACAGGACAGCAGTTGTGCTGCACAAATCTACAATGGAGTTTTCCATGTGAAACAGGAGACGGCAAATTCGTTCTTCATTGGCAGTAGGGGTATTTCAAATTTCACTGACAATAATGAAAAAGCGATTGACAGTATTCATGTTAGGTAAGACGTTTACATTGTTTTGATTATGTTACATTTTGTTATGCCTTAATTTCACGTTATGATAACTAGAGATCGGATAATCGGATGCATATTTACCTAAAGTTAGTTTAAGACAAAGTATGGAAACGGCTCTTTATTGTTTTGTTAAATAAAAATCCTGGGATTGCGGAATTGGATAGCCGGATGTTTATTTATTTACCTAATTTAGTTTTTGACAAAGTATGGAACTGTCTTTTTATTTTATTTCCATAAATAAAAATCCCGGAATTCCGGTACTGTAGAACATTTTGGTAATGCAAAACTAGTCGGTAATATGAGCTTATAATATCCTATTTAAAATGGGGCGTAAATATTACCTCGGTTACTACAGTAGTCTGTACTTGCTCACAACTGCCGTCTCACTCACACTCATTAAATCGGAAGTTAACTCAGAGTGAGATACTAGACCATACTTACGCCCATGCACCATTTCTGTTTTTTTATTCAATTATTTAATTTATTATTGTTTTAGTCAAACTAGCTCACTACTTTCGTATAACACTCTTCATGTAATAAATCGTACATTCATAAATCGCACGGGGAACTGAAACTAAACTTCATGTAAATACGTATGCATAGTTGTATAAATGAACCCGGAGTCTCGGTCTTTTGAAAATAAATACCACGTGCTAATTTAGTAATTTTCAAACAAAATCACTACGTAAAATTTGCAGTCCCGTATTTTCCCGGGATTTTTATTTAACAAAATGTATTTTAAAAAGCCGCTTCCATAATTTGGGAGCCAAAAATTAACTTTAGGTAAATATGCATCCGATTATCCGATCTCTAATGATAACACATGAGATTTTATTAAATTTCTACAATTCATCGTGCACTTTTCGGTTACACTTAATGTTTGCGTAATATCGTTCATACAGATCCTCCCAAAAGCGAAACGCTTTTCCATCTAAATCAGAAGCAATTACTTTCGGTGTATTATTAAGCAGCATTATTTTATTGTTATTTAACGTCATTGCTGGCCATATGATATTTTCTGTACTAGATTTGAATGATGGATTATCGTGTTTGATGAAATTAGCCCACATTTCGGATATAAGTTGTATAAACTTTCTATCGCGGTCATTTACAGTTAAATTAATATATTTTTCCCAAAGTGGTTCACATCTGAATACATAGCATAGTTCGTCACCGTTAGCCGCACCTTTTATCTTTGTTGTTGCAGTGCCAAGAGATATAGCTTTTGCGACATTGAAACCACCAACATAATGGAATTTATATCCGTAAACTTTAGAATTCACTTTAATCAAAAGAGCCTTTATAAACTTTATTATAGGATAAACTCTCAAATCCGTGGTGTATTGCATAAAATTATTAATAGACTTCTCTGTGATTTCATTTTTGAAATACTTCTTTTTGATTTTCTGTGCTATGTGCAAGTACGTTTGTTTCGTATAATTGTATGCACATCCGTCTGTATATGGTACCATAAATTTGAAAAATGGTTGAAACATTTTTAAGTAACGTGTGTTATGTATAAACGGAATAGCTTCCGATATACTTTCTTTACTGTTGTAACCAATCAAAATACTTTTATTCAAATTCAGTTTTGTAAAAGATTTATAAATTTCAGTGAGTTCTATTGTTAAAAGCGAGTTATTCGATTTTGCCTCTATTATCGGTGTAAATGGTACAACTGGTCTTTGGAAATTTAGAACTTCTTTATTGGTATATATTTTTTGTGTCTTTTTGACAAAGTCTTCTGTAGTTGCTAGTAACATATTATTGTAACCTAATTTAGCTAGATTACTTTTTAATCTTCCTCTTTCTGTTTTATAATTTCCTTGAAACAATGAAGGAGAGAACATTCCACCACTTTGTAATATCAATTTGGAAAATAATGTATTACTTTTAGTTAAAAGTAATAAAGAGAGAAATGTTGCTGCAGAGTCATTACCTATCACAGTTATCTTATTTTTATCTCCTCCAAACTTCTTTATATTAAGTTTGATCCATTTCAAAGCCATTACAATGTCTTTTAAGCCCATGTTTGCATCTGGACTTGAATCATTCATCTTCAAAAACCCAAAAACTCCAACTCTGTGAGCGACAGTCACAACCAATATATCCTTCTCTATCAGAAAATCGCCTCCAAAAACGTGGCTCATGCTGGATGTAAAAGCATAACCATGTATCCAAACAGCCACGGGTTTGAGATTAGTACATCCATTACTTGGGATGCATGTTGTATAAATATTCAACTTAAGGCAGTCTTCGTATCCATGGATACCGTGCTTATGGATTACATGTGCTTGAGCACAGGCACCATGATATCTAGTTGTAGCGTCGAATGGAGCTTTCCATTTCTTTGGTCTTACAGGATCTTTAAATCTTAAGTTTCCAACCGGACTTTGGGCATATTGAACTCCATAGAAAGCGAAATACAGCTTCTTTTCAAATACTGTCTCCTCTGTCGTTCCGATTACTTTACCTTGTTTGATGATCACTTCAATAGCATATGAACTTACCCAACTAAATACGACAATGATAAAACATTTCTTTAAGTACATTACTCATTTTGTACGAAGCCGGCAAAATAATAATCAGTGCTGTTATCGTACTATTGTTTGTAGAAGCGTTGTAATTAATTTCATTCAGGTGTAAATGTTATTGTTTGGATTTAGTATACACGAAAGTTACATTTGAAACTTTACATAAAAATTTTGTGTTTCAGGTTTTTATCAAATATTAACGGAGCAACCCAAATCTTTTTAACAGATTCAGTAAAGAACGTCACGAAGTTAATTTTATCCAGTAATGATATCAGTCAGAAATCTATCGAAAGTGGGACGTATGATGTAGTCATTAATGGTCAAAATGTCATTTCTAAGTATAAGTTCCAGACTGGTGCTGTTTACACTATAAATGTCTATCAGGATAGTAATGGTGACTACGTAAGTAACTTTTGTTTTGACTTATGTCTGTAGATCATCATCATTTCTCATCCCAACCGCTACAACATTTGATAAAACTAATGTATGTCTTAGAAATAATCACAAATTTTACGATATCCTAAAACGAAATCCATACCATAATCGTTCCATCCCATATACAGAAATTAAATATTTTGTTTTTTCACATTTAATAAAGGTTTTGCACGTTTAAATAAAATCCCTTAAAACATTTTTAGTTAGATTAGATATATATTTGATGTATGTGTCTACTAAACCAACGTCTATTTTTGTGATATGTTTCAGATTATTCAACTTCTTACTTTAATAGTTAGATGATATTAGCGATTCACTGTCAAGTGACATTATATAAAAACTGGCTTATCAGTAAATATGTTTTTATAAACCCAAGTAATTCTATGATAGCTAGTGTAGGTTTTACAGCAAAAAATGTCAAAACACAAATGAAATCTGAAGCTGATATACATATATTGAAATTGACATAATCTTATTCGTCTTTCATAGCAATTTTTTTATAAACTATACAGCATTAACAGCCTGTCTACCTAATGGTTGCTTTAATTCATATTATCATTGATGTTTTAATGGGATGCTTTTAACCGCTGATTATGTATTTCTGTTACTAACAAATTTTGGATTAAAGTTATAAGTAGTACAGTTACATTGATGTTTTATTATGATTCAATGTGACAATTATCGTCATAATTAACCAATCAAGCAGCATAGTTGTACTCTATCATTATCTTTTTATTCAAGTACGTATCAAAATCAATTTGATTTTGGAGCAATAAAAAGGGGACATCGAAACGATTGTCAATGAAATGATTTTGTTTCCTATTCGTATTTCCATTGTCCAAGCTTCTGTTTTCACAGCAATAGATTTAATAGGTACTCACATTGTGAAGAAATGATTATTTCTTCACAGTGTAACAACTTTCATGTTAAACTCTTGCTTAAACTTACAGAAAGTAAACCCAGTAATGATAACGCCGTGGAACTCACTGCACATACTTTGGCTGATACCGCAATACGTGGTGATGACGATGGGAGAAGTAATGTTCTCGGTGACGGGTCTGGAGTTCTCGTTCACGCAGGCGCCGGCGAGCATGAAGTCCGTGTTGCAGTCTGTGTGGCTGCTCACTGTGGCATTCGGCAACCTAATCGTGGTTCTGATCGTGGAGGGGAACTTTTTGGATGCACAGGTATTGTTGTGTTTAAGTTATAACAGATTCGGTAATATATGATTTTAGCATGACCTTAATTGTTATACGCAGTCATCGTAATGTAAATATGCAATTCTTTCTCATGCTTGAGGTTATACCCTGATGATAGATTGCGGATTTGACTACTGTCTCTTTTTTGTTTGTGACATTATCCAATAGATGGCAGCACAGCGAGCCACGTGGCGGAAGAGTCGCACATTTGATTTTAAAAGGTGTAATGATTAGACGACTAGGTGGAGGATAGATGGCAGCACAGTAAGCCACGTGGCGGAACATAGTTGCACGTTTGATTTTAAAAGATGTAATGATTAGATGACTTGGTCGAGGATAGATGACAGCACAGTAAGTCACGGGCGGAACACAGTTGCACATTTGATTTTAAAAGGTGTAATGATTAGATATGACTAGGTTGGGATCAGTATTCAGTCAGTCGGGAATAGTGCAAGTCATAAAAGTCACGCTAGTATTCCAATGCTTTAAATAATTAAGCCGTTATTTCTAGAAGGTGTTGATATTGTTGGCAACATATGTTTATGTTAATGCTTGGGGTGGAAGTACTATGACAGATAAAAGCTTTCTCAACGATTTGATAGTTTATGAGAGATTGGTCAGTAGTAGCAATTATTGTTGCGATTCATTAATAGATGAATAAAAGTCACTTAATAGTTTGCGACCCGTAAAAACTGTTTATCAATTTGAACCCCAAATGGGAACACGCTGATGAGATAAAAGCGAGACATTAAATGACCGTTAGTAAAATTATCTGTGCACTAGAATAACAACAGTAGGGGGTATCGACCAGGCAGTGTTTATAGATGCTGAATCCCACATGCACATTTGCACATGCTCAGGGACATACAGTGTGTATACCATATATTTCCGCCGCTAAAATGTTTTTAGGTTCAAAATCTCACGGTTGCCATGGTTTTCAGCCTGTTTCTTGTCTAGTTGATAACTATCTCTTATAGCGATCGCACCTATTTAGTAGTTAATAACTTACTCGATTCTCTAAATGACCCTTAAGTATTCTCAATAGTAAATCTAACATGATACCAAATGCAGTAGAAATTGACAAATAATGTAGTTCACAGGCAGCAAACTCTTGAGCTTCCGCTTGATCGTTTCATGATCATCTAGAAAATGCCTATGAGTTTATCTCAAAAAACATACTGTTAGGAAATACAGACTTTTCGGAAGATAACAGCATAATTTTGGTGTTCTGTTAAGTGACTGATAAATAATTGAAACCTCTGAAGTATATCAGATAGAAGGTGATTGAATGAATAAATGCAGTGTTCAATAATTCATCTAGGAACATCTTTAAGAACAACATTTGTTGAAATATTTGTGGATGGTAGGAACTTTGAACTTCTTTGTCAAACTTTGAAGGGTACGGTAAGGGTACACGGTAGCACGCTATATACAAATGAGCGCGGGAGACTTCTATCAATTGTTATTTAAAAAAACATTTGTGATATAGATTTTAATGACCATGACCAAAAAAGATTAACTTACTTCTATAGACAGGCTCGAATCATTCTAAACCTAATTTTTACCCAAATAAAACTCTTTTTACAGTGGAAGGAATTCTTCCTGTTCGCTGGCCTGATGTTAATCGACATGCTGATATTCACTGCGATGGCCTTCCGTTACAAGTACGTAGAGCTGAAGTCCAGTACGGAGGACATACCGCAGATAGAAGAGATACGGTTACCCGAAAAGTCAAATCAGCAGAAAGAAGCTTGACTGAAAATAAACAATGTATTATAATAATAATAGATCATAGAGAATAGTGTATGTCTATGAAATAAGGTTTAAATTGCTTTGAGTTTTATTTATCATTAGCCAAAACATTTTGTTTTTTCATTTTGCATTAACTCACTTGATGATAAGTTGTAGCGTTCTATTTATGATAGTTTAAGAAAAAGAACTTTTGCCGGCTAAGATCAGGGTGTGGGTATAATCCTTATCGGAATCGAACCGACCTGGTGATATATGTAGATATTTAGAATTAATGATATGGGCGCCTCCACATAGATGCAAACAGACCTTCAAATGGTTAGGTGATAAAATTAAACCAAGAAATTTATATATGAAAGTTTATAATTAAGTACATTTTAAAATATTACATTTAAATACCAAAAACAAAAAAAACTATATATATATAATCGTCCACCAAATAATAGGCACGGTATTTGCACACATTACACTTTTATGCTATATAAGTTCATTGTTGAGCTGAGCCATCCTCCATCCGTCACCCAAGGTGAATGTCGCAAAAGAAAAACTAATTCCCCCAAAATACGGTGGTTCACACACGCAATATGTTAAAAATGGTAAGAGATCACCTTATAAGTTGGAATTCCATCGGTGATGGCAGGGATTTCCGTTGATAAGCAAGACAACCTACATCACCGCATGGCTGGGTGCATGAAGTCACGTTGGGATGAAACGGCCCAAACGCCCTATATTTGAGATGGTTCCGAGGTATACCGTGAACCCATTATCTGGGATTGCTGTTGAAAACTTATTAAGGCATTAAGCCGTTGTTTAAAAGAATATTGAAAAGAAGACATAAATAAAAAAATGAAAAACTAATTCGTTTTCATGGAGGCCTAAAGCGGCACATCCGCCAGGAGAGGAACGCCGAAAGACCCATCCTTCGCGTCCTCCTCGCCGACGTCAAATGACAGACATGACTCGAAATAGCCAATAAATAGCCACGGAGGGATCACCATAGATCAAGCCGTCACGTTCCGAATTGGAAGTATCACCGAGTGAAGAAAAGGCGGACTTGTCCAACAAGGAGAAAGAAACGAGCTGAGGCTGTACAGGTTCCGATCCCTTCACTCTTACTTCCACTTAAAAAGGTTAACAAAAAAAAATAAATATCTGTCACAAAATCCTAATAGGACATGTAAACAAGAATTAAATTTGTAAATTAATAATGAAATTAAAAGCATTTTGATGATTAAATTGTGCTGAAAACAATAATAAAAAATAACACGTTACAAAGTGACGTGAAAGTCGCTACTACTTTCTCTTAAACGTCGAAATGCAGCATTGTAATTACAGCAACTCACTTACGTAAGTTGATGGTACCCTTGGAAACCTCCTGTCCCAATGAGAAATTCGCCTCCAATTTAGAAGACTGAAAACGCAGTAATGTATTAAATTACAGAGGAGATTAAAGTTTGGTTTAGTTGTGGATAAGTAACTGTTTCATTTGTAACACAGACCAATAACATTAATTAAAATAAATGTCTTGAGTTAGTTCGTTGAATATTTAAAAGACAATGAAGAGGATTACGCTGCAAGTTATTCTCCATGAATCAGTAATTATGAAATCCGTAGATGATTCAGAGTTGCTGATATAATATATTTAAGTTTCTATAGGCGGGGTATATTGCTAACAAGTCTAACAGGAGTTGGCGGAAGTTTTTTTTTTATTGCCGTACGTGGCTGACGAGCAAGCGGCACACCTGATGTTAAGCAGCAGCACAAATATAAAAAACAGTTAAGTGAATCAGAAATATTCAGATATTGCCAAACACTTCCTATACATGATAAAGTAAAATACAACGTATTAAAAGAACAATTTTTTAATAAAAATATTCAGTTTGAAGTGGAACATTCTGTATATACGCGGAGAATGGCTCAAAACAAAGTTGTTACAAAAAAGGCAAGGAATTGCTATGGCGAACGAACGAATGCATTCCTTGTTCCTCGGCTTATCAATTCTTTGCCTACCTCCATCCGCAATATTATTAGTAACAAAAACATAAAAGTTCAAATAAAAAAGTATTATCTGTCTGAGTTGTGATTGTAACGTTATTGTATCGTATGGATATCTAAGTAGTTAAAATTGGTGTATATTATGTTTACTTGCTGTTATGTTTTAATAATATAATAATGAGTGTTCACTACCTACCTAAATTGAGAACAGAATTGTCATAAGGGTATCACATTCAAGCTTTGGTGGCTTAAGTGATATCTATATCAAAATGTTAATACTATTTTATGTAACTGATAATAAATAAAAAAAAAAAAAAGCGTTAACCGCAGCTCATGGACTTAGTAATCCCAGGGGTGGTCACAGCTAAGCCGCTGCCTACCGAGATAAGATTACTCTCTTTAAGCCTCATTTGAAGAGGGACATGTCATAGCGCAAAGGAAACACCGCAGCAGGAAGATCATTCCACAGCTTACATGTCCGTGGAAGAAATTATCGCCGGAAACGCACCGTACTAGACGGGAACGGTGTAACAACTCTAAAACTTATTTACAATAAAAAAAACATATTAACCCTTTAATTGCAACGAGTACAGCCAGGCGCCACTACATGTTTCGCAATTGACCGTTAGCCGGCCGCATCGGCCACGGAGGACGGGAGAAACGTCGTCCCTGCGTATTGAGACACCTATTAAGTGCTTTGTTCCGCAGGTTATTAATACCTCGCATAAATTCTACGCAAATTCGATTATCAATCTTTATAAAATTAATGTATTTTACTTAAATTAATTAAGTGCTGTGATCCCCGTATCGTGGTTCTTACCTACTGCTGGATTTTGGAACGTGTAAGGTGCAAAAACTACAAAAAAAAAATAACGATTTGACTGCTTTCTTTGCCGCTGTAAAGCTACGTGCCTATTGAAGGACGTCGGCACGTTCTGCTGGACTACGGCTGACCAGGATACTGTTTTCTCGTGAGAATGACGGGACCTAAATCTGTGTAGGAACTACGACCCTACATTTACTTAGACCTTATTTACATTTTTAATAAGACTTATATTTTGTTATATTTGTTTCTCTTAGCTTAGGTTTTATTTATTATACCAAAACATAAGTGTTACAACGGATCCAGGTAGAAAGGGTGAAGTCTATTGCGGCGTGATAGAATGGATAGAGTGATAGAATGGTGCCGCTGGTACCGAGTCAAACGGTTCCTCGTAAGTCCTTGAATAGGAGGTATATGCTGGAGGCATTGCTGGCAGACTCTGATTTGGTGAAGGCTGCAGAAAGGCGCTGCACGCTAATAGATCTACCTACAACCTTACCTAACCTAACCTAACACCTTTCTAAACTTAGTATGTCAGATTACAAATTTAAAACCCTAGCATTTTAAGCGACTTACCAAGTTATGAATTTGAAATACCAACTTGCTATGTTTTGAATTTGGCGCAAAGTAAAAATAACAAATAAATTAATAAATATCCAAATAACCTAGTAAAGCAGACTTACTAAGTTTTGACACTGTTTTTATTTGGGTAAATTCACAAAAAAAATAAAGTGCTCAGCGATTTTAGTGTAACTATACTCCAAAAAGATCAAGAGTATTACAAAGTAAAATGTCGACCATATCGCACAACTTTTCGTCAAATACCGAAATCGTTATCTATTGGTTTCGTCGGGTTAACGAATCATAGTAGCCGACCCGTTTTTTTGCTCTACTGGGGGGCAATCGCACTAACAAATCGCAGCTGAAACGAAACCAAATCGTTCCACTCAACCAATCCGAGAGCTCACGGATTCCTAAACATCCAATATTTGAAAGTCGATCGTAGAGCTGCCAACATAGATAAAGTACACACATGTACACATGTAACACAATGTAAGAGTTCGGTTCCACGCAGAATGTAGCCGCTGTCGGTTATTGCCGGCTTGATTACGAGTGGGTGAGGGCACTCGTAATGAAATCACACCTGTGACTAAGGTAGTCACTACGGTAGGTAGTCACATCAGTGATATTCAAAAATAAGAATTATTGAAAATCGGTGATTATTAGTCACATCCGTGATTTCGAAGTCGCATTCGTAATTCAAAAATAGGTCTCCTGATGACGTGATATTGTGGCGTTCGGATTGGTTAAGCCGAACGGTTCGGTTGCGTTTCGCTTGCGATTTATTAGTGCGATCGCGCCTCTGAACATTTTTGTTGGAAGGAGTTACTATGTTTTGATTTGAAGCAGCAGAGATATTATGGGAGTTGGTATGGCACGGTAGCAGTGGGTTTTTCGGTTGTATGTTGATTCAAGCCGAACGCTCATGAAATATATTATCATTACGGTTCCGAATCGAAAGCCGTACAAATGTACATTTATGAAAAAACAAAACTATTTATTTTTGCATTACATTTTAGTCTACCAGTGCAATTTTTAATTTTTATTATTTTTCCCGATATTTTGAAGCGAAAATCTCGAAAACAGATTCAATTTTTCATTACAGTTTTATACGTTACTGGCTGAAGCCTTCTGAAAAAAAAAAAACATACAAATTTATAGGTATTATTACTTTTTTTCCTCGTGGGAGGAGGCAGTGAATCCTCATAGGGGGCGCGCCACCACAGTTGTCACTCTGACAACCCCCTGGTGCTCGGACGACCTCGCACCGGATACCACCCGCAACCGGTCTACGGCGGGTGGCTATGTTGGACTCTAGCAGAAGGCCAGCCTACCAACTAAACACTACCTACAGCCTTTGGTCGGGCGGAAGGCCTGGGGCCTATCGGCTTTATCTGAGCGCTCGCCCTCTCAGGGGAGGGGGCGAGGCAGCGGGAGTGGGCGAGGCAGATGTAGTTATAGGTATATATATACATATATATAGATGTAGATACGTAGCGTTAATATAGGTACGTGACATGTCTTTAAAAAGTTCTTTTTAATATTAATTTTATTCTCCACGGTTTCGTGGATAATAAAATAGCATATAGATAAGTATATAAATATGCTTGTTATTTAAAAATGTTTTGAAAAGTCTGCTTTCTTGGTTAATAAAAACATAAAGAACACGTTTATTAATAAACAGGAAAAAATGTTAAATGCTTCAAAAAGAAATATTATACGTTGCTCATTTAGTACAAGCTTTTATATTAGCTTCACTAGTAACTATGCAAGAAAATCTTGGAATCTTAATTTGACCCACTTCTCCGATTGAGCTGAAATTTTGCATGCACGTGTAAGTCGGATGACAATACATGGTTGTGTGTGTGAGGTCATTCTAAATCCAATATGGCGAACTTTCCCAAGATGGCGGACCAATTATTTACTATACACCCCTTTTTTTTTTTTTTTTTTTTTTTTTTTTTTTTTTTTTTTTTTTTTTTTTTTTTTTTTGTTCCCCTGAGGAAAATGCATTAAATTGCATACCCCGGCTGTGACGAGCCGGGGTTATGTGGGGCTCTCCTCCCCAGAAGGGGGAGGCCTACCCACTAAAAACCTCAGGGATGGCCTTCCTCAGGCATGTAGGGAGCCCCCGGGAACAGCAAGCCACCTCCGGGAACCCCCAGCCTCCGCTCCCCTGCCTAGAGGGGAGCCCTCCTCGGGGGAGGCTACAATACACCCCTACAATATAGGTATTGGGTATCAAATGAAAGGGTTTGCTAAGCTTGGTTTTTTAGTCCGAAAATAAATTAAAAGTAAAAAAAAAAAAAAAAAAAATTAATATAAGCATTAAAAAGAACAAAATAAACTTATACATATAAAAGCTTGTCGTTAAAAGTATTCTATGAGTAAGTAAATCTCGCGACCAACTTTTATATGTTAAAATGTTTTTTGTTTTCTTTCTTTCTTTTTTTTAGCGCATTTAATAAAAGCTTGTATTAAAAATCTTCTTTTTTTACTTTTAATTTGTTACATAGTCAAATTTGAAATTCCATTATCTTCCTTCAGTTCATGTCTTTTCATTCAGTGTGAAGTTCGGCCGTGTGATACCAGATATTAATGTACTTATGCAACAATCACAATCGTGCCCTCTAACGGAAAAGTTAGACGAAGTTGTAATTAATACTCGATTCGCCAGCTTGAAGTTCGCCAGACAGTACATGTTGACTTTGAGTTAGTTCTTATACCGCTCGTAATAACAGTGATTTTCGTAAAGCAAATGTCCAATTTGAATGGTTGCCGATAATTCAATTCAAGGTTCAATCTCCGTCTAATAGGGTATTAATCGATTGCTAACTGACTAGACGCTCGTCAGGGATAAGTTACTGCTGTTAATTCCCTTCTCAGACGTGTTTGGGAAATTATGCCTCATTTTGACAACCTTCTATAAAATAAATTGAAATTGGTCAAATACATGCGACCAGTGGACAGCAAAATTTGTATGAAAACCTATCTTTTATGTTTAAGCGGCCAAATAAATTACTATTTTTTTTTTGTTTTTTATCAAAGTTTAACGGCCTTGGATTGACCTTGAAATGACTAAGTAAACTCATCTGACGTTTATTTTAAAAATGGAACAATTTTAATTTTGTTTTTGTTCCCCCGAGGAAAAAGCATTAAATTGCATCCCCGGCTGTGGCGGCCGGGAACCCCTAGATGGTATGGTAACCTTTTTATTTTTTTTTGTTCCCCCTGAGGAAAATGCATTAAGTTGCATACCCCGGCTGTGGCGAGCCGGCGGTTATGTGGGGCTCTCCTCCCCAGAAGGGGGAGGCCTACCCACTAAAAACCTCAGGGATGGCCTTCCTCGGGCATTTAGGGAGCCCCCGGGAACATCAAGCTACTTTCGGGAACCCCCAGCCTCCGCTCCCCTGCCTAGAGGGGAGTCCTCCTCGGGGGAGGCTACACAACCTCCCCGGTCTCCTCCACCGACGACGCTCCCCGGCCACGGAAGGGGCGTGGTCCATCCCGGGTCGCCGTAGCAGTCGCGACTTCCTCGCGCCCGCCGGCGACCCGCGGCGGCGCCGCAGCTGTGCTACCGAGCCCGACGACGCCTTCTTCGAGCGGGATCGGAAATCTCCCGATGGTATGGTAACCTAGGAGATAACTTATCAGAGTTGTATTTAAATTAAGACCTAGCTTGCAATAAACAATTTAGTGCGTGTAATTTTTTGTTCCCTATTCGTAATTTGTATTTCTTGAGAAAAGTACTAAATAGATCTTTGCAACAATTATGCGGTGCCGTAAGTATGTGTTTACTGTACCATTTATATACGCTTACTGTACGTTAAACTGTACACGTATGTACGTTCATAGTGACCTTTTTTGCTAGTCACTCCAGTAATTTATTATACAATGAAGAAGTAGTGATTAAAGCCAGTCATTAAAGCCCGAAACCCGAAAGAAATTAGTAACTCGCTAAAATTTTGAGGGGTCATTAAGGAAGGTGAAATACCTTACCGTGTGATTTTGCAGCGCTCTGGGCTGTACGGAAAGGGTTGAAAAGGGATGAAAAGTGATTTTTGTTAATAACATTGTCAAAAAAAATTGTAACACGCTGCAAACTTAGAATTAGGTTGTTCTCATTGTTTTGCAACTTGTATTAATTTTGCAGCGTTTTGTAACTAACGGAACATTGTTTATAATTAAAAAACAATGAAATTCGATATGCCGCCACAAGTGTTTCTGAATAGCGTTGGCAACATTTTCTCTACATTGCAACTCTTAGCCGACTCTTTGACCATTGTTACTAACTGAAATAATTATTTATATAGTACCTATTAAACAATGTTCCGTTTGTTACAAAACACTGCAAATTTGATAGTTACTATAAAATGCTGTACACGAGGTAGGTAATTACAAATTTACAGCGAGTTACTATTTTTTTTTTACCCTTGTTATTAACAAATTTCACTGTTTTTAATAATAAACAATGTTCCGTTAGTTGCAAAACGCTGCAAAATTAATACACGTTACAAAACAATGAAAACAACCTAATTCTATGTTTGCAGCGTGTTACTAATTTTTATGACAATGTTATTAACAAAAACCACTTTTCAACCCTTTCCGTACACCCCAGAGCGCTGCAAAATCACACGGTAAGGTCTTTCACCTTCCTTAATGACCCCTCAAAATTTTAGCGAGTTACTAATTTCTTTCGGGTTTCAGGCTTTAATGACTGGCCTATAGCTTAAAATACATGTTCAAATAATTTCAATATTGTATATGTTGTTACTTAGGGGTTGTCCATTAATCACGTAAATAACACAAGGGGAGAGAGGGGGAGGGTAGTAAGATATCACGTGTATTTATTTTTTCGTCAAACGCGCGATTTTTAAACACATGAGCAGCGCGGCGTATAGTGTTATATCTTGACGATGACGATGACGGTAAAACGTTTTTCATTTTTTAAATATTTTTTAACATTGTTTCGGTAATAGGAATCCATGCATATCGAGCTTAATATATTCCTAAACTTATGTACTATTTATTTAAAAAAATATTTTTTGATTCGCTATGACGGCACTTTCGGTGTTGCCGGCACTCCGCCTATTATCAAGGTCCTTAACTTCAGAATAAAATAAAATTATAGTTTATACCTGTATTTAAAGGTGATATTTTGAAAATTTTAAAATTCGTTGTAGGCACTAAAATATACGTGATGTTGGAAAGGCCACCCCTTCCTTATTTTAGTGCCTACAACGAATTATAAAATTTTCAAAATATTACCTTTAAACTTTAAAAGGGTAGTCTTAAACCTCACAACGTGAAGGGGGGGGGGGTCAAAAATGCTAAAATAAGATCACATGATTAATGCACGGTCCCTTAAGTAATCACAAGGAATATTTATAACTTGAACTATGCAACTTTCGAATACCTATGACATTTAAACATTTATTCAAATCGACTTTACAATAACACTGACAAAATCCCACAAAACAATTACATAACGCTCTATTGACAGAACACACAAAAGCACCGCAAATCGCTTCCCTTGGACAATATTTGCTACCAATACAAGTGGCGGCGGTACATCGTTCATTTGTTAAGTTAAATGGCGTGAACACATTAGACAATTGACCCTGGGCAATTTTTGCGTGGTTCCCATCGCGCGCAGACGCGGCTTGCGAGCCTTAGGGTGCGCCACGCGCGGCTCTGTGGCTTCCAAACTTTTGCGTTTCGTTTTACAAGGGTACAGCTATAACGGCCAACTTTCGCATTTAAAAAGCTCTTATTGTAACAGATAGACGACTGTCCCGCACTAACCAGTCGAGTGTGAGCGATGGCGACATAAAAAAAATAGCCGTTGCTGGTTTTCTTGCTAGTTCTTTCCAGTACAAGGTCTCCCGCCGTCTTGTGAACCAATGGTGTAGCATCTTAGACATTCAAAAGTGATTGTAAAATCCTATTTGAAGAATAATTTGTTCTAAACACACGACCGTTTTAACGTGAAACGCGCGTATGTTAGGGAATCGCTTTTAAAGTAAAAGGTTGAAATAAAAACAAGATTGACGGTGTTTTTAAGTATTTTAGTAAAAAAACTCAATGTCACAACAGCGAGCTGACTATATAAGTGAAATATTCACACCACATTTTTGTTTCTAAGTCTAAAGTTTTTTAATTATTAAGGTACGATGATATAGACCTTATCGTTACGGTCCACTTTGTAAAACCTGGTATGTTTCGGCGCGATTTTAAAGACGTTTCACGTCAAAAAACAAGTCTGTATGTATTTTCCAAAAAATCAATATATTATGACGAAATAAATGTGAATAAACATAAATATTACTATATGACTTCAGTTAATTCGTTTAAAATAATTCAAAATGTGATTCTTAAGTACATTCAATATAAATATAAAAAAAAATATTTGTTACACTTACACCAATTAGCCTAGCCCAAACTAAGCTCTGTAAGGCTTGTGCTATGGGATCTAGGGCAACGGATAGACATACATATATTATACATATATAAATAATTTTTATTGAAATATATATCAACAACCATGACTAAGGCACAAATGCTTGTATTCATCACACAAACATCTGCCCCCACCGGGATTCGAACCCGGGACCTCAGAGATGGCGACACCTTGAATCCGGTGTATTATCCACTACACTACGTTATATATATGTATTCAATATTTCAACTTAATTCGGTTACAGGGCCACTAAATTACGATATTTCGATAAACTGAAGACATCTTCAATGATGTGAAGTTTATTATTTTGTATTATATTTAACCTCTCCATATTTTTTTTGTAATGTAACAATACGCAATATAATTTATCTTAATATATATATTTCTTGTGTGCGTGTGTATGTGACTGAACTCCTCCTAAACGACTGGACCAATTTTGATGAAATTTTTTGTGTGTATTCCAGGGGGCTTGAGGATGGTTTAGATTCACAATACGGTCATATAGATATTGTTTTTCAGCTAAATTATTTATTTAAAAACATTTGAGACAACGTGAGACAACGTGACATTTGAGACATTTGACATTTGAGACATTTGACAGGACAACGTCTGTTGGGCCAGCTAGTATCTCTATAAAGAGCTAAAGTTTATGAGTTGGGTAGATAATGGGGGTTAAAATGTTATTACTAGTACTATTGAGATGAAGTCTCGTATGGGAATTGTATGAGATTCGGGGAAGGATTTAGAATTATATACAACGTGAGCGGGGCCATGGGTGAAAACTATATTTGTTCATTAATACATTGTGAAATTCATATCCAAGCCGACAAAAAATTAACCTTAATTTTGTTTTGTTCCCCTGAGGAAAATTCATTAAATTGCATACCTCGGCTACGGAAAGCCAACGGTTATGTGGGGCTCCCCTCCCCAGAAGGGGGAGGCCTACCCACAAGCATTACTAAAATCAAATCAAAATCAAAATAATCTTTATTCAACATAGACATTTACAGGCACTTATTGACGTCAAAACAAAAAAAAATAAAAGCTTATAAAAATCCTAACCTTTGCAAGAAGGAAAAAGAAATATTGACTCTACACCTACTCACCTACTCACTTCGAATAAATATGCTAAAATAATAAGTACAACAGTTTCATATTACAAATAAACTCAACGACAGACAATAAACTGTTTCCTCTGTACTTTTGAAGGCGATCCGTAGTCCTAAGTTTGACAGCCGTATGCTGCAAGTGAAGTGCGTGCCTGCGGGCGACTTGTTAATAATTGCTTATAATAAATGCTTAAACAAAACAAACAGACGAACGCTGGGCTGGGGTCGAAGGGAGCACATTTTCCACTCTATCGACCATCGTTCTGTTAAACTCTTCGTGGTATTTAGCTGTGTTTGTGCTTATTTTCAAATATTTGTTTAAAAAGCAGCTTACTTATGCTTAAGTTCTTTTTTGTTATACAGTTCTTTATAACATATATATTAAACATAATATATTAATAGTACATTACGATATTAATGCGTTATGATGGTTATAACATGCGAGGCGGAATTTCCGTAATTGAGCCATATTGATAAATTAGTTTTGTATTAATATTTCTGTTACATTCTCCCTTCTCTAAAGCAAAACAACGCTGATCTGATTTTGACTACAGAAAAATATTAATCTATAGATATCAAATATAAGTTTCTCGAGGTATCTCCATAGATAATAAATATGTTTTACAACACGAATTGACGGGGATTGCCATAAGACTATTTAAAAAAAATATAACATCTGAGTTTCTTGCCTATTCTACTCGAGATGGTTTCCCCAATATTTGTTTGAAATAATAAGAAAGAGTAATTTTTTTCCTACTTAACAATTCCGCACGTAAGGATTTCGTTGCGTTGTGCTTAAATTTACTGTTTACACTTTCTAAATATTATTTTTATTCAGTCTAGGAGAGATTGAAAAAACGTTATCCCAACTAATATTATATATGCGAAAGTAACTCTGTCTGTCTGTTACGCTTTCCCGCTTACACCTCGCAACCGATTTTGATGAAATTTAGTTCAAACAATCTTTAGATTCTGAGAACATAGGCTACTTTTTATTTCGAAAAAAAAAGGGATGAAGGGGTTGTAATAGAGGTTGAAAGTTTGTATGAGATTTCTTAATTTTAAAAGATAAAACCATGAAACTTTATATTTAAGCACTTGATAAGAAGTCATTAAACATTTGTTCTAACATTTTCGAAATTTCGACCAGCCAAGGGGTGAAATAAGGGTTGAAAGTTAGTATGCAAGGTCGTCAAATATCACGTCATAAGAAACAAAAAATCATTTGTTCTAGCTTTTTGAAATTTTAACCAGTGTGGGGGTGAAATAGGGGTTGAATTGAAGATGATACCATGAATCTTGGTACCTTAGACATAAGGACCAGGATTGAGAAAAACTAAATTCACGCGGGCGAAGCCGCGGGCGGAAGCTAGTTTTCTATAAAAAATAATTGTTTCATTTGGATGCTATGTCACGATGCTACCTATCTCGCTATCTCTTTCCATCCCGTACTTTCTGTATATGTTTCATTCCCTAATGTTCTTGTGATACGTTGAAGATACGTAAGCATGTAAATACAAGTGGCGCCAGTTTTATTTCATCATCTCTAATAAAACATCGCAATAATATAGAAGTGAATTCCATTCAAGCCGGTAGGGCCCTTAAGGCCAAGGCTAGGCCGAGTTTAGTTGGTAGGTCACGCAACCGGACCGCTCCGGTCGCGTGGACTCCAACATAACCTCCGTGACACTTGCCGTTGGGGTACGTTTTGCTCTTCGTGAGGATTCTCAGCGTCTCCTGAGGCAAAAAAAAGAAATGAATCAAAAATCGTTAAAGGACATTGTTCCGGCTCCATACATGTTCTGCCTAAGAACCGTTCGAATCGAAAGTGACTTATATAAACTCTTAAAATTATATGGAATCCTATGAAATAAGTTTTCACGAACGGACACTTCAGGAAACTAAAATAATTACGAAAAAAGTTAATATTTTGAGGTTATAAATAAAAATAACCAACATTGCGTGAAATATCAGAGTAGTAATATCAAAGTAATATTAACAATAGTATGTACAGCTATATATGTTCTCTTCTAGAACTAGGAAAGGACTACTCTACTAGATACTAGGAAAAGATATAGTACCTAGTCAAGTTTAAAATAATTCTTTGACAATTATCATTTTACAAAATCCAGTCCTTTACACACATCCGAGTCTACCAAGTACCTACGCAATGTAATCGGAGTCCGTAATCAAGCCAAAGTTGTTAGAATAAAACCATGAAACGCATAGAAAATCACAAAAGAAACGATAGTCGCAAAGCAATCAAAAATTAAATGAAACGGACACAGATAAGATATGAAGTACACCAGTGTTGCCAATTACGAAAACTATAATACTTGAATGCCAAGCTAGAAATTCGCGATTTCGCTTAAAAAATATATAATACTATTTTTTTTCTAGCTAGTCAATTTAGGTATTTAAATGAATAAAGTGTTATCAACTAATTTAAATTACCGACTTCAAAAAGGAGGAGGTTTTCAATTCGATCTGTATTTACCGAAATCGCGAAAACTTCCGAAACTGGCAGCACTGGCTGACGGAAAACATTTTATACGGCATCAATAATTGTGACCCAACTTTTTAATTGGAATTTATTTATTTGAAGTGTCCGTGGAATACTAAAATATGTTCCAAATAATATAAAAATAAATAAAAATTATAGTATAATTTATATTCACATCGGTTCTTAGGCCAAAATTGAACAATGTCCTTTTATTCTGCAAATGTTACTCTATGAAACATCTATTTCTACTTTGCTTAATCATACGCAAAAAGCAATATTTCATAGTGATATAAATTTAGTTGAAAGATAATACTCAAATCAAAAGGGTACTTAACCTCACTCTAAATGGGCGAAACGAAATCCAGTCCTAGCTATTAAGCGACACGGATTAATTAAGTGCGTCAGAAAAACAGATTCGACGAAGGCGTCGCGCGTCGCGGACACTTGGCAAAGCGCGTGCCATGCGCGTGCGTTGCGGCTGGTCGCCACGCGTCGCAAGTGTACGGACGCGCTGCGCAAATAAGTGCCTACAACACAAGGGCTGTTTGAAACAGCTGCGGTTGCTACGACTCGTAGCCCGCTACGGAAAGCTTGAACCAACTACGCCTACTTATCTACAATAAAAAATATTTGATACAGCTTTTTATAGGGATTACATCATGGAAGTATTAACGACGCTATAGGTTTAAAGATTTGTTTCATAAAAACTCTTTTAAGTAAGTTTGATAAAATATATATATTATTATGGTCATTGTTTTAAATTGTAATAAAATAAATACACACGTGATCAATAATGCACCACTATTTGGGTTGGCTGGAAGAGATCGATTTTAGAGATAAGTCCGCCCTTGTACACTATAAATAACTACAATTTTCATTTTTTTTATTGTACAATAAAGTATAATATATTATAATCTCTCTATAACGGCTCAAATATGAATTCCGAGTATGTGGCATATAAATATTGCGATATGCTTTACAATTCGTATTGTGCGTTTTCTAATAACTCCGACGATCTTATGAATATTAAACAAAGTCATTTGAAATTAAAATTAAGATTGCGCCATCGCTTACTGTTAGATTACTTTTTTATATCAAGGAAATGGTGAAGGTTAGATCGATGATATTTTACCTGACTTTGTAATTTTTTGTCCAAGTTAACGTTATCAATGTAATCCTAAGACCTAATTTCACCAAACTTAAACTAATCGTCTGTTGTGTAATGGCTTGTTAAAATTAACAGAGTTGTTAAGTTATTCTAGATCCTACATTGTAAAATTAACAAGCCATTACTAAATCAACCGTTAACTGAATGAATTGCGAAACGTTCATTCAATTTGTAATACAACCAAATAATAGTGTCGTCGTGCATCACTCTTACTATACGGAAATGCGTCTAATTTCTACTGGTCGTATAATGTGTCAAGTAGCAATACAATGTGAACAAATTAAATTGTCGTTCTCTCTATAAGGTTCTAAAGCAAGCGCATAATATTTGGTTTTGCCAGGTTATTTCTCTATTGTTTGTGTAGGTCATGGAATTATAAAAAAAATATTATTATTATTATTCTTTATTAAATAATTCCATGGTGTAGGTATTTGATTGACGTTTCGTGGTGTTTTCGTTCGTGGTAGGTATTTTCTTTGATTTGTAAAATACCTAGGTAGTGATTTCACTTAGCTTTTTATCTTTCTTTTTAAAATAAAAAAATGTCGAAGAAAACGAGAGGTCCAAATTTGTTAAAAAATCTTCGTCATCCATAATAAAATTGTACGCCGCGTCCATCTTGACTGTAAAATAATCGTCTGTTACAGATTAACGAACCACTAGAGCAGTCATTAAATTTAAAAGTCCATCAAGCTAACTAATCTCTTGTTTGCACATGGTGGGACACTTGCTAACTCTAACAAACTGTTAACGGTTTAACAAGACGTTATTTTAACAAACAGAGTATGGTGAAATTAGGTCTTAGTTTAATAAATCAAAACAATAATTATAGTACACACATGTGATAGAGATCAAGTAAATACGTCGCAATTAAAAATATTTAATTTATAAAATTCAATGTATATACTAAGTATACGAGTGACATTAAAATTCGTATCCTATATTAAAGTTAATAACGTACCTTTAAAGATACAAACGTTAGGTAACAAAAGTATGGACTAACTAAGGGGTAGGTACTAGCCCTATCATATGGCCACAGGATCGTGATATCAGTTGGCCACAGGATCGTCATATTTAGAAAAACTATTGGTTTATAATTTCTATTTAAGATTTCATACGAGTATGACAAATTGACATTGACATTTGACGCCTATGCTTAAGGCCGTAGAAGTACGCGCGCATTTTTTTCGCTCACTGCGTTCACTCACGGACGGATAATCCTTGAACGTGCGCCATAAACTAATGAATTAAACCAGTCAAAGCGCCGCTAACCGCAGTCCACATTAAAAGTCGTGTGAAATGCAAATTGGCCACGATCCAAGTTGGCGAGGCGATTATTTCATTGCTTTTGTTTGTGTGATTTTTCCTTTGCCTTCGATTTGATACTGTGAGTATTATTTTGTAAAATTTATCCATATGTTCCAAATAAACGATGTTAAATAAGAGAACGTTTTTAATTGTATCAAATTTTCTTTACCTAAAAACAATGATTTAAAAAATGAAACGATGTTTTACTGACATCGCGGATATTAATTATTTAATATATTCGTTGGTAAATTTTATTGGCTTTAAGAAAAAAATCACGGAGACTATTTTTTTCTGCCGGGAGGGCATACCTATTTGAAGTGTGTGATGAGGGCTAAAATTTCTCCATCATGCCGGAAACGATATTTTTTTAAATTTATTTTTATGTAATATTAAAAATATCTCGGTAATTGATAACTGCGATGACGATAAAACATTTCTTTTTTACATTGTTTCGACAAAGGAATCCACGCATACCGCGAGCTTAATTTATTCCTATACTAATGTACTATTTATTTAAATAAATATTTTTTGATTCCGCTATGACGGGACTTTTAGTGTTACCGGCTCCAGGACCAGAACATAGTGTGTTATATTTTAATAAAACTTGTTATAATTGTTCAAATCAACTTTTATTTATTTCACAGGAACCCAGAGAGAGACATAATCTTTTTAATACCAAATATTAAATCTAAAAGCAAATGTATATGTATCATACAGCCATATACAACATCTCCCTTCTTTCCAGTATTTTATAAGTACAACATTTTCAATAACAATTTGTTACATAACAATAACACAAACTCAAAACAGTACAAAGGTCTTACAAATTTAATCCTTACAAAACATTAATTTTTTAACACAATGTTAATGAATTATTAAGTTACTAATTAGTTACAATATTACTTAAATGATTTAAGCATTTTATACCAACGATTATTCTACTAATATTCTAAATTAACAATAGTCAGCCAAATGTTTTGGTCTTTTAATTTCTCTACCACTTCTAGTTGTATACTTACTATTTGATTCTAGAGTGTCTGATTTATTTTGAACGTTTGAATTATTTAACCTTTGACAATTTAAATTATTTGGAACATTCACATTTTTTTCAATGTTATTGTTATTATGAATTACACTACTCTCCTCACTTTCCTCATAAATCCTACTTCTATCATAATACTTTCCGTTTGGTATCAAATCTCTCCGATTTCTCACAATTAATCCTCCTTCTTCAGTTTTTACAATATAAGACCTTGGAGCTTGTGCTTGTCCTAAAACTATACCATTTTTATGTGGTGTTACTCATCTTTAATTTTAACAACTTTCCCACTATCTATTTCTGGTAACTTTCTAGTATGTTTATTATAATATTTCTCTTGTAAAAATTGTTTCCTTTGCAATTCCTGTCTATAGTTACTATTATTATTTTTAAATTTTTTATTTTCAAATTTAGGTAATGTACTAGTTACAGATCTATTAAACAATAACTCAGCAGGAGATTTTCCTTGATCTGATATTGGAGTATTTCTATATATCAATAAACCCATATAAATATCTTTGTTTTCATCAATTAATTTTTTCAAAATCCTTTTAACAGTTTGTATGTACCTTTCTGCTAAGCCGTTACTTTGATGGTATTTTGGACTTGTTATTTTATGTATAAAACACCAATTCTTTACAAAATTCTTAAATTCAAAACTATTAAATTGAGAACCAGAATCACTGTATAATATCTGAGGAATACCATGTCTTGCAAATATTTCTTTCAAACTATTAATTGTACATATTGCTGTCAGATCATACAATTTTTTAATTTCAACAAATTTACTGTAAGAATCTACAACTAGTATATAAGGATTTCCTCTTAAAAAAAAAATATCGCACGATAAAATTTGCCAAGCCTTATCAGGGATTTCTTTGCATATCATAGGTTCATTTCTATTTTTACACTGATATTTCTTACAAGTATCACAATTCAAAATTAAATCCTCAATCTCTTTATTCATGTTTGGCCAATAAACTGATTCTCGAGCAAGCGCTTTACATTTTGCTATACCTAAATGTGCATAATGAATTCTTGACAACATATCTGCTCTCAATGATTTGGGTATTACAATTTGTGTTCCCTTTAAAATGATACCATTGCATTCACTTAAGTCCTCTTTATAAGAAAAATAGCCTTTTGCCGCTGTATCAACTTCAAATTTATTACTTGGCCAACCGTTTTGAATGTAATATAATACTGACTTTAATTCTATATCATTCTTAGTTTCTTCTATAATTAATTTTAATTTTTGATCACTTACATCAAACTTGGTAAAAATCATTCCTACATAAGCCTCAATTTCTTTCTCATACTCATTACAATTATTATTATTTATATAAGACCTACTTAAATGATCAGCTATTAGTAGTTCCTTTCCTGGTTTGTACACCACTTTAAAATTATATGGATGTAAAGATAATTTTATTCTTTGCAACCTAGGGGGACACTTATTTATAGGTTTCATAAATATGGAAACTAGGGGTTTATGATCCGATTCAACTGTGAAAGTTTGACCATACAAATATTGATAAAATTTTTACACCCAAATAATATAGCTAAGCATTCCTTCTCTATTTGGCTATATATTTGTTCTGTTTGGGTCAATGACCTAGAAGCATATGCAATTGGTTTGTTTTCTTGCAACAATACAGCACCTAAGCCATCCTTAGAAGCATCTACGCTAAGTACAATCGGTTTGTTCATATCAAAATATGATAATACAGGGGGTTCACTTAATACTTGTTTTAACTTATTGTAAGTATTTTGATGTTCTTTATTCCAAATAAAAGATACATCCTTTTTTAGTAACTGCCTTAATGGTGATGTAATATTAGAATAATTTTTTATAAATTTTGAAACGTAATTGGTCATACCTAGAAATCTCATTAACTCTTTTTTATCCTGAGGTTCTTTTAATTTTTTAATAGTCTCTATCCTATCTGAATCGACTTCTATACCGTTTCCTGATATAATATGTCCTAAATATCTAACTTTATCTATTTTTATTTGACATTTATCTTTATTCAATTTTATATTATACTCTCTAGCTCTATCCAGTACCCTTTTTAATATTATATCATGATTTTCAGCTGTGTCTGAATACAATAAAATGTCATCGATGAAAATAACAACTCCATCTATGTCTGAAAAGATTTGAGTGAATATTTTATGAAAAACTTCAGCACTAGAGTTTAAGCCATAAGGTAAGCGGTTAAACATATACCTTCCGTAAGGTGTGTTAAACGTTGTGAGCTCTCTAGACTCAGAATTTAAAACCACATGCCAAAAACCTTTATGGGCATCTAATGTACTAAATACTTTAGAACCTTTCAATTTATAAGTTATTTCCTCTAACTTTGGTAACATATAATGTTCTCTTAAAATCTGTTTATTTAAATGTTGAGGGTCGAGACATACCCTAATATCACCGTTTGGCTTTGCCGCTATAACCAATGAGTTTACATACTCTGTAGGATCTAATACTTTACTTATAATACCATTCTTTTCCATTACATTGAGTTCCTTTTTTAACTTTGGCAATAATTTAAATGGAACATGTCGACATGGTTCAATTTTACCTACAGCATCATTTTTTAATTTTATTTTATATTCATGATTTTTTATTTTACCAAATCCCTCAAATAAATCTTTATACTGTGATAAAATATTATTTTCTAAATTAATCTTTGAAATTTTACTTATCAAATTTAATTCTACTATTGTTGGTAACCCTAAAACTGATTCACAATCATTTTCACAAATCTGAAATTCAATATCAACAATTCTGTCACCAATTTGACATTTTTCAATAATTTTACCAACTGTCTTTATTGTAGAACCATCATAATTAGTTAATCTTAACTTAGATTGTAATATATTATTTATTTTCAAGCTTTTACAGAGTTTTTCCGATATAACATTGCACTGAGCACCGGTATCAAGTTTTACTAAAATAGTTTTATTTATACTCACAAATTTTACATTTTCTTGCCATATATATTTCTGACAAACACTATCAATTTTTACTAAACCCATCGACATTTTATCTAAATTTGAACACTCATAATTTTCTTCACAATCTACATTTACATTCTTTATAACTTTTTGTTTACTTTTACACATACTTTGAAAATGACCATACCTGTTACATTTACTACACCTTTTGTTGAACGCCGGGCACTTCATTTTGGGATGTTGACCTCCACATCTCGAACATACGAATGATTTTCTTCGATATTCATTTTGGTTTTTATTGGTAGTGCACCTTCCTAGTTCAATTTTTTGTGACAAACTTTTCTTCTTATAGACTGGATGAACTGATTCTGATGTTTGAAATCTTTGTGTTTGCTCACTAATTATCTCTGCCGATTTACATATCATTATACATTTTTCCATAGTCAAGTCAGTTTCTCGTAACAATCTGTCCCGAAGCCTGCTGTCTATAATACCTGCGACGATTCTGTCTCTAATAAGTCTGTTTTTCAATTCTCCAAAATTACAATCTGACGCTAATTTCTTTAATTCTGTGACATATGAGTCAATTTTCTCCCCGTCGAGTTGATTTCTCGAAAAAAATATGTGTGAGTTGAAACACTCATTTTGTATTGGGATAAAATACTTGTTGAATTGGTCAATAACACTGTCAAATTTCTTTTCTTCTTCATCATTGAAATTGAATGTGTTATAAATTTCTACACATTGCTCACCCATACAGTGCAGCAAAACGGCAATCTGTGTTTCTTCATCTTGGTTGATTCCACCAGATGCTCTCAGATATAATTGAAATAATTGTAGCCATTTTTTATAACCTTCTGCGGTCAACGTTGTCAAGGGTTGCGGGGGTTTCAATCCGACAACACCGTACTTCTCCATTTTCTTTTTCTTTACGCGACAGGTTTATTTATAATATTTTGTTATTTCCACGCAGCGCCATGTTATATTTTAATAAAACTTGTTATAATTGTTCAAATCAACTTTTATTTATTTCACAGGAACCCAGAGAGAGACATAATCTTTTTAATACCAAATATTAAATCTAAAAGCAAATGTATATGTATCATACAGCCATATACAACATAGTGTGCTGTTACTATTTAATTATACTAGCGGCTTATGCTTCGCTACGTATAAAGTGAAATAATAAAAAATAATGATTTCGACATGAAATTCATTTATTCAAACAAAAATATATTTTATCAATTGCTAGCTATTTTAAAATTTTACAAAACATATAGATAAACAAATTATCGCTGACAATAGGCTTGTTGCCTAAATTTCAGTAGTTAGATACTAATATACCTTGATGCCTATTCTATACAAAATAATTTTTATTTTTGAAAAAAAATGCTTATTTATAAGAATAATTTTGCATTTAATTAAATATTTGACATTAGTCATCAAAAACGCTCATGACTGTCATGGCGTCTTGAATGACGTCACGCCGTGCAAAACACAGCTGTTTTAGTATCGGAATATTCGGTATTGTGAAGTTATTTTAATAAAAAATGGATTCATCGTATTACAAGTACTGCATAGTGCCCCAGTGTACAAGCACAAGTATA
Organism: Scirpophaga incertulas; assembly: GCA_036419045.1. NCBI lineage: Eukaryota > Metazoa > Arthropoda > Insecta > Lepidoptera > Crambidae > Scirpophaga > Scirpophaga incertulas. The sequence goes on along the minus strand of CM071626.1, from coordinate 607,204 downwards.
AAAACACCAAAAAAATTATTTATATACGTGCCAAACAATCAGCAGATACGTAAAAAGTGGCTGACACTCGCGAGAAGGAATGATGCCCATTCTTCTTCGCACTTCCACAAGACACTTGGGAATGACATTTTGACTTACACGGCGTGACGTAACACTTTTTAATTGGTGTTTGCTGTCACGTGACTTATGGCTTATTTTGCGCAATTTTATTTTATAAAATTATAAATAATCAAAAGTTATTATTTTATAAAACTTTGTTTTTTCATAATTAAATGATCATCTTAATAGTTATGCAACCTAATGCATCAGATTTGTTCATAGTGGATACAAGCCTATTTGCTTTAATCGAAGCACGTCCATAATGAAATGACCGCGTGAATGACATAACAACGTGCTTGTACTGTTAACACTGAAAAACAGTTTCAATTTGACAGCACAATCCCCGTCTTAAAAAGAGTTTCAATTTGGCACATAAATCCCCATTACCAAAATTATACTCCATTTATTGAAACCTCGACTGATTTTGTACAAACTTCACATAAACGATCTACTAAATAGTCCGAACAAAGCCTAAATATTTAGTTGGGAATCAGTTATAAAATTACAACGAAAAGTAGCATTAATCAATACATAGTATAAAATAAAGTCGCTTTCGCTGTATGTCCGTATGTATGCTTAGATCTTTAAAACTACGCAACGGATTTTGACGCGGTTTTTTTTAATAGATAGAATGATTCTTAAGGAAGGTTTGTATGTATAATAAATGCATAATATAGTAGAGAAACATTGATAAATTTAAAGGTTTCTAATGTGATGTCGTAAATAAGCACGTTTTTTTGCGCTTATATTGCAAACGCTGGCTGAACCCTACGAGATAGACCAAAATAATGTACTACAGTATTGTACAACTTACAAAAATCCACAAAAAAGTCCGCGATGGTATATGTCTATCTCTTAGGGATAACCCACCATAACCATTTTTTCACTGCACCCGTGCGAAGCCGGGGCGGGTCGCTAGTTTTAATATATAAGGATATAGAAAAATCTATATTTTACTTTACTTACTTTGTGATACAAATCAATCGCCGACACACTCGACTGTAAACGTTAATAGGTGCAAATTGACCCCGTGCGAATCGTTCCACTCGGGGCGAGTATCAAACGACAACGCAAATTACAAAGTCGCCCTAATATAAACAAGTAATTTTGCGCTAGTATAATTTGGTGCTAATTCCAGTTCTGAAGCTGTGCTCTGTAATTGATTTGTCTCGGCGCGACCCCTGCGCCGCCACGCGCCGCGCGACGCCACGCCTTCTCTACAGCGTGTGACCGAACGCGACTTGAACAAAAAAATGTTAACTTCACGATAATTTATTAAACTAGCTTGGGATTTATGTTATTTAGTTGCTATCAAACCAGTGTGTGTGAATTCAGCGTTATACTTCATGAAACGTCGGCCACATTGCTATTCGCTACTATTGTTTTTTGTGTGATGTTGTTCTGGATGCACCATAACTACCCTGTAATAAAACTATTAAATACTAGCTTTCTGCCCGCGGCTTCGCCTGCGTGGATTTCGGGATTGGATCTACAGAGGGTCATAGCTTTTGCCCACGGCTACATATGCGCGGAAGTCGGTTTATGGCGCGAAGATTTTACCGCGCTTCCCGTGGGATCTGTCGATTTTTCCGGGATAAAAAGTAGCCTATGTTACTCAGGAATAATTTAGCTTTCCAAAGGTGAAAGAATTTTTGAAATCGGTCCAGTAGTTTCGGAGCCTATTCATTACAAACAAACAAACAAACAAATCTTTCCTCTTTATAATATTAGTATAGAGACGCAGAGCGGCAGCGAGAGAAAATCAGTTATAGTTGTTTGAAATTTATTTGTGTACAAAAAGACAGATCGTATGTCGCTAGGTAACAACGTTCTTGACAAGTAAGACATAAATTCAAATATCCAACAAAAACTGATGAACTAGTCTGGTATTCACTTTATTACCATTTCACTCTGTCAGGCTCAACAAACGACTGCTCAACATTTTTTCAATTTTTTCCTCACCTGTTCCGCCCCACTGCCACCTCCGGCCTACAACCACCTTGAATGATCACTGTGTTTAGTTTGCCGATGACGTATCAGTGCTTACATCTTGCAGTGACAATACGGACATAGAATATAAAATAAATCAATACTAACATCAATAACGGAGTGGATGGAGAATCACTGTCTCATATTAAATTATAATAAAACGAAAATTATAATATTTCATCCTAGACAAAAGAAAGATTTGAAAGTCGATCTTAAATATCGTAATACAAGCTTGGAAATTGTTGATAATTGCACATTATTAGGTTTAACTATTGATAAAAACATTAACTGGAATTCGCATATACAGAATATAAAAACAAAGCTATCAAGATTCGTATATGCTCTTCGCGAAATAAAGAAGTGCACAGACCTGAACACTGCTATCACTACTTACTATGCTTATGCTTACTCGTGGCTGAACTACGGCGTAATTCTTTGGGGAAATAGTGTCAAAGCATCTGATATACTCACTATGCAAAAGAAACTGATACGTGTGCTCGTAAACATACAACAAACGGACAGCTGTAACCCCAATTTAGACGATTAAATATATTAACCTTACTCTGCTTGTATATCTATGAAATTTGTAAATTCATAAAGAGATACGCAAACTTTTTCACTCAGAGGCAAGATGTACAAAATAAGTATACATTGCGGTATAGGACAATGCTGTCCCTTCCTTCATCACAATTAAAATTGCATTCGAGCAGTCAAAATATCACATTAGAAATATGTCAGAGGAAAAAATATACTTAAAACAAATAAAAACTTTACCGATTCAAAAGTGCAAAATCTATAAAAAACTTAAACAATGACATAGTAAATTGATTTGAAAACTATATAATAAAATGCACAAAAATACTTGAATACATATAAAATTAAATTGAAATAATATATGATTTATAATCGTAAATTCCACAAAATAATTAATAAAAATGAATATAACAATGATACTTAATTTAATAATAATCTAATTAATCATATGACAGATAGCTAAATAATAATATAGAGATAATACAATAAGAAGAGTGTTTAGACTTACGATCATTTGACATAGTAATATTCCGTCATGGTTTTCTTTTATTTTTAATAAAAATGATAAGTCATCCTCTCTCCTACATTTGCTGCGCCCGACAGGGTCCATAATGTACAGAATATTTATAACACCTATGATTACCATTGTGGAAAGCAAAATAAATGAAATGAAATGAAAGGAACCTCCTTTCGTTTCGCGATGGAAACGGTTACAAGTCTCAGTCAACACAACAACTTTTTGTTTTAAGTTCTCATGAGTAATATGTACGATTATGATAATCGTATTAATATCAAATATTATGCGGAATTTAATGTTATTTATGAAAAATATGAGACAGATATATTTTATTTAATATCAAATATATTTTACAATCCTATTATATTATTTACTATTATAAAGGCGAAAGTTTGTAAGTATGGATGTTTGTTACTCTTTCATGTAAAAACTACTGAATGGATTTGAATGAAACTTTACCACAATATAGCTTATACATCAGAATAACACATAGGCTACAATTTTTGAGGTTTCTAATGTGAGATCGTAAAAAAACACATTTTTTGCGCTTACATTGCAAACGCTGACTGAATCCTACAAGATAGATCAAAACAATTTACTACAGTATTGTACAACTTAAAAAGGTCTACAAAAAAGTCCGTGATGGTATATGTTTATCTCTTAGGAATAACCCACAAAAGGAAAAAGATCGTTAAATGTAGTTTATAGGAGCATACTGCAGTAGCTACCTATAGGCCTATGATTAGGGCTCTGCAGTGCTTAGTTACCGTATTTCTTACTTATTACTAGACTACACGGGACGAACCTGAAGTCCACGCGAACGAAGTCGAATCGAAAAGGAAGTTTGTTTGACAATAATATTGTGGCAGTGAGACTTCTTTTTAAATATTAATAAATTACACAATTAAACTTATATTAAACAATTATTATTTACGTAATTAACTAACCATACACGATTTTGTAGAAAGATAATCACATTCGACGTAATTAACTAACCATACACGATTTTGTAGAAAGATATATCACATTCGACGATCCGAATCACAACAACAACTATATCTTTTTACTGTGAGGATAATGCTATACTGAGGTGCTATAATGCTATACGGAGTATGAGTACTCCGCTACCTCCCTCAAAAGTATGAGGTTTTATCGGACTTTTCGCAGACCAACCGGCTCGGTATACCGACCAAACACCATATAATCTCTTCACTTACGCCTTGACGCGAGTGCGTCATACTTGACAAAAAATTGGTTGTCTGTAGAACTCCGTCTACTGCCGATATTTGAACGTGACAACGTCTATTACATGGTAAATTTTTCTGGGTGCAATGAAATTATTTAAAATAAAGTAATGTATAACATTTATATTTTTATTTAATAGTTTGTTTAAATTTTCTGCTTCTGAAGTTATACATAAATTAATTATTATGAGTGTAGGCGTGGACTCCGTGTGGCGTCGGATTCGGCGTTACGGTGTTTTCGAGAATGACTCCACGCAGTACCAATTTAATAGACGATGTCACGTCAAAAATAATATCAAATAAACAAAATTAATTTGAATAATCCAAATGTTAATTCAAAATCTTAAGGACAAAATGAATTATTAATTAATAGCAATATGTCAAATGACTTATTTAACAATTTTATCTATGAACACTAACAATATTTAATACACAAAATTAATTCGAATATTCCGAATATTAATTCAAAATGTTAACTTACAGGAAAAATTATTTAAAATAAAGTTATATTTTTATTACGTTGCCGTGTGGCGTCAGATCGGCCGTTACGCCGTTCGTGGACTCCGTGTGGCGTCAGATTCGGCCGTTACGGTGTTTTCGAGAATGACTCCACGCCGTACCAATTTAATAGACGTTGTCACGTCAAAAAGTGCCATGGAAACTCTATTGAATATTTTCACGACCTTATCGGCGTACTGGAAACGAATCACCCCCAAAGAGTAGCAACCGGATTAGATTCGGCTAATTTACGAAGCCCGTGGAGGCGACCCGGGAGGGACCTCACCCCCGGATGGCCGGGGGGTGACGTCGTAGGCGGTTGGAGGGGGCGAGGCTGCAAGATTACTCCTCCCCGAGAAGGCCTCCCCTAGCGCACCCATAGGAGCGAAGTTCGGAGATCCTCAGATGTGACACTCGATCCTGAGGGCCCCCTACAACGCCTGAGGACGACCATCGCTGAGGTTTTTAGTGAGTAGGCCTCCCCCTTCTGGGGAGGAGAGCCCCACATAATCGCCGGCTCTCCGCAGCCGGGGTATGCAATTTAATGCATTTTCCTCAGCGGAATAAAACATGTTACCATTAACATGTTATTTAATACACTAAATAGCCATTAACTTCATCAAATGTATGACTTCATCATAAGTGACATGTATGACCGGCTACAATCCTGAGGACTATAGTCCATACAAGATGTATGTACATGATAATCACAATTTAATAAAATATCAGTTCAAATTATAAAAGAGTTTAACTTGTTTCCAGTTTCTAGTAATAGATTATAAATCAAAGGGTTAAGATAAAGGAAGTAATATGTTCAATGTACCAAGAGTAAATAAAGAACTCAAAATAAAATCCCAGGCAAAGCAGGGATTTACAGAATTCAATATGAAGCGAGGAATTCAAGCCACCAGGAATTATCACTTAATTATTCCCGAAAAGTGTATATTTTTATTATAAATAATCATATTCGCATTCTAATACAACTTACAACTTCCAACGCTTATAACACATTCATTTATTCCTATAAAACAATAAAGCATTACAAAGAATTCTAATGCAAACTAATTTTAATGAAAGAAGCGTGGTGGAAATGAGAAAAAAAAGTTATACATTAAGCCTCCTTGATGTGCCAAATGTATGTAGGCGCTAAATTGACATCTCGACGTTCTAAATTCAAATTACTTTATACTCTATGGAAATTTCTATTAGTTTATTGCATAGGACTTAAAGTCTTGCTTTATGCATTAGTTGTATATATCCTCACTTATATTATAAATCGGAAAGCGAGTTTGTTTGTTCCGCTTCCACGTCGTAAATACTGTACCGATTGCTTTGAATTCCGGATTAAATAATAGGGTACTTTTTATTCCGGAAAAATCGACAGATCCCACGGGATGCGCAATAAAGGCTTCGCTCAAAAACTACAGATTTTCATGCAGTTTTCATCAATAGATGGAGTGATTCTTGAGGAAGGCTTTGCGGTATTTTTTTTTATCTCGGAAAAACAGATAGTCCCACGGGAAGCGCGATAAAACCTTCGCGCCATAAACCGACTTCCGCGCATATGTAGCCGTGGGCAAAAGCTATGACCCTTAATCCTCTATAGACCCAATCCCGAAATCCACGCGGGTGAAGCCGCGGGCAGAAAGCTAGTTGTATATAATTCTCGATTTATGTGCAGGTGGTATATAAAGTAGTATAACATTTCGATCGAAATGAAAGCAACTGGAGAAACTGGAGAGAGAGATTGAGATATGAAAACAATCCAAAAATATATCCGCAGCATAGTCAAGGTCAAGAAACACATTTAAAAAATATTATAGCATGCAAGCCAGGTGACGAATTTTGAAACAATAGAAAACCAATTCGAGATTCGTATACGAATTACCGAATTCACTATTTCTGAATTTTCATTTCGTGCGTTGTGCAACGAGTCGTTCAATCCACTCGTTGTTGATTTCTACTAGTAGAATATCCAACGCTGAAGTGACGTTGACGGTGATAAATTTATTCTGGTTAATGTAAAGCTTAGCGGACCCGACAGACTTCCTGTCAAAAAGATTTGTACAGTGGCAGTTTTTTGTTCCTAATTATTTTATAGATAATGTCGCATAGACAACCAAATCGCAAAAAAAGTCTAAATGGCCTATTACATTTTGTGGCTATTCAATTTTGGAACGTGACATTAAATCCTCCAACGATGTATTCTGTGCTCCAACGCACGCACGCACACTGTTTTGATAGATATGATTGAATTTCAACTATATGTAGCGTTAATAAAGCGCAAATTGACTCTTTGATGTTAGGAACACACCTTCATTGCTTAGACAAGAGTGAGTGCTTGCAATATGAACTTATACAATAACAATAAAGCTCAATTCGACTGTACGTTTTAGTTAGAAAACTTTTGCATGGGAAAATAAAAGGGCTGTTTTTAGGGTATTTCCGATAATTATTCTAATTTTCCTCATTGTAAAAACCCTCCTTGAACTTCAACGAACATTAACAAAAAAGAATTGGCCAAATTAGTCCAGGTGTTGTTGAGTTATAAGCTTACCAACACATTTTGCGATTCATTTTTATATATAGATAATTAAGTTTAGTTTTATATGTGTGTTAAATAAATATAACTAAATTTTAAACTAGTCTATAATCTAAATTAAAAAATAATTACATTAATATCTACACTACTACAAAGAGATAATCACTACAAAGTGATTTATTGCTGTTAGTTTAGATATGGGCTAAAATAAATTGGTTATTAAATCAAAGAAGTTAGGTCAAAATTCATACTCCCGTCTAACATTTTCTTCAATAATTTTGATATAGCTGCGCAATTCACCTTAGATTAAAAGTGAAGACTAGGAATAAGTTACACATAATTCTATAGCGAAGAGAAACACGTTAGAATGAAAGAAAGAAAAAGAAAAACATTATTTTTGATGACCACATTGAAATTTTAAAATAAAAATTATACGAGTATACTGAAAGTATTTATAAATTGAACTTGGCTGGCTAGTTACTGATATATTCCTTTTTTTTATGTGATAGGGGACAAACGAGCAGACGGATCACCCGATGGTAAGCAATTACCGCCGCCGATGAACGCCCGCAACACCAGAGGAGTCACAAGCGCGTTGCCGGCCTTTTAAATGGGAGTACGCTCTTTCCTTGAAAGTTTGGATATCGTAACGGTTCGGAAACACTGCAGGCGACAATTCATTCCACAGTTTAGCTGTGCGAGGCAGAAAATTTCTACAGAAACGCACAGTGGTGGACTGCCAAGTATTGAGATGGTGAGGATGGAAAGTTTGTCGCGTGGAACGATGTCGGAAAGTAGCAGCAGGGATCAGTTCAAACAATTCCTCCGAGCACTCTCCGTAGTAAATGCGATAGAGTATGCAGAGAGAAGCTACATCTCTACGCAATGCCAAAGGGTCAAGCCGACTTGAAGTTTTCTGGTGGTCGACGATGCGAATCGCTCTCCGTTGAATCCGGTCTAGAGGGAGAAGCTGGTATTAGGGCGCCCCTGCCCAAAGATGAGAACAGTATTCCATATGAGGCCGGACTTGTGCCTTATAAAGTTGCAGACTGTGGGCCGGTGTGAAATACCGCCTCGATCTATTGAGCACACCAAGCTTCTTCGAGGCTAGTTTAGCCTTACCCTCTAAGTGACCACGGAACTGAACTACGCTCGATATGTCGACACCAAGAATCCCAATTTTGGCTGAGGCGGTTAAGGGAGTGCTCTCAAAACGAGGAGACACGACATTCCATAAGATTACTACCCAATCAAGTTGTCTGGACCTAATTAACAAGTGTCCAACTATTATCAAAGCGTCGTAGTCTAGCTGGGTAATTACAGTGTTATGCCACTCAATCTATCGCCTTTGTGTTACCTGCACGTCGTAATATACTGTTTCAATACCTCTATGCAACGTGTGAGGTTAGATCTTAGACACGGTAATTGGAAATGTTTCGAACATATTTTAACAGGATATTGATATGCCATTTGTTCATCAAGTAACATAACTCTTTATTTTATTTTTTTTATTCTTTATTTAATGGCCATACACCTTAAGGTTAAGCCGGCCAGACATTAGACAACAATCTACATACAATTTAACAAAAGATATAAAAATAAACGCAATATTATGTCAATTAATTACAATTTTAAAAAAATCTAAAGTACCTTAAACTATATGGGATATCAAAAATTATTCTAAATAATATAGCATATATGTTAGCCACTCACTTGTCCGGGCAGGTAAGTACATACTTAGGTACATACCTATCCGGACAAACAGGCGGCTAAGAGTCAATTCTACCCGGTCTTAGTTTTAGCGAGTGATAGACAAAACTTAAGAATCTGTAACTGTGTTCTGTGGAAAAGTTGGAACTAATGCAGTTATGCATATAGAAAAACAGGTTTTGCCTAGATGTACCCGTATCCCTCATAAGTTACTCTCTCAAGGACTCATTCCTACCACATTCGAGAAGTAAGTGTAAAAGATCTTCCTCGCGACCGCACTCGTCGCAGTTAGGGCTGTCTATCTTTTTCATAAGATACGTAAATTTATTCAAGGGAATGTGGTACGAGCGTATCCTAAAGCTAAGAATTAGTTCGCTTCTATTGAATTTCTTATGGCCCTACCATGGGTTTCTAGGAGGTTGACTTACAGCTGTCTTGTACCATATTCCTTTGAAAGAAGATTCTCTATCAAAATACGATGCCCATCTCTTATAACATCTTTTCTTTGAAATACAGAGTAAATCTGAATAGATATTATTAACTTTAAGGGGGACCCAAACATAACTCTTTATTGTGTACATAAAATACACAAAAATCGGTTGGGGCTGTGCCGGGGCACACGGCCGTTGGTTTTAACGTGAAACGTCTATGTTAGGGAATCGCTTTTAAAGTAGAAGATTGAAATAAAAAAAAACAAGATTGACGGTGTTTTAAGTATTTTAATAAAAAACTCAATGTCACAACAGCGAGCTGACTATATAAGTGAAATATTCACACCACATTTTTGTTTCTAAGACTAATAGTTTTTTAATTATTAAGGTGCGATGATATAGACCTTTTCTTTACGGTCTACTTTTTAAACCTGGTACCCGTATGTTTCGGCGCGATTTTAAAGACGTTTCACGTCAAAAAATCGGGTGGGGCTGTGCCGGGGCACACGGCCGTTGGGTTTAACGTGAAACGTCTATGTTAGGGAATCGCTTTTAAAGTAGAAGATTGAAATAAAAAAAAACAAGATTGACGGTGTTTTAAGTATTTTAATAAAAAACTCAATGTCACAACAGCGAGCTGACTATATAAGTGAAATATTCACACCACATTTTTGTTTCTAAGACTAATAGTTTTTTAATTATTAAGGTGCGATGATATAGACCTTTTCTTTACGGTCTACTTTTTAAACCTGGTACCCGTATGTTTCGGCGCGATTTTAAAGACGTTTCACGTCAAAAAATCGGGTGGGGCTGTGCCGGGGCACACGGCCGTTGGGTTTAACGTGAAACGTCTATGTTAGGGAATCGCTTTTAAAGTAGAAGATTGAAATAAAAAAAAACAAGATTGACGGTGTTTTAAGTATTTTAATAAAAAACTCAATGTCACAACAGCGAGCTGACTATATACGTGAAATATTCACACTACATTTTTGTTTCTAAGACTAATAGTTTTTTAATTATTAAGGTGCGATGATATAGACCTTTTCGTTACGGTTCACTTTTTAAACCTGGTACCCGTATGTTTGGGCGATTTTAAAGACGTTTCACGTAAAAAAGAAAGAGAACAGCAAATAGTAAATATACAAAAGACGGCCTTATTGCTAAACAGCAATCTTTTCGAGACAACCTAGGATCATTGAAGTACTAAAAGAATAATTAGTCCTGTGCAGACGACCAGCCAGTTTCATAATACTAAAACTTAAGATGTAAATTGTCATTTATTTTTAACTAGCGGCCCGTCCCGGTTACTCTTCGCAGCGTGTGCGATGAAAGACATTCTATAGTAATTTTTTTTACACTTTCGGTTGGTTTTAATAAGAATTTCTATAGTAATCTAGTACTAAATATAGCCTATGTTATTCAGTGATAATGTAGCTTTTTAATAAAAAAAAGAATTACTAAAATCGGTCCAGTACTTTTTGAGTTTATTCGTTACATACAAAATTGCAAATCTTTCCTCTTTACAATATTAGTGTAGACATATTTTTGTGTAGTATTTATCTCAAATTTTAGATTCACACAATTGTAACTATCCTATCCATATAGATTTAGAAACAATGAACTCATATTAAAAAAAAAACTAGCTAAAAAATAAGATAGTCGCCCTAAATAACGCCCGACAAGTGTCGCTGCGGTTCTGCGGTGGGCAACGCCAGCAACATCCATCCCGGCGATGGCCTGTTAGCCTGCGTTTCATGGGCTGTCAGGGACAGATCTTGTGGGTGGAATTTCCATCGATCCGGTCGGGAACACCTCGCCCACCCACGCACAGCCTCTGCGCAGAAAGACGCAACTGACTCGCTTGGGAGCTGTTACTTATTTTTTCAAATACTCGTATTCCTACTGTAGTAAAATTGTCTGGAAAGACGCTAGCTAGTTGTTGCCAACCAGTACATTGTTGCCAAGAGACATTGCCGCAAGGTCGCCGATTTAACGCCTCTGGACTATTTCTTGTGGGGATACGTTAAGGATGAAGTGTACAAAACAAGTTATGATACCGTTGAAGACCTAAAAGTTGCCATAGAGACAATTTTAACGCAAATTCACCACATGAAGATACAAAATGCAATCATAAGATCGTTACCTAAACGTGTTGAATATTGTATTGAAAAAAGCGGCGGTCACTTCGAGCACCTACTAAAATAAAATAAAGTATGTGAAAACAATGCATTTTATTCATTTTAGACATCATGTTTCATAGAGACATTTACTGCTTAAGACCTACACAATCGATATCTAAATAGAAATAGTGTAGGTTTTTTTTTTCAAAACAATCGGGTTCGATTCCCGAACGGAGTACAGATGATTTTTAAAATGTATGAATGTAGTTTTTCTTGTTATTAAAATCGATGACATGGTTCCTCAGAACAGATCTTCGTATGTCTTATAGTTTCAGACTTTCCCATACTGACCGATTTGAATGAGACACCCTGTATACTATTACGGCATTGTCGAATTCATTGTCCGTTAGGAGTTGTAGACAGTTTAGATTTAATTTTATTTCACAGATTCATATTAGTTTTAATATCAAGTATGCATTGCATTAAGCATGTACATGAAAAATACTGTATCCCGCGGCTGATTTATATATAATATTATTAAACAATGAAAACAATATAACCTCTCATTACAAGACATGTAGGATTTAATATTCCAGCGTCATTTTTAAATAATGTATTAATAGATGAGCCTTAATAGTTATTTGTGCAACAAGTGAGCAAAGTTGATGTTTGCTGCGCGTGCTGATTTGAGTCCCGAGCAAGCGAAGGATTCTGTTTGAATCACGAGCGAAGCGAGTGATTCTAGAGTAGAATCCTGAGCGTGTCGAGGGATTCAAAGGCACGAGATGCAAACAACTTTGCTCTCGTGTGACACACATAACTTTTCACTTCAGCAGCGAGAACATTTTTTTCTCGCCGATCGTCTTTTGTTTTCCTTCGAGTTCGAATTCCAAATTTTGATTTTTTTTTGTTTTGCTCTAAGGTGATAATTATGCCTGACACTTCTCGTTTTTCCGTGTTACGCATACCACTTTAAACAAATGTAAAATAAATTGTCAAAAGAACAGAAAAATAATTGTTAAAATATGTCTTCAAAAATAATAAGTAAGTAAATTATTGTTATTATTATTCCCTGTTAGTAAATTAAGCGAATTAAATAAAAAAAAAATATTAAAATCTCAAGAATGTATGATGCGTGGAAAGGAACTTCTGTCAATAGTTCCGTTCCGCGCATCATTCTTGAGATTTTAATAAGTACTTATTATGTTCCGTTCCGAAGAGACATTTTTTTAACAATTATTTTTCTGATTTCTTGCCAATTTATTTTACATTAGTTTAAAGTGGTACCTATGCGTGACACGGAACAACGAAAAGTGTGAAACAACGATCCAATGTCCATGGGCATATTATCTTAGGGCGAAACAACATAGTCTGTATGGTTATCCCATTAGTTACTATACATAGGTTACTATAATCTGTGGTTAGCTTTGTCTCACTAGTGAGTAAAAATCGATTTTACTCACTGATTTTAAGCAGCAAAACCTTCTTGTTTGAGCTACTGAAGTGAAAAATATTTTGACTGTTTATTGTGTAGTATTTGAGTAGAACAAACGAAGAGAAATAAATATTGCTTTTTTTTACTATAGTCCTTTGCCTCAAGAATTTTGTATATATGGTCTTGCAACTGGAGACCTATTTTTGAATTACGAATGCGACTTCGAAATCACCGATGTGACTAATAATCACCGATTATAATTCTTATTTTTAAATATCACTGATGTGACTACCTTAGTCACAGGTGTGATTTCATTACGAGTGCCCTTACCCACTCGTAATCAAGTCATACTTGTGGAAATGTTATCTGTGTTTCGTTTGATTTTTAAGTCTATATATACAATATATATATATATATGAATGTAGCACATATATTATATTTATATATATATATATAGGTCTCCTGGTCTACGAATCCTGTCATGTACAAATGTCATTTTTGTATTTCGAATATCATATGTAGATTAATTTATCGCTCCTTCCTCACTTGTAAATAAATCTCAAAAAATCCTTCAATCAACTAATTTGGAGAGGGCCTGCATGATTGACTAACGCCTAATCACCAAAATCAAAATCAAATTTAACTTTATTCAAATATGACTTTATAGAAAGCTGTTTTGAATCGTCCAAATTTTTTTTCCTACCACCCATTCAGGAGGTATTTTTTAGCTGATAAGAAGAATAGGCGCAAGAAACTTATCAGCTTTATCAAAAGTAATAACAACATTTACAATAAATTATGTCGTTATCATACAATGTACATAAAATGTGTTTACAATTTATACGGGAAAAGAAATATTTACACTTTAGCATATATTCTCAAATCAACACCAAAGACTGGCATCATTTAAATAATCATTGACTTTGTAATAGCCCTTACTCATTAGCGTCTTTTTAACATGTACCTTGAACTTATGAAGAGGCAATTCAGCTGCACTAACGAAACGGAAAGTTTATTTTTATTTTTTGTGTTTAAATTATGCATTTGAAAATTAGTATGAAATGAATTATAATTTTTATACACATAAATCAAATTTTCATAAATATACTGGCCCGCTAAAGTCATTATATTAATCTCTTTAAATAAATCTCTAAGAGAATCCCTTGCTCGTCTATACTAATATTATAAAGAGGAAAGATTTGTTTGTTTGTTTGTTTGTAATGAATAGGCTCCGAAACTACTGGACCGATTTCAAAAATTCTTTCACCTTTGGAAAGCTACATTATCCCCGAGTAACATAGGCTACTTTTTATCCGGAAAAATCGACAGATCCCACGGGATGCGCAATAAAGGCTTCGCTCAAAAACTACTGCACAGATTTTCATGCGGTTTTCATCAATAGATAGAGTGATTCTTGAGCAAGGTTTTGCGGTATTTTTTATCTCGGAAAAACGGATAGTCCCACGGGAAGCGCGATAAATCCTTCGCGCCATAAACCGACTTCCGCGCATATGTAGCCGTGGGCAAAAGCTATGACCCTTAACTCTCTATAGACTCAATCCCGAAGACCACGCGGGCAAAGCCGCGGGCAGAAAGCTAGTAAATTATAAATAGCTGCTCTTTTTTGAAGAAAAACCCTGTGATGAAGAACAACTCTTCAGACTTCATAAATTAAACTTGAGATAGCTCTTCATATCGCTTGTAAAAGCAGCTATTTTCGTAATTTGTAATCACACTAATATTATAAATGGGAAAGTGTGTCTGTCTGTTTGTCCGTCTTTCACGGCAAAACGGAGCGACGAATTGACGTGATTTTCACGTGAAGATAGTGGTGAAGGGATAAAGAGTAACATAAGAAGAATACTTTTTATCCCGGAAAAAAACGTCAGATCCCACGGGATGCGTAATAAAGGTTTTCATCAATAGATAGAGTGATTCTTGAGCAAGGTTTTGCGGTATTTTTTATCTCGGATAAACGGATAGTCCCATGGGAACCGCGATAAAACCTTCGCTCCATAAACCGACTTCCGCGCATATGTAGCTGTGGGCAAAAGTTATGACCCATCCCGAAATCCACGCGGGCGAAGCCGCGGTTAGAAAGCTAGTAATTATTATATCGAGACAGCGATGGTTATGGCCTCTTGCGGCTCCTTTTTTTACAATTATTTTTTATTTTTACTTTTTCTCGCCCATTTATTTTATCTGCTCCTTTTTTATTTATAAACTCTACCCACTCAAAAAACAGGCTGCAAACCAGTGATTTGTCCATATTTGGTAAATATTTAACTGCTTGCCTTTTGCTTTCTACAGCAAACATATTATGTATTTATGGTGTTTGATTGTATGTTTGTTTATTCTCAGTTCTCAAACATGTCTATTTACAATATTTTCTATCATAACTTTATTTTTTATTTTTTTTCTCAATTATTATTGCTTTTAGTCTTAAGTCTCAGATGTCCCGTGTCACGTCTATCTCACCGTACATGAACTTAGAAATGCTTTTAGAGTTTTTAAAAAATCTGACATTTTAGAGATTCAAGAGTCCACATTGACAAATGCAGTTTAAGTCTATTCTCAACTATTTATTATTTATATTAAGATATATTTAATGATGATAAAATTTTAGCTTTAAAAAACTCACTCATATTTTCGGTTATCAAAAAATCATTTGCAGATTTATCCCTGGGGAGCAGTCGCCCCGCCCACGGCTGCCCCTTTTCGAAAGCACCTCCCATTTTACAAAAGTGCGGGTACGGATATAATGAAATTTCTGAGAAATTTCATCTCTATGCTCACAAAAATAGGGGTGACAATTGCTCTACCCTGACATAAGAGTCAATTCGACTCTGCTAGAGGCTATAAAAGGTACCCCCCGGCAAAACCACGATTAGTCGTGAACAGTGCTGTGGTGAAAATGTCAGGAGCCAAGACACAACTTGCCGATTCGTCGACTTCGCCTCCATTAAGGTATTCAGTTTTTTTAATTAAGGGGGAATATTTGAAAATTATGGGTGGCGTTGCGAAAGTCATTGCGTTTGGAAGGTTGCGATTTTTTTGCTCTTTTATTATTATGTAACTGTGAAAATTACTTGAAGACCACCCGTTTGAAACATCCCAGCATTATTCAGAGTAGTTATCTTTTTCTGTGGCACATTTTAATATTTTTTTTATTATTTATTATTAAATATATGTATATGAATTTTTCAAAATTGACATTGTTGTAATTATATGGATTTAATTAATTTTTATTATATTTTTTCTGATTATGATTTTATTATATTTATACGATTATATGGATTTATAATCTGAAATAAATGATTTGATTTGATATATATGTTTTTTTTTCTAATTGCTTAATTGATAATTGATTACTTTTTCTTTGGTAGTTTTTTATTGCGTATAATTATTTAAGTATTTTCTTTTTAATAAAAAATAAGTATTTATATACAACGTGTACAATTAAATTTAATTATCTTTCATGCATTTTAAAATAGAGAAGTATATATTTATTCAATAGCTTGAAAGAAATATTAATGGAATTACCATTTAGGACTTGCAATGACAAATATAATATTCACTTTCACAAATTTACGAAATAATTGCCTTCATATTTTATCTTTGCTTTATCTATCTATATATCTATACATATAATAAGACAGTAAAAATATTTTGTCTGTACATTTAGTAATTTTGACTGAAATGGATAGAGGGGCACTTAAATAGATTATTAGAAAGCAAAAAAAAATTTTTGGATTTTTTTGTCTGTCTGTCTGTATGTATGTTCACGTTTATCTCCGAAAGTACTGAACCGATTTGCTTGAAACTTTCACTATTTGCTTTGTTTTAACTCAGAATAATATCTAAACTTTGTTTCATCAAAATCGGTTCATTAAAAAAAAAGTTATCGTCATTTTAATGAACTCAAATAAATAAAACTGGAGTGTCATCTGTGAAAATTGAAGACGGTGAAATTTTAATCAAAAGTACTGTGAAAATAGTTTTTGGAAAAGCTCATTGTTTTGTGCCATACTATACATACATACATACTAATATTATAAATGCGAAAGTAACTCTGTCTGTCTGTCTGTCTGTTCCGCTTTCACACCAAAACTACTGAACCGATTTAAATGAAATTTGGTACACAGATAGTCTGGAGCCTGAGAAAGGACATAGGCTACTTTTTCATGCAAAAAAGGTTGTAAAGGGTTGTAAAAGGTTGAAAGGAGGGATTATTGGTTGTATGGAAATATTGTTAAAACTACTGAACCGATTTAAATGAAATTTGGTACACAGATAGTCTAGAGGCTGAGAAAGGACAGAGGCTACCTTTTAAAGCAGAAAAGGGTTGTAAAAGGTTGAAAGGAGGGGGTGAAAGGTTGTATGGCAGTATTGTTAAAACATATCCTTCCTGTGGGAAATTCGAATATAACGCGGGCGAAGCCGCGGGCGGAAAGCTAGTATTTCATATAATTATAAATAAGTAATAAAATATTAATATTGAACATAAGCCCAGAATAGATAATTCTTGTCTTATTTCTTTTTGTCTACTTTTTCGAGGTTCGAATCTAGCTTTAGATTTCGTCATATAAGATTTTATTTAAATTTATTTTGCGTATATCATCTGAGACATTTACCTCATTTTTCTATAAACGAGGCGTTATATGGGACATATACACATAAATAGACTGAACAAATCTTTACTTTTTCTTCTTGATTTTGCTCTGGTCGGATAAAAGAATATTATAGAGACTATCAACGTCAATCTAAAAAAAGTTGTTTAATAGATTGATTTTGAAGTCGCTTAATAACCTTCAGCAATTTGAGTTCGACATATTTTTCAGTACTGTCATGTTGATATTATAGTACAGTGTCGGTTTAATCTGAAAATTATTTTAAAGAGTTAATCTTGCATGTGTTTATAAATTACTAGCGACCCGCCCCGGCTTCGCACGAGTAGAGATTACTCTTCGCAGCGTATGCGATGAAAGACATTTTAAAAGATTGAAATAAAAACAAGATGTTTTAAGTATTTTAATTAAAAGCTAAATGTCACAACAGCGAGCTGACTATATAAGTGAAATATTCACACCACATTTTTGTTTCTAATGGCCGTTTTCACCAACTTTGTTTTAGCTTAGGCGTCTCCTAAAAGGCATGCTGTCTCACTCTTTTCAGTTAATACAAAAAGTGATAGCATGTCACTTAGGAGTCACCTAAGCTAAGTCAAGGTTGGTGAAAACGGCCATAAGACTAATAGTTTTTTTTAAATTATTAAGATACGATGATATAGACCTTTTCGTTACGGTCCACTTTTTAAACCTGGTACCTACCCGTATGTTTCGGCGCGATGTTAAAGAGTTAATTATTAAAATCGGTCCAGTACTTTTTGAGTTTATTCGTTACATACAAAAGTACAAAAATACTACTGAAAATACTTATTAGCAAAGAGGTTAATATGTGATTGTGGTTTCAGCGAAAGCCGCTGCCTGGATTACTCCTCGCTGAAGTTCTCGTATCGCGATGCATCCGATGATGAAGGAGGACTGGCGTCCGAGCTGCCATCGTGTGTGTACGCAGCGGCTAGAGGGCGTCTGCAGTTACCACTAGCTGCCTACGTTCACCAACACACACGACAGCTTCACACAGGTAATTGAAGTAATTTTAATGTTGTTCAATTCGTAGCCACCCGGTAATCATGGGAGCTGGTACCAAAGGAGTATGCCCATTCGTAGTATCACCTTTACTCGTCCTTGTGCCTTAACCAAACTAATACCAAAAAATAAGTAAAAATTTTTAACAAAACTCTGCAATATAACAAGCCGAAACTTCGCGGGAGATAAATCCACATAATAATTAGTAATTATTTCACTTCCGTTTCATTCGCCGTGTATTATATTGATGATATTCTAATTTCATTGATAAATAGTCTCTTCGGTATTGCCATATATTAACGATCGGATCGATTGGTCAAAAATATATTCGATACATTCCACTGTCCTCTCGTGAAAGGGTAAAAGGAATACCAAAACAATTAATTTTCTTTAGTCTTTTTTCTGCTTTCTCTAATATTTTAGTCATTATTCTGCTTTAAGAGTTTCTTTATACAGATAGCTAATACCAATGTTGCTAAAACAATTATTTTTAAATTAATTAATTATTTTATATGAATTATTGGATAGTTGTAATATTTATTGGATAAGATAGACTTAATCATTTTATAGTTTTAATCTTCTACAATTAATAGGTATTATCAAAAATGATGATAGGAGAAATTCGTAACTTGAAAGTCTTTGGTGTTTAATTTCTATTTTACCCATCGAAATAGAGTCAAATAGTTTTTAATAATTGAATATATAGTTAAAAATCTACAATATATCATAAAAATCATTATGGTACAAAATCATTTTTGGCGATACTAAAGTCCATACTACAATGGGCATTCTCCTTTACCGTGATGCAGGTCGCAGCAGCGATTTAAAACGCAACGTAATGAAAAATAGAAACCAGAATATTAGAACGAGATAGATGAGACATTTTACACATCGTGAGATATTTTTTTATGTACTTTTTTTAGTATAAACAGCAAATAAGACTTAATACCTTGACTACTGATAATAGAGGCAGCTTTCGAAGTTCTGGTGCAAAGTTTGATGTATCACTAACTGCACATATTGGAAGACATTATATGCAGTCTATATGTTTATATGTGCAGTATCCGAATATAAATCAACAAGATAACTATTAATTTCATATATAAGTACGAAAGAAGTAATTAATGCTATAATCATAAATATATTAAAAAAGTGCATATTTTATTATTTTTCACGTTATTTATGTTTAGAAACAATAAGAAAGTTTATCTATATTAGATAAAAATAACACGTGAACTCATCATGTATTTTCTAACGGAAAAATAGATACAACTCTAAATATATTATAACAAAAATAATTTGCTTTATAATTTGCCGTTTGTGATTTAATGTATTTCTTATTTTGTTTTAAACTATTGTTTAGAATATATGTACAAAAAGATATAACAAAAGCTAATTAAAAAAGATTTTCTGTGTCAATAGAAAGAAAAAATCCTAAAAATAAGAAAATCGTAGCAAGCGTTAATCATATAGTACTTACCATATAGACGAGACAGATTATTATATTTTAAACATTTTAAATTCTTGTTTATTATTTCCACCATGAGATTGCAATAAAAGTGGAAAATAAAGTTGGTTACCAGTGAGATAAACAAAATGTTAGATTTTTTCTTAATTATTTCCATTATAAAAAGTAAAAGGAACAGAATGTTTTTATTCAGTTAATGTATTTACCTGTAATAAATAATACTAACTTAATAGGGCAAAATAATTGGCCTTAGACGGAACTATGGCTAGTGTGCTTTATTGGTAATATAATAAAAATAAAAATATCACATTTTCATAAATAAAAATATTTAATATTTTTCATCGTAGTCGAAACGATATAAACTATTTTTGAGATATTTTAAATTACAGTTATTAGAGATCTAATCTTGCCCACATTCTGACTTACAAAAAGATTAAGTAGATATAAATATTTATAAATTGTTAAGTAAAAGATATAGATGGGGTTACGACTGTGGGGGACAAGACCGTCTGTCCCCACAAAGCGGAGAATAACACCTTTCTCCTGGAGACCTATTTTTGAATTACGAATGCGACTTCGAAATCACCGATGTGACTAATAATCACCGATTTTCAATAATTCTTATTTTTGAATATCACTGATGTGACTACCTTAGTCACAGGTGTGATTTCATTACGAGCGCCCTCACCCACTCGGAATCAAGTCATACTTATTGAAATGTTATCTGTGTTTTGTTTGGAGAACATATTGACAAGTCTGAAGTGATGTGTTGATTTTTCAGTCTATATATATATATATATATATATAATAATTATTATTAATATATTATATATATAATAACCATGATGGTTAAGCCGGCAATAACCGGCAGCGGCTACATTCTGCGTGGAACCGAACTCTTACATATATGGGTGTACTTTATCTATGTTGGCAGCTCTGCGATCGACTTTCAAAAATTGGATGTTTAAGAATCCGTGACCTCAAAGTCACCGCTGACTATTTAGTCAGCGGTGATTTCGAAATCGCATTCGTACTTCAAAAATAGGTCTCCTGATCGACAAATGATATGTTACTTGTAGAATCCTTACTAAAGTGAGTTTATTTGTTTGTTTGTTCCGCTTTCACGCTGTAACTACTGAACCAATTGCTTTGAAATTTTGCAGACGTAAAGATAAAAGTCCGGATTAAATAATAGGCTACTTTTTATCCCGGAATAATCGACAGATCCCACGGGATGCGCAATAAAGGCTTCGCTCAAAAACTACTGAACATATTTTCTTGCGGTTTTCATCTAGTGATTCTTGAGCAAGGTTTTGCGGTATTTTTATCTCGGAAAAACGGATAGTCCTACGGGAAGCGCGATAAAACCTTCGCGCCATAAACCGACTTCCGCGCATATGTAGCCCTAGGCCAAAGCTAAGACCCTTAACCCTCTATAGGCCTCATCCCAAAATCCACGCGGGCGAAGCCGCGGGCAGAAAGCTATTTAATAATAAAACATAACACGTATTAAAAGAGATTGGGTGGGATAAAAAGATAATGATGGTTATGTAATAAATAAGTCATTAGAAGAAAACAAAAATTCGGAGAAATTGAAATGGGTATTTTTCACCCATTTCAATTTCTCCAGGCCAATTGTAACTTTATGTTTTTTTGCTCCTGTCATAATGTACCCTAATTCCAAACCACTCTATTGACCTACTCCGCCTACTCCATCAGAAAAATTGCTTGAGTGCTGTCACTGTACTGTGAGGGGTTAGAAAAGTTTCGACCGCGCCCTTTGCCCAGTGAATAGGGTACAATACTGAGTAACTTTTTTTATTTCGTACATTTATCCACAAACGTTTGTTTACTTTAAATTTTAATTTTAGGAACTGGTCTTGCGTGTCAAAGTAAAGTGTGGAAAATTCTGTTTGCAATAAGTAGCAAATCCTGTTTGTCAAATAGGGTATTACAGTCTAATTCAAAAAGTGTTTTAATTTAATCTGTTATTGATAAAATACCACAAAAAAATATAAATACATTTTTTTTATTCCAATTATTTCATAAAAACGTGTTTTAATTTTACAATTCAAATTTGGGCGCGAAAACGCCAATTCTCAGGCCGCCATGTCTGTGACGTCACGGGCATTGTAAACATTACGCTTCGCTGAAAGAAATAAACATATTTTCGAAATAAATAATGAGTTCTAGTGCAAGAAACGTGATAGCAATAACTGAGAAACTTCGTTAATCTAATAAATTACACAGTAGACATGTACAACAAAAACCGAGGTTGTTTACTTAAAAGTCCAGTGACGTCACAGCGAATGCAAACATGGCGTACAGCGTTTTTGACATTCGAAGCACAGATAAAAAAACTTGTATTTTCAAATTGAAATATTTAATTTATTTTGCAGTTTTATGAATAGAAATTAATATTTTTCGTTTGTTTTTTCATAAATGAACTATAAAAACATAAATTTAGATTTTATTTTTCATAGTGCGTAATACCCTATTACGTAAACATTCGATTATCTTATACTAGCTAACCCGTGCCCACTTCGTTGGGTATAATACTAATATCCCCGAAGCGAGCACGAACGCGAACCGAATTAAACCCGAAGCCATCGCGCTCCGTACGCTACCCGTTTTTTCACCCATTTACTTTGCAAAACGGACTACCACGTAAAAGCCTTTTTATTTTTCGGATTTAATATAACCTATGACACTCAGCAACATTGTGTCTTTCTATTGGTGAAAAAATTTTTAAAATCGGTTCAGTAGACCCCGAGATTACCCTTTACAATTTACAAACACACAAACTTTACTTCTTTATAATATTAGTATAGATATAAAATGAATCGCAAAATGTGTTGGTAAGCTCATAACTCAACAGCGCCTGGACCAATTTGGCCAATTCTTTTATGTTAATGTTCGTTGAAGTTTTTTTTTTTTTTTTTTTTTTTTTATAGGATAGGCCAGCAAACGAGCAAACGGATCACCTGATGGTAAGCGATAACCGTTGCCCATGGACACCCGCAACACCAGAGGAGTCACAGATGCGTTGCGGCCTTTTAAAAGGGAATAGGGGGAATAAGGGGAATAGGGGGAATAAGGGGAATAAGGGGGGTTGGGCCTCCGGTACCCTCACTCACTCGACGAAACACAGCGCAAGCGCTATTTTACGCCGGTTTCTGTGAGGCCGTGGTATCACTCCGGTCGAGCCGGCCCAATTCGTGCCGAAGCATGGCTCTCCCACGGTAAAGTTCAAGGAGAGTTTTTACAATGAGGAAAATTCGAATAATTATCGGAAATACCCTAAAAACAGCCCTTTTATTTTCCCATGCAAACGTTTTCTAACTAAAACGTACAGTCAATTTGAGCTTTATTGTTATTGTATAAAGTTCATATTGCAAGCACTCACTGTTCTCTAAGCATTGTAGGGGTGTGTGTCAATTTGCGCTTTATTTACGCTATATAAAAAAATAAAATCATATCAGTATGCATGTGTGCGTTAGGGCACAGAATACATCGTTGGAGGTTTTAATGTCACGTCCAAAATTGAATAATCACAAAATGTAAATAGTTCATTTGGACCTTTTATGCAATTAATTTTTTTTTAATCACAACGCCCTACCACCGGGGTGACGGTTCTGTACATGAAATTTTTTTGCCCTGACTATAAAATAAGTAGAAACAAAAACCTGCCACTTTACAAATCTTTTTGACAGGACGAAGTCTGTCGGGTCCGCTAGTTATCGATAAAAATCAAAATAGAAAATATCTTAGTTTGTGTCTGTGAGTATAAACAAATACACTAAATTGAATTGAAGATCCAGGTTTACCATCCGTTTTTTCCCTGACATGTCCAGCATTTAACTGTTGTATCCCACTAATTATTCACGTGCCTGGTCTTAGACTTTTTAGCGTTAAAGAAGCGATAATATAAAACATTTATAAAAGGTACAAAATTTTAAGATTCCACATAACGTAGCTGAATTGTCTTTTCATAAGTTCAAGGTACATGTTAAAAATACGCTGATGAGTAAGGGCTATTACAAAGTCAATGATTATTTAAGTGATGCCAATGCTTGGTGTTGATTTGAACATATTACATTCTAAATTGTAGATATATGTTTTCTCGTATAAATTGTAAACACATATTATTATGTACATTGTATGATAACAACATAATTTATTGTAAATGTTGTTATTACTTTTGATAAAGCTTATTAGTTTCTTGCACCCATTCTTCTTATCAGCTAAAAATACGTCCTGAATGGGCAAGAAAAAAAAATTGGACGATTAAAAAGAGCTTTCTATAAAGTTATCTTATAAATAAAAATGAATCGCAAAAATCTGTTGGTTGGTAAGCGCATAACTCAACAACGCTTGGACCAATTTGGCCAATTCTTTTTTCAAATGTTCGTTGAAATTCATGGATGGTTTTTACTCCGAGATAATATCTAAGATATCTCGAGATAATCATTATCGGAAAACCCCTAAAAACAGGCCTTTTTTCCCATACAAACATTTTCTAACTAAAACGTACAATCAATTTGAGCTTTAATGTTATTGTATAAAGTTCATATCGCAAGTACGCACTGTTGTCTAAGCAGTGTAGGTGTTTTCCTAACATCAAAGAGTCAATTTGCGCTTTATTAACGCTATATAAAATTGAAATTCAAACATATCTATCAAAACAGTGTGCGTGTGTGCGTTGGAGCACAAAATACATCGTTGGAGGATTTAACGTCACGTTCCAAAATTGAAGTCACAAAATGTAGTAGTTCATCTGGACCTTTCTTGCAATATGCAGTATTATCTATAAAATAAGTTGGAAAAAAGCTGCCGCTTTACAAATCTTTTTGACAGGATTGATTTTGATAAGTCATTTTGTCTCCTATTTTGCCTAATCAATTTGTAATCTTAAGCAAAATAATGACACGAAACGAGATTGCATGAATGAAAACCGTGTTTAAGAGGATACGGGCGGGATGCTGCAGGATAATGCTGATGACTCACGTCGAGAGCTGAGTTGAAGGACTTTTTTTTGATAAGAGAGAGAATTCAGGAATAGCTCAACCTTAGTCTTGCTATACAACTGTTTCGTCAGATCTATCCTTGAGTACGGCTCAGTTGTATGGAACCCACATTATCGCAAATATATAAATAACATTGAAACAATTAATAAAAGAATTATAAAGCACTTAACATATAAATGTATAAAAACAAAACAACCTTTACCACAGATTTCTTCTTTAGAAACACGTCGATTACTGCGAGATCAGGTTTTTCTTATATAAAGTAATCCACAACATTATTGACTCACGTAACCTTTTAGGGGTGATTACTTTAAGATGTCCCCGTGTTAGTGCTCGCTGTCGAGACGCATTTATTGTCCCAACCACCAAAACCATATATGCAAGAAGCATATTCATATACCGTGTGTGTAATGCATTCCCAGTCAATCCGCGTAATACAGAATATCGTCGACCCAGGCACGTCATTTCTGACCCTCCCGACTCATTGACGCTGGCTCTTCAAGCCTTGCGAGAGGCAGCATCTGCGCCGCCATCCCTTAGTTAGTCCATACTTCGCAGCTTGCTGCATATGTACGAGTAGGCCCCATCACTTCAAGGCCGGACCCACTTTGGCGTACCGAGCCTTTCTTCGCGCATATGTCCTCTTCGGAGGGCAGCGCCGACGTGCCCTCTCCTGAGGGTACGCCAACCATTCCGTACAAGCCATAAGGCCACTAGGGCCAAGGCTAGGCTGAGTTTAGTCGGTAGGTCTGTTGGATCGAGCCGCCTCGATTCACCAGGAGTCCGACATAATCAACGCATCCCTGCTTGCCTGTTGCGTTGGTATCCATGAGGATTCTCAGCCTCCTCTCCTGAGGAAAAAAAAAATGTAATGCATTCAATAATTTTTTTACAAATGTAGATATTTTGGATTTCAATTTGAGGATAAGTCAATTTAAGTCACAACTGAAGTCTGAAATACTAGCCGTAGGTTTATCTGAAATATTTCATTTGCTTTTACCCCAATTTCCAGTTTAATAATATTTAATTTGTAATTTAGTTATTTTTTGTATTTAATTGGCTATAATTTGTGTGTTTAATTAGTTTTTTTTTTTCTTCTTTCTCATCACTCAATTAGCTACTTTTCATTTTTTACCTCTCAGACCGTTTTTTTTTATTAACTATCTGTGAACACTTCACTGGTTTCTGTAATATTTTTTTTTGTAATATTTATAGATTTAAGTATATAGAAAAATAAAAATAAAAATAAGCTTTGCTTGTTCACAGAAGCTCTTCTCGAGGCGACCGCAGAACCCGAGTACCAGTGCGGGGGCTCGCCGTACCGCGTGCAACGTGCAGCGGCGAACGTGCGCGAGCGCCGCCGCATGCTGAGGTCCGGACCCAATGGGTACCTCGTCTTGTGTGTTACACTACACTTCATTTGGTTTCTTCTTTAATCTATAGAATCTATCTAGCCTCCTTTTTTGTTACCCCGAGCAAAAACGCATTAAATTGCATACTCAGACTGCGGAGAGCCAGCGGTTATGAGGGGCTCTCCTCCCCAAAAGGGGTAAGCCACTAAAAACCTTAGCGATGGCGTTCCTCAGGCCCATAAAGCCCAGGTTATCTGCAAGAAGATTCATTATGAACTTTTACACCTGAACGGAACCATCGCCTTTACTGCCAGCAACTGATGAGATTAAAACAAGAAGCTGAGAGAAAGCAACCAGAGCTGATCAATAGAAACGTTTTGATTTTTCATAACGATAACGAAGATCACACAAAAATTTTACCACACAGCACAAAATTGAGAATTTGACTGCGGACGGTATTAATGCCCATATAACTTCCCATATATCCCTGACCTGTTTTTTTTTTGAGGGGGAAGATAGATATAGGGATATAGATAGCTACCTTGTGCACCATGACACGCGCTGGCAAGACGCGGCCATGTGTGGGGTTCTCCGGTCAAGAGGACCGGCCTACCCACTAAAACCCCCGAGTTCTCTGAGCCCATACGGGGCACATGGCGGGGTCCGCTCCCGCGATTCGACCGCCATGTGTCCCGGGGCCGGCTCGACCAAGAGTTGGTCAAGCCACCGCCAAAGGAGGGACTGTCTGAGAACCCCTGGACAGTTCCCCAGACAGAGAGACTTCACCACGGCGAGCGCGCTTAGCCGGACGCGCACGCAGCCTCACGGTAGGGTCACTAGACAGGCAACACCGTGCTTGCGTGTGCCCGCCTTCGCCTACCAATCCGTCTGCGGCGGAGGGGAGCGGCCTCCTCCCGCTCCCTCTCCGCTGCAACAGCCTCCCATTCCGCCTCGCCGCGGAGCATGGCCACGACCACGCTCGGCAGCGACAGGTCGCTGTTAGTTCGCTGTTGTTGCCACGACGAGCACACTGACAGTGTATGCTCGGACGTGTCGTCGGGAGCACCGCAGTGGTGACACCGCGGCGTCATCTCCCGACGTGCGACCTTAATATATCCCTGACCTTGTACTTTACACCTATTACGGTCTCTTCTGAAGTCTTTTAGCAGTATTAGGTTAGTGCAACTACAAGACTTTCAAAACTAGTTGTCGCTTTATCTATGTACTATAATTTCTACTGCAACGGGATAATGTCACTACCTATATGTATAAAATTTCGAAGTCCATTTCAAGCCAATGCGGCTAACCGATAAAATACAAATTTGCATTCGACAGTGACGACGTACGTGAAATTGATTTGGAAAACGAATCACATGCGCCCCACTTTTTAATTTATTTTGTGGTGGGAGCAGGGTGACCCCTCCAGTCACCGCTATGGATGGAGGGGAAAGATTATTGTCGTTGTGATGTCGCGAGCATAATATTTATTAATTTTTAGTTTCCGACTATTTTTTCCTTTAGCTAGAATTTCGGTTAATAAATACAAAAGTGATCACCATACAAAATAGATATTAGGACTTTATATTACAGTTAGTTCAACTCAGTTGTGCGCGCGGCCCTATGTGTGGGTAAACTTTGTACATATACAGTGGCTTTGTGTGCGTCACAAAAAGGTGCAGTCGACTACAAATACTGTACTGTACTTGTACTTAAGACTACCCACTTAAAATTGACGAGTTTGATTTACATAATATTTATTGTCCTCAAAGTAATCCTTTAGTATGCTTGAAATTCTGTTGTTTGTTTTAACGTAATTTATCGTTAAGTCAAAAAGAAAAAAATAATAGTACCCGATTAATATCTATTAATGTGGAATAATTCTAAAGAACGAAGATATTTACAAAGCTAGTGGAATAACATGTGCAAAGATAGAATTAAATGACTTCCACCAAAACAAGGACATTTTGTTCTCTTCAAAATACCGCAACTGTACAAGCGTCATAACCAAGTTTTTGGAATATTTACGAAAACAACATCGATCCAGTATGCTTAAAAAATGCAGTGAATGTCTTAATTAAAAAAAATAAAAATAAATAAAAATAAAAATGCATTTATTTAGATAAATCATTATAAATAAGTTGCTGGGGTTTCCCAGAAAGTAGTCAAAACACTTGTGATGGGAAACCTCGCTCTTCCTTCGAACAATACTAAAGATTTATATGGCATTTTTAGTAGAAAATTTACAAAGTATAGTAATTAGTATAGTAATTATGTGTAGTATGTGTATATTTGTGTGTATGGGTGTGTGTGCGTGTGTGTGTGTAAATGTGTGGTGTGTTTATGTGATTGAGTATGTGTGTGTCCTTGTAAATGATAAATTATCGTCACTTAAATGAAACTAGAATGTCTTCAGTGTCAATATAATTAAGGGTAGCAAGCCATTCTGTAAGAGCTTTCTTACAATTCTTAAATGTCATAGCGTAAATATTGAGTTTACGATTTATTTTATTATACACACGTGCGGCCTGCGCTAGATTTTGCCGACTAGCGAACGCCGTTCGAGCGGCGTCTGTAGGAGCAGCTAAGTCGCTTCTTCTTTTCTTATAAATACCTTTATCAAATGGCAATATTTTGTGGAGGCTTAGGATAGTGTTAAGGATATAAAGTTTCCTGACAGAAAGAAGATTTGAAAATCGATGGAGAGTTATACAAATGGATAACAAAATTCAAATAACACCATCAAACCTAAAAGCATTTGTATGTTAAACTGTTCATTAAAAACTATGACAACAGACCAGAAAGCATAAAACCTATACAATATTTTTAGACCAAGGGCGGATCCAGTTTTGGCGCCAGGGGGGGTCACATAGTCGTGGTCAAGTCAAGAACTTATAATTTGATTTTGGTAACAATAGATACAAATAAAAAGTAGGTATTTTATCAATGTACGTAAGTTCTGTACTTCAAAATATTTATTGTTTATTGTACACTTGAAAAACTTAACACATAATAACTTGTACATATATATTGCCATCTTCTCTTGAAGACATCCAGAGAAGCACTATCACGCACGGAATGAGTCAGACTATTTATATTGCATAGCCGTGGTGAATGATTTGTCATAACAGCTAGAGGTATTTTTTTTTTATTGCTAAAGTTGACAAACAAGCAGGCTGCCCACCTGATGGTAAGTGGTAACAGTCGCCTATAGTACATGTGGTTCCCACGAGATTCGCAGCAAATCTGCAAACCTCATAAGAAGCACAGTGTACGTTGCCAACTTGTGACATAAGATGTAAAGTCACAGTACCCAGTAATTTCACTGCCTATCTTACCCTTCACGCCGGAACACAGCAAAGCGAACCCTGCTGTTTGGCGGCGGAAATAGGTAAGACGGAGGTACCCATGCAGACGACCCTGGTACAGAGTCTACCTCCTAGAATTTATTATTTATTTATTCAGCAAACTTAACAGCTTTCACATTAGTAATACAATCTTCAAGTTAAATACATAAATAGCCAATAACAAAGTTTGTCATATTAAAATTAGCAGATGACGTATGTAGTTAGTAGAATATGGATAAGTACATTAGAGGTAACTAATACAAGTAACTAGTATATGGATAACAAAGTACATCGCACTAATAATACAATAGTGTATCAACTCAAAATCGAACATTTTTCAGAATCAACAAAAAACTTATTACTCACCTCATGTAATAGTTGCAAATTGAATAACTGTCACATAAGTTTTTAATTTATCCTAATTCTGTTTTTTGCACTAATCGAACGACGGTCTTGATCACGCGTGAGGAATCAATTTTGCGTGTGTTTATAGTATTTTGTCAAGTACGACGTTTTGAGTTGATACACTATTGTATTATTAGTGCGACATCTGAGATAATGAAATTTATCTAACCATATGAAGAAGTATGTGTGCATGCGTGTGTGTGCATGTGTGTGTGTATGTGTGTGTGGTGGTGTGGCTACCCTGAAATACTGTTTGAGAACCGGGGCAAATGCTTTATAATACTGTTTATGAATTGGTTGCGAGTCAGAAAGAAAATGTCCGTATCACAAAATCTATCTTCGTAAGTTTGTATAAGACGATATAATACGGAGTGTTTGGCGTAATTTGAGCGAGCTGATCCAGCGTGAAGTAATGTCGAGGGGTATGACGCGAGTTCCACAAAATCTGTATGATGACAAAATATATATAGTATACTCAATTAGTAGCTGATTACGAATATACAAGTTGGAAAAAGTTTACGACAAAAATCGTCACTAGGAGGCTCTGAAGTTTTGGGTAAATAATCCTGTTTTACGGTAGAATCAGCTGAAACTCGGTTATGTTGTTCTCCTTGACGAGCTGATTACGAATACACGAAATATACCAGTAATAGAAAAAGTTTATGGCAACGATAACCATGCAGTAGTCATGGTAGGTCCCTTACACGAGTCGCCCTTTGGTGAACCTGGAGCCCCCTAGCGGCGATTATTGTCGTAAACTTTCAGCTGTCAAACTGTCGATCAGCTCGTCAAGGAGAACAATACTATCGAAAATTTGGAGTCGATATCCGCTCACCAAACTGTCATATTAACTGTGCCATGTACTTTGTATGGAAAGCACATCATTTAGAAACTTATTTATAGGCTTATGATAGGTCCACGGGTCGCCGCCGGGCGCGAGGAAGTCGCGACGGCTACGGCGACCCGGGATGGACCACGCCCCTTCCGTGGCCGGGGGGCGTCGTCGGTGGAGGAGACCGGGGGAGGTACTAGCCTCCCCCGAGGAGGGCTCCCCTCTAGGCAGGGGAGCGGAGGCTGGGGTTCCCGGAAGTGGCTTGATGTTCCCGGGGCTCCCTACATGCCATCCCTGAGGTTTTTAGTGGGTAGGCTCCCCCTTCTGGGGAGGAGAGCCCCACATAACCGCCGGCTCGCCACAGCCGGGGTATGCAATTTAATGCATTTGCAAAAAAAAAGGCTTATGATAGGTGGTACCTATATATATACGAGATTGAAAGTTTGTACAAATTTTACCCAAACGGGGTAAAATAGGAGATGATAGTGTTGTACAAACAACTTACTCATAAACTACTGAACCGATTCTGATGGGAATTGATATGGATACAGTTTGAGTCTTGGAAAAAATGGCGCAGACAGTTTTGCTATAGTAAAATCCGATAAAAATTGTCTGCTGGATTTTGATTCAATTTCATATAGATCGGAAGGGCGGAAAGTTTGTTTTATATTTTTTACTACTAGCCTCCATAAAATACATGAAAACGACATATCTATAACGTGTGCGTGATGTTCCGATTTTAGCAGTATAAACTCGGCGTTCGATGAGCTGAGAGTTCACGTGCCAACCTTCCCATATGAGAAGAGGCTGAGCAAGATTGACACGCTGCGCCTGGCCATCGCCTACATTGCACTACTGAGAGAGGTAAGACTATTATGTAAAATTATAAAATCAAAAAATTTTCTATTTTCTCTTTTTATAATACAGAGACAAGACTCAAGAACATATTGACTTTAGCGGGCCAGTATATTTATGAAAATTTGATTTATGTGTATAAAAATTGTCACACATTTCATACTAATTTTCAAATGCATAATTTAAACACAAGAAATAAAAATAAACTTGCCATTTCAACGTACAGGCTACAAAAAACTAGAGGTTCGTTTGTGGGCAAATGTATAAATTTTTATAAGAAAACTAGCTGACCCGCGCCCACTTCGTTGGGCATAATATTAATAATCCCCGAAGCGAGCACGAAAGCGAACTGAATTAAACCCGAAGCCATCGCGCGCCGTCCGCTGATGATGATGATGATGATGATGATGACACTCCGCAATAATGTGGCTTTCTATTGGTGAAAGAATTTTTAAAATTGATGATGATGATGATGATGATGATGACACTCAGATTTAAACTATCCTATCTCTCAAGTTGGATCGAACTGCACATGGTGTGCGAATTTTATTATAATCGGTTAAGTAGTTTAGGAGTTCATTGAGCACAAACATTGTGACATGAGATTTATATATATTAGATTTTATTATAATCGGTTAAGTAGTTTAGGAGTTCATTGAGCACAAACATTGTGACATGAGATTTATATATATTAGATTTCACATAGTGTAGCTGAATTGCCTTTTCATAAGTTCAAGGTACATGTTAAAAAGACGCTAATGAGTAAGGGCTATTACAAAGTCGATGATTATTTAAATGATGCCAATGCTTGGTGTTAATTTGAGGATACATTCTAAAGTGTAAATATTTGCTTTTCCGTATAAATTGTAAACACATATGTACATTGTATGATAACGACATAATTTATTGTAAATGTTGTTATTACTTTTGATAAAGCTGATAAGTTTCTTGCGCCCATTCTTCTTATCAGCTGAATGGGTGGTAGAGGAAAAAATTGGACGATTCAAAAAAGCTTTCCGTAAACTCATATTTGTATAAAGTTAATTTTGATTTATTTTGACTCAAGCTACCAGCAGAGCTGTAAGCTGCAGAAAGGAACTTTAAAACAATACGTGCCCTTTCGAGAGTCACGTTTAGCTTCTTACGATGTTGATAGAAATTCTTTGCAATCAAGTTATTGGTAGAAGACAATTATTGGAATAATGATAGCTAAATGAATGATTATTATATAATTTATGTCGTTTCATATCACGCATAAGACCATATTTATAGAGCCAACCGGTAAAAGCCATTTAAGCGAATTCAATGACAGTGCGCGCGTATAGTATAGTATTCAACTAGCGACCCGCTCCGGCTTCGCACGGGAGCAACGCTTATGTAAATATACCTACTATAAAATGTCCTATACACAGCTTTTTTGTCATTAGACAACAAACATGTTTCGCCACCCGACCCCCGGCCCGCCGCGGTCGGTACTGCCGCGGCGCCGCGGCGGTACAACTAAGTCCCTGCATTTTAAATTTGTAATACCTTCAGAAATATTCACTTAAATTACATGCTGTAAAAAAGCGTAGTTTTTAAAGATCTAGGCATACTATTTGATTTAATTTTCTTTCTTTCTTTCTTTCTTTCTTTCATTTATTTCTGTTCAGGTTTTGGACGCTGATTATGATCCGTTGACATACGTGGAGAAATGCCTTCGTGGTGAGATTAAAGCTGATCGCGCTCACTGGAACACAAGCGGTAAGGCACAATTTATATATATGTATAACTGATATATATAAAAAAAAACACATTTGCAGTCAAGTTTTTCGCCCTTAACTTCTGAGACCTAGACTTAGATTCTGTACTAATACACTTTACCACCTATTTATTGATTGCGACTCCTTTATATGTAGCAAATCACTTAGTCAATCATAGTCCACTGCTGGACATAGGCCTCTCCAATTTGCGCCACAACACCCGGTCCTCCGCCTTCCGCATCCAGTCCCCTCCAGCGACCTTCTTCAGGTCGTCAGTCCACCCGGCGGGGGGGCGTCCTACCTTACGGCTGCCGAGTCGCGGTCTCCATTCGAGGACACGTCTGCTCCATCGGCTATCAGTCCTTCGGCAAACGTGGTCAGCTCATTGCCACTTCAGCGAGCTTATTTTGCGAGCTATGTCGGTTACTCTGGTTCTTTGTCGAATGACCTCATTACGAATTCGATCCTTCAAAGAAACTCCGAGCATAGCTCGCTCCATAGCCGCTGCGCGACTTTTAAATTTACGGACTAGCCCGACCGTTAATGTCCACGTTTCGGCGCCGTAAGTCATAACCGGTAGGACGCACTGGTTGAAGACTTTCGTCTTTAGGCATTGCGGTATAGGCGAAGAGAAGACCCGACGAAGCTTGCTAACTCTGCCCAGCCCAGCTGGATCCTTCGATCGACTTCTCGCTCGAAGTTGTTTCTACCAAGCTTAATTGTTTGTAGCAAAACATTTATTCAAATATTCACACGCTAGCGCAGCGCCCTGTGCAGGCTCGTAGCCACTCATTCGTAGCCTGTAAGGCGTCCCCGAGTGTTTTAGTGGGTAATCGCGGCAGCCGCGACTAACTCCCTTAATGTACCTCTACCAAGTATGAAACCTCCACATGGGGGGGTGTGTTGAGGGGAACCCGTCTGATAAGTAAAGTAAAAAAATAAAATCGATTCTTAGAAAAACTCGAGCGCGTCAGATTAAAGCCCTTCTCCCATCAGGATACGCACAGGCGATTCAAGTATATTGCAAGTCTCGAAGACTTGTCACCGCGAAGTATCTCACATCCGTTTGAATGCAGGCTCGCACACTACGATAACGGTATCCTACGCGTCCGCCACTAGTATCGCGCGACTCACCGTGTTGGTCGCTTGAGCGTCTCGTCTCGCGCATTTCGACAAGATGGCGGCGGAGCAAGAATCAAACATTAAGTTTGTACAAGAAGTTTAAAAACATGCGTGCTTATATAATTACAAATTACCTGAATACACGCGGAAAAATACAATAGATAGGAATTGGGGCAGAATTGGGAAGAAATTTCAAATAACAGGTTGTTTTTTTTTTGTTTGTACACATACAGTAAAACGGGGTGAATAGGATAGGGTGAATGGGAACAAACTGCGGAAAGTTGTTTGTACGTATAGTCGCTCGACATAACGTCCGTCCACAAAAAAACGAGTTTGCACAAATGACGAATATAGTCATTTTTTAATAGCGTAATATGCGAGCGTCGGGTAGCGAGCAAGTATCCAACTAGTTTTCTACTCGAGTATCGTATTCTACAAATATCGCAATGGGAGAAGAGCCTAAGAGAAAGTTGAATAATTGCATTGAGAAGATTGTATAAGTATCTTACAATTTGAGCGTGAGATTAAGAAACAAGCGAGTCTCGAAAAAACGTCACCTTGAAATACTCGAGCCCGTTTCATATTTTTCTATTTTGAAGGAGACACTATTAGAATTACAAAGAACTAATAATCTGACAGTTTTCATGGGGCGATGTTAGTAGAATCGTGGAG
Source organism: Scirpophaga incertulas (assembly GCA_036419045.1). Classification (NCBI taxonomy): domain Eukaryota; kingdom Metazoa; phylum Arthropoda; class Insecta; order Lepidoptera; family Crambidae; genus Scirpophaga; species Scirpophaga incertulas. Next base: position 571,615 of record CM071626.1, on the reverse strand, counting down.
CAAAGGTGAAGCGGGTTCCCCTCAACACACCACATCATATGTAGAGTTCATACTTGGTAAGGGATGCAAGGATTCTCCCTATATAATTTTCTGAAACGCTCGAGTCACTTCGAAAATCCCCGCTTGAGCTCCTCTACTATAGCTTGTTATTAATTTATGTCAAAGTAATGATGCTAGAAGCAGTCTCGTCTCAGATAGTGAGTGTTATAGGCAAATAAAAAACAATTGTGAATTTCGTTTGCAGATCTGACGGCTCGCTTGTCGTGGATCAATTGGGAAAACCTGGGGGTCAACCCACAGAGGCGCAGCGTGCTCACATCGCTCGCTCTTAGCTCTGACAACCTTCAGTATACTCATAACTGAATTATCTGCATACTCATATACTACTGCATTATAATACTATACATATGAGTGAGTAATGTAACTTTTAACAGCTCACTAGTGTTATACGACGTTTTTTAACACCATTGCGAGCAATTAATACAAACTTTATAGGTTAATAAAATTTTATTTTGAAAAGCAATTTGTGAAAGTACATTTATAAAAATTATACGTTGGATTTCCACCTTCACCGCCATTAATTTCTGAAATTTTCGTTATTATTTCATTCGTACAATCAATTTCACCGCTTGATGAAATAATGCCAAATATTTACTTGCATAATAGTACTGAAAATTGAAAAATGGCGCGTTTACTTTTTTATTGACTGCTTTGTGCGCAAAAGACTAATGTACCGACGCTTATACAGCCAAAACAGCCAATTATATAATTTGAACAAGATAAATATATTCTTTTAATATTTATTTATGTATGACTTCTATTTAATAGTTGTAATTTTAAATAAGGTTTTTATAATTGTATATATTTAAACAAAGTGTTTCTAAACGCCAAACTTATTTAATTTACAAAAAAGTTTCAGCATTTTGCAAATAAATTCTCTTTGCTTCCTATTTTTTTTCTTATAAATAAAAGCGTGACTTTTCTTTACGAAACTATTAACTTTTGATTATCAAACTGTGCGGTAATCGAATATTAAATTCGAAAGATATTATCAGTTGGTAATTTGATACATTTTGAAACTAAAATTGGTGTAGTTACATACCGATTACGAGCAATGGTGTTAAAAACATATTTATTGTCACCTAATAAGGCTTGTATTCTATTGTGTGGCATATTTTTTTTATTATTTAAGCATGCTACTTTTTATCGTTTGAACAAAATGCTAATAAAAAGAAAATCGTACCCAGGCACGAATACAACCGTCTTTGCCTTGACTTTGCCGACTGTTGTTAGCGCTATGATACGAGTTCTTATTACTGAATGACAGAAACGGTTGAAGATTATAAAAGGAGTTTTATATTTAGTCACCAGTAAACCTTTTTCGTTTGAAAGTAAGGAACACTGAAGTTGAGGAACTGTATAATCTGTATCGAATTTGTATCGTTAAGTTTCATATATTATTAATATATTATTTATTCTATTTATATTTCATTATTATTTAATAGTAACATTTAAAAGAACAACATTTTCATATACAATCATATTTATGGGCTTATGTTGAATCGGAAATTGCGAATCCCATAACGAGTCATATCTATATGTTAAAATGGGTGTAGTAAATTTATTTACTTCTAATAATTTAGTACAGACAATAAATTTGGAAGACAATTCTAGTCACAAAGCGTTTTTATAGAATTAATTAGAAATATTAGATAATTGCTTTTCCTTAAGTCACGTGAATGTTATAAAAAAAAAGCTAATAGTCAATGAAGAATCAAATGATTTAAGTGTTAAGTTTTCTAATTGTGAAACCAAACCAATAACTTTCTCCCAACTTATATTTAACTATTATTCTAGTTTATATTAGAAACGTAGATATTATATATTGTAATTAGTGATGTGCCGGATCGTCAAAAATCTAGATCGGCAGATACAGATCTGAATACGGATATTTGGTGTCAAGATCCGCGGATACGGATATGGATACGGATACGAATACGGATACGGATCTTAACTTTCTTGCACAATCGGTGTCGGTGCGCGCGAACGAGTTGAAACATGTTTGTTCCACTTACATTGCGCGACGGGTCGGTTTTTTTGTTTTGTTTTACTTTAATGTGACACTGGGCAGCATAGATAACGCTTGTGTTTGGTATTGGTACGTGATTTAAAAAAAAACTATAAAGTAGTTTAGTAGTGTAATATGGATTTTTTTTTTTAATTTATTAAGGAACAGCAAACAGCTACAAAATACAAATAAACATAAAACATTACACAAAGTTGGCAATATTGTAGCCACAACGCTATCCAACGTGTTAATTAATAATAATGATTCCAAAACACAGTCACGAGCCGCTGTATAATACTAACAGTAAAAAAATAAAATAAATTTCAAGTGTTACAAAGTGGAACAGAAATTTAAAATAAAATAAAATAAATAAATAAATATATACTACTTAAACAACTTAAATAACACATAACATTATAAAGAGATTAAAAACCCTGCAGTTCATTGAGGACAGACTTTTTAAAACTATTCATATTACCACAAAATAAATCTATATCTTTAAAAGAATCGTTATAATTGTGCATTCATTCGAGGAGTGGCACGCGCAGACCGGCGTTAGTGCGACATGTGCCAGTGCGAAACACGGCCTGTATGTATTGAACGCATTTGAGCATGTCTAGGTACTGCATAGTAACGCTTGATACTAATGCAGCACAGTCAAATTTATTGTTAACTATTTTATGTAATGTTAGTGCTTCAAGATATTTACGTCTAGTCTCGAGTGACAGAATACCATACTTGCTGAGCAACAAACAACAACAAACAACAATTTTGTGATAATAAATGAGGAATGTGCAAAGTGTAAAACTTGTGATGGAAAGTATTCTCGTAAGGGTAAGGCTCAACTTCCTTAAAAAATCTTTTACAAAGAAAACATCCTCAAGATTTGAATTATTCTTTAAAGAAGACTCTGATAATAGATCCGTAAAAGATCCGCCAAAAAATAACAGATACGGACACGGATACGAATCTTTCTCGGATATCCGCGGATACGGATACGGACATCCGGCACATCACTACTTGTAATGCAAACAAATTATGTACATTAATTCACACCGTGCGTTCCGGATATTATTTACGAAATTGTATGGTAAATACTTGCCTATTGTTAGATTAAAACAATATTTGCGAATTATTGCCATTTCAACATTCTAATATTACCAACTATTTAGAATTGCAATTTTTTGAAAGATTATTGCTTAAGACTCCATCTTGTTGAAAGAATACACATTCACATCATCCATAGATAATATATTACTAGGGATAGATAATAATATTTAGGTATTTTATATATCTATAAAATACCTACATATTATTATAGTAAATAGACTCAATCAAGTTATATTTGGTTGCAAATGGGATTTTCGAGCAGAACCTATGCTTTTTTTTATAATCTACTAGCTTCCTTCTTTCATGGTCTTATCTTCAATTCAACCCCTATTTCACCCCGACACTGGTAAAAATTTCAAAATGCTAGAACAAACGATTTTATGTTTCTTATGACGTGATATTAGACAAACTTGCATACTAACTTTCAACCCTTATTTCACCCCCTAGCTGGTCGAAATTTCTAAAATGATAGAACAAATGTTTAAAGATTTCTTATCAAGTGTTTAAATATATAGTTTCATGGTTTTATCTTTTAAAATTAAGAAATCCCATACAAACTTTCAACCTCTATTTCAACCCCTTCATCCGTTTTTTTCGAAATATCTGATTGTCTGAACAAAATTTCATCAAAATCGGTTGCGAGGTTTAAGCGGGAAAGCGTAACAGACAGACAGACAGAGTTACTTTCGCATTCATAATATTAGTTGGGATGCAGAAAGCGTCATTTCCTAAAAGTTTGGAAAGCACACAATTTTTTTTGAAAATATTTTGAAGGCATATTATAACAAATCAAAATGATAAGGCAACATAATACGTTTACTATGTTGTATGTTTGATACAAACAACCAATTTGTGTGTTTCAGCTGTTCTCGAGATTGAATCATAATGAAATCGAGATAAATTCAACATAAAAGTTTAATTTCCTGGTTCAATACGGTACCAATATATGGGAGTAGGTAGCTTCTATAATTTATAATGAGGATTGCGCGCAAGGACTGATTGGGCAGATAACGTTAGTACCTTATCTGCCCAATCCGTCCTTGTGAAAGAATCACCACTCCGGAAGAATCACTAGTTTATTTGTGTTCTGGTTTATAGTTTCCCATATTCTAATTGTGCGAGCATTAATTGAAGACATGAGTTGATGAAGGTGATATGTCACTGATTCATAATTCATCAGGAACAAATTTTAAAGTTCTCATTATTACTGTGTGGATATTTGATTATATGAGTTACTATTAGTTGGTAATACTGGACTATATATTAAATAATCTAGTGTATTTTTATGTAGTCGATAAAAAACTAATACAACGTTAAAAATAATAACATTTATTCGTTATATGTACGAGTCTATGGCTAAGTGCCCTTAACACCTTTATACATTTTTGTTACTACCGACCACCTGCACATAACACTTTCATACACTGGTTATCTTCATTTTTAGACATACTTCAACAATGTTTGCAAGAACAAAATGGGTGTACGGACATAACACCTTCATATACGCAATAAGTGAAAAAATCGGGTGGGGCTGTGCTGGGGCACACGGCCGTTGGTTTTAACGTGAAACGTCCATGTTAGGGAATCGCATTTAAAGTAAAAGATTGAAATAAAAAAAACAAGATTGACGGTGTTTTAAGTATTTTAACAAAATATTTAATGTCACAACAGCGAGCTGACTTTATAAGTGAAATATTCACACCACATTTTTGTTTCTAAGACTAATAGTTTTTTAATTATTAGGGTACGATGATATAGACCTTTTCGTTACGGTCCACTTTTTAAACCTGGTACCCGTACGTTTCGGCGCGATTTTAAAGACGTTTCACGTCAAAAATAATAAAATGTTACATATCACCTTCATCCACTCATGTCTTCAATTGTTAATTGACAAGAGCAATCTATCTTTGTCACTCCGTAAGAATGTTTGTCAAATTTAAAGATTTTTTGTTGAACTGTCGATCTCAGCTGTCAAAGGAGATGTCCTCTTATTACAAGGAGGTTGGTTTTTTATGATCAGCGTTAACTAACAAACACCAAACTACATTAAATTGAAAGCCGAAAAAATATGAAGTATGAAACATATAAAAGAAGTATTTTTACCACCCCCAATTATTTTTAAATAAATAAAACATGTTTTTAAGAAATATTTCATTATGGCAACACCTTAATGATGTTTTTATTATCTGTGACTACCGGTATCTTACTCTATGTTTGATATTTTCCGTTGAGTTATGACATTGACAGCAGGTGCCTGACTTGTCAGTTGATTTTTTATTAATATTTTTTTCTGGCTCTAGATAACATACATTAAGTAACATAGCAGTCCCTATATTTTGTTAGTTAAAAACTTCTCAAAATTAGAAATATTCGGTTCATTAAAGCAATTATGTATGTATTTAGATTTTTAAAAGGCTTGTTGATAATTTTTTTTAAGGAATGTGTAATTATTGCATTAAAATATTACTTAATATTTTTTATTATACTAGAATACGAATTATTAAAAATCGGGGGTCTTGAAAATAACACGACTTACGGCGATTACTTTCTTTTAGAGCCTTCTATACAAATATATCAAATTTACCCGAGTTAGTTACTATAAACCAATATGGGACATCTCCTTTTGTTTATCATCTATAATAAGTACAGTACTTGCTGTCAAAGTTATGTTAATGCAATTTTGACAGCATGAAGTTTATAGAATGTAGTTTTTAATGAAAATTTAATTCTTCTTCGGCGGTAGATGATAATACAATGAGTTCTGGTTTTATTAATTTCCATTATTTATTTCAGTATATAAACAGCGCAATGTTCTTATTAGTTGGTTATTTTATAATAGTATTTAAGTTTTGAATTTTAATTTGTTAAAACGGTAATATATGATTTGGGAATACAGAATTCGGTACAATCCTTTAAGTTTTAATCGGACATGCTTTGATGAAAAGATTGAATGAAATTGAAATTGAAAAGATTGAATGAAAAGATTCGATTTACTTTATGTTTTATTACTTTTTTGTATTCTAATATAATCTATGTTATTTAACATTATTTGTATTTAATTAGTTCAATGGTGCAATATAGTCAGTAAGTTAGTATTAGTGCAATAGATCTAGTCAGACGTTGACGTAGTAGAAAAACTAAATAGTATGTAATAACTTATCAGTTTTAGCTAGTTGTTGTAGTAATTTCCATTCTACATTATATTTTGTTATGAAACAATATTGGAATAAAAATATACTGTGTACTCTTTTTTTTAACGCCGCTAATCCCATTTTATAATATACTAGCTTTCCGCCCGCGGCTTCGACCGCGTTATATTCGAATTTCCCGCAGAAAGGATATGTTTTCCATCGGTAAAATTATCTTATTTCCTTCCTTGGGTCCTCGGGTTTTACGATTGGTATATACGGGGTGGTTACCCCGTATATACCAAACGTAAAACAACCCTTCAACCCTTTACAGCCCTTTTCTGCTTTAAAAGGTAGCCTCTGTCCTGTCTCAGCCTCTAGACTATCTGTATACCAAATTTCATTTAAATCAGTTCAGTAGTTTTAACAATATTTCCATACAACCTAGCATCCCTTTTTTCAACCTTTTACAACCCTTTACAAACTTTTTTGAATGAAAAAGTAGCCTATGTCCTTTCTCTGGCTCTAGACTATCTGTGTACCAAATTTCAATTAAATCGGTTCAGTAGTTTTGGCGTGAAAGCGGAACAGACAGACAGATAGAGTTACTTTCGCATTTATAATATTAGTATGGACTAGTATGGATTCGAAGTCTTCATTGAAAAGAAAGACATCGCTTCAGAAAATAGCACGGAAATCAAAATAATAACGAAGAAAAGATGTCGAATGCACTCGTGACCTTGAGCCACATGTGGCCCTCATACCACCAGCACTCTCAGTGTTTTGTTTGCTCATCGGTTGTTTGGTGCAAAAATTATACCTGAACTTGTACTTAATTTTACCTAACATTTTATTTTAGAAATGATGACGTATTTCTCATATTTCATAGTATTTACACGGTTTATCATCACCTGCAACAATATATATATATATATATATATATATGTCTTCTTCTGTTTGTGAATATCTGGGAGTGCTGCACTACAAAAATTAATATATATCTTATGTATAAAAATGAATCGCAAAATGTGTTGGTAAGCGCGTAACTCAACAACGCCTGGACCAATTTGGCCAATTCGTTAATATGTTCGTTGAAGTTTAAGGATGGTTTCTACTTCGAGAAAAATTCGAATAATTATCGGAAAAACCCTAAAACCAGACGACCTTATTTCCCATACAAACGTTTTCTAACCAAAACGTACAGTCAATTTGAGCTTAATTGTTATTGTATAAAGTTCATATTGCAAGCACTCACTGTTGTCTAAGCAATGAAGGTGTGTTCCTAACATCAAAGAGTCAATTTGCGCTTTATTAACGCTACATATAGTTGAAATTCAATCATATCTATCAAAACAGTGTGCGTGCGTGCGTTGGAGCACAGAATACATCGTTGGAGGATTTAATGTCACGTTCCAAAATTTACAAAATGTTATAGTTCATTTGGACCTATTTTGCAATTTTGGTTGGCTATGCGACATTATCTATAAAATAATTAGGAACAAAAAACTGCCACTTTACAAATCTTTTTGACAGTCTGTCGGGTCCGCTAGTGTACTAATAAAATGAAAACGTCGTAACCTCGAATACCAGTCGTAATTGATTATGATGATGACGTGATGATTGAGCGATTTGACGACCTCCATAGTCGAGTGGATAGTACACCGGTTTTAAGGTGTCGCCATCTCTGAGGTCCCGGGTTCGAATCCCGGTGGGGGCAGATGTTTGTGTGATGAATGCGAGCATTTGTACCTTAGTCATGGTTGTTGATATATATTTCTATAAAAATTAGTTATATATGTATAATATATGTATGTCTATCCGTTGCCCTAGATCCCATAGCACAAGCCTTACAGAGCTTAGTTTGGGCTAGGCTAATTGGTGTAAGTGTAACAAATATTTATTATTATTATTATTATTAAAGTTAAAAACGTCAGTATGTAATAAATGTATGGTAATACATAACGCATAATTGATTCGAACGTTAAAAAGCGAGTCAGTGTTCAGTTTAAAATTAAGTGATTTCCGCTAAGTACTTCTGACAATATTAATGCAATTTAAAATATGAACAATGAATAATTATTGTAAGTTATATCTGTGAAATATACTGAAACTATTTACTTATCTGGACTGGTAGGCTGGGTACCCCAAAATTTGTACATAAATTTTGGGATAACTAACAAAAAATTGACAGGAATGCTGTTACGTCGCTGCGTTATGAAGATAATTATCACAGTGAATCTTATTACAGAAGCAATGTATTATTATCAGATACAATAGAATTTGGTAGCTACAGAATAACATAGGGACAGTTCATGAACAAATCTTTCTTTGTATGCATATCGAAACTGACTCTTCGACTCCCAAGGCCATTTTCTTCGATCATATATTATATGATCGAAGGCCATTTTTGAATATTTTGATTCATTGTCTTAGGCTTAAGTAATGGTTTGAAAAATTATTTAATTTTCTCTTGCGTGGCAGTTTTTAAAAGCTTCTTCAATTCAGACCGATACGCAGTAGTCGCATTTTCAATTTGTTTCTTAAAAATAAGACTTCGTTCCATAGACGGATCAATGTTGATAAAGAAATCGCAAATTGGAATCCTTTTATTTTTATGTATGTACTATTTATTAGATCCGCTAATAATAAAATGTTTAGCCGCGAATAAAGGAAATGAGCCGCCTTTTTTTTGATCCGTGAATGAATGGAAGCGGGAATAAGGACCTTTACTGTATTCTGGTTTTACGGGTCGAAATAGCGTGAGATGCCCGCGGAAGGTGCATACATTTCTCAACTCTCTAAACATTCTTTATTTGTCTCCATTGACACTGCATCCCTCTCCCCATTCTGGGGCAGACAAACATACGAACTTCTCCGGTTCTCCCTGCGGTCGTCGTATGGAACATATCGAAACTGTTACAATTTTTTTGCCATATTCAAATTCTTGTTAACTAAACTTACTTCACTAACTAGATTAGAACAGATAAAATACGGGTAGTTCCAGAACTAATTTATTGCAGCTTAATATTAAAATTATTACTCAAAACACAAAATATTCAATGTCAATTTATTTTAAAATTATTTGATAAATATTGTCAATAAATCTTTTAGTGATAACTGACGACATCTAGGGAGTGTTGGAGGATCTTTATAATGGTTAAAATTATAACCGATTAAGCACACGCAGTAACCCTGCTTTGATCATCTGTATTGACTTCCTGACGCTAGAGGGCACTGTACAGGATTTTCTATAGTTTTCGTTTAGTTTTAAATTTAATACTGAATTGATAAGATACTTTAAGATATTATTTAACAACATCTTCAAGCCATCAAATGAAGCAATTGCACTAGTCTTGCTTTTCAACGCTAGATGACGCTAAATGACGGTTATGACTGTAGAACGGTAGCACAAACGTAACGCCATCTATGAAGAATCTTGAAAAGCTGCTTAATCTGTTACTCGCAAAAACTGGCAAATAAATCCTGTGGTCCGAATGAACATTGAGCGTAATCATGTTAAATAATAAATAAAATAAAGTAAACTATATGTCAAATATGCCGTTCTTCTCTTGAGCCTCGAATTACATATCAAAAGAACTACATATGGTATATAAAAATATAATTTTAATTCAATATTTTAGAAATATTTCAATAATTACTGTCATGTTGTTTAGATATATTCGACTGGATTTTTTTTAATATAAATATAAAAATATATTTTAACTTTTGTTGTTAAATTAATAAATTATTTCTGATATTATTTTAATATAACTATTGTTATACATAACCCACCTGACTGAGCCTACATGAAAGGAAATGATGACACTGCCTATCATTTGCTCTCAACAGAACCAATCTGACTTTTCGTAATGGTATCATTTAATTTTGCAAACTTCGGTCACTGGCTAATAAAGCCAGACAGAACCAATCTGACTTTTCGTAATGGTATTATTTAATTTTGCAAACTTCGGTCACTGGCTAATAAAGCCAGACAAAACCAATCTGACTTTTCGTAATCGTATCATTTAATAACAAAACAGAACCAATCTATCTTTTCGTAATCGTATCATTTAATTTTGGAAACTTCGGTCACTGGCTAAGAAAGTCAGATAGAACCAATCTGACTTTTCGTAATCGTATCATTTAATTTTACAAACTTCGGTCACTGACTGATAAAGCCAGTATCGACTTTCTCCTGATCTACCACAGCAGTCAACAGTGTTAGAGGGTGGAATTTTGTCTATGAATAGCTATTTGTCAAAATTTTAATATCTTAATATATATATTTCTTGTGTGCGTGTGTATGTGACTGAACTCCTCCTAAACGACTGGACCAATTTTGATGAAATTTTTTGTGTGTATTCCAGGGGGCTTGAGAATGGTTTAGATTCACAATACGGTCATATAGATATTGTTTTTCAGCTAAATTATTTATTTAAAAACATTTGAGACAACGTGAGACAACGTGACATTTGAGACATTTGACATTTGAGACATTTGACAGGACAACGTCTGTTGGGCCAGCTAGTAGTATTATGAATTTAAAAGAATGAAGTGGGCTGTCTTTATATTTACTTATTGGAAGAATGTTTTGAAATTGTAATTTTAGTTTTAATAGAAGATGAAGTGGGGTCTTGAGTTTCATAATGTAACTATGTAAAAGTATTATTTAATTATATTGTGTGAGTGTAATAATGGTATTTATTTTATAAGGCGTAAATTTTCCCTACAAAAAACAGAACTAATAAATTGTGTGACTGTTGATTTCACTTGAAAAGCCTGTATTATTCTAAATAAACATTACCTACTCGTCACATACCGACTACTATATATAGCAATACTATATAATTATATATAGCAATAAATAGTAGATTGTTAACCGAGGGTGGAAAGAATCAATTCCCGAGATATTTAGACTATAGTCCGAGAAGGAATTGATTCTTTTACCCGTGTTAAACACTCTACTTTTCACTTCGAATATATGAGGAAAATAAAACATTGGTTGTTTATTTAATCTATTAATTGATAATATATGATAATATCAGTAGACCATCAGTAGGCAAAACACAATTTGCCTCGTCTTTAATTGAATCTGGTGTCAATATTTCGGAATCGCTTGAACTCATTTTTAAAATTAAAATCTTAACTAGTATAAGAGATTATTAGATTTTTTTCAAATTCCGTCACAGATATATATAATAAATTCACATCCCGCCAATTTATGTCGACTGTTTAAATTTTAAATATGGAACTCACCGCGTGTTTGTTGCGGCTTATTCCGCTGGAAGTAGTTTGCGCTAAGTTCACACTGGCTGTTTAGAAACTCACATGGCCGCAGCATTTTTTTTTTATAGTTCACAGCTGACAGTTCGTAGCTGACATTCGTAGTTCTATTTATAAAGTTCATTCCGGCCCTTGGGTGGGAAGTAAATTGTATGAGTTTTTCCCTCCCTATGTCGGGAAGCAGCATTTTCCACCCAATAATCAGATCAAAACAACATAACTTTCCGAGTATGAGAAATCAAAAAATGTTTGCGATTTAACGTCAAGGAGATGTTAGTGGCTTTGTTCTCATGTTGTCACCGGGTGTTTAAATAATGTTTACCGAAATAGTTTAGTTTGCATCGACATAATTATCATCCCAGCTTGGTTGAAGAGAAAGTAGCAAAGAATGAAGCTCAGCCTGAATTTCACTTGCACTTATAAAGGCTAGCAATAATCTGACATAATAAAAATATACTTATATATAATACTTTATTGTACAATAAAAAGATACTTATGTATACTTAAAATGGAAAGATAGTTATATGTATATATATGGATATAACTATGTTTCGAGTTAAATTATTTATTGTGTTATTTGTTAAATGCAGAAGGCGCGTACTGTCGGAATTCTGTGCCACCGTAGCAAGTAGCAATATCATTTTACTGTATTTTAGCTGTAAACTGACCAATTTGTCACTATAAATTCAAAACTCAATTATGTTACAAACTAAAAATTCTCAATCCCACAAATAAAAACTCTATTCTAATATTTACTCTGACGCACTTATATCTGAATAAATTATACTTAACACATTAACTGCCAGAGTAACATTGAAGAAAATCACAAAAAGTAAAATCTGCGCCAATTGGTGTTATCCATCTAAATATATATCCTTTTAAAATTTTGGGGTCGATTGGAGGCAAGGTTCCGTGTAGAATTATAAAAAACCTCACGACGTCACCGATGTCCTACGTTGCGCACTGAAGTAATTGGGTACACGACAATTTTTTTAAATTCCATATATAATAAGTAACTCTTTTAAGTGAGAAATATTGTAGAACCAACAGTACACCTGCACCTATTACTTTTGAAGATACATCGACATGTTGCGGCGCTGTTGAGGTTCGCTCAAAAACGCTTCATACTAAAAACACTGCAACCGTGACGTCATAACTCAGTAAACTCGCCTAATTTGTATGAGCGTATAAACATTGATATTTGTACGTTTATAGGTATACTTTCTAAATAAAAAAATGTTACATTTAATGTGAGAATGCTAGAAATGTGTTCGTTTCATTAGAATTACGTAAATAATAATTGCACATTTTTTAGAAATCTAAAAACAATATAAATTAATAATTAAACTGAAATTACTATATTGACATACTTTCACGAGATATAAATTGCTCGAATCAAATAATTATAGTATAAAAACGGCCGTAATCAGTTGTAGTCGTCTACCCATTTCCGTTACTAAGGCGCCGGCGAGGCCTTCTCCCCGGCTGCCCACGCATCTTAGAATTGCCAAAAACAAGTCCAAAAAAGTGGCGACCTATTGTCCTGCATGTCCTAGACAACCTCACTATTGCCTTCAATGTTTTAATAAGTGCCATCGTTATTTCTAAAGATGTTGTAAGCTACATTTTTTATATTTTTTATTTGTAATTTTTTTCTTCAAATAGTTGGCAATTTTGTACCAAAAGACAAAAAAGTTTAATAATAATACTTGTCTATATCATTACTGATTTTATTAGTATTCCTGTTGTAATGCATTTACAAACATATAGGAATAAATTTAGATATTTTGTTCAATTTATTCTTATGATCTGGGTATTTTCACGTCATTGAAGGGTTATCTTTAATAATTGGAAATATTCTTAAGTTACATAGAAACCACATGAAACTATTACTCAAGAGCGCCATTCCGGTCACTTAGTAATAGGGAATCTATAGAAAACGCGTCCTACGGCGCGTACGTCAACTACGAAAACAGGAGTTGCGGCGCCCTAATACCACTACCTCCGGTCACCGGTGTCCTATATGGCAGTCAATATCTTAATAAATTCGAATAGTTGATATGAAAATATTAACAAAAACATGTGCAATAGTGGTTTAAATTTTCGAACTAGAAACCTGTTATTCAGCTACTTCGCTAAATTTTCACTACACCCAGTAGCGGCGTTAGGGTAGGGCGCGGTTGGGCGCCGGCCACAAAGGGGCGCTGCAGTAAGTATTTATATGTTATACTAGCGACCCGCCCCGACTTCGCACGGGTACAATGCAGATACTAAATACACTGCAAAAAACCTGTAAACGTTTTATAATATTAAGATTTATCATAGCAGCGCCATCTATTGATTACTTACTCAACCCAGTCGAAAGGTATCGACATCTGTTAGAATCATTTGGAGTTAACAGATAATTGTGACTGTCAAATAATAACAGCAAAATAATTAGCAATAAATTAAAATTGCAACGATAATTTGAGATTTAAACTATCCTATCTCTCAAGTTGGATCGAACTGCACATGGTGTGCGAATTTTATTATAATCGGTTAAGTAGTTTAGGAGTTCATTGAGCACAAACATTGTGACATGAGATTTATATATATTAGATATAAAATTATAAGAAAATCTAACTCCTAACTTGGGTTATGTGCTATCGTACTTATCTCGTCCAGGGCGCTGCTAGTGCTAAAACCGGCACTGACTACACCTACGCTAGCTGCTAGCCATTGAAAATTTTACTTGCGGCTACGTTAGACCACTTCTAATTTAATTACTTCGCTTAAGCAACGGCTCAGCAACATCTCAAATCACATTCTGTTCAAATGTTTATTGCTTAATTCAATTCCACTCGCCCTTGACTTTAACTGTTGCGATTATTCATGGATAACAAAAGCAATAGTTGGTATCATTAAGGCAGTTAGCTCGCCGCTGCTGTTCTGTCTCCTACGCACCCGATAAATCGCTCAGCTCTTTCTTCTCATCACCTCGCCAAGGTTTCACACTATGTGAATAATTTTCACTCGCCACGGCAATAATAAAGATTTCGCTATTACTACAATACTTAAGATGCATGATAGCTCGAAGACCTTGTATATGTTAGTGTGAATGGAAGCGCTAAAATCGAATATGATTGATGATTTTTTTTTGAAATCCACAACTTCAATTACTTATAGTTAGTTCACTTTATCCGAGCTCAAAAATATGCAAAAACCACAACTAAACAAATATGCAAAAACAAAACCACAACATGTATATAATTTTTAGATATTTCTTTATATATTTTAGAAGAAAAACCGTAGATTTCCTGCGATATTTTGCGTTTGAATCGACTCGAAGGACCACTTTATTACCCGGTACATCAAGCTAGCTTTTCAAGTTATCCGAGCGGCGAGTTACTGCTATAAATATTTATTTTAATCTGGTGTACGTATAATCTTATTTCTACAAAGACAAATTATTATACATTATTCAGAAATATAGCATACGGTAAAATTTCTAACGATTTGAAACTAAAGATTTTACATAGAAATCAAGTTGTAATACTCACGCATGTTTGTATTAATTATTAAATTAATAAAAACATTAACGTAACGTATAAAAATAATTCAAATAAAATAGTGATGCATGACTATTTTGTGATCAACTTATTCCCATAAGGCAAATTTTAATTAAACATATTTTAACTGTACCGAGACGTTTCTGTTAATTGGGGTTATTGTTAAAATTTAACCTATTTTATTAGGTGTGATTTCACTTTGAGGTTAATCAGGAGACCTATTTTTGAATTACGAATGCGACTTCGAAATCACCGCTGACTAAATAGTCAGCGGTGACTTTGAGGTCACGGATTCCTAAACATCCAATTTTTGAAAGTCGATCGCAGAGCTGCCAACATAGATAAAGTACACACATAAATGTAAGAGTTCGGTTCCATGCAGAATGTAGCCGCTGCCGGTTATTGCCGGCTTAACCATTATGGTTATTATATATATATATACGTGCTACATTCATATATATATATATATATATTGTATATATAGACTTAAAAATCAAACGAAACACAGATAACATTTCCACAAGTATGACTTGATTACGAGTGGGTGAGGGCACTCGTAATGAAATCACACCTGTGACTAAGGTAGTCACATCAGTGACATTCAAAAATAAGAATTATTGAAAATCGGCGATTATTAGTCACATCGGTGATTTCGAAGTCGCATTCGTAATTCAAAAATAGGTCTCCAGGCAATCAAAGAGGAATACACTGTTACAATAATATAACATTACAACCGATATTATTGATTGATTCGTCAATGATCTCAAAGTTACATAAAATAAATTATGCTAACTTCTAATATAACACTTGACGATAAACAAAACTTAATTTCACATTTGGAATGATCAGTTACAACTGTAACTGATCATTCCAAATTATTTTAAATAAGTGTTTGTATAACTATACAAACACTTATTTAAAATAAATTCTATATAGATTCTAATCTGAACGGGTATAATTTTTATTGAAAACAAAATATTTCAGAATCATGATTTTTAACTTAACATTTTATATGTTTCAGTGGCATTTTACAAATGTAAGTATAAAACAATAATAATTTTAAAAATATACCTAAAAATATAATTGTAGAATACAAAAGTTGCATAAAAAATATAAACTGTTTGACAAGTAACTACCTCAATTGCACTTGTAATTGTATCCGAAAACAGAGCTTCGTAAATAGTTTCAATGATTAATGAACTACTTAACTAACTACTAAAACTATAATCTCAGACATATTAGAATTTTGTGTAGGATTTTTGTACAATCGCATATATGGAACTTACGGAAATGAAACACCAATCGATGCCTTTATTTTTAATTCATAAATCATGGTACGCAGACCAACAGCGAAATCGGTTATACATGTATAATAATGTTCAGATCGACAATAATATTCCCAATATTCAATTCATTAAATCTAACACATAGAATAATAAAATTCCCAGAAAGTTTCTGATGAAACCTTCACATAGTCTGGACTTGTTTTCATTGGCCGCACTCGATACATTAATATCATGAGACTGAAGAAAACTAATCCTATTTCTTATCTACTATGAAATGTTAATTTCGTATTATTGATTAAACATGATAATGAATCATAATATTTATTCGATTAAAACAGACTTAGTTGTTTAATCATCTACTACCGTTTGATATTTGTGTATATTAAGAAAAAAATAACTTCGCTATGAGTGCTTAAAATTTCAACGATCAACGGTGAATTCGTTGTAGGTAGTGAAAACCCTCACTGATATAGTTTTAAGTTCTCATAGCTCGGTATAGGTCTTATAGCTAAAGATTTATTGATGAAACCCGATACTATGGCTCTAGACCAGTGATTCCCAAATTGGACAATATCAACCCCTAGGGGTTTATGGCAACCTGAAAAAGGTCTACGTCAGCGAAACGAAAATTTGGGGGTACATAAATTGAAAACGGGGGTCCGCGATAATGAATCTCAACATACACAGACAGTACTTGTTTCCTTTCATTATACTATCGTCATTATAATAGTTTGAAGTGGACGATTCAAAAGAGCTTTCTTTGAAGTCATATTTGAATAAAGTTAATTTTAGATTTTATAAAGATATAAAATTATTTATAAAAGTATCTAAAGTAAAAAAAAGTATTATAAATGTTTATGAGGAGATGTCCTCTAATTACAAGGTTGGTTTTTTGTGATCAGCGTTAACTAACAAACACCAAACTACATTAAATTGAAAGCCGAAAAAATATGAAGTATGAAACAAATAAAAGAAATATTTTTACCACCCCCAATTATTTTTAAATAAATAAAACATGTTTATAAGAAATATTTCATTATGGCAACACCTTAATGATGTTTTTATTAATCTGTGACTACCGGTATCTTACTCTATGTTTGATATTTTCCGTTGAGTTGAATCATAGAATAGGTACATTTACTCGGTCTGATCATAATCATAAAATCAAAACTATGACATTGACAGCAGGTGCCTGACTTGTCACTTGATTTTTTATTAATATTTTTTTCTGGCTCTAGATAACATACATTAAGTAACATAGCAGTCCCTATATTTTGTTAGTTAAAAACTTCTCAAAATTAGAAATATTCGGTTCATTAAAGCAATTATGTATGTATTTAGAATTTTAAAAGGCTTGTCGATAATTTTTTTTAAGCAATGTGTAATTATTGCATTAAAGATATTTCATTTTTTATTATACTAGAATACGAATTATCAAAAATCAGGGGTCTTGAAAATAACATGACTTACGGCGATTACTTTCTTTTAGAGCCTTCTATCCAAATATATCAAATTTACCCGAGTTAGTTACTATAAACCAACATGGGACATCTCCTTTGTAAGTTGTAGTAAGTAGGCAATCATTAGCAGGTAAGTAGAAAATCTTGGCAAAGAGATTACTACACAAATAGTTTGGGAACCTCTGTTCTAAACGATTTCTATTTTACATTAGTGTTCACTTTTGAGAAAAAACAGATTACCCAATGGAGCCCAAACAGGACTTATGGGAATGCGCGATTAGATATAACATTAAATGTCGCCGCATCCGGTATGTTTCACCGCCATACCTTACTTCTTAATCCAGAATGCCGGAATCCAGAATCACTCCGGCGGATATAGATAAGTAAGGATGGAGTGTCCACGAACACGACCCCTGAGCGGTCTTTTGTGGTGTAGAGTTGACTAATGCTGAGTCCGTACTAACAAAACTGAACTATCGCAATAGTACTACCGCAATAAGGCTGTTCGTCTCACTGTATTAGAGCGATAACAAGATCGATATATTTGTATTCAGACTTGCACCAGTCAGCAACCTGCATCTCAGCAGGTTCTGCTGCTTAGATGCAGTGACATAAATTGTCAATCTCAAGCAGTCTTGCGCAGCTGCGTCTAATAGACAAAATTATGTTTTTTCACAAGATGTTGCTGCTAAAATTGGCAGCGCATGATGGGTTTCCGACAGATAGCAAATAAAAAAGTGGTTTTCATATAAAGAATACAGCTGTACCAAAATTAACTAAATTGGTTACAAATTGAAACATTTTCTACTTTTGAATTTTATTTGAATTAAGAGTAGAGACTTTCCTGGTATGGTCACTTATTAAGATCACATGATCATTTATGTTACAAGGAAAGATATGATAATGAAAGTAGATGAGCGTGTAGGTAGAGGAAGACCCAAGAAAATACGTATGGACTGCGCGAATGATGCTATGAGGAAGGAGGAGGAGGAGGAAGGGAAGTGATAGAAGAGAGTGGAAGAGGAACACATGTTGCGCCGACCCCAAAAAATAGTGAACAAGCAAGAGAAAGAAGAAGAAGGTTACAAAATAATCTTAAGGATTTTTATACCATAAGTTATTCCTGAAATATTAATACTCTATATAAGTTTCAAACGCGTCATCTACAAAGAAGTTTAAAATACTCATTGATCTGCTGTTCGGAAAACCATCAATAAAAGCTCACTGCCAAATTTGTGGAATCGAGAAAATAGCAGTGCGTATGTCGACTACGCGCGCAAAGCGTAACTTATTGACTCTCAAACGAGCGATAACAACGCTTAAAACAACCAGATCTTAACGAACCATACCCTTTTCAGCAAGCAACGTGTCAGACTTTACATGTTGACTTTGAGATAGATCGTATGTCGCTCGTAATTATGTTTGTTTTTCGTAGTGCACATGTAAAACTTGACATGTTGCTAACCGTTATCTCGCAAAGATGCATTTGGCATCTCCACACCGCTCGACTTTCACCATATCATCGGTTCATCTTGGTAAGGCCTACCGAGGGTACGTTTCTCGGTATAAGCCCGCCTCTCGAGGACCTTTCTGCCTCAACAGCTGTCAATCCACAAAAAGGTGCCCTTCTACTTCAGATTCACATTTTTTCAATGTGGGTGATGTTGGTTCTTCCGTGGATTTCTTCATTTTTGATTCGATCTTGTGAAAAAACTCCGAGAATAGCCCTCTCCATTGACCTGGGCGACTTTTAGTTTCCTTATAAGACTCATTGTAAATGATCAGGTTACGGTGAGGTATTTGAGCTTATTCTGTTCATCCCACGTAAACATACTCGTCAAAAACCGATACAGAGCCTACTAAATAGTGGGCGCAACATAGGATTTCTACATAATTTTATTCTTATCCATGTTCATTTTAAGACCCATTGATTGGAAAACTCGACTTACTTTGAGCACAGTGTCCGGTTCTTTTATAGCAAAATTATTTTATTCCCATTCGGCTCCAGTTCAATAACTTAAACACATTCCATACCCTGTTTCTGAACGGTTTCGCCGATATGACTTCCTCTTTCCTCGCTGAAGTTGTAGCAGTCTCTAATATTGGTTCTGAAGGCGTATGTATCACTATACTGCAATACTTTTATTTTATCGATAGTCTGACAGCTGGGGAAGCTGAAGCAAGGTCTCGAGTTGGCATTTTTGTTTTCATAAACCAACTCGTTAGGATTACATTAAAAACAACCAGATCTCACGAACCAAGTCAAAATATGCAATTTATGCATCATTTGTTTTTCGCATAAGTGAACATTAATTAGATGTACTTAGTCTAGATCCAGTGATAAACATCCGAACAACATACCAGTTCTGATTAAATTTCAGAGTGAACCTACTGTCAAAAAGTACGTTAATATGGAAAATATGCATTTTGATTTACAATTAATAATTTATCCATGATTGATAATTGGCCTTTACCTATGAAAATCATAACACAGGGCTGCCAATCAGGACCAATTTGTTAATAATTTATGGTGATTCTTCCGGAGTGGTGATTCTTTCACAAGGACAGATTGGGCAGATAAGGTACTAACGTTATCTGCCCAATCAGTCCTTGCGCGCAATCCTCATTATAAATTATAGAAGCTACCTACTCCCATATATTGGTACCGTATTGAACCAGGAAATTAAACTTTTATGTTGAATTAATCTCGATTTCATTATGATTCAATCTCGAGAACAGCTGCAACTTTTCTATATTCCTTAGGTTTGTGAACTACGTTGATTATAATTTCGAAAAACAATCTTGTTATATGAAACATATTAGTAATAAGTTAAGTGAGAAACAGTTTCAAAATAAAGGCTTTCTTGTTTATAAATGGGAATAGAAAATTCATTCACAGTAATTCCTTAGGTAAAGACCACTACCATAGAGAATGCCAATTGGCTCTGAAAAAGAAACTACCCATCCAGTAATAGACATCAATTGATTAATATTAGATCACTACCTAAACTTACATTAAATATATTAAAAAAGAGTATTGTAAAGAGTCGATAAATAGTTCAGTCTCAATCGCTACTTGTAAATTTATCAAAATAAACTTAATATAAAACTTACGAGTCGGCACAAGTCTAGACCAAAATTTAACGTCATCCTTGTGACATTTCGTAAAGTATAAATTCGTCTTTTATTTCATCTTCTATAACCATACGCAATTCTCTCAGGCGGCGCCTTCCGAATATGACATATATCATGCCGATTATCAATATCATAGTCGTAGCAATGTGCATGTTAAGCGTTGTAGTGTCCTCTGATAGTGGTTCATCATCGTCATCATCATCATCTGTTATTTCGATATCCTGGTGGTGCGCAGTGGCGACGGTCTCAACGGATACGGTTGCGACAGGGTCAGCTTGGCTCTCCGGAAGCACTGATTGGTTGACATCTTCGTGGTCATCCGGAAAGGCACCGTCTGAAAAAATAATCTTCTTATTATTGACAAAAGTAAAACTTTTACTGACTGAATCATTTGCAACCCCAATAACATCCAATTCTAAGTAAAATAATGGATAAGTTCGTCTTAATTCGTTAATGTTAAGCTGATATTCATTTAATTCCGATACGTCCATCTGATTCGCTACCTTACTGATTCCTATCATCATATCACCACGAGTAATTCGTGGAAGAAAAGGCCTCTCACAAGGCTTATTGCCTTCTTCAATAATTATGTAATGATGGGCAAAGATTTTTCTTACGAGTATCTCCCGTTTGAGATAATATTTTGAAGAGTCAAGATGATTTGTCTTGCTTCCAGGGGTATTTAACACGATCCTTTTACCCTAAACATTCAGAAAGAGACCAGAAAGAGTGAATGATTTAGAATTACAGTTAAGTTGCTAGTCTTGAATCTGAGTGTGTATTGGAAGTTAGTAACATACCTTTATCGCTGAGACCGTAGGCCATATTCTAGGCGGGCAAAGTAGAGAGCGTCATAAAAAAGAGGGCAATGACGATGTAGATTATACCGAGGTAGATCTCGTGGGAGGTGATATGCTGGCGTAAAGACCTGATGTAGCGCTTAAATACAGAGTTTTGCTTAGCTCGGGAACCACGACCCTGAAAAACATACATGATAATTTAAAATCAATGTGGAAATCTTTGGTGGAATTGGTCCTGTTCTTCATCTCGCAATGGACTATTAAATGAGCTATAGCATTCTCTGTGTGATGAAACAGCTATTGTGGGCACTTGTTGTAGAAGCTTGCTTCATATTGTGTCTATTGTTTCAAGTTAAGAGTTGTCAAGTTAAAAGGGCAATAATATCATACAAATTTAATAATCATTTCGAATTATTAGGTCGGATCCGGAGGCGCGGTGTCGATTCTGTCATATGTCAGTGCGCAATTTGTATTTAAAATTGTTTATGCACATGTTCATGTACACAACTAGTTCAGCATGCTAAACTAAGGGCTAATCGCTCTAATATAAGGTCGTGACCTTTTTTTTTGTTCCGCTGAGGAAAATGCATTGAATTGCATACTCCGGCTGCGGAGAGCCGGCAGTTATGTGGGGCTCTCCTCCCCAAAAGCCTTCCCACTAAAACCCTCAGCGATGGGCATCCTCAAGTGTTGTAAGGGCCTTCAGGATAGAGCATCGCATCTGAAGACCCCCGGCCTCCGCTCCCCTGGATGCGCTATAGGGTAGCCCTTCTTGCAGCGATCTTGCAGGCGAGGCCAGTCTTCGCCTATATAAATAATAATAGATTACCCAATATAGACTTAATTCCAAAGTAACTGTCTGTCTATCGTGCCCATTTCACGCCAAAAATACTAAATCGATTTTAATTACATTTAGTACACAGATAGTCTAGTCTAGATAGAGCCAGAGATAGTAGATTAGTTATTTTCTAACGCGAAAAAAGGGCTGTAAATTGGTTTAATTACGGTAAGAAAGTTAGTATAGATTTTTAAAATTACAGTTTTAGAACTTATTATTCAGGTTTTCTATTACATAAATAACTACTACAATTATATTTTATAACAAATTACGTTAAAGGGGGTAAAAATAGAGAAGGAATGTTTTTCTTTTAATAAACTCATCAGGTATGGTATATAGGAAAGAAAACAGATAAATTTTAATCGAGGGAAAATTGAGTATTCGTGCGGGAAAATCATGAGGATGGTTTGAGATCTGGAGAAGAATATAAGATTAGTTTTGCTACTGGAAAATATATATTTCCTTTTAAAAATATAACCCAGGCGAAGCCGCAGGCCGAAAGCTAATAATTTTATAAGCAAAATTTATCTTGTATATATAATTATTTATTTTGAGTTTTATGCACGTCACTTACTATTTTTTTCGGTGCAATGAACAGCACTCTGGTGTTGTGGAAGATGTGAATCAAAAGCCAGTTGAAAAGGATCAAGAGGAATAGGATATTGTATATTTGCAATTCAATCTCGTAGGAGGTGTAAACCACTGCGCCGCTGACAGCTATTACACTAGCAATGTAAGCCTGCAACAAGGAAGTTAAAATTAAAACTAAATAGCCTTTACTCACCATAGGCCATAACAGGCACTTATTTATGTTAATAAATATGAGTTAAAGGAAATATAGAGTTGTAGTTTTTAAAATTATTCTACACCTGTTTGGAGACTGGGAGTGCTTACTTGAGAAGAAATAGATTATTAACTCGTTAGTTTTTTTAACTCTATAGGTCTTATTTACTATTTGCTCATTTCAAAATCAGAAATTAGTATTATTTTATCTTTACTAATATTATAAATCGTAAAGTGAGTTTGTTTGTTCCGCTTTCACGCCGTAACTACTGAACCGATAGCTTTGAAATTTTGCAGACGTAAATATAAAAGTCCGGATTAAATAATAGGCTACTTTTTATCCCGGAAAAATCCACAGATCCCACGGGTGGCGCACTAAAGGCTTTGCTCAACTACTGTACAGATTTTCATGCGGTTTTCATCAATAGATAGAGTGATTCTTGAGCAAGGTTTTTTATCGGAAGCGCGATAATTGTATATAAAAACGTTCAGTTTTGATAAATAAACATATCTAATGTATACAAGTGCAAATAAATTTATTATATAATACAAAATCATAAGTACCAGATCACAATAAAATATTAGGTATACATAGGTGTGATGCAAAAGCAATTCAATAATTCATTTAATACAGAATCATTACATTACGTCATAAAAATTAAATCCAAGCATTTTGAACTGTAAAAAATCTTTGATATTGCAATGCAGTTTCATCATTTGCTTTTGTTTTAAAAAAAGCTTCAAATTAATTAAAGAAGCAAACTACTAACACTTTGTGGGAGTGTATTGTAGAAATTTACACAACTCATCATGAACGAATCATTTTTTAATCCTGAACTTTGGAATGTTATTTATAAGTTTATCATTTTATGGACAAAATTTGACAATCTGTTGCAAATGTTTTAACTGAATGTGTATTACCTTCCCGAGATATCCTGAAAGGATTTCCTCGAACCAATGGAAAGGGCCATCAGCGTTACAGGGTTTGTACCCCGCATCTGTCAGTCCTTCTGTTTCTTCCCCCGCCGTGTTTTGCAACGTGTTAAAATCCTGAAGAAATAAAAAATATTTTATTATATTAAATATAGTACATACGGGAAGAATTCAATTAAGTTGTATTTACATACGCAAATATTATTATCATATAAGTTTGTTATATATAGTCCTATCGGTTGTCTGTATATATAACAATATTTGTACTTTGTACTTTAGTGCACTTTTTTTATCTAGTTTGTAATAAATTGTTCTGTTTACAAAAACTTTTGTTAAATCGTCTTAATAATTGTATACCGCTGCTTCAATCAAAATCTTTACCCTTGCTTACAAATTTCATCACAAAATCCATCCATGTTTATTTCATACCATAAATCAAATTCAACTTAACAAGTCTTTTTTAAATAGAAGGAAAATTATCTATAATACATGAACTGAGAATGTGTTACAAATCTCGTCTTAGGAAACTCTTAATTTTATGTTACAATACTGACTGACTAAATTCTAGCCGTATTCTAGTAAGGTCGATTACTTTAGTTTTCTTTACGAATTAATTGGATAATATGAAGTTAATAGCGAAAGCTCATAGCATTAAAAAGGAACAAAGATACCTTTATATCTCAGTTCGGAGTTTGATTAACTACCATATCGCACTAATAATACAATAGTGTATCAACTCAAAACGTCGTACTTGACATCTATACTAATATTATAAAGAGGAAAGATTTGTTTGTTTGTTTGTTTGTAATGAATAGGCTCCGAAACTACTGGATCGATTTCAAAAATTCTTTCACCTTTGGAAAGCTACATTATCCCCGAGTAACATAGGCTACTTTTTATCCCGAAAAAATCGACAGATCCCACGGGATGCGCAATAAAGGCTTCGCTCAAAAACTACTGCACAGATTTTCATGCGGTTTTCATCAATAGATAGAGTAATTCTTGAGCAAGGTTTTGCGGTATTTTTTATCTCGGAAAAACGGATAGTCTCACGGCAAGCGAGATAAAACCTTCGCGCCATAAACCGACTTCCGCGCATATGTAGCCGTGGGCAAAAGCTATGACCCTTAATCCTCTATAGACCCAATCCCGAAATCCACGCAGGCGAAGCCGCGGGCAGAATGCTAGTAATACTATAAACACACGCAAAATTTGATTCCTCACGCGTGATCAAGACCGTCGTTCGATTAGCGCAAAAACAGAATAAGGATAAATTAAAAAACTTATGTGACAGTTATTCAATTTGCAACTATTACATGAAGTGAGTAATAAGTTTTTTGTTGATTCTGAAAAATGATCGATTTTGAGTTGATACACTATTGTATTATTAGTGCGATATGTTTCTTTGCCGTTTATCAATCTCACTGGACACAAAATATTTCATAAAAATTATGCACTGACTACAAGCCCTCCGAGCTGCACCCAGAAAATTTTGACTCTCAGTAAATCAATACAGATAATAATTACTACGCATGCGTTTATGTAACAGACGCCATCATGTTTTATACGTGCACTACGAAACTCATCACTATTACGAGTGACATACGATCGGTTTTATAAAACTGCAGGTGTAGCTTGATGTGTTGCCAACTATACGTGCATTCTTTGCATCACCGGGATGCCCAGCACAAGAGAATTTAACTCTGTGAAACCTGTGAATTTTATAGATTTTCGAATCACTAGAATTGAGTGCTGTCATTAAAAACAAATTCTTAATTAGATTCCGTTTCACGCAGAAAAATTAAAAACCACAACAACAAAAATAAAAATATATGTACTCAAACAATATTTACTTATTATTTACCTATTTACAAGCTTTTAACCAGAGTAAATGTATCACTGTCAACGTCACTTCAGCGTTGGATATTCTACTAGGAGAAATAAAAAACGAGTGGGTTGTACAACGCACGAAATAACAGTTCAGAAATAGTGAATTCGGTAATTATATATATATATATACATCTGAAATACATCTGGAAGTAACTCTGTATGTCTGTCTGCGCTTTTACGTTAAAAATACTAAATTAAATTTAGTGAACAGATATATTAAAGTCTGAGCAGAAAGCGCTGTAAGGGGTTAATATAGTAGATAAAAGTTTGTATGGAAAGAACGTAATTTTTAAAGCTATATGTTTGAAACTTATTTTATAGGCTTTCGATTAAATATGAATATATACGAAAGTCAAAGTCTGTAATTTTTTTGCGTTAAGGGAAAATATAAGGTTTATTTGAATAAGCTCCAATTTTACTAAATTCTAAATCGATTTTGAATTAAGTTAGACTAGGGATAGTTTATGAACCGGGCAGGACATGAAGCAATTTAATACTGATAAATTGATTTTTTGTGCGAGGGAACTAATAAAATGAAATAAATTGATTCAATTCTAATGCAATTTTTATGAGGATGACTGGATACATATGAAAGAACAAGATCATATTTACTACAACAACTTATATCTTTCCTTTTGGAAAATCCGATTAAACAACAGCCCTGGTAAACTTCTTACCACCTCAGAATAAAAGACGTTGTGAAAGATGGCTGAATTTCAAAACTGTAAAATATTTTTATTATTAACAATTTTTTCAACAGCTTTCTTCATAATATATTTTCCCTTACTTTTTATATTTAAGTAGTTATTCTCATATTTCTGAAGACGAATACAACGGATAGATTATTTAAATGGGCTTAGCCATTTTTTTTTATTAAAAGTTTCTATTTTGATGTACGAGTAAGTTTGATTTAATGTACGAGCTAGCAACGTACATTTTTGCTTACGTGGCAACCTACTTCAAGGCGCACAGTTTTACCAATTAACTTTATAATTTTAATTATTTTTATTAACTAGTACGTCAACAACTGTCTTACTGCACACTACTCAAGAAAGAATTGCCTATTGAATATATATATGCTGTGTACTTTTACATCAATATATTTTTGCAATATAATTTTGCTTTGGCAATCTTTCTCTTCGGCGTGCTCGTCATCCCAAACTACTACTCTTACTAACTACAACTACTCATCTCTTGTACGGTGTCGGTGATCTACTAAGCGGACTATACATATATGTATAGTAGCTTCCGCCCGCGGCTTCGCCCGCGTGAAAAAAGCACGCGCTTCTTTTCTATTCTATTTCTACTATTATAATAGACTAAGCGTTTTCTATCGAATAATGCTAGACAAAGTATATCTACTGATAGAATGGCTGTGTCTACCGTGACAGTAGAACATAGAATAGAAATAGAAAATAATCTACCGTGTTTCGCCTTAATTCCCTTTGCTTAAAGAGAAAAAATGCCATTAGGAGGAACTTCAAAACATTTCAAACGTGCGTACTTCACAATTATTTACCTACATTAATTAGGACTAAATTAAACAAACTTCGGATTTGAAATTGAACATCGTTGCGTAGACATTTATTTAGAGGTAAGTATGAGATTTACAATTAATCATTACAAAAGCGAGTGTCAGTATTGAATTCAAATCAGCTTTGTTTACTTACGGTTGTTTCAAAATGCCTTAATTAAATAGCCTGTGCTTTTCAAAATGGCGACCGGTATAAAAGTAATCGATTCATTTACCTTTTAACGTCATTTTAAATTATGTATGTAGTAAAATACATTTTTTTTTTGTATTTAAGTATTTTTTATTTGAACAAATTGTTGCAATAAACTTTTGAAATACATTCTTTTGTGAAGTTCACTCATTGCAATGGCCGACTATTTTTGACTATGATGGATGGCAAAATGGCCGTTAACAAACACTTTATAATTTGTCAAAACAAAATACATACGGATGATTACGTAGGTACATAAGAGTCTCGGCGCAAATTTCTTACAAAGACACTCCTTAAAAATGAGGGTCTTGAAATTTGAATTGGGATTTTGAAATATGTTTTTGTTCGCCTTACTATATCTTTGGCGCGCATGCGCCGCGTCATCTGTGCGCGCAGACGAGATGAGATGAGTCCAGGAAAACGGAGACTCAACAAAATGGCCGACAAAATCGATTAACGGCCGGTTTCTGAAACGCATGTTATGTTAACACGCTGTTAACACGTTTACTACTTCTTATTAAACGCCAAATATATGAGTAAATAACCAAAAAATAGTCAATTAGATAATTTTACACTATAAACCCATTCAGTAACCAGCTGTTATCCATACATCTAACATTAACAACGATTTAATGAGAGATTAACAACGTGTTAACATAACATGCGTTTCAGAAATCGGCCGTAAGTCTTGAACTGCTAAAATACGAATGGGGAACACACAAGTAATAACGCTTATGGATTCTGAAGGTAATTGTTATTGTTAAGTCTTGTAAGACCTATTGTTCTTCTATGCTGCTGGTCTTCTACGGCCTTTGTTTACTTGTGACACGGTGTTGATTAGCAAATTAAGTTGTAGATGAAATAGATTCTCTGTCGCTAAAGAATCTAGTACATTTTGGTTTTAGGTAAACCTAACCACACAATGTAATTTGTCGAAATAAATTACGTGTGTATGATTTAAAACAAAATAAAATTAAAGTGAAAGTGCCGTCGTAAATTTATTATTAAATTAAAAAAAAAACACAACGGCGGCTTTAAAATAAGAATTAAGACTTCCTTAAAGTTTTACTAATTATCCTATGTGAGGTCATAGGATAGGATATCTGTGCACTGAATAAGCACGCATGCGTGGCGTCATATGCGCGCGCATAGGATATGCAGCATATCCCGGAAATCTGAGACTCCACAAAATGGCCGACCTATTCCATCCAGACTTAATAAAAAGGAAGTAAGCCAAAATAAAAATGAGAGAAAACGAATAAAATGAATAATCACTTGAATTAATGCTTAAAAACAGAATAAATTTATTACTTACCTCAGGCTCTTGGGCTGCCAGGATTCGACTGCGTACGTTTATGCCCGACATGCTGTTGATTACGAAATGAAGTAAAAGACGAAATAGATTTTCAGTTGCTGAAGAATTTAGAGCATCTTCGGCTTTCGTTTAGAACGCGGCCCGGTTCACCTTGTTCGCTGGCGGACGTGCCACGAAACGACAACGGACGGCAGCGGACTGACGCGTGAACCCCGGCCGGCGTCCTTCTCTCACCCTCATCCAATCAATATGCGCACGTCGAGGGAAAGATATTTGCTTAAATTTAGCAGCATCTTTTTATACATGCGAATTAAAAAACTAAATAACCGGCCTTTTCACTGATATGTATACAAGTAGTACAGCCATCAACAAATTAAACAACATGTTTTACAGTCTTTTAAACAATCTAAAACAACACATTATTGAGATGTTATTTTGAACAATATTTAATGTTTGTAAATGAAGCCAGCTAAAATTAGGTGGCCGGTTTCAATATATCTCTACGAGAGGTATACTATTCTTACGGATGGTGCTTTTGTAGCAATGAGGGCTCCTATTATTATTAAACCATCTTCAGAACCAAGGTTGGTTTAATTTTTTTTTTACTTTATTTACAATCTAGTTTGTCGGTTTGTAATTTAACATTTTAATACTAACTTAATACCGCTTTAGATACCATAATATCCGGCAACCAAGTCTATGGGTATATTCTAAGATCGAACATTTAGTTAGTTCAATTAAACTATCACTACAATAGTATAAAACAAGAGAGTGAGAATCTAATCTCAATAGGGTATTTAAGCCGGGGGTAAATAGCGCGGTGTCGTCCGCGAATAGTGATAGTTGCGTGCCGAGAGGTGGCCTGGGGATGTCGTTTACATAGAGCGAGAAAAAGGGGGCGAGCACGGATCCTTGAGGGACGCCGACTCGGATTGGACAGGGAGACGAGAGGGTGCCTTTTATGCAGCA
This sequence comes from Scirpophaga incertulas, assembly GCA_036419045.1. Lineage (NCBI taxonomy): Eukaryota > Metazoa > Arthropoda > Insecta > Lepidoptera > Crambidae > Scirpophaga > Scirpophaga incertulas. The sequence continues at coordinate 541,345 of CM071626.1, read as the reverse complement.
GCGGAAGGAGCGGTTCGTTAGGTAGACTCGTACGATGTGTACTTTCCGGCATATTGAGTTGATGTAGCTTACACACCAAACCATTGTGCCAGACCTTATCGAACGCCTTCGCTACATCAAAGAATAGCCTCATCATTGGACGGGGTCTCTTAAAGAGGGTGAATTGATGTAGGATGTGCTCCGTGACCGAGCGGGGTCGGGAGATGGCCGATCCCGCTCGAAGAAGGCGGCGGCATTTATTATACAAACCGTAAAATTGTTAACATATCGGCAATGTATTTTATGATTTGACTTCCATTTATTTGATGCAATTGTTGTGAAATGGTTTAGGTAAATAAAATTAAAGAAAAAAAAAACCTTTTTAAAAAACAAGCTTTTATTATTTGTTATTAAATGTAACACGCTTTATTTATAAATGGGGACTATGATAAAGTGTTATATTTCTTTTTAGAGTTAATTTATTTTTAACTTTTTAGTTCATTTTATAAACAAATAATAAAAGCTTGTTTTTAAAAAGGTTTTTTTTTTCCTTAATTTTTATATGTATTAATCATTACTAATAAAATTGTATTAATTTAAGTCTATTTGATTATTTATTTGTAATGTATAGTGTATTTAATTATTCATTTTAATTTATAATAAATATACAATTTTTATAAAATGGAATTAACTTAGGTGGGTATATTTAATTATTTATTATTATTTATATGTAATATATAATGTATTTGAGTATATTTTATTATTCATTTTTAATTGAAATAAAATACATAATTACAATTTTTATTATATTTCCAACAAAGAATGAAAGACAGCAGCTTAAGGAATGGTTATATGTATAATACTTATATATATATATGTGTATTTAAAGTATATTTATGGAAAGGAAATTGTAGGTGTGTTATTTATTTAATACTATAAGAAGCCTGGTTGAGCTATGTATGCATGTTATGTTTGTTGGTCATTTAGGTACTCGTTTACAAAATAGTAAGTTTTATCTAGGAGGAAAGCTTTCAGTTTATTATTAAATATATTTACTTTGGGTTCGTTTTTTATAGAGTTTGGCAATTTATTATATATTTTAATGGACATAGCATAGGGGCTGGATGAGTGCATTGCTAATCTAGAAGTGGGTAAGTTATCATATAATCAATGGTACGGAACCCTTTGTGCGTGAGTCCGACATGCACTTGGCCGTTTTTTTCAATAGCTTTAGTTTAGTTTAGGATAACAAATAATAATTGTAGGATAACTTATGAAATTCGGATGAAATAAAACACTTCTCTTTTTAATGGACAGATGGCAGTTTATTTAAAGTATAGTGTTACACGTATTGTGAATTACGCAGTTTGAATTGCATTTAATAATGTATAACAAATAAAAATATATATAGAATAGTCACATATTAAATACACTTAGTGCTATATATATTTTAATATATAATATACACAACAAAGTTTAGTAAACGTTTCGTAAAGTACCTAATTGTAATTTTTCAAGTGAACGTCCAATATTAAAAACCTTCTGTCTACTGTATGAGCTTAATATATTTTAATTTTTTTATTTGAATTATAAAATATATTTATAATATAAAAAGGGGGATATATATATATATTTGACACATACTGGACATACTATAATTATAAATACCATTAAGTTAATTTGAAATCACATGTTATTAAGTCAGTATTGTTCAGGCTTATTTATTAAATGAGTATAGATAATTAAAATAAAAAAATATATGTTTTGATATAAATATATATTAAGAATTACGTCTCACATATAGTAATATCAAGGACCCCTATTATATGAAGACTTAAGAAACCATTATTGCTTATAAAATTTATATATCAAGAAGGACAATGATTACGTAAGAAGTAGCTAAATTACATCGTAATTACATCGAAAACCTTAGTAACATTATGAGTGTTAGATGAAAAACTGCTATTACATCAATAATTGTGAGTACAATAAGACTTGCTATTACATCAAAAACAGCTATTACATTATAAAGATATCTCGTTAATTTAGTAGTAACCCAAAGATTCTCTTATACAAGTATCATTATAATCGTAAATAAGTTATTGAACAACTGCTTTTACATCAAGGACAGCTATTACACCGATTATGCTATAACATCAAGAAGTACACATTTAAAAGACTTATGGATCTTTGTAGATATGTTTGTACGACAAATGATTGAATGCCTTTTAATATCATTTCGTGGATTGAGCGAAGAATACCAGCAGGGTAAGGAAGATACAATATAGAAGATGAGCAAACATTTTAAGACAGAAACAGGTTCCAATGAAGCAAACCAAATAAATATAAGTAAATCGTTACAGAAAATTGTAGTATTTTATAGGATTTCATATATTTAATTTGATAAATAAATATAAATTCAGAAACGCGGTTTTCGCACGATCAAGATATATATAAGACTAATTCGGACTACATGCGCATTGCATATATATTTTTTTGGGTGTTTCAGCTCTGACATGAGTAAATATCTTCTTTTAGTTATGTAGCAAGTACAGACGATTAGTACAGTGTAATAAAGATGTTAAGTTGTTAGTAAGATTTGCGTATTAATATATTGTCACATGAGTAGCAAATACCAAGCAGAGTCACAAGAATTCGATCGTGCCTTCTTATATAACGATAATAGCAACAACAATTTTACAATTGTTAATAATTGAAGTACCACTTTGAAAATAGTTGAGTGAACACTTTTCGTTTGTACTTGCTACTATATAAGCTAATTGTATTATAGCCTCACGTTTTCACATTGAATATCAAAATGAGGATGTCTTATCCTCACAACATGAATTTTTGCTACACCGCAACTTGAATTTTATTACTGTCAAAATTGGAATTTTTATATCATAGCATCCATCTTTTTTTGCAGCTATTTCGAACCCAAGTCTACCCAATAATAACGGACAATATAACATATTGTTATAGACAGTACTACAAAATTATATTTTAGAAAGTATTCATTACTAAATTATAAATAAGTTGGATAAAAGTTTAATCGAGCTTTTGGGCGAGAGTTGCGAGCTTCATCATCAAAGTGAGAGGGTTATTTTTTTCAATGCTGAAACGTTGCCATCTTCTTATGGGACTGCTTCAATTGACTAGTTCATACAGGTTAGCGTAGATATTTTTGCCTGCATGTGCATTTTCGTGGAGCAATATTTTGGGGTCCCAAAAAATGAAAAACATTTCGGGTTTTCTACTTCTTGACAAACTCCAAGAAACATAATTTGGCTCCAATTTTTGTTGTAGTAAATATATCTATTAGGATCATGAACAATACAGAAGAGACGGACAGACAGAAACAGTGAAGATCATTACTTCTTTACTCGGCAAACTTCATTTTATATTTTGACGTTGTTTTGCCGCAGTGTATTTAGAATTTGGCGTACGCCCTCGTTGGACCACAGCACAACTGGAATAGTAGAATCCGCTAATGCCTTCTCCCGATCTTCAGGAGACATTTCGGTTTTCGTTGTTATTATGTTTTCAATGCGGTTCTTCAACATCATCAGCGCTGTAGGCCTGTCCTCACGCTTTAGGTCATTAATCCATTGCTTCATCAGAGCATACTCATGAGGCGTCATCATTATCATATCTGGTACTCCTTTGATGGACATGATTCTGTAAAGAAAGAAAAATTTAAGGTTAATACTAAGATTTAATTTGTTTTGGATTTGCATTAGATTTACCACACTACCACATACACAAGATCAGCTTCGTTTCTTCAATTTTATTAGTAGTATTATTTAATCTTATATATAAAAATGAATCGCAAAATGTGTTGGTAAGCTCATAACTCAACAACGCCTGGACCAATTTGGCCAATTCTTTTTTGTTAATGTTCGTTGAAGTTCAAGGAGGGTTTTTACAATGAGGAAAATTCGAATAATTATCGGAAATACCCAAAAAACAGCCCTTTTATTTTCCCATGCGAACGTTTTATAACTAAAACGTACAGTCGAATTGAGCTTTATTGTTATTGTATAAAGTTCATATTGCAAGCACTCACTGTTGTCTAAGCAATGAAGGTGTGTTCCTAACATCAAAGAGTCAATTTGCGCTTTATTAACGCTACATATAGTTGAAATTCAATCATATCTATCAAAACAGTGTGCGTGCGTGCGTTGGAGCACAGAATACATCGTTGGAGGATTTAATGTCACGTTCCAAAATTGAATAGCCACAAAATGTAATAGGTCATTTAGACTTTATTTGCGATTTGGTTGGCTATGCGACATTATCTGTAAATAATTAGGAACAAAAAACTGCCACTGTACAAATCTTTTTGACAGGACAAAGTCTGTCGGGTCCGCTAGTATAAAATGAAAACATAACATATATGAATGCGTTTCTGACATGTGCCGTCAATTCTATACGCCTATAGAAGAATAGTAGTATTTGTACATTTATAGTACCTATATATGTATACAGTGATAAAGCAATGTCTGACTACAGTAAAGGATTCTAAAATACGTCCCCGGTGTAGTGATTAATTTAATGAATGTATGATGATGAAGCGAATGAGTCAAGCCGCCGGAGATTCACACATACATCCATCCCCGAAAACTATTACAATTACTGTAAAGTAAGAGTTAATCGTAAGTAGATCATATTTAGTTAGTTATATTATTTAAAGCATTATGAGGTTATGTAATCTAATGCTTTTTAATTCATTCTAAGGAATTAATCCATACTTATATTATAAATGGGAAAGTGTGTCTGTCTGTTTGTCCGTCTTTCACGGCAAAACGGAGCGACGAATTTTTTACGTGACGTGATTTTTTACGTGGAGATAGTTGAAGGGATGGAGAGTAACATAGGCTAATTTTTTTTCCATGAAAATCACAGATCCCACGGGATGCCGTCGCGCAATAAAGGCTTCGCTCAAAAACTACTGCACAGATTTTCATGCGGTTTTCATCAATAGATAGAGTGATTCTTGAGCAAGGCTTTGCGGTATTTTTATCTCGGAATAACGGATAGTCCCACGGGAAGCGCGATAAAACCTTCGCGCCATAAACCGACTTCCGCGCATATGTAGTCGTGGGCAAAAGCTATGCCCCTTAACCCTCTATAGACCCAATCCCGAAATCCACGCGGGCGAAGCCGCGGGCAGAAAGCTAGTGCATTATAATGTTTTCTTATGCATTATTACTTGTAATGCATTCTGACGGAGTTTGATGCAATCGTTCTATGGCATAAACGTTTGTTCATTAGAATTAATGATAAATACGAATTTTCAGCTTAAGTCTTCTCGGTTGAAGTAAAATCGTTCAATATTTAAAAAAGTTGTCTATAGTTTTATAAATCGGAGATATAAATACCGAGATAATTTTAAAAATTACATAAAAATAAATAAAAGAAAAATAGTTTCCGGCATGATGGAGAAAATTTTGGCCCTCATCATAATACACTTCAAATAGATATGCCAGACCGTTCCGGCAGAAAAAAGCGGTTTGCATGTTTTTTTTCTAAAATCCAATCAAATATATATATATATATATATATTATATATATATATATATATTCGCGATGACGGTAAAACATTTTTTCATTTTTTAAAATATTTTTTTTAAACTTGTTGCGGCAATAGAAATACTCGCATACCGAGCTTAATTTATTCTTATACTGATGTACTATTTATATTTTTATTCGCTATGACGGAACTTGCAGTGTTACCGGTTCCCGTAGTCTCCGTAGTCTTGTGAACTAATGGCGTAGTCTTTGACGTGAAAAAGTGATGGTAAAAATCCTATTTGAAGAATAAATTATAGATTTCTATGTTGAATTCGCAACACAAAGTTCCATAGTTTATCTGCCGAAATGTCCTAGTTTTGGCAAATGACAATGCCACCTGTCAAAACTCGCTTCCTAGATGGTGCAGACATATGTTGCACGTCTTTGGCTTCAACTATGTATTGCAGTGGGCCTATTGCCAGTAATAACTAATAACCCGTTACTTTTATTGATTATTTATCGAGTTAGTTTCCATGAGTCATTTTGTGAAGAAACATATTACACTTAATTAACTATGCGCTATTTTTCCAACATAAATGTCAATATTATAATTATTTGACACGTAATAACAATGCTTGAATAGATGCTAAGAAGTGCTTATTTTATAAGTAGATAATTTTTTTTATATACTGTAGTGTTAAAAAAAATATTTTTTCATTAATTAACAAATAATAAAACAGTAAATATTCTATAACTGTGACATGAAAGCAGTTGTAGTACTCATCTATATGTCAGTCGGAAAGTATGTAAAGCGGAAAGTACCTATGTCTTTAAAAAATAATTAAAATTATTAACTTAAAAAATTTAAGTATTTAATAATTAATTAAGTATTAATTTAAATTATTAATTATTTATTTATTATTATTTTTAAGCCAATTTCGAAAATAAGTATTATTCAAAATTATACGAACATATTCCTAATATATACCAAAATGTCATGTAACTTGGACGCGTAACTTGTATGCAGAGCGCGGATGCCAAATTTTTTGCATCCCTAATTACATTTTATATTTATTTTTGGATTTTTATACAACTATATTAACATATAGATTGACCAGCTGATGGTAAGTGCAGTGGCTTATGGTACCTATATGTGGTTCTTGTGAGATTCACAGCAAATCTGCAATCTCCCCAGGAACTTTAGTGTTCATTGCCAACTGTTGACAAAAGCTGTGAAGTCACGTTTCAGTAATTCCATTGCCCTATGCCCATTCAACTATAATACAGTAAGGCAAGCATCGCGCTATTTATAATTTACGAGCAAAGGGATTCTCTTAGAGATTTATTTAAAGAGATTAATATAACGACTTTAGCGGCCCAGTACATTTATGAAAATTTGATTTATGTGTATAAAAATTGCAACACATTTCATACTTATATTCAAATGCATAATTTACACACAAGAAATAAAAATAAACTTGCCGTTCCAACGTACAGGCTACAAATAACTAGAGGTTCGTATGGGCAAATGTATAAATTTTTACAACAAGATACCACATAGTGTAGCTGAATTGCCTTTTCATAAGTTCAAGGTACATATTAAAAAGACGCTTATGAGTAAGGGCTATTACAAAGTCTGTAATTATTTGAATACATTACATTCTAAAGTGTAAATATTTGTTTTCCCGTACAAATTGTAAACCCATATGTACATTTTATGATAAAGACATAATTTATTGTAAATGTTGTTATTACTTTTGATAAAGCTGATAAGTTTCTTGCGCCCATTCTTCTTATCAGCTAAAAAAATTGGTTGTCTGTAGAACTCCGTCTACTGCCGATATTTGAACGTGACAACGTCTATTACATGGTATTTTTTTCTGGGTGCAATGAAATTATTTAAAATAAAGTAATGTATAACATTTATATTTTTATTTAATAGTTTGTTTAAATTTTCTGCTTCTGAAGTTATACATAAATTAATTGGCTCCGTGTGGCGTCAGATTCGGCCGTTACGGTGTTTTCGAGAATGACTCCACGCCGTACCAATTTAATAAACGTTGTCACGTCAAAAATAATATCAAATAAACAAAATTAATTTGATCAATCCAAATGTTAATTCAAAATCTTAAGGACCAAATGAATTAATAATTAATAGCAATATGTCAAATGACTTATTTAACAATTTTATCTATGAACACTAACAATATTTAATACACAAAATTAATTCGAATATTCCGAATATTAATTCAAAATGTTAACTTACAGGAAAAATTATTTAAAATAAAGTAATGTATAACATTCATATTTTTATTACGTTGCCGTGTGGCGTCAGATCGGCCGTTACGCCGTTCGTGGACTCCGTGTGGCGTCAGATTCGGCCGTTACGGTGTTTTCGAGAATGACTCCACGCCGTACCAATTTAATAGACGTTGTCACGTCAAAAACACGTCCTGAATGGATGGTAGGAAAAAAATCTGACGTTTCAAAAGAGCTTTCTATAAAGTCATATTTGAATAAAGTTAAATTTGATTTTGACTGCAACGTTGCAGTAAATATTTAAGGTAAGACAGAGGTAACCAAACATTCGATATCCGGTCAATTTAAAAATTGTACACACAATTCCTGCTTTATTACGAAAATTGTGACACCGTCAAAATTTTTATTGTAATCACAATATTAACGTAATTACAATGCAATATGAGGATAAAAAATCTTACAAAAAAAAATATGATCCACACTATTTAGCAGGTCATTTATGAAAAATTAATTTATGTGTATATCATAAGAATCATAATAAATTAGATAAACATTTTCAAATTCGTAAATTTAAAACGTAAATTAAAAGAAAGCTTCCCGCTCCAACATACAGGCTGCAAAAAACTAGAGGCTCCTTAATGGGTAAATGGACCTTTGACAACAAAGTTCCACAAAGTGTTACCGATTTCCTTTTCACAGATTTAAATAATTTGTTAGTAATGTTCTTATGAGAAAATAAATATTATGTTGTTAATGATTCCATAAATGATAACAATGCTTAGGATTTTTTTTTATATGTAAAGTAAGAGGCAAACGAGCAAGACCTACAATCTTTACCCTTCAATAGAAACTCATTAGAATCATATACAATCTGGAAGAAACAGACTCCTGTAACCCATACTTTCAAAACCATGGTATTCTAACATTGTCAAGCATGTACATTCTAGAAATTTGTAAATTCGTCAGGAATCACCCAGAATATTTCTATAAAAGAGAAAACATACAGACTAGGTATACTTTAAGACATAAAAACAGATTAAACCTACCAACTTCACAGCTAAAAATGCACTCAACAAGCCCTTTGGTGACATCCATCAAAGTATATAACAAGCTACCAGAATCAATTAGAAAAGAAGAACAATATAACATATTTATTAAAAAACTTAAAACCTTTCTAATACAAAAAAGCTATACTATAATTCGAGTACCTACATACAAAGAATATATATTATATATGTGTTTTAAATTTTAACGTGTAAAATGTCAAATATTTCAATCCCTTAAAACCACCATCGTCCTCTCTTCTAAATAGGTATGAACTGTTTTACTATGCTGTGCCCGACAGGGTCCTCAATTGTTACCTACATAATTTTAAGTTTTTACCACCTATACAAAACATTGTGGAATAAACTATTGAGTATTGAGTATTGAAAAAAAGACGGGTCTCTTGGTGGTAAGTGATTCACCGCCGCCCACGTCACCAGCGACGCCAGTGCGTTGCCTACCCTTCAAGTAAGAATATTCAGGTAATTTTAATAACCCAATAGCTACATTGCCAAATATTGTGATATAATGCGAATTTTTCGAAATTCTAAAGAAAGATCGGTTCAGATTATTTATCTGAGGCCAGCTTTTAATTGACGATTCTGTAAAAATACAGGGAGAAAATATAGTCTTTGCTGGTTTTTTTGCTGGGTCTCACCAGTACAAGGTCTCCTGCCGTAGACTTATAAACCAATGGCGTAGCACCTTTGATGGGCAAAAGTGATTCTTAAAACCCGATTTAAAGAATAAATTTTTGATTTTGATTAATTTTTTTTTATTGCTAAAGTTGACAAACAAGCAGGCTGCCCACCTGATGGTAAGTGGTAACAGTCGTCTATAGTACATGTGGTTCCCACGAGATTCGCAGCAAATCTGCAAACCTCATAAGAACCACAGTGTACGTTGCCAACTTGTGACATAAGATGTAAAGTCACAGTACCCAGTAATTTCACTGCCTATCTTACCCTTCACGCCGGAACACAGCAAAGCGAACCCTGCTGTTTGGCGGCGGAAATAGGTAAGACGGAGGTACCCATGCAGACGACCCTGGTACAGAGTCTACCTCCTAGTAAAGTAGTTAATACTATCTTATCAAGTCAGACGTCGTAGTCTTGCGATTAGATGTTTTTTTTTCATTCAATCCGAATTTGAGTGCGTTTGACAACGATCTCACCTAATCTAAAGTGAAAATATTGCCTAAGGAACACGCAAACTCAAATAGTGCCTATTTACTCTTGCCTTGAAAATCCCTATATTATAGGTATCGGGGAACAAAGACGCAGGCAGGGAATTCCATTTCTTAGCGGTTCGCATAATAAAGGACGAAGCAAACCGAGAGTTACTAAGAGGTGGAATGTCGACCACATACGGATGGAATCCCTTGCCGCGGCTCGTCGCCCGATGGCGTACGAAAAATTGCGAATATTTTTGTCTAATATCGTCATAGTCTTGTGCGAGTAAACAACCTATTAGACCATGCTTCTTCTAATCTTTCAGGGTGATGCATCCACAATAACCTAAATTTTATATTGCAGACTCAAGAATTGCTAACAAAATTCTAAGGTCCTATCCAGCCCCACCTTGAAGAGGACGACTTGAAGACGACGGACGAAGAGGAGGGATTGCACCTAGAAAGGCTAAAAAGGACTGAAACCAAATAATAAAATTCATCGCTGAAGAATCGGTAAGACATTTTAAAAGTATAATTATTCTTCCTATATTCTACATTTCAATTCGGCCGTGATACGGATAAATCGCTTCATCAAATTTTAGTTTAAGTTGTATGGTCTAAGGTCCAAAATTCAAAATTGTCTATAATACAGGAAATAATAATTAGCTTCATTTAACAATACCTATATCACACCGCGGCCATCTTGATTACGATACAGCTTTCATCTTTAGAAGTCCATATATTCGCGTAGCATTTTCTCTTGCTAACAAGAGGATGCAAAAAGAATCCCGAATATTAATTCATCAAGTCTATTGGATTCAGATATTTGTGCGAACTAAGACAGACAAAATAAAAAGACTAATAAGACCAGTTAAACTTGTATCTCCTAATATTTTTATTGTAATGATGTTTAATTGTGTTCAATAAAGAGTTTATATAAGTTACTAGCTGTTGCCCGCGACTTCGTCTGCGTAAATTTCGAGTTGAATGTTATTGATACACAAATCATATTAATATACGATTTGAAAGCGTCTTGCGTACGCTCATGCATATAGCGTGGCCCGCCCGTGAAACTGGACGGTAATATAACTAACCGGCCTAAATTGTCCGAATCACCATCTTCGTTTATAGCGTCACGTAAGTGCACGTATTCTTCAGCACGCAAAACGTGGCCTTTGGGGTCTTATAACCTGTGGCTCTGTCTACCCCGCAGGGGATAAAGACGTTATCTTATGTATGTATTGTATCATGATGATGAATTGTCTTTAGATTTTATGAACCGATTTTGATGAAACAAAGTTTAGATATTATTCTGAGTTAAAACAAAGCAAATAGTGAAAAGTTTCAAGCAAATCGGTTCAGTACTTTCGGAGATAAACGTGAACAAACATACAGACAGACAGACAAAAAATTCCAAAAAATTTTTTTTGCTTTCTAATAATCTATTTAAGTGCCCCTCTATCCATTTCAGTCAAAAATACTAAATGTACAGAAAAAATATTTTTACTGTCTTATTATGAAGCACACGTGGCATAATAGGACGGTTATGTATTTGACCATTTGCAGCAGTATCTTATTATAAATTATACTTACGCAGGCCCGCAGATGAACACAAAGAATTAAAATTGAATTCGCTAAATATCGAGTTAGCGAGCGGAAGGTCCGGAAAATACTGCAGTTAGCCGTATTGCACCCGCCCGTCCCAGGCACCTGTTGGATCAATATGCGCGCGCCTCTGAAGAGTCACCTAGTAACCTGCATTTGATAGGACTACTCTCGAAGTTCGCCATGACCTTTGTTGTTTAGAGTGTACTCATCCAAATCACATATGAATTTGATAATATATATTATGTTCACATATTAATAATTGCTACCACGCCCCTATATTAATAACTAGCTTCCGCCCGCGGCTTCGCCCGCGTGAAATTAGTTTTTGTCAATCCTGGTCCCTAATATCTAAGGTACCAAGATCTTGGTATTATCTTCAATTCAACCCCTATTTCACCCCCACACTGGTAAGAATGTCAAAATTCTAGAACAAACGATTTTTTGTATCTTATGACATGATATTTGACGAACTTGCATACTAACTTTCAACCCTTATTTCACCCCCTAGCTGGTCGAAATTTCAAAAATACTAGAACAAATGTTTAATGATTTCTTATCAAGTGCTTAAATATAAAGTTTGATGGTTTTATCTTTTAAAATTAAGAAATCCCATACAAGCTATCAAACTCTATTTCAACCCCTTCATCCCTTTTTTCGAAATAAAAAGCCTATGTTCTGTCTCAGGGTCTAAAGATTGTCTGTACCAAATTTCATCAAAATCGGTTGCGAGGTTTAAGCGGGAAAGCGTAACAGACAGACAGAGTTACTTTCGCATTTATATTATTGGTTGGGATTGCTTAGTAATTAATTAATAAGAATGATTTTGAAGGTTATTGTGATTAAAAAATCTTATTTATGAATTAGAACAGCAATTAAATACCTGTCACGATTTTTAAACGTTTCTAAACTTAGAAACTACGCATAATAAAGAAAACAAATGGTTTCATATATTTACATTAAGGGATTTAACTAAGTGAAATCAGTGTACTTTCTATTAGTGGTTACACATTTTTAAACTTGATGATTTTACGCACTGAATTCCGAATTTGTATTACAGAACGTGTGTTTAAAACAAGATTGGAAAAATTACTCTCGACTGAAATACATCGTGAAGTAATCTCTAAAATGTCATATAATATAGTATTATATAATACATTACGATATTAGCGTGTTATGATGGTTATAACATGTGAGGCGGAATTTTAGTAATTCGTAATTGAGCCGAGCGTATTATAAACAATACGAACGTATATTATAGGACGTATTTTAATACATTTGCGAGAAAACAGAAAAAAGAAACATTTGAATAAACTCAATCTGTGAATGCACTGTTGCTTTCCCGCCATTTTACTACTGACTGGCGCCGCGCGGCGATTAGTTCCAAATTTGAATAGCAACAGCGTGCGAAATAGCAAATAATACTGTTATGGAATTTGTATGGAGTATAACTTAACTATTTGCTTTGGTAACTGACACGTTTTTATGACCCGCTTTACATATTTAAAACCGGTGGAATTACACCAGCTTTACGAGCGAAGGTGTTAAAAATTATTTGGGGATACCCAAATAAAAAAAATAAATAAATGAAATCTAACTGTTATCGTACTTGACGTACGATAAAATTACCGAAATAGTAATACAATACAATAAAATAAGCAATCATTGAAGTCGAAATAAAATATTAAAAAGCTCTAAGATGCAATGGTGGTATATGTTTTTATTTTTAACTAGCTGACCCGGTGAACTTCGTACCGCCTAATTATAATTATGTTCTGATCGAATCAGATTTATTTATTTCGCTTTTTATTATTTTTAAAGGCTTATAATCTGGTCTATATGAACAAAACAATGGAACGTTCGGATACAGGGTTCTTTTTACATGAGATGACAAAACAATATAATAAAAATATTTTTGAGACTTAGTAACACTGTAAGGTTGGCACCCATCAAATATGTCAACACATTAATTATTTTTATATTTTGAAATTTAAATACACGATGTTATAAGCAAAGTTGATATTATGTTGTCGATTCAAAAGTCTTGTTTTAATGCGTTCTTCAATTCGAGTGGAACTGAGAGTACAAATACCGTCAAATGTTTGACAGAAAGTAAGTGGTCAACTTTTATATGGGAAAATGAAATTGTCGCCTTACTCTATCTTACTCGCAATTTTTCCTTATTTGCTCACCGTTTAGACCTACCCTGGACTACGACAAACATTTTAAAACCAAAATCAGCTCAATCGGCCCAGCCGTTCTCGAGTTTTAGGCAGACTCACGAACAACAATTAATTTTTATTTATATAGATATATGTATATGTAAAAACTATTTTGATATATATTGTAAAAGTGAATATTAATTATTTCTTTGTAAAAAATGTCTTAGTGTAATTCTTTTTTTTTAACAACCATACATTTGAAGGCCGGAAAATAATGTGACGTTTATCGTAATTAAGTTATTTGAGTTAAGTTAGGCTTCACATTAGAGAGTTAGGAATTTTGTAGTACGCGTAAATTTTTTATGTTTAATCACTACATTACTATAACAAAATAGCTATCGGCCGTCTGTCTGTCCCTATGTATGCTTAGATCTTTAAAACTACGCAACGGATTTTGATGCGGTTTTTTTTAATAGATAGAGTTATTCTTAAGGAAGGTTTATATGTATAATACATGCATAATATAGTAGAGAAACACTGATAAATTTAGATGTTTCTAATGTGATGTCGTAAAAAGCACGTTTTTTTGCGTTTATATTGTAAAATCGCTGGCTGAACCCTACGAGTTAGACCAAAATAATGTACTACAGTATTGTCCACTTTAAAAAGTTCAACAAAAAAGTCCGCGATGGTACTCGTATATGTCTATCTCTTAGGGATAACCCACCGTAACCATTTTTTCATTGCACCCTTGCGAAGTTGGGGCGGGTCGCTAGTTAAATATAATTTATTTGCTTAATAAATGCTGGGGTATTCCTTGCTTGTTATCAATACTAATATTATAAATGGGAAAGTGTGTCTGTCTGTCTGTCCGTCTTTCACGACAAAACGAAGCGACGAATTGGCGTGCGTGATTTTTTACGTGGAGATAGTTGAAGGGACGAAGAGTAACATTGGCTACTTTTTATCCCGGAAAAATCGACAGATCCCACGGGATGCGCAATAGAGGCTTCGCTCAAAAACTGCTGCACAGATTTTCATGCGCTTTTCATAAATAGATACAGTGATTCTTGTGCAAGGTTTTGCGGCATTTTTCGTCTCGGAAAAACGGATAGTCCCACGCGATAAAACCTTCGCACCATAAACCGACTTCCGCGCATATGTAGCCGTGGGGAAAAGCTATGACCCTTAGACCCTCTATAGACAAAATCAACGCGGGCGAAGCCGCGGGCAGAAAGCTAGTGCTTAATAAATGGTAGGGTTTATATATTGGTTAAATATATTATTATGTGTTAGGCAATTAGACACCAAAAATAAGATGGTTAAGTATAGTACTGTAAGTACAGGAGTATAAATACTGGATGTAGTTACACCTAATACTGGTACCTGAAAGTGTATATGTGATATAAAAAAGTTCCATGAACTTTTCATATTATTACAATCTTAAAAAACATATCATGGAAACTCCTACGATATTATGGTCGCAAAACTACAACTAGAGAATTTGCTATAAACTTTAGGTAGGCTTTTTAGTACAGATAAAATAACTGGGTAATATATTCTTATTGTAGTGAATGATGGATACCTATATATTGAAGAATGTCGACTTTAATTCATGATTATGATTAAAATACGCAAGACCATTATTTAATATGTATATCCATATCGAGTTATGCGCTCAAGTTTCGTTACGCATTTGAAGTCGGCATGTAGGCACAATACACAATAGGTCCGTTTAGAAAAGCAGGGTCAGTATTAAAATAAAAAATCAAGTGATATCGCAACGAACAATCGAACAAACAAAAGTCGTATAACATCTGACATTGACATCTGACATTTTTAAAGTGCTGTGAGAAAAACTCTCAATACAATAACATCGATTAGGAAATCGATATTATCGTGTTAATAAAATACTTCTTTGTCGTTAATTGTTTTCGACGATTAACATTAATTAAACATTTCTGTACAGAAAATATTCTTCTCTATTAATTAAATGATTTTTATTGAATTATTTTATTTGATAAAAGAAAAAGTTTGTATATTGACCGAAACTACAATAATTGATTATCTCGTTTAAATGTCAATACTATTCAAGTCCGGAAAATAGGAAAACAAGTTTAAAACTTTTTATTTAATTTTTTTTCACGATAGTTCTAGGAAAATAATAATCAAGTCATTAATAAATATATAAAAATTACGAGGCAGTGTGATATATTTATACATGTTAAGGGCAGTCGTTTAGACTTTGACATAAGATATAATAAAACAAAATGCTCGAGATTTTCAAATGAATTTGTTATTAATGGTTGAATGTATAATGAATGATTGTAACTATAATATTAAAGCAATATATAAATATTTCTAATTATCATTTAGCCCAGAGGCCAATGTCATTTGGTATTGTGTTTATAAAATCCTACTACTATTATAAAGGCGAAAGTTTGTAAGTATGGATGTTTGTTACTCTTTCAGGTAAAAACTACTGAATGGATTTGAATGAAACTTTACCACAATATAGCTTATACATCAGAATAACACATAGGCTACAATTTTTGAGGTTTCTAATGTCGTAAAAAAAAACACATTTTTTGCGCTTACATTGCAAACGCTGACTGAATCCTACGTAGTTTATAGGAGCATACTGCAGTAGCTACCTATGATTAGGGCTCTGCAGTGCTTAGTTACCGTATTTCTTACTTATTACTAGACTAGACGGGACGAACCTGAAGTCCACGCGAACGAAGTCGCGGGCAAAAGCTAGTAACTTATTAAATACTCGTGTTAAATTTTATTATTTAACTATGATAGAAGATAAATTTATGTGAGTTTTATTTGTTTTGAGGATTTATTGTTCGGTAAAATAACATTGCTTTTTTTATTTTTGTATTTTGTTTATTACACTTAAAAGGATAAAAGAAATAATAAAACACGTAAATATGTTTTTTTTTTGTTTTTAAAATACGATTCCAATTAAATTCATTTCTTTTTCCGAAATGTCTATAATAAGGTAACGTTACAGTTGGCAATGAAATGAAACAAATTAGATTTGTTGGACATCAAAACATATATAAGAAATTTAATGAAGAATAACATACAATATAGTTACTATTGAAGACATAGAAAATAGTGAATACAAAATATTACGTTAAATTAATAGTACATAATTAAATAGTTTACAGAACTTTATAAAAGTATTACAATTGAATGATATATAATAGTAATTACTACAGAATTGCTTATTTTTTAGTGAACTGGATTTCAACAACTAATGCAGACAAACAGGTACATAAACTTACGAATGTGTATATATCGCCATAATGCTTTTATAGCTTATTTTCCTTGAACAAATTTAGGAAAATATATGAATTATAATTTTTTTACAAAATTATAAACGCTAAGTTGTATTTATTTATTTTTTGTCAAATAAATTTAAAATATATAACTTTACAACTGAACAATCATAAAACATATTTATTTTGGAGTTAATTTTTAATACCACAGTGTGAAATTTGGTAACAATGGCTTAAAATTAAAATTATTTCAAAAAGTTCCTGCTGTTTGAGCAGTTGCAACTGTAACATTGTGAGAACATGTTATTAATTAGTTCAGTAGTTCGTTACAGTATAAAATTGACGAAATTCTTTGTAAGTCCCATATAAAACGACAATTTCATAGTTTTACTAATAATATTTGACAAGCTGATAGTGAAAGCGATTTTCACATTATATATTTGCGTTAAATAACTGCAAATATTTATGTTAAAGAAAACACTGATATAAAATAATTTCTAATATACATATGTACTATGTATGTAAATCTGTTAATAATATAAGTATATATCACTGCTTTGAAGAAATTAGTTACAATTCAATTTTGCGAATTATATAGTAAATTATTAGCGTGTTATAAAATTCTCGCTTTCAATCTGGTTTTTAATGTCCAAAAGATTTATGAAAATCTTTTATAAAAAGAGTCTTAATAGATTAAATATTTGACACACAATCAAAATGCTTATCATAAATGTAGTTATTATAATTACTTATCACTCTATAAGACTACATCAAAGACGTTTATTTAATAGACTTAAATAAGTCAAAAGTAGTGTATCAAGCTGTAAGACTATAGTCTTACAGCTTGATACACTACGATATGAATGCGTTATAACAGAAACAGAAAAAATCATTTAAATAAACTCAATCTGTGAATGCACACTGTTGCTTCCCGCCATTTTACTACTGACTGGCGCCGCGCGGCGATTAGTTCCAAATTTGAATAGCAACGAAATGGCAAATAATACTGTTATGGAATTTGTATGGACTATAACTTCACTATTTGCTTTGGTAACGCACGCGTTTTTTGTGACCAGCTTTACATATTTAAACCCGGTGGAATTAAGCTTTTCGAGCAAAGTTGTTAAAAATTACTATTACTATACACATACTTATATTCCGAATCTCATTTTTTTTCATACAAAATAAATAAATACCAAAAAAATTGAAGTTACGTGTCCATTTTGATATGCCTCTTTGACGTACACCATAATTGTTTGCCTGAACAGACTTAATTCATAGAAAATTATAAATGTTAAGAATATAATTTAACTGTTGCTAAAGTAGCAACAGTGTGCTCTAAAATGCTTTAAAAAGCCTTTAAACATAAAGGTATTAATTGAAATTAGAGCAAATTTGTTTAGCTTGAAGTTTGATACACGATTTTAGACATAATAAGTAAATACGTATGAAAATCTTGAGTAAGTCAAGGACTATTTCATAAAATTTTAATCTCCACATTATAAGTTACTTTTATACCAAAAACTTCTATAAAACCAAACGCCGACGTTATAATGATAAGTTGTGTCGAATAGTTTTGTAATTTTATTTATTTTTTCTCACAGGATGAAGACTGTTACATCAAACGTTTATCTAATACATAAATCTCTGGAAAATATGCAAACTGTAGTAAATTTTTATTATAGATATGTTGAAATAAGTTAAACGTTTAAAATATGTTTAATACTAAAGATTTATACATCAAGAACCACTATTACACCGAGTAGTGCTATTACACTGAGAACTACTGTTACATCAAAGACAGAAATTGTGTTTAAATCATTTTAATAGATATGTTTGCAATACAAATTGCTGACGTGGAAGATTATTCAAGTTCCGTGTGCAAAATCCGTAAACAAAGAAATAACCAATAGCTTTTTAAGTCACAGTTTAGTAAGTTTTTGTCTGTCTTCTCTATCTTATAGAATCGACATACGTTATTTATACCAAGTACGTACGTTCTCTGTCAGTTTCGGCAACGGTTTTGTAACTTACATTTGTAAGGTCACAAGATGTGTTAGTGGTTGTGGAGGAGATCGGGGGAGGTATCGAAGCCTCCCCCGAGGAGGGCTGGGGGTTCCCGGAAGTCGTCATCGTTCCTGGGGGCTCCCTATATGCTTGAGGAAGGCCATCGCTGAGGTTGTCAGTGGGTAGGCCTCCCCCTTCTGGGGAGGAGAGCCCCACATAACTGCCGGCACTCCGCAGCCGGCGTATGCAATTCAATGCATTTTCCTCACCGCACCAAAAAAATAAAACTAAAAAGACAAGTGGGACTAAGTTATTTGATTCACCAATTTCAAATAGGTCGTCTAAAGTTCCAATTAAAATTGCAACCAGGTTAGAATTGATTCACTGCCTTCTCTTGCTACTAAATTAATTTTAAGTAAGCCCTCACGTCTCGTTTGAACACACTCATCAAATACAGTGACTTAAAACGATGTATGTGTGGCAACTAATGATGAAAATAACGTATGTTTGTTGAGATTGGAAATCAAATCAAATCAAATCAAAATAATATTTATTCAACATAGACCTTTACAGGCACTTATTGACTTCAACAAACAAAACAAAAAAAAAAGCTTAAATAATAAAAAAAAAAAAAATTCATTTGAAGCGCTGTTAGAGATTGAGTGAAGTGAGATTGAGAGAATCAGTGAATCACTTGGAAGATACGTCTCACTGAGTCGTGTCTTGGCTTAAAGATTGACACATTTCTAGTGACAACACTTCTTTATACTTAGATTTTATAAAATCTTTTTACAAGTTTTCTTTAAAATTTACTATATTTTAAGCAAACTGACATTAAATTGTTCACTCTATTGCTGAAGTTTTTGTGCGAAGCAACTGAACGCTGGAACTCATTCGAAATTAATACATACATGGGGCGTCCATTAAAATAATTGCAGTTGGAATCTAGTTTTAAATAAAATTCTAATAATCAAATCTGAATAAGGATTATTTGATGTTGTGATAAATTAAATAATGTTACAGTGATGTTACATATATGCAAACATATTTGGACAAGGAATTACAGTTTTAAAAAAGTAAAAGGTCGATAAAGTACATTAAATTTAGGTGTCGACAAAAGAAGCGAGCTTCAGCATCTTTTTCAGAGGGGTCGCCATCATTTTCGTCATTGCCAAAATAGTTACTATATTCTTCCAGTAGAGCATATTTCGCATACTGATTCGTGGAACTAGCATCGGGGATACGATTTGTGCTTCATATATTTTTCATACTGATGCCGATGTGAAGATTCTTCCTTTTTGTATCAATTTTGCCAGACATCAAGAAACATGTTTTCTTCGTTTAGAATTTAATCATTCCCAGTCTTTTTGTTGTAAATATATCTATTAGGATTTAAAAGAATACAAAAGATTATAAGTAAACATGTTTAGATTATCTGTTTTCTTTATTCATTTTACACTTTCACTTTGTTCTTCCTCAGTGTGTGCAAAATCTGACGGATACAGCGCCTGGTCCACATCACCACGGGGACAGTAGCATGAGTTATTGCATCGTCATATTCTTTATCGGTCATTGAATTTGGTGCTGTTACGTTCTCCAGCCGTTCTTTCAACATCATCAGCGCTGTTGGCCTGTCTTCCGGCTTTAGTTCACTCACCCATTCGTTCATCAAAGTATATTGATATGGTGCCATCATAACCATTTCAGGTACCCCTTTGATGGACATTTCTGAAAAGAAAAATAAAACATCAATGCAAATATTAGTTTCATTTATAATTTTAAGGTTAACGGTTCATATGTACAGCTTTTTTACTATCGCATCCAGCCAAATATGTACAAGTTCAGCTAGATTTTATTACGCTTTCATAATCGATGGTCGCTTACGGTCTGTATATTCAGGACAGATATGTTGCAGCCAACTGGTTAAAATAGCCATTTAATCAAACAACTAACCCTTTGACTGAACAACGCCATTCAACCATACGTCTAGCTTATTAATTGAATATTTGAGTTGCTCAAAACGTTCAACACTACAGCTGATTCAAAAGCCGCCGTCTAAGTTAATTAGTTCAGCGCTCACCACCGCAGCGCTAGGTGCGTTTTGTTTTCAATGTGGCGTCAATTATCCGTGGTTTGTGTTTGTTTCAAGATATTTTTCGGAAAGTAATTAGTAAATATACGTTACACGTGTTATTAAAGACACAGAAATTATGAGGCCACTTACGAGTGATACGAGTGATTCAAAATTTAAACAAATATTCGAGGAGAAATTACGGGATTACGGGGGATGAAATGATTCTTGCTTCGTAAATTTTTTCTTGGTGCAACAAACAATATTATGATTAATAATTTACTTATTATATCATCAAACTTTTGGTCACCTCTTAAATTTAAATCAAGAATAACCTCCCAAGAAATTACAAAAAGTTCTATTCTCTCAAATTAAGTACTAAACTAATGGTCACCTTAGTTAATTTGCCATTTAACCATTTGGCTAAGCGTCGTCTAGCTGTAATGTTGAATGTTGCAATCAACAAGTCGGCTAAACGACGTATATTGAATGACGTTGTTAAGTCAAAGGGTAGCTCTTTGATTGAACGGCTATTTTAACCAGTTGGCTGCGACAGATATACGACTTTGAAACAATAATGACAAGTCAATTATATATATACTTAGATTAATATTAAACTACTTTAGGCACACGATATATATTTCAGTTTCTTAATATTCATACATTGCTTGTTTATACTACAACTAATTCAATTACGAGCTTGTGACGAAATTATTGACAACTTGACAATTTATACATTTCGGTTTTCAATCGATATTTCATCTAAAAGTGGGAATTTGGTGGCTCATGTAACAAAAGAACGTACATTACGTGGTTGGCAATACGCGATCACGGCACCCTGTTTGACTGAGATAGCAGGAGGCTGAAAATAGGATTCTCCCATAATGCACTCAGACGTTAGTAGTCCTCAATATTTCTCATTCAATTGCTTCCAACTACTTGATGCAAGGCACCGCCTCTCTCGTTCTAAGATACTATACAGATCTTGTGGTGCTGCTATAAATATATTCCGCCTTGTTTTTTTTCTGCTGATGTTGTTCAAACAGGTCTCCATCTGTAAATTTAGCTGTTAGAAAAGCTCGAAGTATATTAATGCAACTTTGGACAATGAACACTGAGGAGCTTGCGGAACTGCAGCTCTCTTGTGCACGTTGCAGTTTCCTGAACCATAAAATTAGATGCACTGATTGTAGATTGTTTCTATCGTTGACCACGTTCGGCTTATTCTATGACGATTATAATGTGTTATTTATATGTGCATGTCTTGCGTTTCTTGTTTACTCGATCTCATTAGGTCTGTTCTGCATTTAACTAAGTCAATAAGACAATAATCCACTGTTGAGACCAACTTTGTATTGAAAAGCTTCTTCAATTTAAATGAAAAGCTTCGTTTTGCACTTTTAATTCTGATTAACTTGAGAGAAGAGAGAAGAATCGCAATGGCGCTATGTACATAAACACTTCGTTATATCATTAATAAACTTGGCACTCATGTAAAGATAGTATATCAGCTCAAAATCCTATGAAAAATCAAAGCCTTCCTCTTATCAAATATGTGACAATGCACTAATCAATCTTTCTTTTCAATCTGCCAATCAATCTGTCTCTAGATCTCTTCTATATTGCTGATATATCCGCAATAGACGAATTTTATGAGATCTTTGAATGAATCTTTAAAGCAAATATTTTGTCGGTGTGGTCTAGTCTTGGAATCTTTCTTCAGTGTACTAAATATCACTTATGTTTTTATCTATCACAGCAATAGATGTTCTTAATACAAAATTTGTCATTTATGTGCCAAATGACGAGCGTTGGGGAAAACATTGAATGCGAAACACCAGTATTTATAGGCATAGATTAAGAGCAGCAGCCGTCAACGACAACTAATCTTCCATATAAAAAGTTGGCTATCTATTTGCAGCGTCCATTCGGGATGCCACAAAATGCGAGCTTCATCGGGAGACATATATGACAGACGTGAAAGAATCTCACCAAGGTTTTCGCCTAGTGGTGTGTTAGGTAAACTGAAATATTACCAGTTCTCACCTCAGTATCTCAGCTCAGATAAAGCTCTTCTAGGTATCGTAAAAGGTAAGTGATAATAATCTTCGTAACCATAGAGGTAGAACTTTATCTCTATTAGATTACAATTACATAGATTGGAAAGACTACACTTATTTGGGTCTTCCGAGAAGTTGTTCTTCTTATATGAGAGGCTGTAAAGACGAGTTACTAAGGCGGTCAATTCATCATTCAATAGTTTAAGCCATTAGCACTGATGCCACACGTCTCACTCAACTTATGTAGGTTTAGTAGTGCAAGTTCTCATCTCCGCACGTTATTTCATGAGGATTTTAAACTGTTATACTGATGTCTGGTAAAAGGCGGTTGAATGCAAGGACTTGAACTAAGAGATTTCTACTGGAATATCTTTTCAGTCTCTCACAAGCCCTGGCCATTCGACATCGAATTCAACACCAGCCATCACAGATTCAAAATGAGTATTCGCCTTATTCCTGTATATGTATTATATCCTGTATTCAGCAGCTTTTTTAATATTTTCCACCACGTTATTTAAGTTAAATCTCCTAATGAAGTGAACTCAACCATTATATAGCCGTTCCTGTGTATGTTATAGGCCTACCTTCGTGCTGGTTCTAAGTAGATTCTTCCGAAGATGTGGGCGAAAGTTGACGGATATCAGTCGGATAGAGTATTCAACAAATTCTAGAATCATTTTTTCAGCGCCGTAATGATGGAGTAACTACTTTTTGCCCATTCAACCAGTCTCGTAACTCGTGATAGGGTTCATAGCAATATTGCATTTAAGTTAAAGGAGTAGCCTAAATATTTCTCAAATGATCTCTAAGCGTTTGTTTTAGGCCTATACAATGCTAACATTTTCACAGAGTTAATCACAGACAAAAGAGAAAGTTCTAAGAGGCGTGTGGTGCGTATTGAAACAGATTAATTCATTTCAGTTGTAGCTGTCATCATACTTACTTAATGCTTGGTGTGTAACTCCACAGAAGACACAAAGGCGAAAAACTGTATCCGCTGTGTAACGTGCGAGGGAGCGGAAAAACCGGACAACACTGCAGTTTGTCGTATTGCACCCACCCCAACTACCTATCCGATCAATATGCGCGCGCCTCTATCCAGAATCACAGCCACCCTCAAGGGCGTGGTTTTCCAGGAATTATCCTCGTATGCGGCCGTTGCTTTAGTGCATGGTAATATAGTCGATAATTGCATTACTTTTAGATAATGTCGCTTACGTAACCGTTTTGATTGAACCAAGCCACTTAAAACGTAACCAAAATGAAATTCAACATTTGAAAGCTTCATAACTGACTGTAAAACATTTTTTTTTATTTTCTCGATAATTAACGTCTATTAGGAAACTATAATTTGTTATAAAAATTATATTAGGTTATACGGCTGTTTTTAAAAAAAAATGGAAAAGTGTTTTGCAATTAATTACTTCTGTCTTTGAGTATGTTTATATTTATTTAGAGTGGTAAAATGAATCGAAATTGTCGTAATCTGAATGCGATTGCAAGAACAGTCTTTACAAATTCGCTAATGCTTACTTAATGGTGATAATGATTCTACGGTTTAGACCATAGCATTTCGTCATCATGAGTCTTTGTACGGAAATGGTTAGTTGTATTGAAATTATTCTTAACACGTGCTCACAAATTTGTAGAAATACAATCTCATCAGTCCTAAATTCGTACACATCTTATATATGAAAATGAATCGCAAAATATGTTGGTAAGCTCATAACTCAACAACGCCTGGACCAATTTGGTTAATTCTTTTTTGTTAATGTTCGTTGAAGTTCAAGGAGGGTTTTTACAATGAGGGAAATTCGAATAATTATCGAAAATACCCTAAAAACAGCCCTTTTATTTTCCCATGCAAACGTTTTCTAACTAAAACGTACAGTCGAATTGAGCTTTATTGTTATTGTATAAAGTTCATATTGCAAGCACTCACTGTTGTCTAAGCAAGGAAGGTGTGTTCCTAACATCAAGAATCAATTTGCGCTTTATTAACGCTACATATAGTTGAAATTCAATCATATCTATCAAAACAGTGTGCGTGCGTGCGTTGGAGCACAGAATACATCGTTGGAGGATTTAATGTCACGTTCCAAAATTGAATAGCCACAAAATGTAATAGGTCATTTAGACTTTTCTTGCGATTGGTTGGCTTTGCGACATTATCTATAAAATAATTAGGAACAAAAAACTGCCACTGTACAAATCTTTTTGACAGGACGAAGTCTGTCGTGTCCGCTAGTATGTAATAATTATGACAGAATTTTGCAGACTGGTCTATATAATGAAAGTATAAAAATCAAAATTAATTTTATTCAAATATGACTACTATAGAAAGCTCTTTTGAATCGTCCAATGTTTTTCCCCTGTCACATATAATGTATAAAGTGAGACTTAAAGTTTACGATAACTTTTGGAACATCGAGATGTTACCTAAGTTGACACGATTTAACTACTACTATCTGCTCCCAGAAATAGTTGACTCTCAAATATATATAACAATACAATTAAGGCATATAGTAATGTAATGTAATGTTATAAACCAGAACAAAATAGAATCTGTCTTTTTTTTGCTTTTTCACACCAAAACCTGGATGGATTTGATGGAAATTTGGCAAATAAGTGATTCTGTTTTATAGTAATGTATACTGTCCGTAAAAACGTCTTAGGCTAAAAAACATATAAGGTAACAAAAATCGAGCGGGGCTGTGCCGAGGCACACGGCCGTTGGTTTTGACGTGAAACGTCTATGTTAGGGAATCGTATTTAAAGTAAAAGATTGAAATAAAAATATGATAAACGATGTTTTAAGTATTTTAATAAAAAACTCAATGTCACAACAGCGAGCTGACTATATAAGTGAAATATTCACACCACATTTTTGTTTCTAAGACTAATAGTTTTTTAATTATTAAGGCACGATGATATAGACCTTTTCGTTACGGTCCACTTTTTTAACCTGGTACCCGTATGTTTCGGCTCGATTTTAAAGACGTTTCACGTCAAAAATAATATTTTAATTGTTGAAACCTTAAGTATCTTAACTCGTAACTCCTGTATGTGTATGCAGATACAAGAAGTAAGTTAATAGCTAGACAAAAAAAGCAAAAGGTTTATTATGATCAAGGTAGCAGGAATTTATCACCATATAATAGGTATGATAAAGTGCGAGTTTATGATACAATTACGAAAGTTATTTAGGTAACAGATCGTATAGGATTCGGTTAACAAATTGACAGGTGGTTGTAAGAATTAGACGGCACTTAAGATCAGGGGCACGATTCTCATGCAATAGAAAAAAGTTCACATTCGTAAAAAAGTTCGAAGTTCGATTTTTTTTCGAATGTAACACAGTTTGTCTATTCCAGAAGTTCACAATCGAACTAGTTCGAATGAACGTCATTCGAACAAAACGAGTGATACGGACCAGTAGAAGAGGACATTCGAATACGAATTTAAATCAAAGTTTGATTGGATATACTTTTTGTTTGTGTTGATTTGACTTTACATAAGAAATTGACCAATTTATTGTAGATTTTATTGGTGATTTAGTTCAAGAGTTAGAGGCAGCGAATGCAGAACCGCCGCGACGAAGTGTTTCAGCAATTGTAGATCCATTTGATTTGAGCAATGCAGAGTTTATTAAACATTTTCGATTAAATAAGAACCTCACATTAGAACTCATCCAAATGATTGAGCCAGTGATTCAACAGCGATCACGCATTGACTTAAAAACAAAGGTAGGCAAAAAAAAATAAAAGAAAAAAAATAATTAAAAATATATATATAGTAGAAAATATCGGAAATAAATTATTTTTAATTTCTCGTTTTAAAGTTTTTTACTAAAAAAAACTTTAAAATTAGATTAGAGTTTTAAATTAGTCATATTAATAAAATAATATATTTTTAAAAGTAATATTTACGAATAAAATCTAATAGTAGATGAAGCAGTAACAGCGTTTTTATAAACGCTTAATTCTAACGTAATTTATTATTTAATCTATACCTGACGTACTATTACAAATAGTAATTGTTCTATGGGTGCTCAGAATACGAGATAAATGAAACATTCGAACTTTTCAGTAGAGCGGAGGAATTCGTATACGAATTTTAATATGGAAAAAATTCGATTGCATGAGAATCGGCTTCCAGATCTTTCGCAAATACAAAATACTCGTCAAAATCATAGTTTTAATTACGATCATACTTTACCACACCACTATGAAACTAGTAATCAACAAACATCGTCTAACTTTTTTTCTCTACTTTCTCTCACTACCTTTTGGAACATCGAGATCGATCGAGAACCTTTACCTCCGGATAGATGGAAAGACATAGACTTGAATCAGTAAAGTGCTTCATTTGTATCAGTGACTCTGAACCGATTAAATCAGTTCAGAGTCTCTGATACAAATATTCTGACATGTGATATATGATACAAATACACCGATATAAATATTGATATTGATTCATTTTTGTTTTAGTGACTCTGAGTCAATCGTGTAGCGACGCGTATCGAATGAAACCGAGATGCAATTGAGCGACGTGATCCGAAGCGCTCCGACTCTGATCTATTTATTTTGAGAAGTAATTACATTGGTCAGCAATTATAAAATTTGGCGAGCCACCCAAAAGCAGCATTTAAATAATTTGGTCAGCATACAAAGATTTTGTTTGCAATAAAAAAAAACAGGCAGCAATTCTTGTTCCGCAACTAATTTTGATAATGGTCAAAAATTAAATCATACATAGGCAGCCAACAATAACATGAGTCTGCATAATAAACATTCAGTCCGCAAAATAACTACTTGAGCGGCAAGATTTCATGATTGAGCGGCAGAAAAACATGTCTATAAGCAGTATATTTGATTGGTATGTTAGGTTAGGTTAGGTTAGGTTTTTTTTTTTTTTTTTACAATTGAAGTTATGATCATTTTAGGTTAGGTTAGGTTAGGTTAGGTTAGGTTAGGCATGACAAATAAAGTATTTTTGCTACTCTTATATGCAGCACAAAATGCATTTTTTTGCTTACACTCTGAGTGCTTACCAAAATTTTATTAAACATGAGCAGCTGATTGCAGCTTATATAATTAATATGCTGTACAAAAATAATTACAGCCATCCAGAATGACATAAATTGCTGATTGATTTTGAAATGTTTGCTGACCATGAGTTGCTGACCAATTAGCTATTTCTGCTCACCGATTATATTTTTCTGCTCACAGAAATAACAATACTATGCTAACCATTTAATTGACACCCATTTTGTCAAGAGTTTTTTTAATAACTAATTTACAATTTTAATTAAGATAAATCTATCCACAACATATTTATCTCAATCGTGCGAGCGCCGCGTGCCGATTGAAACTGAGATGCGATTGAGCGAATGATTTCATTTGAAGCGCTGTTCGAGATTTGAATCAGTGAACTACTTGGAAGAAACGACTCACTGAGCCGTTTCTCTAAAGATTGACACACTCTAGTTGCGATAGTTACCCATTTAAAGTTCTGTCTTGTTATTGTTATTGGAAGTATATAATTTCAGTTATATTTTTGTTATATAATAATTAAGTTTGTTAAATAGATAGATTTTTTTTTGAAAAGGAAGATGTCGTAGTTGTATAACCCATAATCAGGAATGTCAATTAAATTGATGAAAGATGAATAAATCAGTCATGCTTGAGACATCTTGTTTGATTAATATTATATTACCAGCGGCCGGTCCCGGCTTGGTACGGGTAGACATAAATAGGTACAGATATTTAAGTTATAAGCATGCTAATTAAAACGACCATGAATCACTAAATTAGAAAAAAAATGTGTGCTCATCTTAAAGCCTCCCTGTATACAACGTTGGCTGTGGTATTTGTAGGTGGCAACAAAACGTATTGATTTTCACGAGAAAGTGCCACATACAATTTATATCAATCAATACATAGTATAAAACAAAGTCGCTTTCGCTGTCTGTCCGTATGTATGCTTAGATCTTTAAAACTACGCAACGGATTTTGACGCGGTTTTTTTTAATAGATAGAGTGATTCTTAAGGAAGGTTTGTATGTATAATAAATGCATAATATAGTAGAGAAACACTGATAAATTTAAAGGTTTCTAATGTGATGTCGTAAATAAGCACGTTTTTTTGCGCTTATATTGCAAACGCTGGCTGAACCCTACGAGATAGACCAAAATAATGTACTACAGTATTGTACAACTTACAAAAATCCACAAAAAAGTCCGCGATGGTATATGTCTATCTCTTAGGGATAACCGACCATAACCATTTTTTCACTGCACCCGTGCGAAGCCGGGGCGGGTCGCTAGTATTCTATAATATTGTCGAACATTTTTTTGTCCTATCATTAATACTCTTCGCAGCGTATGCGATGAAAGACATTTTATGGAAATTTTTTTTTACACCTTCGGTTGGTTTTAATAAGAATTTCTAAAGATTTCTATAGTAATCTAGTACTAAATATAGCCTATGTTACTCAGTGATAATGTAGCTTCCTAATGGAAATGGAATTATTAAAATCGGTCCAGTACTTTTTGAGCTTATTCGTTACATACAAAAATATAAATCTTTCCTCTTTATAATATTAGTGTAGACAATAAAAATCGCGTTCAATAAAAAATAAATATCAGACGTTTAGTGCATATAGTCGACGAAATAAATAATTTCCTACAGTTAAATGGTATAAAACAAAACTTCTTTGGTGATAAAAATTTTCACGATTGCAGAGGATTGTAGTATAATCAAAATGATGAAGTTTACAGTTTACAAAGATATACTTCTGTATATCTTTCTAACCACCTGTGTAGTGATGGTTTGGCGCAGGTTTTCGTATCAGTCATATTTTTTAAAAAGGTGTGAATAATTCTACAATAGTGTATCAAGAAACCATCTTGAATCGAATTGTAAAATCTCTTAGTAATTTTGAAAAAGTACCGTGGACCTTGCAGTAGGGAATGCAATTATAAAAAAGTACCGTGGACCTTGCAGTAGGTAATGCAATTATGAAAAAGTACCGTGGACCTTGCAGTAGGTAATGCAATTATTAAAAAGTACCGTGGACCTTGCAGTAGGGAATGCAATTATGAAAAAGTACCGTGGACCTTGCAGTAGGGAATGCAGTTATAAAAAAGTACCGTGGACCTTGCAGTAGGGAATGCAATTATAAAAAAGTACCGTGGACCTTGCAGTAGGGAATGCAGTTATAAAAAAGTACCGCGGACCTTGCAGTAGGGAATACAATTATAAAAAAGTACCGTGGACCTTGCAGTATGGAATGCAATTATAAAAAAGTACCGTGGACCTTGCAGTATGGAATGCAATTATAAAAAAGTACCGTGGACCTTGCAGTAGGGAATGCAATTACAAAAAAGTACCGTGGACCTTGCAGTAGGGAATGCAATTATAAAAAAGTACCGTGGACCTTGCAGTAGGGAATGCAATTATAAAAAAGTACCGTGGACCTTGCAGTAGGGAATGCAATTATAAAAAAGTACCGTGGATCTTGCAGTAGGGAATGCAATTATAAAAAAGTACCGTGGACCTTGCAGTAGGGAATGCAGTTATAAAAAAGTACCGTGGACCTTGCAGTAGGGAATGCAATTATGAAAAAGTACCGTGGACCTTGCAGTAGGGAATGCAATTATAAAAAAGTACCGTGGACCTTGCAGTAGGTAATGCAATTATGAAAAAGTACCGTGGACCTTGCAGTAGGGAATGCAATTATGAAAAAGTACCGTGGACCTTGCAGTAGGGAATGCAATTATAAAAAAGTACCGTGGACTTTGCAGTAGGTAATGCAATTATGAAAAAGTACCGTGGACCTTGTAGTAGGAAATGTAATTATAAAAAAGTACCGTGGACCTTACAGTAGGGAATGCAATTATAAAAAAGTACCGTGGACCTTGCAGTAGGGAATGCAATTATAAAAAATTACCGTGGATTTTGCAGTAGGGAATGCAATTATAAAAAAGTACCGTGGACCTTGCAGTAGGGAATGCAATTATAAAAAAGTACCGTGGACCTTGCAGTAGGGAATGCAATTATAAAAAAGTACCGTGGACCTTGCAGTAGGGAATGCAATTATAAAAAATTACCGTGGATTTTGCAGTAGGGAATGCAATTATAAAAAAGTACCGTGGACCTTGCAGTAGGGAATGCAATTATAAAAAATTTTTGGATAATTGATAAAAATATAGTATTTTATAAAATAGATCATTACTGATTTGCTTTTACTATTACAACAATAAGTTATAATCACCTCAAGTATTAACAACATTACATTATTTACATAAAAATAAAAATAAACTTGCCGTTCCAACATACAGGCTTCAAAAAAGTAGAAGTTCGTTTTTATAACACACTTCCAGAAAATATTATTGCTTTAACGTTTCATGAATTTAAAGCACATATTAAAAATGCTCTAATGAAAAAACGGTATTACAAGGTCAATGATTTCTTGAATGATAAAAATGCTTGGATGTAATTTTTACGCTATTTAATTTCCTGAATGATTAAACATGCTTGGATGTAAATTTTGCGATATATAAGTTTAATGATTCTATAATAAATATTTTTTTTTGTACCGGACATATACATATCAGATTTGTTTAATGCGATATGACTCTTGTGACGGAAATATATATTTGTTAGTTGTTTTAACTTGTATCGGAGGTTGGGTTCAGACTGTGCATCTGAAGCCGGCTTCCAACTGACGACTCTGTAATGCTGCAGGGAGACAAAAAAAAATTGCCCTTGCTGGTTTTTTTTCCAGTACAAGGTCTCCCGCCGTAGACTTGTGAACCAATGGCGTAGCATCTTTGACATTCAAAAGTGATTGTAAAATCCTATTTGAAGAATCAATTTTTGATTTGATTACATCAAATTGTTAAACGGATTTGTAACGCACTAAAAGATTTAATTTTTTTTTTAATTAATTTCAACTGTTTTTAGAATAAAAAATGTAGGATGATAAAAGTACATCTTCTATCATAATTAATTACTAAACTTATTTTAATATAATTTATCTATTTACTCTAGGTGACCAGACCTGAATATCGAATTTTTGCATTCGATATAATTTTTTGTACATATTTTTTTTTAATATCCACTTGTTTTTCCTTTATAATGTCGGAAACTCTACCGAGATCTTTGAATTGAGTTGAGTCTTCTATGAGTTAGTCATGATTACAGTATAATCAGCAAAAAGAAAGAGCGTCATTTCCTCACCGTTGATACGAGTCGTTTCTAGTTTAAAAGCTTAAACGCATTCATCAGCGCGGCCATGAATAATTTCGGCGTTATTACTTTGAACTGTTCCACACTTCGACAGAGCTGTAGTACCGTAACTAGCCTTTTATGCGCCAGGTGCGAGCTTTCAAAACTGCATCCTTGAAAATGTCCTAACCAGGCCTTGATAATAAAATGGACAAATGTGGTTAAAAAATTATATATATTTATTGTTTACTTAGTTATAGGTAGTAGTACTAGTAGATTAGTACTTAGTAGGTTTCTTCAAGATAATTTGTTAAAAATTAGTATTAAAAATATTTTAACTCAAATACAGAAATAACACAAAATACTCGATAGTAAAGACCCAAGGCTGTCCTTACTTAAGATTATTCAAAGACTTACTTTCCGCGCTTTTCTCATTGCGAAGTCCTTGATTATATTTTTATACGACAGAAGCCGTGCTATGTCGCGTTCAATCGACAAAATCGCTAGACCAATCAATCTTTCTTGGCCCATCGTCGATCGCAATTACGTCTTTATTAATTTAAGTTTACTAAATGATCGCTTAAAAATACTACAGATTTAGATAGTACAGTAGGGCGGTCTGGTCATTTCTGCGCCCTGTGCCTGGCCACCGCTGGCACCGCCCTTTTTACGGCACTAGCTTTATCGGTCTCGAATATTTGTTTCGAAGGCAAATAGATATACATTGTTGCTATTTCGTATAGTAACAGTAACTCTTGAATATAACGATTCAGTTTGGAAGGATTAAATGACGGCCTAAGTCTCGACAGAATCAAAGGCTTTTTCAAAGTTCATATGTGTTTTATATTATTATAATTATTAACATTGAAAAGAGGAGATAGAAAATAGACCTTCAGAGTTTCTTGCCTGTTCTTCTCGAGAAGGCTCTCCCAATTTCCGAACAGGTGTCGAGTCAATATATTTTTTCTTTTTTTTTCCTTATTCGTACGTACGGACAAGGTTTTTGTTTTTTTTTTTATATTTAAGCTTTTTTTTTGTTTTGTTTGTTGAAGTCAATAAGTGCCTGTAAAGGTCTATGTTGAATAAATATTATTTTGATTTTGATTGATTTTGATTTATGCCATGCAAAGTGGCAGGTTAAGATTTACAACTAGATTTAAGATTGTACAACATGTTACACAGAAATTGCAGCAGAGGACAACTAATAAACTTGTTACTAGTACAAAATGTTCAAAGCATGGAACAGGGGTTCTTGTTCCATGCTTGGAATATTTTACCGTCCAGTACCGTAGACGGAATTGAAAAGTGTATGAAGTACTTTTAGCGTTATTAGTCCACTCCATTTCAAATTAAATGAACATTAACATTATTGTTGTTCATGCAAAACGAACATGTCTCAATATTTAAAATTGTCTTGTATATTTTAATTCAAACCTTGCCGCGCTTCACTTCATTCCTACTAAGGTGGTCTATAATTTGTGACTTTGAAAAAAAGGGGCGCACACGACGCTAGCGCCAACTAAAAAATATAGAAAAATTTCATGGCGTCGGGCTCTTAACCTGTCAAGCTGTAATTAGTAATAATTCATTTTATCATCATAAAACTAGGTTGTTAATTCAGTAATTAAAGGCAATCAGAGTAAAGAAAATTATCAAGTGGTTTCAATCATCATCAACCCAATATCTCAAGACGAGATAAGTTTCTGCAACATACCGGGACGGCGTGTGCGCAGGTGGTGGCCAAACAACTAACCTAAAACCGGGACCTGGTAAGAGATACAGGAGACCTATTTTTGAATTACGAATGCGACTTCGAAATCACCGATGTGACTAATAATCACCGATTTTCAATAATTCTTATTTTTGAATATCACTGATGTGACTACCTTAGTCACGGGTGTGATTTCATTACGAGTGCCCTCACCCACTCGTAATCAAGGCATACTTGTGGAAATGTAATCTGTGTTTTGTTTGATTTTTCAGTCTATATATACGATATATATATATATATATATATATATAATATATATATGAATGTAGTACATATATTAATATATATATATGTATATATATATAACCATAATGGTTAAGCCGGCAATAACCGGCAGCGGCTACATTCTGCGTGGAACCGAACTCTTACATTTATGTGTGTACTTTATCTATGTTGGCAGCTCTGCGATCGACTTGCAAAAATTGGATTTTTAGGAATCCGTGACCTCAAAGTCACCGCTGACTATTTAGTCAGCGGTGATTTCGAAATCGCATTCGTAATTCAAAAATAGGTCTCCAGGTCATAATCATCAAAACTCAACACAAGAACGGAGTATCAGGGCGATATTTCGTTCAATTGTCTTCATTACTATGTGTGTGTTTGTACATGACAGTATTACAGTGTTTGTACAGACAGCACATACAAAACATGACAGTATTATCAGTGGGTACTGTGACATTCACGATTTGTGTCAATAGTTTACAACGTGAATCACGTGAATCAAAAAGTGCTGCGCAACTCACGTTAATGTTAAGTCACGGAATAGTATTATAAGATAATATGACGCTGTACGTACAGTACGTATATAGTAGATCCAAACGAGGACAGTTTAAAAAAGGCACGGACGAGTCCGTGGAGTAGACATAAAAAAAAAAAAAGTCTAATAAACATGTCTTTTTTTCTTTTTGTTTTTAGGGTTCCGTACCTCAAAAGTAAAAAACGGAACCCTTATATGATCACTTTGTTGTCCGTCTGTCCGTCCGTCTGTCAAGACCCTTTTTCTCAGGAACGCGTGGAAGTATGAAGCTGAAATTTATATCAATTACTCAGGTCTACTGTCCATTGAAGCTGTGAAAAATCAAACTTCTAAGCCAACGCAATCAAAAGATACAGCCGTTTATGCCGCAAATTTTCGACACTTGCAAGGGAATCAAAACCTACAGGGTGCTTCCCGTGAACTCAGAATCTTGAAATTTGGTACGAAGCAACGTCTTATAGCATAAATAAAAGAAAAATTACGAAAACCATACATTTTTAGTTACATCACATAATATATATTTTTTTAATAATTTTAAACTTACTACCCATTTCCTCATAAACGCGTAGAGGTATTAAATTGAAATTTATACCAAATACTCAGGTCTATAATACCTTTAAGCTGTAACAAAATCAAACTTCTATGTCAACGCAATCAAAAGAAACAGCAATTTAAGCTGCATATTTTGAAACTCGCAAGTACTCGCAAGGGAATCAAAACCTAAAGGGTACTTCCAGTCGACCTAGAATCTTGAAATTTGGCATGAAGCAACGTTTTATAGCACACATAAAGGAAAAATTCCGAAAACCTTAAATTTTTAGTTACATTACAAAATATATATTTTTTAATAAATATAAACTTATTACTTTTTTCCTCATGAACGCGTAGAGCTATCAAGTTGAAATTCATATCAAATACTTAGATCTATTTTTTTTTTACTTACGATAATAGTGTGTGACATTTATTTAGATGTATTGTGGTACGGAACCCTACGTGCGCGAGCCCGACTCGCACTTGCCCGGTTTTTTAAATTAGAGTTGTCATCTTCATGTCGCCAATAATAAGAATATTGTGGACAGTAATAAAACAACAACATGTCAGTACAAAAACGTATTTATTTTAATGAAACCGTGGAAATAATTAAAAGGAAAAGCGTTTTAATGACCTAGACTATTTAAACAGCAATTTTTAATTCGAGTCTGTTATATTTTAATCTGGTATCAAATTTATGTTCTGTATTGAGTTGATTGTTGGCTCTTGGTGGAACTTATTATACATGTTGAATAAAACTCTTGTACTGTTCCACTAATTTTAATTATTATCGACCTGACCGGTTTCGCTTTACAGCATTTTCAAAGGTGTTAAAGTACACAGCTGTTCGTGTTTACGCTTCTATCTAAAAATTCTTAGATCACTACTTTCGTATAACACTCTTCATGTGAACTGAAACTAAACTTCATGTAAATACGTATGCATAGTTGTATAAATGAACCCGGAGTCTCGGTCTTTTGAAAATGAATACCACGTGCTAATTTAGTAATTTTCAAACAATATCACTACGTTAAATTTATTATTAATCTAAAAATCTAAGATAGAAGCGTAAACACGAACAGCTGTGTACTTTAACACCTTTGAAAATGCTGTAAAGCGAAACCGGTCAGGTCGATAATAATTAAAATTAGTGGAACAGTACAAGAGTTTTATTCAACATCAAATTTATGGCTTTTTCTGAAAACCTACATTTTGCATGAGTTAGTACTAAATGTTATAGTTAACTTGTGATCTTTCTTGATAAATGGTAATTAGTTGATTTTCTTGTTTCTTCGTCAAACGATGTAATAATTACTAAATAAGGAATTCAAACTGCTGACTCGAATTAAAACTTGCAGCTTACCTCTGAAAATATTCAACTTAACACTGGACAGGGCGCTGGTACATTCAAACAAATGTTATTTTGTACTAAATATGTCAAGAACTTGCGAAGAAATAACGACGACGACACATACGAGTATTGTATGGCAGTCATGAATGGCGAAAAGTATAAGGTGGTGTCATACAATGAATACGGACTGAAGAAAATCGGCGAAAAACAATGATCAAATGCAAACGCCCATCCAGTGTTAATCTAAGAATAAAATCAAGTAATTTTGCAAAAAATTGCAACTGAAACGCAATCAAGCCGTTGTATTTAGCCAATATGACACTGCATTTCACATCTTCTACGATGCTATTTGTCAAACACGATTGATTGCGTTTCGGTTGTGATTTAGGTCGGTAGCGACTTGATACCCTCACTCAACCCGAACTACGCGACTATGCTGGTTCTATTAAAAATTCAAAAACACAAGTGATTGAATTTCTCACAAATGTACATGATACTGTTTAAAAAGCCAAGTTGTTTTCGGTACCCAGGTCTAAATTTAGTTATATATTCTGAATCAGCTCGTCAAGTAGAACAACATATCCAAAAATCAGCTGATTCTGCCGACTACCACGATTTTCTAATTCAGACTGCAGAGCCCCCTAACGGGAAAAACGTCGTTAACTTGTCCTAAAAGTTGAATATTCTAAATCAGGGTTTCCCTAACCATGGGTCGCGACCCACTAGTGGGTCGCAAGCGAATATTAAGTGGGCCCTGCCTATAGAACGACACACCAACCGATTGAGACGACCGCTCGCCGCGCCGGCCGGGTCGAACGGATTGAAAGCGCAAAACTTCGTCACTAAAAAATTGTTTCAATCGTAAGCAATTAACAAAATTCTGGCTCTCGGTTGCTGGTCTATCCATGCCTGTTTGATGAAGCTATAAAAGTCCTCCTCCCTTTCACTATACCTATGTGAGGCCGGATTCTCTAATATGGTGAACATTAAAACTAAATACCGAAATAAATTGGACTTTAACAAACTCACTGCGCTTAAAAGTAACTCGGGTTTAAGTTGACGTCAAAACTATGATGGCGACACATAGGAAATAATTTTATCCTTCCCATTGAAAACTTTTTAATCAATAGTTATTTAATTAAGTAATAAGAAATTGCATTAACACTTCATTTGTTATTTGAAAAGTCCGCTATGAAAACCGTTACCAAATAAATCAGTTGAATTTCCTAGAGGTGGGTCCCATGTTTGTAAATTTGAATTAGATGGGTCGTAGCCAATACAACTTTGGGAACCACTGTTCTAAATCAATCAAGGAGAACAAAATATCCAAAAATCTGCTAATTCTGCCGAAACCCTTGAAGAGACCTTGGAGCAGCGGAGAGATTTTGGCTCTCTGTGTGTTCTTTATATATATACTCTGAAAGTGCTCTGAGTAACTATTTGCAATGGTGCCTTCGTCACCTTTTTACCATCGCACCACCCGCCACCGCAGTAGAGTTCATCCATATCACCTGGAACCGATCTTGTCTAGTACAGTTCGGTTTCAGCGTTCATTCCTTCCGCGTACATGCAAACTCTGGAATGAGCTCCCAGCTGCGGTGTTTACCGCAGCTGGGAGCTCATTGCCTATAGAGACGCACCCCACTCCCTCGTTATAAAAATTGTTTTTTTTTTCACGGGGGAAGTTAGTGAATCCTCATAGGGGTGCGCCACCACAGTGGTCGCGTTAAGAACCCCCTGGTGCTCGGACGACCTCACACCGGATACCACCCGCAACCAGTCTACGGCGGATGGTTATGTTGGACTCTAGCAGAAGGCTAGCCTACCAACTAAACTACCTACAGCCTTTGGTCGGGCAGAAGGCCTGGGACCCTATCGGCTTGAACTAAAGCTCCCACCCTCCAGAACGGGGGCGGTGCGCAGTAAAAATTGTGATACAATCCACAATTTTATTTGTATGCCTGCCTGCCTGAGCGTTACGATATGTCTAACTTCAAACGATGCTTAAAAAGAGTATTTCTCCAGGTAGGCAGCGGCTCAGCTGTGCCCCTGGCACTGCAGATGTCCATGAGCGATGGTTACCACTTACCATCAGGTGGGCCATTCGCTCGGCTGCCACCGTTTGGAATAAAAAAAACACGAATTTCTTCTTCAGAGCTAGCGAGAAAATGAGTCGTTACAACATAATCCCAAATTTAGAGCTGGGTCCCGAAAATCACTTGGCCATTTAAACAGTATCATCTAATTTCGGCAGTCAAACTCCTGGTGTAGTTTATTAATTAACCTGGAGATGGAAAAAATCTACGTGGACTTAATTAAGAAAGGTTTGCGGTCTGAAAATGTTTACCTGTTTTCATATTAAAATCGAGTACCTAATGCGACAGAATACAGCATATGATAAAATGTAAGTTGTATTGCTCAAAATTTATTATCGTTAATCGGAATAAGATTAAAACAATAAGAAGTCTGAAATGGACATATTCTAACACTAAGCAGAATTGGTTCTAATTTGTTGAAACTATAATGTTTTAAAACAAAAGTTATAGATTCAATTTAGGTAACTATCAATTCGTTCATGTTAAATATTTGAAACTGTTGCTTATCGAACGTTAACAATACATTCAGAATGCAAGCAAATTTGACCCTTAATGTTGAAAACATATTCCGACCGCGTAAAAGAAACACCAATCCTTGTGGTTTTTGTGTTTCTTGATATTATGATATTGATATGATGACGTTATGATATTGATAATAATAAATAGCTGATGCTGCGTGACCTACGTCATTAAGGGTGTTCAACAACTCTGTATCAACCCTTTTATGAAACAAAAAAGACTCCATGGCTGATTATTAGAGATCGGATAATCGGATGCATATTTACCTAAAGTTAATTTTTGGCTCACAAATTATGGAAGCGGCTTTCTAAAATACATTTTCTTAAATAAAAATCCCGGGAAAATACGGGACTGCAAATTTAACGTAGTGATATTGTTTGAAAACTACTAAATTAGCACGTGGTATTTATTTTCAAAAGACCGAGACTCCGGGTTCATTTATACAACTATGCATACGTATTTACATGAAGTTTAGTTTCAGTTCACATGAAGAGTGTTATACGAAAGTAGTGACTAGCTCACTTTGACTAAAACAATAATCAATTAAATAAATAAATAATAAATATTTGTTACACTTACACCAATTAGCCTAGCCCAAGGTAAGCTCTGTAAGGCTTGTGCTATGGGATCTAGGCTAACGGATAGACATACATATATTATACATATATAAATATTTTTTATAGAAATATATATCAACAACCATGACTAAGGTACAAATGCTCGCATTCATCACACAAACATCTGCCCCCACCGGGACTCGAACCCGGGACCTCAGAGATGGCGACACCTTGAAACCGGTGTACTATCCACTCGACTATGGAGGTCGTCAACAAACAGATATAATAAATGAATAAAAAAACAGATATGGTGAAAAATTTTATTTAACAAAACAATAAAAAGCCGTTTCCATACTTTGTCTTAAACTAACTTTAGGTAAATATGCATCCGATTATCCGATCTCTAGTTATTATGGAACTATCAATTAAATTGTTGTTAATCAATTTTTAACATTAGAAACAACACATAAATAGCATTGAGTTACTTCAAACGTTGCAAATGATTATTGCAAACTCAAAAATCATACAGTTTGTATACAACAAAAATTTAAAACACCAAAAGTAAATATTAATTAATGATGCAACGGATCTTTCTTTCTGCTTCCGCAAGTGCGGAAGTTCCGCGCGCTTTTCAACATCCGTTTCTGTTTGTTTCCGCAACTTTTATAACGCAGATTTAAACGGAAGTTTACAACCAATAGCTGAGAGTTATGCATGCGCGTGCGAATCGCTGGACAGATTGTGAAGTGCAAAATTAATTTTTATAAAATATAACTTGCCACTACTAAAGGAGTATGCCCATTTGTAGTATCACCTTTACTCGTCCTTGTGCCTTAACCAAACTAATACCAAAAAATAAGTAACAATTTTTAACAAAACTCTGCAATATACCAAGCCGAAACTTCGCCGGAGATAAATCCACATAATAATTAGTAATTATTTCACTTCCATTTCATTCGCCGTGTATTTTTATTGATGATATTCTAATTTCATTGATAAATAGTCTCTTCGGTATTGCCATATATTAACGATCGGATCGATTGGTCAAAAATATATTCGATACATTCTACTGTCCTCTCGTGAAAGGGTAAAAGGAATACCAAAACAATTAATCTTCTTTAGTCTTTCTCTGCTTTCTCTAATATTTTAGTCGTTATTCTGCTATTTGTAACGAAGACGAATTCGCCAATTAGATAAATTAATCCAGCCGTTTTTGAATTTATTTTATGTAAAACAAAGATGTTTTTTTATGTAACTATATAGAATATGCATTACTATTACAAAACTAAGATTCCAATCTGTGATCTGTCTATACATAAATAAATATACATGGTTTTATATACTCATCAAGCTGATCTCAGAAATATTAGCTTGTATGTTGCATAGAGGTAGCGTCATGAAAAACTGATAATGCGCAATTGTTTAGGAATCACAATAGATAGGTCGAGTGTATGTTGATCAATATCTGCTACTTTATAATTTATAACCAATTTAATTTAGTAATATTAACATTAAGTCATTTAATCAATTTAAATTAAACGTGCGATTTATTATAATCGAGTAATAATTTTCACAGTGGTGAAAATTATTATTTTCACCACTGTCTACTATATTAAATACCTAACATTTGTAGATTTCACAAAGCAAAGGATTTAAACAAAAGCATAAGACAATATTCTGCTTTAAGAGTTTCTTTATACAGATAGCTAATATCAATGTTGCTAAAACAATTATTTTTAAATTAATTAAATATTTTATATGAATTATTGAATAGTTGTAATATTTATTGGATAAGATAGACTTAATCATTTTATAGTTTAAATCTTCTACAATTAAATAGGTATTATCAAAAATGATGATAGGAGAAATTCGTAATTTGAAAGTCTTTGGTGTTTAATTTCTATTTTACCCATCGAAATAGAGTCAAATAGTTTTTAATAATTGAATATATAGTTAAAAATCTACAATATATCATAAAAATCATTATGGTACAAAATCATTTTTGGCGATACTAAAGTCCATACTACAATGGGCATTCTCCTTTGGAATATTAATAAAATGTTCAGTTGCAATGTTGTTTTCTATAGTACATTTCTAATATATCTATTTCTAATCTAGATTTGGTGTATTTGATACTTAATAAAGAATTATATTTGTAAATTTGTTCTTTTTCATATTATTTACACTTTCGTTTCTGCATCCGTTTCCGTTTCTGCTAAAATTTACTTTTGACATCTGTTTCCGTTTCTGGTTCAGCTAAGACACTTCCGTTGCATCACTATATATTAATCTAGAATTGCTAATCACGCAGTTAATAAGCGTACGGATTCACGTGGACGGAATCACGTGGAGCGGATTTTACGCGCACGATTGGGGTAGTGCTGTTTGCGCATAGCGCGTAATGGCGGGCCTTGTGGGCGGGGTGCTAGTCAGGGCGGGAGCTAAGCGAGCGAGGCGCCTACCAGCACTCGGGCTCTACCCTTAAGGTATCCAGCTCATCAGAAAGTTTCTATTCTCATTAAATATAAAATGAATTTAGTAACTATTTGATACACAATTTTGATAACGGGACCACCTCATCATTATTAAGGATATCCCAAATCACGCGAGATAAGAACAAGGTGAATGTACGCATTATGTAGTGGGTAGGCGTCTTATAAACGGGGGTGGTATGCTATTAAAAGGCATTAAAGAAAAAGGTTTTAGTAGAGTGCTAGTTTGTACAAAGTAAATGAAAGGTGGAATCTAGTGAAATTTACTATAGACAAGACTCGCCTCCGCTCTTGCAGTGTCGCACCCCGCCCTATAACAAAGAAATCCGCTGTGCATTATCGCCCTAGCCCTCTCATTAGCAAACCTTCACAGCTTCGCTTCGCATAATCTTCTTCAATGAAACAGAACCATATCCAAGAGAACTTACTTGAGTCGTATTTATTTTGTCACTGCTGCCTTGTTTGTCTATGGTATCCTCGCAGAAATATAGAACAGAATATATCGCAAGAAGTAGCTTCGCATGGCAAATCAATTTCATAATATATCGCAGAGTCTAATTAAAGGGCTGCAGAACCTCGGAGACAATTAGCAGGCATCGGCTATTTATAGAATAAAATCAATATGTATTGGTTGAGAGGTAGGTAGGTTCGATGTGATGCTTAACTGATGATTAAATATGATAAGTGACACATTTAAAGTAGCTACTTACATATGCTTTGATGCTGGGACTCAGAAGAAGTATCACCGACGCGACGGTAAGAACTCTAGCCAACAGCTGAGACACTTGCGGGCGAGCGAAAGTACCGGAGCAGACTGTTTCGCCTTAACCCCGGCTACCCGTCCGATCAATATGCGCGCGCCTCGAAGATTCTTCTGGAGACTCGCTACTCTCTAACTCTGTTTCAACACATGTGTCACTATACAACGCTGCAAACATGGGCGTCATTTAAAACCGCGGCAAGATATCCAGCAGTGTACGTCGAATTATTTTTTAGAGCGTAATCGGAGTGCCTCGACCTGTTTGTCCTGTAGTTAGCTCTATGTATTCAGCGGGGCGCGCGGCTCTGCGGATTATGTATAGTCGACATCACGTCAAAGTGTACATTCAGTATAGAAATTGCCGTATTATTCACGGCATAGGAACGATACGCAAATCAAATTGCTAACGTCTGGCATACTGTCGTGAGTACCTTTAGATAAATCATGCGCGCGTCTGATACTATGAGTAATATTTGTATAAATCAGTGACTCTCAAACTTCTTTCAATTGCCGCCCCCTGAAGATTTTTTTTACTTTACCTAATATTTTATGTTATTTACTTCACTCCTTTAACACTACAATATAACATTTATTTCGTAAATGAGATAATTATATCGTGCTAAATTATTACTACTATTTTAAAAGAGAATTATTCGCGACTCTAATCTTAGTAATAATAGGGTTTCTTTTTATCACTACATAGTATAATACAAAGTCGCTATCCGCAGGCTGTCTGTCCCTATGTATGCTTAGATCTTTAAAACTATGCAACTGATTTTGATGCGGTTTTCTTTAATAGATAAAGTGATTCTTTATTAGTACATTTCTAATATATCTATTTCTGATCTAGATTTGGTGTATTCGATACTTAATAAAAAAAAACCGGCCAAGTGCGAGTCGGACACGCGCACCGAGGGTTCCGTACAAACCGGCAAGGTGTACAAAGTTCGTTCATTACGACAATCGAGTCATAACTATGGTATTTTTATTGCAAAATGAAATTCATAACATTACAATGGGGAAAGATGGAGGAGCATAAATTTAAGACAAAGATCTCTTTATAGTTTAAGTAATCCTAGGTTTTCGGAATTTTTCCTTTATGTGTGCTATAAAACGTTGCTTCATGCCAAATTTCAAGATTCTAGGTCGACTGGAAGTACCCTTTAGGTTTTGATTCCCTTGCGAGTACTTGCGAGTTTCAAAATATGCAGCTTATATTGCTGTTTCTTTTGATTGCGTTGACATAGAAGTTTGATTTTGTTACAGCTTAAAGGTATTATAGACCTGAGTATTTGGTATGAATTTCAATTTAATACCTCTACGCGTTTATGAGGAAATGGG
Source organism: Scirpophaga incertulas (assembly GCA_036419045.1). NCBI lineage: Eukaryota > Metazoa > Arthropoda > Insecta > Lepidoptera > Crambidae > Scirpophaga > Scirpophaga incertulas. The sequence goes on along the minus strand of CM071626.1, from coordinate 496,774 downwards.
TAGTAAGTTTAAAATTATTAAAAAATATATATATTATGTGATGTAACTTAAAATTTATGGTTTTCGTAATTTTTCCTTTATCTATGCTATAAGACGTTGCTTCGTACCAAATTTCAAGATTCTAAGTTCACGGGAAGCACCCTGTAGGTTTTGATTCCCTTGCAAGTGTCGAAAATTTGCGGCATAAACGGCTGTATCTTTTGATTGCGTTGGCTTAGAAGTTTGATTTTTTCACAGCTTCAAGGGACAGTACACCTGAGTAATTGATATAAATTTCAGCTTCATACCTCCACGCGTTCCTGAGAAAAGGGGTCTTGACAGACGGACGGACAGACGGACAACAAAGTGATCCTATAAGGGTTCCGTTTTTTCCTTTTGAGGTACGGAACCCTAAAATATATTTGTAAATAGTTTTTTTTTATATTATTTATACTTCCGTTTCTGCATCCGTTTCCGTTTCTGCTAAAATTTACTTTTGACATCTGTTTCCGTTTCTGGTTCCGCTAAGATACTTCCGTTGCATCACAAATTTTGACGTTTTCCTCTTTTTTAAACATCATGAGTTTCGTTTCTTTTACATACAATAATGAGACGTAACCACGACTTGCAGCTCATCCTCAGTCGACGCTACACTTTCTTATTATCCAGCATATAGGAGGCACTTTATAATCAATTCGTTCAGTCTCACCCCACTATCATAGTTCTTCTAAATATCTTTTTTTAAAATCAACCATCGATTATAAATTAAACAGTCACGCGAGACTACAGATTCACAGGTCTGTCACCTTTTTCGATATCATACTAGTTTGTGTGACCCCGTTTATACAAACCTGTCTGTGTCTTCAGTGATTACAGACTGCAGCATTCTCCATACTCTGATATAGATTTATGTATCAAATCAATTGCTACAACCCGCTTATTAATGTAATTTTTTTTATTAGTTTCATCTATCACTCATTTATTCAGAACCTATGCATATAATTTACCCATAACGATGAGTAGATTAAAGATTAGATTAGAGAGAGACTAGCATTAATACCGATGTAAGTTTTACACTTTTGCTGTGACCCTTATACAATTGCACAATCATGGACTTGTTCCAGGAAGGAAAAGAATCTACGAATTTGTTCATTTTGTATAATTAGTACGCACATACACACGTGTAAGTATAACAGCGTGTAATAAGGTGTTTAAACTAAGAAAACAAACATTTTTTTTTTGTCCCCCGAGGAAAATGTATTAATTTGCATACCCTGTGGCGAGCCGGCTGTGGCGAGCCGGCGGTTATGTGGGGCTCTCCTCTCCAGAAGAGGGAGGCCCACTAAAAACCTCAGGGATGGCCTTCCTCAGGCATGTAGGGATCCCCCGAGATCTGTGATAGTATCTAAAACAGCGGTAATTACTTACTATCAGGCTACAGCGCTACAAACTGCTATATTCGTGATCAGGAGACGAATTTTCGAAACAATAGAAAACCAATTCGCATTCGAAATCGTGAAGATACGTATTCGAATTACCGAATTCACTATTTCTGAATTCAACCCACTCGTTTTTGATTTCTACTAGTAGAATATCCAACGCTGAAGTGATCTTGACAGTGATCCGTTTCACGTGTGAGTCATCGCCGGATTTTTGTTTTTGTTGTTGTGGTTTTGAATTTTCTGCGTGAAACGGAATTTAATTAAGAATTTGTTCTTAATGACCACACTGAATTCGAGTGATTCAAAAATCTATTTTGTAAGCAGTAGAAATAATTTCGCGCACGATTTGTATTTGTATTCGAATTCCAAATTCACGTATAATGATTCAAAAATACGTGATCAGCTCGTCAAGGAGAACAATACCATCGAAAATTTGGAGTCGATCGCCGCTCGCCAAACTGCCATATTAACTGTGCCATGTACTTTAACGGATATTCTTACGGAGTGAAATGAATGGATGCTTTTGTTTATTAATATATGTTTATCAGTATCGAATTCTGGTCTGTAATGGAATCTCTAAAGAATGCCAGAATCGATCACCGCTATACTAGCTTAATTGACAACATATATAAGAACGCAACCCTTAAGGTAAACCTACCACCTGAGACCCAACCGGTTAAAATTGAAAGAGGAGTCAGACAGGGAGATACTCTATCTCCAAAGCTCTTCACACTAGTGTTGGAGGACATCTTCAAAAGTGTACATTGGGAGGAACGAGGTCTAAATATAGCTGGGAGAAGATTGAGCAATTTGAGATTCGCGGATGACATTGTCTTATTCTCCGACACCCCAGGAGACCTTGAGGCCATGATACAAGAACTTAGTAATGCCTCTAGGCATTGTGGCTTAGAGATGAATCTTACCAAAACTAAGATTATGACCAACTGTACAGACAGAAACACACATATCATGGTAAATAACTCAATCATCGAGAGAGTTAATAAGTATGTCTATCTTGGGCAAGAGGTTGTAATGGGGAAAGAAAATCAGGGCAACGAGATAAATAGGCGTATAAGATTAGCATGGGCGGCCTACTCTAAGCTTGAATTTGTCTTCAAAATGAATTTAAAGGCCGAACAAAAAGCACGTATACATGACCAGTGTATCCTGCCAGTGCTCACTTATGGAGCTGAAACCTGGGTATTCACAAAGGAGATTCTCCATAAACTCCAAGTGACTCAGAGGGCAATCGAAAGAAAACTGGTGGGAATTACACTGAGGGACCGAAAACGAAATAAATGGCCTAGACAGCAAAGTAAAGTCGCTGATGTCACTAAACGTGTGACAAATTTAAAGTGGAAGTGGGCAGGCCATGTCGCTAGAAATCGAGGCTCGTGGTGCAAAGCATTGGTGGAGTGGAGACCGTGGGGCGAGGAACGCCCACAAGGAAGGCCAAAAATGCGTTGGTGCGACGACATTATAAAAACAGCAGGAGTGAAGTGGATCGAAGCCGCCCAAGATCGTCGGAAATGGCATAAAATGAAGGAGGCCTACACCCATAGGGTAGAAAATGGCTAAGAAGAAGAAGAAGAATTAATATATCTTTATCAATATATTGACAAATTCACCTGATAATATATTTTTTGTAATCTATATAATAAAGTCGTATATATGTGAATTGTTTATTAATCATAGACGGTTTAATTTAGTTCCCGTATTCAGCTAAATAATCATGTTCTAGTAAATGCATGAGGCATTAATATAAAATATAGATTACGAAAATTAAAAACCATTGCAATAAACTCGGAATCAATAACTTGATAAGATTAGGCTGTGCTGTATACATTACAACTAATGATGGAAAAAACGTATCTTTGTTGAGATCGGATCATTTGTATCCGGATCAGTACAAAGATTCGAATCAGTAAAGTGCTTCATTTGCATCATTAGTCTTCAAATATTCTGATATATGATACAAAGAGTCAGTGATACAAATGATTCAATATCAATATTTATATCGGAATTAATCGGTTCAGAGTCACTGGTACAAATGAAGCACTCTCAAATGATCCGATCTCAACAAAGATACGTTTTTTCCGTAATTAAAACAGGCAGATGCGATCACTTCGAACTTCCGCTGCTTCTACCGCTAACTTCAAGTGCACAAGCTCTCACTCACGTTAGGAACGACGGTGGACCAATTATGGAACTCGAGTTCAACTGGATCGTTGGACACAACGTGGTGATCTAACGGAGCTATGATCAAACATCGATTCCATTTCAGTACTTAAGTTAACCGGCCAGTGGTGGAGTAGCAAAGGCGTCCATTACACAGGTTTGGGTTTGGGTACCTCGATTTAGGTTTCACTACCCCCTTTTTTTTTCTAGTGGAAATGCACCTTATGTCACCGGACTCTCCGCTCAAAGGGACCAGCCTACCTTCAAACATTAAAAAGAGCATATTCCCATATAAAAGGCCGGCAAATCATCTGTGACTCCTCTGGTTTTGCGTGTGTCCATGGGCAGCGGTTATCGCTTACCATCAGGTGATCCGTATGCTCGTTTGCTGTCATATCTTATAAAAAAAAAACCCACTAAAACCCCTCAGTGTCCTCCAAGCCCATATCAGGGCGCATAGCGGGGTGCGCTTTCGCAATTCTACCGTCACACGCCCACTGGTTTCACTACCCCTAGCATCTGTGTGACGGGGGCACCTTTTTATTTTTTCTAACTCTTAGATTAACCTTAATATTAGCTTTTCGGATGGATTTCCGTTTTTAGATTGGTTCCATATGCTATGGCACTCTGACCCGACAAAATATATATATATATATACTTGGTATTGACTTCCTTACGCTTTGATGACTGCTTTTTGGCAGGCCGGAAGTCTATTTGCAACTGTAGAGAAATAAAATAAACGTTTTCTATATAACTGGATACTAGGTTTTCGAAAAAAAAATACAGTCCTTGATCCTTTTAATGAAACAGACAATAGATTACTTATTGATTCTACATTATTACAAAATGGTTAAATATGTAATACAAATATAAAATAGTTTACTAACTAAAATAATCACAAAATATTCTAAGTAATGTTAAAAATAAAAGTATTTTTAGTTCTACACCATAGATTTTAGTTTGTATGAATCGGTTTAAGAGGGTGGTGCCTTAATTTAAACAGAACTTCAATCCAATTGGTTTTATACCAAATCATATTTTATTCAAAACATTACTACACTTATCTATATAGAAAAACATGTTCTCTATACGGTTCAAGAGTGACATAGTTACAACATTGTCGTTGAATTTCGTTGAATAGTAGTGAAATTCTGTTTCTATCTTCATAACCTTAAAACATATTCGCAAAAAATCAATCCCGATCTTCAAGATATCAAAACGTTGGCGATACAACTATAGGAAGTTAAATATGAAGAAGCTACTTTGAAAACATTACTTATTTAGAACAAACGAGTACATTATCTGTGCCTTTGTAAATGATTTTGGGGCCTCCCTACGAGAACAATTGAAATTGTAATTTTAAGTGTAAATATTGTCATTTAATAGGCATATATTAAATGTTCAAACATCAAACTATACAATTGTTGAGTTGCATAAATCGTACATAAAAATTACGCAAAGAAGTTCTTAAAACAAAGTATCTTAATTCAAATAAAAATAAGTGCTCAAGACATAGCATAAAACATTATTGATTCATATAAACCAGTAATATTGATTCAATAAAAAAAAATAATTCCCAAAACCTTGCCATTCGGCAGCGTTCCCAGAAAACTGAGTCGATCGTTGCTTTGTTTGTATATATACTAGTATATAAAGATTATAAAACTTCTTCGGAAATACCGATTATGGAGAATTTTAATAGCATAGGAAGGTAGCATCCGTTTATTTAGTCGCCATTTGTGCACTATCGATAATGTTTGCTTATGTATTGCAGCGCGGCGTGTGTTACGTTCGTGCAATATCAGAAGGAATCAATATTAGTACATTATACTATATTACTATATTATGAAATACTATACTAGAGTATGCACTATACATACCTACAACGATTGTAACTAGTGCTGTAACGGAGTCTTTCTTAACGGAGGCGGAGGCGGATGCGAAGGCGACGAGTTTCACTTCCGCGGACGCGGAAGTTAACGGAGGCGGAGGCGAAGGAGAAAGATCATCGTCTAATTTGAGTCTGTTTTCTTTATAATATCCATTAATGAAAAATTTTAATATCATGAGGTTACTATTGCTGTCGTCATTTTCAGTTTTCTCTTCACTGTCACTGCGGTTTTTTAATATGTCTATCTGGAAACTTGTACTGCCTGGTTCATTATGCATTGGGTTTAATTATACTCTAGCTTTTTTGGCAACACGATTCGTAACGATTTCGCGCGACGCTCGCGCATTATTTCTCTGTAATTACGCAAATAAATCTCCGTTACAAATCCATAAAAAGTCGGAGGCGAAGGTACGATTTCTTCCGGAACTTCCGCAGTAACGGATGCGGAGGCGAAGTTCCGTTACAACCCTAATTATAAGTACATGACAGAAAGTGATATAAGAAAATTTTTATTCTACTTCAGTGGCTATATTTATGGAGTCGTTATGTTTACACAGAAATCTGCACACTCTTCCTGGCTGGCGAAATTGTTGGCGTTGCCACCGCAGCCCGTGAAGCTAAAAGGTTCACAGCTTTCACGATCTACGTCATAGAACCAGCGTTCGGAGTACGTGCGGCAGAAACCAACATCTAATGGCAGTTCACATATGTCTGAAAGAGAAATAAAACTCTGTCAATACTTCTTTCATTTTATTTGGGTAGACAGCTACAACTGATTATGGCCGTTTTTATATTATTATTATCTGATTGGAGCAATGTATATATCATGAAGTTATATAGAAATTTAAATTTAAAGAACTTTTTTTAAATAGAAAGTATACCTATAAACGTACATATAACACAGTCATTTTGATATTTGTTGATTCGCTTGTCACATAACATTACTATACGTAAATCGCATATCATGCATTGACCTAATGACCAATGTCAAGAGCGAGTCGCCCTGCGGTGTCTACGTGACCAAAAGTGCTGACACCGTTTATTGGATTTTGACCAATGTCAAGAGCGAGTCGCCCTGCGGTGTCTACGTGACCAAAAGTGCTGACACCGTTTATTGGATTTTGACCAATGTCAAGAGCGAGTCGCCCTGCGGTGTCTACGTGACCAAAAGTGCTGACACCGTTTATTGGATTTTGACCAATGTCAAGAGCGAGTCGCCCTGCGGTGTCTACGTGACCAAAAGTGCTGACACCGTTTACTGGATTTTTCCATTTACTACTATACCTCATTTGTGTTAGTTTTAAGGCAATTATTCTGTATCAAACTTCGATCAGAGATAGCGATGGCAAAAGACTCGATGGCTTAACTGTCGCTCCTTGGAAGCTGGGGCGGCCTCTTATCTGGGATGCAACCTGTTCAGATACCCTGGCTCCCTCACATGTATGCAGTACATCCCTAAGTGCGGGGTCTGCTGCGATCCATGCAGAGGGCCGTAAGCGGAGCAAATACAATATTTACATATTTGCTCCGTTTGCGGTAGAAACTATGGGTCCGTGGGGACCGGAGGCAAAAAAATAGTACATGATCTATCAGCACTGTTGATTGAAGCCTCCGGTGATCAGAGGGCTGGCAGTTACCTCTGTCAACGGATTAGTTTGGCGATCCAAAGAGGTAATGTTGCCAGCGTCCTAGGTACTGTTCCCATGGGCCCCGAATTGCAGGACATTTTTTATTTATAGTTTCTAGTTTTTTTTAGATATATATAATTTAGAAGTATTTTAAGATATTTATTTTTAAGGTTTAAATTATAGTTTTAATTGTACTTTTTAATTTAAATACGCGTCATGGCGCTGCTGTCGTAAAAAATAAATTCAACATTAGTTAAAAAAAAAAAAGAGATAGACTTAAGTTTAATTGTGATTTCCTTTATCAAATTCTAAAGTAATTTTGGTTTTTATGACGTTAGTATGGAGCTTTTTTGAGCAATTCGCGTGAGCGCCGCAAATATGTTGATGTATCTTCAAAAGTAATGAGCGCAGACATACTGTTGGTTCTACAATATTTCTCAGGTAAAAGAGTACTCTTATTATATATAGAATTTAAAAAAATTGTCGTCTACACAATTGAAAAATAAGCGCTTATAAAGTGTATCTCTGTCGCGTCGCTAAAACATGTCGGTGAAATGCAATGGGGCGAACAGCAGTTCGGATAGAAAATACCTACGAATAGAAGACAAAATCATTGTTTCATTTCATAATTAAATCGTTTAAGATATTAGTACGTTCAACAAAAAGTGAAGAAAATCTATGGATATGTCCCAATGTTTTGCTTTTTGAAATAGGTAAAATTTATTTGATAGATGCTAACTGGAATACAATTAAAAAACATGCCTATAATTTATAAAAAGAAAGAAAATATAGCAACGTAATGGTAAAAACCGAATATTAAAAAAATACTATTATGTCAGGAGGAAAATACGGAACTATATTTTTCTAGAAAGTATTTCCTCTTTCTAACTCTTTCCTTGTATATTGAGATAATTTAAACTACTAATTTACTTCACTTGATTTATTTACTATGCCCGCGGCTTCGCCCGCGTGAATTTCGGGATTGGGTCTATAGAGGGTTTAGAGTCGTAGCTTTTGACCACGACTACATATGCGCGGAAGTCGGTTTATGGCGCGAAGGTTTTATCGCGCTTCTCGTGTGACTATCCGTTTTTCTGAGATAAAAAATACCGCTAAACCTTACTCAAGAATCACTCTATCTATTGATGAAAACAGCATGGAAATCTGTGCAGTAGTTTTTGAGCGAAGCCTTTATTGCGCATCCCGCGGTATCTGTAGATTTTTCCGGGATAAAAAAAAACCCTATTATTTAATCCGGACTTTTATCTTTATGTCTAAAATTTCAAAGCAATCAGTTCAGTAGTTACGGCGTGAAAGCGGAACAAACAAACGAACAAACTCACTTTCCGATTTATAATATTATATATAGCAAGGATTAACTATATAATTTACCAACTAACCTTTTGATGAGTTATTCTGATTACATTCTTTCGAGTCGCCATCGCAAATAGCCTCTTGCATTGATGGCGTGTCTCCGCATGTTTTTAAATGGCTTTGTACCATTGCTTCTACTTCAGAATTCGCCGCTGTTAAATTATCAACCGGAATTTCCTGACAAAATATTACTAGTATAATATGTTGTTATTACGAGATCACATGTTGTTGCTTGATTTTTACTGTTCACTGCCTGCACTAAGTAACTTTCTCTTTAAAGCTGTATAAATTAATAAACGAGTAACATTTAACATTTAGTAACAGTTAGAAAGAAATTAATAATTTCATAAATTACTACAGCTACTACTTTAGTTAACAGCATATGCATTTCGGTTTAAAATTCAGCAAATTATCTTTTAATAATAAAATAAATAAAAATCAAAATAATCTTTATTCAACATAGACCTTTACAGGCACTTATTGACGTCAACAGACAAAACAAAAAAACAAAGCTTAAAAAAAAAAACAAAAACCTTGTCCGTACGTACGAATAAGGAAAAAAAATAAAAAAATTAACTCGACACCTGTTCGGAAATTGGGAGAGCCTTCTCGAGAAGAACAGGCAAGAAACTCTGAAGGTCTATTTTTTATCTCCTCTTTACAATGTTAATAATTACAATAATATAATATAAAAATACAATATAGTATAAGATACAATCATACCTAATACGATTACAGTCGTATGTATGTTTACATACAAAAATAATACAATATTATAATGTTGTTACCAAACATATTTCGAACAAATCGAAAGTGTCCTCAAAAAAGGCCAGGTCAGAAGTACCCGCAATCGTCGAGCATGTATGAGGAATGTTATGAAAGTAGATGAAGCGAAAGAGATATGTAAGGACCGTAGCAAGTGGAAGGACGTAATCTCTGCCTACCCCCATGGGAAAAAGGCGTGAGTGTATGTATGTATGTATGTATGTTACCAAACATGGCTCTATGAATAGTGTGCCTATTCCCAAATACTGTGATCATTTAGATAGTCACTTACTTCATAATAACCTTTACTCATGAGTGTCTTTTTGATATGGATTTTAAATTTATACAAAGGCAAATCAATGACACCTTGCGGAAGTTTGTTAAACATAGATATACATTTCCCCAAGAACGAACAGCTAGTTTTATGGAGTCTGAACATTGGAACGGCAAGTTTATTTTTGTTTCTAGTATTCACATTATGTAGATCATATATGATAATATGATACTATATAGATTTTCAGTTGTAAAAAATATTATTCGATTAATATTATATTAATATTATTCGATATTGATCCGCAATCTCGCACTGATGCGATACTGCAAGTACCTATTGCTTAAAGAGAAGCTTTTGTAAATTGTATAAGTTATTCACTAAGACCCAGTTTGAACGAAAATATATTCACAGTTACAGAAAGACAAAGGAAAAAGTAACTACGACTAACAAAAATGTAACACACATTACTCGAGTGAAATACTAGAATATATCAGCGCATCATCTTGCTAAGTTAGTTATATAAAATATCAATTAACTAGTAAGCTAGCTTATATAACAAACTTATAGCTAAAGCAGAAAAGAAAAAGAGAAGAGCTTTAGACCCAAATCGAACACCTTACAAAAAAAAAGGTTTTATGCGATGGTTGATGATGATGAATGAAATAAGATAAGTTGGTTGCCAAGCTAAATTAACCCGTTTTGCTTACCTAAACCTTAGCCTTAGTCTTGCATCAAAATTTTTGTGAGACGGTGACCGAAATTTGTAAAAATAAAAAAAATATTTTGTTGAATATTCATAACGAGACATAATTGCGTGTATATCGTGTATACTGTAAGTTATTCAAAAAATGTCAGTCTAATGTTTAAAAACGAGGCATAACTGTGCTTAAGTCTGATCCAATTGCTGTAAGTTACTCAAAAGTTTTGGTTGAATGTTCAAAAAAACGAAGTCTGCTGTAAGTTACTAAAAATGATTTCATTGAATGCTCAAAAACGAAGCATAATTGTGCTTATATCTGACAAATTGTTGTAAGTTACTCGAAATGATTTGGCCTTGTTTGAACGAGGCATAATTGGGCTTCAAATTACAGTGAATTAATCAATCAAATTAAAAACTGAAAATTCAAATATGTTTTGTAAAATAACAGGTATAATTTTCAGATATTTTCGTATAAGAAAAATCTGGCCCAGTTTAAAATTACTACATACATTAGAGGATCAGAGAATAATTATGGACCTTCGTATCCAAAATCTTAAACAACTCAATTGACTGCCCTCCTTTATTGCGCAAGTTCAATTTACGTGTGCCTTACCGATATCCTCGCAACAAAATAACCCCACTTGTAAGTCCACTACGCAAAACGGTATTTGGTTCTAACTCCCCAATAGCTGGAATGTGCAAACTGGAGAATGAGTATAGTGATGTGATCGATATCTTTGCCGATTCACCCAACAGGCGCCGTAGCACGATCTTTGCGCTGTTGCAAGAATAAGTTGTTTTTGTTTTTTAGATTGGGATCTTTAGTTTATTATATATATATGTGTATGTAAACATACATACGACTGTAATCGTATTAGGTATGATTGTATCTTATACTATATTGTATTTTTATATTATATCATTATAATTATTAACATTGAAAAGAGGAGATAAAAAATAGACCTTCAGAGTTTCTTGCCTGTTCTTCTCGATAAGGCTCTCCCAATTTCCGAACAGGTGTCGAGTCAATATTTTTTTTTTCCTTATTCGGACAAGGTTATTGTTTTTTTTTTAAGTTTTTTTTTTTTGTTTTGTCTGGTGACGTCAATAAGTGCCTGTAAAGGTCTATTATGTTGATTTGATTTGATTTTGCTTAGTTTGTTAGTATTGTTTATTCACAATATGTAGTTGATATGCTTTGTATTCTGTAGTCTGTGCTGATTTACCTGCAAGAGTATGTTACATTTTTTTTTTACAATTGGCATAGTTTAAATTTGTACTATTAGCAATGTAAACAAACGTTGGTGAATCTCTATAAATGAATAAATAAAAAATGATGATTTTGTAAAATTGTGGTTTCTTGTGCATTTCACGTTTGATCCCAGCGTAAGCCTTAAACAACCCTTAAGCTTAAGAACCTGATTGAAATCGACAATGTTAGGAGAAGAACTAACAAGATTTCGGAGTTCACAAAATCTTGCAACCCATTTTTGTTTGAGTCTGCGCGTGAGTGCTTCCAGGACGGCTGAGTCTGCGTGCATGTAGTGTCTGGTCCGGATGCGACGGCCACGCCCGCAGTGCGCTGAGCACGAGGTCCACTCGCTCCAGGCAGACATACGACACGGCCAGCTCGGCATGTCCTGTGATATACCAACGCAACTACACTTCAAAGAGGATCTAAAAAATCGGGTGGGGCTGTGCCGGGGCACGCGGCCGTTGGTTTTAACGTGAAACGTCTATGTTAGAGAATCGCTTTTAAAGTAAAAGATTGAAATAAAAAAAACAAGATTGACGGCGTTTTAAGTATTTTAATAAAAAACTCAATGTCACAACAGCAATGTCCGACATCGTTCCACGCGACAAACCTTCCATCCTCACCATCTCAATACTTGGCAGTCCACCACTGTGCGTTTCTCTAGAAACTTTCTGCCTCGCACAGCTAAACTGTGGAATGAATTGTCGCCTGCAGTGTTTCCGAGGCATTACGATATCCAAACCTTCAAGAAAAGAGCGTACTCCCATTTAAAAGGCCGGCAACGCGCTTGTGACTCCTCTGGTGTTGCGGGCGTTTATGGGCGGCGGTAATTGCTTACCATCGGGTGATCCGTCTGCTCGTTTGCCCCCTATCACATAAAAAAAAAAAAAAACAAAAAACAGCAAGCTGACTATATAAGTGAAATAATCACACCACAGTTTTGTTTCTAAGACTAATAGTTTTTTAATTATTAAGGTACGATGATATAGACCTTTTCGTTACGGTCCACTTTTTAAACCTGCTACCCGTATGTTTCGGCGCGATTTTAAAGACGTTTCACGTCAAAAGACATGAGTATAAATAGATACTGTATACAGAGCTCGACGATTGCGGGTACTTCTGACCTGGCCTTTTTTAGGACACTTTCGATTTGTTCGAAATATGTTCACCTAGGTCTTCCTCGTCCCGTATCTCCACTCATTCCAGCTTCATAAATCCTTTTGGTCAGTCTACTTTCATCCATCCGTTCCACATGCCCAAACCACCCAAGCATCCCTTTCTCTATTCTTGTCACGATATCCTCATGAGGAATGTTATGAAAGTAGATGAAGCGAAAGAGATATGTAAAGACCGTAGCAAGTGGAAAGACGTAATCTCTGCCAACCCCCGTGGGATAAAGGCGTGAGTGTATGTATGGATGTATGTATGTATGTATACAGAGCTTGCGCAACGTTATTTCAAATAACACTGTTGTGGTTATATCGTTTGATTTGGAATATTTAGTAAAAATTAATAAGGAATCTAATCCAACATTATAAAGAGGAGAGATTTGTATTTTTGTATGTAACGAATAAACTCAAAAAGTACTGGATCTATTTTAATAATTCTTTTTCCATTAGAAAGCTACATTATCACTGAGTAACCTTTTTTTTCTTTTTTTTTTGTTCCCCTGAGGATAATGCATTAAATTGCATACCCCGGCTGTGGCGAGCCGGCGGTTATGTGGGGCTCTCCTCCCCAGAAGGGGGAAGCCTACCCACTAAAAACCTCAGGGATGGCCTTCCTCAGGCATGTAGGGAGCCCCCGGGAACATCAAGCCACTTTCGGGAACCCCCAGCTTCCGCTCCCCTGCCTAGACGGGAGCCCTCCTCGGGGGACGCTACCTACCTCCCCCGGTCTCCTCCACCGACGACGCCCCCCGGCCACGGAAGGGGCGTGGTCCATCCCGGGATCACTGAGTAACCTAGACTATATTTAGTACTAGATTACTATAGAAATCTTTTGGAAAGTCTTATTAAAACCAATCGAAGGTGTAAAAAAATTTGCCATAATATGGCTTTCATGGCATACGCTGCGAAGAGTAATGTCTACCCGTGCGAAGCCGGGACGGGCCGCTAGTTTTTACTTGGCTCTGTCCTTTCATGATGCATAATTACGTAGATTTAGAAACTGCTAACAAAATAAACCTCTAACATGCTGCTGAAGAAATGCGAAACTTCATGTATCCCCGTGGAATTATATGGAACGGATGGATGAAAGTAGACTGACCAAAATGATTTATGAAGCTGGAGTGAGTGGAGATACGGGACGAGGAAGACCTAGGCGAACATATGTCGAACAAATCGAAAGTGTCCTCAAAAAAGGCCAGGTCAGAAGTACCCGCAATCGTCGAGCATGTATGAGGAATGTTATGAAAGTAGATGAAGCGAAAGAGATATGTAAGGACCGTAGCAAGTGGAAGGACGTAATCTCTGCCTACCCCCGTGGGAAAAAGGCGTGAGTGTATGTATGTATGTATGTATGTATCTACTTTTTATTTAGTTCATATACAATGGTCAACTTAATGTTTAAGACATTTTATGACAGTAAAACTTGTAGGTAACGCAGAAAACAAAGTGGTAAATACCCATGCCCAAATATTTATTTTAAAAAAACATTAGGAGCAATTTTTACACCTAATCATTGATAAATGAATAGTAATAAACTAATATAATACTGTATTATAATAGATAAGATTTAACAATAACAAATTAACAAATATGATACATCATTAACCAATAACAAAAAAACAATAGCGAATTATATACGTACTCGTATAACATAGTCTGTTTAGTTTAACTATACAGTGTGTTATCGTTAAGTGTTCATATGTGATAATGCCGTATTATAAAAATAAAAAAAAAAATTATTAAAACTACGTTGCTTAATGAGTGAAATGACATGAAAAACATTGAAAAAATCCAGATTCCTAAAAAAACTACACTTTACACCCACCAAACATACATATAGTACGAATAGCAAGGTAAGAGTTAAAGATCGCAACTTATGACATTAATAAGTTGCCTTTATATCACAATGTAGAAATTATTTCGTGCAATGATGTTTGAAAACCGATAAATAATTGTCGTGCATGACCATAAAAATTTGCTGCAAAAAAGTTGATTTTATCATATACTAGCTTCCGCCCGCGGCTTCGCCAGCGTGAAATTAGTTTTTGTCAATACTGGTCCCTTATGTCTAAGGTACCAAGGTTCATGGTGTTATCTTCAATTCAACCCCTATTTCACCCCCACACTGGTAAAAATTTCAAAATGCTAGAACAAACGATTTTTTGTTTCTTATGACGTGATATTTGACGAACTTGCATACTAACTTTCAACCCTTATTTCACCCCCTAGCTGGTCAAGATTTCAAAAATACTAGAACAAATGTTTAATGATTTCTTATCAAGTGATTAAATATAAAGTTTCATGGTTTTATCATTTAAAATTAAGAAATCCCAAACAAACTTTCAACTTCTATTTCAACCCCTTCATCCCTTTTTTCGAAAATACCTATGAAAGGTAGCCTATGTTCTGTGTCAGAGTCTATAGATTGTCTGTAGCAAATTTCATCAAAATCGATTGCGAACTATAAGCAGGAAAGCGTAACAAACAGACTGACAGACACGAGTTGATTTCGCATTTATAAATATGCCATTAATTTGTATCTATTAAAAATTGTAGACAGAAGTATTTTTTGGGCAACTTTAATTTGTTTTCATAAGTCAATTTATTACAATCTTAAGCATCCTTTAACAATAGTAAAATCTATTGTTAAAGGACTGTTAAAGGAGTCGTGGAACAGTATAACTTGTTTTTATCGATAAATATAGCATATCCAAAGGAATAGTAATAAATTTCATTCGACTTTAGGTGTCCGTCGCTTGACGAATCTTATTAAAGAAAGTTTATCTGCAGTAGTGTTTATTCTATATAGGGCTTTCGTTGGACGTTGAATCGAGCTTTTTCGAGTCGATATTCTAGTGTAGTGTTGGAGATAAAATTAAATTAAATATAAATTAAAAATAAATACGTACAGAATAAAACCAGTCGTTATTAGTCCATTTTCTGTAAATGGCTGGCCTGGAAAATAACAATTTATTTATTATTTCAATTTAGATTTTCTGTCTGTATTTTGTTATATAATTGTATTTATTATTACAGATTTTTTTTTCAGATGGAACCGCAGATGTTTGTTTTATGTAACCTTAAGTGTATTTGTAAGAGGTCAGGTTAGGTCAAAAGGGAAATCATTTGAGTGGGAAGGGTTTTAATATGTTATTTGAAATGCCGTTTGAAATAGGGGCGCTAAGGGTCTGAGATTTTCAATTAACGTTCGGACCTCATCTTTCCACCACAATGCGTTTTTCCAGGAATTTTCTGCCACGCACTACTAAACTGTGGAATGAATTGTCGCCTGCAGTACTTCCGAACTTCATATCGAAACCTTCAAAAAAAGGGCATATTCCCATTTAAAAAGCCGGCAACGCATCTGCGACTCCTCTGGTGTTGCGGATGTCTACGGGCAGCGGTTATCGCTTACCATCAGGTGATCCGTTTGCTCGTTTGCTGTCCTATAAAAAAAAGGGGGTGTGGCTGTGTTATGGACACGGCCGTTGGTTGTACGTGAATACGTCTCGTAACGGGTAATAGTACGAAGCAAAATGGCCTTCAAATTGGTGGGGCTCCCCTCCACCGCGCGCGATGTGTTATAGTCTTTACTGGGCGTAATAAATCCTTTGATCCTTTAGCTATCCAGTGGTGTAATTGGAATTTGGATGGGGATGATAGATATGTAGCTACAACAGTAAACTGTATCCCCCGATTTTGTTATCATTCGATTTTTTGATTTGCGTCCCTATGGAAGCAATTTTAAAGACGTATTCACATCAAAATATTTCGTGCTGGAGACGTGGTGGACGGGGGAGAGACTGAGAATGAGTGAGGAGTTGACGTGATTTTTTCGATTTTCGAGTTGATTAGTTAAATGGATCGGGCGGGAATGGGCAAGTATTGGGCCTCGAGACTGTTGGGTAGCCATTTAGGCTTTATGATATTATTGAAAGTCGTGGTGTTATTGGGGTTGCGAAGGGTTGGCATAGGGGCAATCGAGGTCAGATTTAAAAGCTCTCGCGAGTGGCTAGTAGGCCACGTGCGAGAGCGATATGCCTTCGAGAAGCGATTGGCACTGCGAATTCCGAACGACCGCTCCACGGCAGAGGGCGCGGTGCAATTTGTTTTTTTTTTTGATGGACCTATGCTGAATCCTCAGATGGCTATGTTCAACTTTGCAATGAGTGTGTTTGTGGAAGATGCTTGAACAGAAGGTTCGACGACTAGCCGACTAACGACACCGGCGACAGTTCCGGAGTCGTTAGAGTCGAAACAAAGGGTGTTGACGCAACTTGAGCACGCCGTCTAATGGTTCGAATGCTCAAGATATATAGCTCAAGATATATAGTATGGGTGAGAATATACCCGGCACGTAACAGTACCGGTATATGTTTGACGAGTGTGTAGCCCGGTGAGTGAGCAAGAGACGTGGGTGTGTGGCCGGCCCGGAAGGGAAGTATCAGGCGGATCGGATAAGAATTATTTATTTTAGTTATTGAATTCTATTGCTTACTAGCGGACCCGACAGACTTCGTCCTGTCAAAAAGATTTGTACAGTGGCAGTTTTTTGTTCCTAATTATCTTATAGATAATGTCGCATAGCCAACCAAATCGCAAAAAAAGTCTAAATGACCTATTACATTTTGTGGCTATTCAGTTTTGGAACGTGACATTAAATCCTCCAACGATGTATTCTGTGCTCCAACGCACGCACGCATACTGTTTTGATAGATATGATTGAATTTCAACTATATGTAGCGTTAATAAAGCGCAAATTGACTCTTTGATGTTAGGAACATACCTTCATTGCTTAGACAACAGTGAGTGCTTGCAATATGAACTTTACACAATAACTATAAAGCTCAATTCGACTGTACGTTTTAGTTCGAAAACGTTTGCATGGGAAAATAAGAGGGCTGTTTTTAGGATATTTCCGATAATTATTCGAATTTCCCTCATTGTAAAAACCTCCTTGAACTTCAACGAACATTAACTAAAAAGAATTGGCCAAATTGGTCCAGGCGTTGTTGAGTTATGAGCTTACCAACACATTTTGCGGTTCATTTTTATATATAAGATTTAACGTATGTCAGTTACTTGTAGCAGGGGCCTTTGTCGCAAAGCATCGTCTGGCTGAAAGGCGTGCGTCCACGGGAATTCACGTGACAGAGTTTGGTCCGCTTGAGGTTCAGGTACCGGCGGGTGCGCACGCGAATCCCGCAGCCCTCGCACGGAGACCACTCGGACCACGGCGACACGGCGCACGGTCCCGTCATGTCTGCCGCATCCGGTTCGTAATCCGATACAGCACTAGCATGACAAAAATATGAATTTTACTCTTGACTATCTTAACACAACATATTTCGATTCTGACACGCTGTATAGTTTGTAAATGAAAAAAAACATTAGAAATGAATGTATGTTGTTATTGGTTTGCCTTAAATAAAAAAAAAATTAAGATGACATGATAGATGTCAGCCATCTTCAAAAAGATTCTTTCGACGTTGCTTTGAGTGTGCTCAAGAAAAAAGACCAAACTCAATTCTCAAAAATCATTTTAATCAAATAATGGAAAAGAAATAAATTACAAAATTAGGAAGAAGGCCGACGCAATTAAATAAATAAATTAAGCCGTAAGTAAAAAAACAGGAATTCTTTTAAACATGTTCCTCGTGATAAACCTCTCAAACATTCTATCTAACCATATCTTTTCTTTAATCTTTTATGGTCCAATACCTAATTATCACAGCTCTTAAAGCTTAAATTAATTAATAACTTTATAATGATTAACTAAGAATAACCTCGAGAAGGACATTTTTTGCATCAAGAACTTCAATCAATGTGACGGAAAAACTCGCAAGAGTTTATGTTGTGCCTTTACAATTTTTTTATGTATTGTATTATATAAATAAATAAAAAAAAATCCCTAGTGAATTTATTTATTTATTACAGTACTGCTACATGAAACATTTTAAAAGCACAAAAAGTAACTTATATATATACAAAATGTTTTGATATGCATCACAATAATAGCGTACATATAACATTCGCAATAACTACCTACAATTTAAAATCAATCACTAACAGGTAATTACCTGTATGTAAGTACATAACACCGGCAAAATATTATTATACTTTTTTATAAAAAACCGAAACTCCGTCACCAAAAACATCAAGATCGGAATTTTTTTGGATAATAAATTATAATCAGAAGAAATTTTTACCAAAGGCGACTGCAAGCCGAGATCGGTGCTGGCCATCGGAACAAAGAATAATTTATGTATGCGACATTTGGGGTAACTGTAAGGCACTGACTACGACACGCTTGGCGTTAAGTCACCACAAGTTAGACATCCATTAATTCATTTATTCAAGAAAACCCCGTTCAACGTCATTCTTCTATTATGAAGACTCATACTTTTAAAACGAATTGTGAAAATCTTTTACTAACATTTAGACATAAGCAAAACATTATTAACTAATGTCTAAAAATATCAATTACCAACATTAGAATTATAAAAATAAGGTAATGGAAACAAAGACTTTTATTTATTTATTTTACTTGCAGTGAAGTCTTGGTCCGTCGCAAGTGGTGTGCTCGCTGAGTGGCACGCGGCACTGAGCAGCTTTCGCGCGGCGTGGCCAAAGGTAGTAGCGCTGCCGCACAGTGGTTCCGCGACCGCACGTCACGCTGCACGGCTCCCACTGGCTCCACGCGGAGGTAGCGCAAGCACTGTCCTCGTCACCGGGCGCAATGTGGCCACTCCAAGGTATCGCGGGTGTACTATCTCTCGAATCTGCACCGAAATCATTAATTGTGAACTAAAAACGAGTAAAGCTATGTACTGTTCTAACTTAAATAAACTCAATCTGTTGTAATAAGTTTTTGATTAAACACTAGCTGGGAATGTTTGCGTAACACAATACGCATAAGAAAGAGTTGCCTTACAGTCAGGACCATGGTATCGGAATAAAGTTGGGAAGTCGAGTATCTGAGAGGTTTTCTGACCATGACCTTGAGTACTGCTCTCTGAGCTCTCTCTAGAGGCAAAACGATTGTTTTGCCAGCACCACCCCAACAGTAATGCAGTAAGACAGAATAGACTGGCATAAACAGGATTAAACTAATTTGAGGGTGTTGTCTTCAGCTATTTTATTTATATTCTTGAAAACATATATTAGTTTTCATACCCTTGTTATGAGGGATTTTATTTGATATTCCCTTTTTAGTAGTTGGTCAATGTGTATGTCAAGGTATTTTATGGTATTGATCCTTGTTATTTTTAGATAGCTACACTGGTCTGCAGCTTTTGAATATTGATGGACAGTAATATTAACATATTTATTAGTTGGTAGTCACAAATTTAGTTTTAGCCACGTTTAGTGTAAGTTCCTTGCTAGCCACGTTAAAACAGTGGAAATAGCATATTCAGCATTCAGGTAAGCTTCGGCCCAATTTGGCCCATCAATCACCAGCGCTGTATCATCCGCATATGTAATAATTTTGCAATGGGGTAACAGGAGACCACACAGATCGTTAATATAAATTTTGAAAAGAGTGGGTCCCAAAATTGAGCCCTGCAGCACACCAAAGGCCAAAACCTCAGGGTCACTAATATACTCGCCAATGTTTACCGACTGTGTACGATTCACAAGATAATCCTTAATTAGTAATTATGGAAGTCCACGTACTCCAATTCGTTCCAGTTTACCCGAAAGAATCGGAATGGATACTGTATCAAATGCCTTACATAAATTCAAAAACAGTCCCATACATTTATGCCTATAACTTAACTATTTGTTTTGGTAACGCACGCGTTTTTTATGACCCGCTTTACATATTTAAAACCGGTGGAATTACATCAAATTTACGAGCAGAGGTGTTAAAAAATATTTAACACCATATAACAATAGCCACTTACCAGAAGAGGAACATTTTTTCTTAAGCAATAGCAACCTGTTGACAATAAGCTTTGCAAAAGGTCGCATCTCATTGGTAGTACTATAAAATGGCGATTCTGTGTTGTTGGGCCAGTTTGGTCCGAGAGCTCGAATTGGTGCCGGTGGTATGGTGGGCAGTCGTCGTGACTGCAATAAAATAAAAAATAACTTCAATTTCTAATTTTTATAAGTAATATTTGATAATAAAATAGATATCTCTTATGTAAAATATTACTTCGGGCTGTAACAGTATTATAAAATAAGAAAAGTAACTTTGCCTTTCTATCTGTTCTGTTGTTATCTATATGTTGCGTATACATAATTTGGTGACCATGAGGGGAATTATTAAGTCAATAGTTAGATCAATAGTACCTATCATTGATCACTACAGCAAAGTTCACACCAAGAATACGTGTCAGGAAGTTTAAAGTGGCTTAGCCGCACCAGTGAGCAGCTAAAGCAGCATAGTCAAGAGATAAATGCCCTTTCTTTCCTATTTCCTCCCACCATTTTCCTCCAACCTGAAATAGGTTATAACACACCACATATTTCGACCCACGAAATTCATCAATATCCAAAATGGACCTATCAGATATCAAAATCTATTATTAATCATCGCCATATCATTGCTTATTATTATTTAAATGATATTGTGTCTAAATAATCCATAATTTCGTGAATTATTTGCATAATTTTCTCAGATTCAAATTACCTAGATACATTTTTTTAACTATTCACTGCTATTCTTTTAATCATAAATTCTTATAAATCTTTCATAAATCGGTTAGTCTTTTCTGTATAACATTATTTCCATGTGTTTCGTAAAAACAAATAGATTTTACAAGTCCAAGAATAAATAATTACAGTTAACAATATTTTACTAAGTCCATTGATGTTCTATTTAATAATAGTTAATACTTGTATTGTAAAGTGAATTTTATTTGGCAATATATACTACTTTTCGTTGCACACACCATTTGTACCTATTAGGACGGGTACCGCAAGTGTTCTTGTTCCGCTTAGTGTTGTCAGAGCGAGAAACATGAGCTTTTTGCATTGAGCATTTACTTTTCATACTTACGTAATTACACAGATATAACGTTTTCATTGCGAATAAAGGGTGATTAAGATGGCAACTGACGAAACTATGAAATCAGCTAAGGGAATTGGTAATAGTGTAAAGGGACAAATTAAAAAAAATAAAAATCATCTAAATACATTTGACGCGCAAATCACGTTGTTTCGAAATAGCAGAGTTGAACCTAAAGCTCACCAAGATGAGACTTCATCAGTTAAATACGACCATTTGCAAGGTGAGATTGAGGTGTTGAATTTTTCTAATTTGTCAACTGAACTCGATGAACGGAGAAGCATTAATACTGATATTACTACTAACATAGCTACTGTCGAATCTATAATAGAACACAATAAACAGCTGGAAGCAAAACAGAGCTGTGAATCTTTGTGACATAACGACTCGCAATATTTGCCTGATCATTATGACGTTGGAATCAGATTGCCACAAATAAACATAAAAATAATTATACCACCGCATGTTGCAGATCTAACAACAAAATTGGTTCAGTCGTTTTCTCGTGTCAGCGTAATTGATAGAGGTCAATTATTCGTACACTTCCACGTGAAAGCGACTGAACTGATTTTGCTTAAATTTGGTATGGAGATTGATTGACACTTGGAGGAGGATATGAAATATTTTTTACCACGTGGCAATATTTCTTTAATGACCGAAAGCTAATTAAACAACATCAACTCTTGTCTAATTAGGAAATAGTTTCAAATGCAGATTAGGACTAAGGATAATGCTATATCTATTTCCTAAAACAAATCCGGTATATCTCGGGGATCTTTAATCATACGTTCTTGTAAATAATATCCTGAACTGTAAACAAAAAGAAACTAGCGTGGTTTCTACTAACACCAAATATCCAGACTTATTGCATCTATAATCTAATCAGTACCTTATTCTAAAAATAGTTATTACGTGGCAATAAAAATATTTATCAAATTAAATGGGAGCTTTACAAAGTTAGTTATTTCGAAACTCAAGAATAAAAACAGGACAAAATTTTGTTTTTATTCTGTTGTTAAGTAATTTGACAAATTATAGACAAAATATATAATTTACTATTAACAAAATCAAATTGACTAATTTTGTATACTGTAATTTCATTGAAGTAAAGTTTAAATTAACTTTTTTTTTTTACAACATGAAGCGTTGGATTTTATATTAGTATTAAATTTTAGTCAGACATTTAAAGTTTATGATTATATTTGTTAGCCCCATTTTAATTATGTAACATTGTTTGGGAATTTAATTTATGTTTACCTTTGTTATGCATATTCTGATGAAATATGCGGTTTAATTGAATTCATTTTATGCTTAAATTTTATCATATTTCATGTAAAAAATGTTACTTACACACTTAACAAGAATGAAATAGACAACATCGAACTTATTTTTCCCAGAAAAATGGTCGGAATGACGACTATTAGTAATATCGCGAGTTCTGGGAAACTTCAAGATAACAGCAGAAGTTTGTTTGATCGCCTAAGATTTCTGCCAAGCTTGTACAATTGATTTAAATAGAGGACAACATTGGATAAATTCTTGATATCGAAAATTCCAAATAATACAAAATACACAAATCATGCTTTGTGAATTAAGAATAACAAATATTTTTATCCGTGTCAAGCTACATGCACAACTTACCAAATAAGTGATGCCTTCATCTGTACCCACGTCGTACGGATATAAAGGTATAGTAATTGAACGAGTCCACTTGCAATTTAGATTACATAATTCTAACGCGGAAACACCCACTATCCAGTCTGGAGAAGGAGATAACTTCGACACAAGTGAGACTAAATGATTGATTGCATCGACGTGAAAAACAGCAGCGGTGCTCACGCTATCATTACGATCAACTTGCTCCCAACTTATGCCCTTCGTCTTTATTATGGTTCTTATGTAGTCACTCTATAACAAAATATCATTAATTATTGTTGTTTGTTAGATATTTTCATTCAAAATCAAAATCAAAAAATCAAAATCAAAATAATATTTATTCAACCTAGACCTTTACAGGCACTTATTGACGTCAACAAACAAAACAAAAAAAAAAGCTTAAATAAAAAAAAACAAAAACCTTGTCCGTACGTACGAATAAGGAAAAAAAATATATTGACTCGACACCTGTTCGGAAATTGGGAGAGCCTTCTCGAGAAGAACAGGCAAGAAACTCTGAAGGTCTATTTTTTATCTCCTCTTTTTCAATGTTAATAATTATAATAATATAATATAAAAATACAATATAGTATAAGATACAATCATATCTAATACGATTACAGTCGTATGTATTTACATACACATATAAAATAATACAATATTATAAATAATGTTGTTACCAAACATGGCTCTATGAATAGTGTCCCTATTCCCAAATAGTGTGATCGTTTAGATAGTCACTTACTTTATAATAACCTTTACTCATGAGTGTCTTTTTGATATGGTTTTTAAATTTATATAAAGGCAAATCAATGACACCTTGCGGAAGTTTGTTAAACATAGATATACATTTCCCCAAGAACGAACAGCTAGTTTTATGGAGTCTGAACATTGGAACGGCAAGTTTATTTTTGTTTCTAGTATTCACATTATGTAGATCACTGTTTTTATTGAATTTATTACAGTTTCTATATACAAAAACTAAATTATCATATATATATTGACTAGCTAAAGTTAAAATATTAATTCTTTGAACAATTCTTTTAGGGATTCTCTAGCCCGTAAACAGTAAATAGCACTATAAACAGTAAATAGCACAATAGCACATTAAGCTCCATATTTGTCAAAAACCGGCCAAGTGCGTGTCGGACTCGGATTTGGGGTGGATTGCTGGCAGCCGCTGTTTTAGTCATATCAGGGATCGTGGAACTAAATTTATTGGTATGCTATCTTTTTTATAACTATCACCACTTTGACACTGGCTAAATGTGCAAAGCAAAGCCATGAAAAAATAGTAAAAAAACCGGCCAAGTGCGTGTCAGAGTCACGCACAAAGAATACTGTACCATTGATTTATGAAATTAAAGGAAGCGGTTTACGATATACGAGGTATTAAAAAAAACTAATTACTAGATCTCGTTCAAAACGATTTACGTCATATGTTTTTTTTTTAGATTTTTCATTTTCTTATTTTAGAAATTAGAGGGGAGGGGGACACCATATTGTTTATCACGCCCATCAACACCGCCTTCAGCGGGTCCATTCCGGGATATCAGTCCATATTGGCAGAGGACACGTAGACCACGACATGTCCTAAGCGACCCCCCTAATCAATTAACGCAGGACCTTCTAGACCTGCAAGCGGCGGCGTCTGAGCTGTCGCCTCACTTGTCACCCTCTAACCGGCAGCCTTCGCTTAGCCACGGGTAGGTTCCCGTCAATACAGGCCGGTCCCACTTTGGAGAGCCGTGCCTTCTTCTAGCGCTTATGCCCTCCCCATGGGGCAGTGCTAACCGTGCCTCTCCTGAGGTGCGGCTCTCATCAATAAAGCCAGTAGGGTCATTAAGACCAAAGGCTTAGGCTGAGTTTACTCGGTAGGTCTGGTGGGTCGAGCCGCCTCGATTCACCAGGAGTCCGACATAATCAACGCATCCCTGCTTGCCTGTTGCGTTGGTATCCATGACGGATTCTCAGCCTCCTCTCCTGAGGAAAAAAAAACGTCTGTCACGCAAACTATTCGGTTTAAATATTTCAGAGACTTCGATATCATTTTTGAAGACCTTTCCAGAGATACCTTACACGTATGTGTTTGAAGAAATAAAAAATTGAGTGTCAGTTCTAAGTATCCCCTATATAATATAGGGGAGCTCCCAATATTTATTATAGTTTTTTTATTATTTTTGCATTAAAATCTCAATGCGGTTCACAGAATACATCTACCTACGAAGTTTCAACAGTATAGCTCTCATAGTTTCAGAAAAAAATGGCTGTGACATATGGACGGACGGACGGACAGACAGACGACGAATCTAAGGGTTCCTTTTTGCCATTTGACTGCGAAACCCTAAAAATGAGAAAGAATCTATTCTGACATTATTGACTTGAAGCATTAATATGTTATTAATATTAATACCACTTACTTTAGCTTTTAACTCTTTTTCAATTGCAGTTGTAGAGCCAGTTTCAGCTAACTTCCTTAAGCCCAAAGCCGCAGTTCTTCCTTCTTGCCAAAATCTGAAACGTCCTGCGTGCGACGCTCCAATGATTTCCCCGAATTGCGAATCTTTTCGGGCTGCTTCCGGCGGAAGTGCGTGTCGATGTATATGCTTGGACCACGTACTCACAAATATCACCTAATATTAATAAAATAAAACTATATAATAATAATAATAATACCAAAATAGCTAAATATACAGACTTATCAATTGAAATTAAAAAACAATGGAACCTACACTTAGTCAAAACCATACCAATCATTCTTTCAACAACTGGAGTCATACTTCGCACTTTACAAACAAACTAGGAATCATTAGGCATACAGAAATATACGTACATCCTCTTGCAGAAAGCTGCGATACTGAACACCTGCAGAATCGTGAGAAAATTCCTGTCTTTATAGACAGAAGTTTTCTCATAATAAGCTCCTCCTATTTGTTGCTTGGCACAATGCCCGCAGAAATGGCAAATACACCCCATTCACTTGGAAGATAAAGTTTAAAAAGAGTGAAAATTATAATAATAAATCAATTTATTTCTCTTTAGATACTTACATTATTTTTGATTTTAACATTGTGATTTTTTTCATTTTCGTATAGACAGTTTAAAACTCAGTAGTTACCGACTAGCGACAACCTCTGTTAATCTGTCGCAACCTTTCACATTGTATTGTTAAAAAACAGTGTTAGAAGTACACAACCAAATATAACCAAAAAAAGAAAAATAAAAGCTGAGTAAATACTAATAATAAAATAGGCGCTCCATCCGTGCATCTATGCTATGCTACCAGGGATTGCCGCATAAGCAGCCATTCACGACATTTATTTCGAAAAGACTGTAGCGAAAATGAATCCATTCGAATGGATGGTGGCAAATTATTCCATATTTTGGCAGCAGCATACTTAAAAGAACCCCTGGTAGATGACAGTTTTATGATGGGAAGGGACAATTGGCGACCTCTATCTCTGAGCATTGATAGACGAGACGTAACTGTCAATTTATTGCGCAAATATAATGGTGTCCCTTTTCGCAGCTATTCGTGCAAGAAACAAATATATTCATAATACATTGAAAATAAATAGAATAAAAGTATCTTTTGATTTAATATATATTCATTGTCATATAACCAAACAACTCATTCGAAAGGCAGACATCTGATTGAAATAACAAAAACAAATCGAATACACTTGTTTAAACTGTCTTAATGATATTTAAACTTTAGACTTTAATAATAGTATTGAAAAAATGTATGACGTTTATATTTAATGTGACATACATATGTTATATAAGAATAAGTTAAAATTAAGGAGTTCGCTCCCCAGGACATAACAGATACAGTCTCATTTATACTCACTTCATATTTTGCTTCGTCACAAGCGCAGCAGCGGTCAAGAATGTTCGGAGTCTTGTAAAAGTTGGCGGGTTGTTCGGACGCGGCGCATATTTTCCGAGCAAGTTCGGAGCTGAATTTAGATTCCGCTGCATATACCCGGGCACACAAGCGTACACATGAGTTCTGCGGTTGAACTGGGCTAGCCCAGATTACCTGAATAGTTAAATAACTTTAACTTACTTAACTGCTGCTTATTAGTAATGAGCAAATTGCATACTCCGGCTCCGGAGAGCCGGCGGTTATGTGGGGCTCTCCTCCTCGATGGCCTTCTTCAGGCATGTAGGGAGCCCCCGGGAACGCTAAGCGACTTCCGGAAACCCCCAGCCTCCTCTCCCCAATGCAGGGGAGCCCTCCTCGGGGGAAGCTATAATACCTCCCTCGATCTCCTCCACCGACGACGCCCCCCGGCCACGGGATTGTGGTTAATAATTAATTAGATTAAGCCTAGTAGCTAACGTTCATCAAAATGATGTACATCTTATAAATATTTCTCGACATTAACTAACCTTTTTGTATATTCGCGTTTCTCAATAAACTTAGTCATGCACCTTAGTTGGTACTTTCTTTAACGGAACTTAAAGGAAAAATGTGTTGACGGATGCTTGTCTTAAATATTTGCTACATCGACACAAGTATTTATATTTAGAATATGCTACATCGACACAAGTATTTATATTTAGAATATGCTACATCGACACAAATATTTATATTTAGAATATGCTACATCGACACAAATATTTATATTTAGAATATGCTACATCGACACAAATATTTATATTTAGAATATGCTACATCGACACAAATATTTATATTTAGAATATGCTACATCGACACAAATATTATATTTAGAATATGCTACATCGACACTAATATTTATATTTAGAATATGCTACATCGACACAAATATTTATATTTAGAATATGCTACATCGACACAAATATTTATATTTAGAATATGCTACATCGACACAAATATTTATATTTAGAATATGCTACATCGACACTAATATTTATATTTAGAATATGCTACATCGACACTAATATTTATATTTAGAATATGCTACATCGACACAAATATTTATATTTAGAATATGCTACATCGACAAAACTATTTATATTTAGAATATGCTACATCGACACAATATTTATATTTTTGATATAAGTGTAAATTAGGATTATTTATTTGCTGAAAACGTAGAATTTGATTCAAACGATGATCTTTCTAGATAGGTACAGTAAATGTCGAGAAAGCATACCATAATAAAATGAGAAACCATCAGATCATTCCTCACATGCATCCTGATAAATCAGGCGAGTTATTTATTTAGCTTCTATCGGTAATATGTTACATATTATGTGCCATAATGGCATTTAGTCTGAAAATGATCTACTAAAGTGAAACTGTATAAAGACATTGCATAAATAAAAATACAATACAGATTTTGGTTTTTATCACTGGTATCGAATGCAAATCAAGATCCAATTCTCATCTGGTTTTGAAAATCTTGTGATACCCAAAAATACTATGATAAGTAAATAAACTATTGTTTGTGCTTCTACAACATAAAACATATGACTGACAAATAGAAAACATATGATAAAAACTAGTACAATAATTGCAATAAGTTAACAGCGATATTGTTTTGAAGAGTTGAATCTACCAATCAGAAACTCTTAATGTTATAACAGCACATCATGATTGGCCAGTTCAGTTAGTTTTTCCTTTACTAAGAGCTAATAAAAACGTTTCTTTTAGAAGTGTTTAAGTAATACCTGCACATCTGTCTTTGCTTGTGATGTTGCATTAGTGAGTGCAGACTGGCACCTCTCGTGTGGCTTGCTCAACTTGTCCTTAGGTTTGAGCGTACCCAATGGAACGTTGGAGTCATAGGATTCAGTTTTATCAGTTGCCACTACTGGTTCCACCCAAAATTCAAATCCAGTAAAATGTATTTGTCCACTTCCAGTATTCATGCCTTGTAACGTCACTAAAAATACACGCCACAAAATTAAAATATCTACCCACCATTCGTTGAGTGTCAGCTAAGTTTTATATATTCGGTTTGATTTGTTTTTCTATGAAACTAATTATTTCAAGCGCTATTTTTATACAGAATAAGGCAGCAAACGAGCAAACGGATCACCTGATGGTAAGCGATAACCATTGCCCATGGACACCCACAACATCAGAGGAGGCACATATGCGTTGCCGGCCTTTTAAATGGGAATATGCTCTTTTTTTAATTTTACGGCGACATTACCCAAAACTGTTAACACTTCTGTATAAAGTAACTAAATTATTTGATAAATGTAAGCTATACTAAGTGTAATAATAAAAATAAAAGTAATTGTTTATTTGTCACAAATTACTTCCATTCCACCTATTGGAAAAATGCTGCTTTGATCGCATATAACTGCACCTGAAGTTGGTCTGTTTTTGAAGTAGTTAAGTGTTTTTACATTGAGTAGTACTTAATGAATGAGAGCGATAAAAGTAATTTTGTATAAGAAATATATGATTAAGTTAAATTGGTCTAAATGGTCCCGTACAGTGCGGTTCCAGATGAATTTACTCCCGCGTACACTTCGTTTGTAGAATGAGCTCCCTGCCGAGGTTTTCCCGGAGGGCTACAGTATGGGGTTCTTCAAAAGCAGAGTAAATAGGTTTTTGAAGGGTCGGCAACGCGCGAGTGACACCCTTGGTGTTGCAAGTGTCCATAGGCTACGGTAACCGCTTACCATCAGGCGGGCCGTAGACCTGTTTGCCACTATCTTGGTATAAAAAAAAACAAAACGCAAAATCAAAATTAATTTTATTAAAATATGGCTTTATAGAAAGCTCTTTTGAATCGTCCCAATTTTTTTCCTACCACCCATTCAGGACGTATTTTTAGCTGATAAAAGGAATGGGCGCAAGAAACTTATCAGCTTTATCAAAAGTAATAACAGTATTTACAATAAATTATGTCGTTATCATACAACGTAGATACATATGTGTTTACAATTTATACGGGAAAACAAATATTTACAATTTAGAATGCAATGTATTCAAATCAACACCAAGCATTGGCATCATTTAAATAATCATTGACGTTGTACTAGCCCTTACTCATCAGCGTCTTTTTAACAATAATACAATACAGTCAGTATTATTGTTAGTGCAGCGGCATAGTGCATTGGAAAATAAACCATGATATAACTATTATACCTATATAATTCTCGTCAGGTAAGAATAGATCTGGATTGCCGGATATTTTAAGACGGTAGTTTGCGTCGGTAGGCTGGGCATGTGGCGACGCCATCTCACAGCCTGCTGCCATTGCTACTGTAATTGTTGACAAAGCCTCTCCCAACAACCCTATTAATATGAACAGCATATTCCTGTGGTTCAGCATAGGTGTCATAATTAATCGACTTATTTACTATTAAATGCATTATTTAAATAAAACATTGCCATATAACCCTAACAAACACACTGGAAGGAGAAAATGCAAGGTCGCTCCTATATACAACTAAAACAAGGTTTGCTAGAAGACAATTCTACATTTTATCAGCTTATATTTATAATAAGCTAAATGATGAATTAAACATACACGAACTTAAAATATCCAAATGTAAAACAAAAATAACTACATGGTTAATGACTTTGGACTATTCGGGTACAGAGCAATTTATAAGCACACCATAGGCTATAGGCAATTAAATATCTAATCAAATATTAAACGAAACTAGATAAATAATTGACCACATACTCACACACACACACACACACTCACACACACGCACACCCTCACACACTTTCACACACACACATGCACGCCACGCATGCACCTGTTAATCTTAAGTTTCAGCTATTTACCTTTACTTTTTAGTTTCTTTTTTGTAATTTTGCCATAGGTTACTGTAGCCTAATATATAGTAATAAAAACTTGTAATCAAGAGCGAGACCCCCTACTACAGGCTTCTACTGAAGCTTACTGGGAGGATCTCAGAAAATTTGTATGTAGAATTAATATAAGGCTAAAGAAATAAAGAATTTTGAATTTTGAATTTTTTTTTAAATGTAGCAATTTATTATTATTAATTGTTGTGGATAATGGATATTTTACATTGAAATCTTAATGGTTATTTCAAACGACTTTAATTTATGCAATGTCATATCGTATCAAAAATTAAGTTCAATAGTGTCGGTGAACAAATGCAAAACTAATCTTATTTGACAATTTTTTTATCAAACTGCTACAATAATAATTAATATAATATAACATAATCCCAACTAATATTTTACTCGTAAATGCGAAAGTAACTCTGTCTGTCTGTCTCGCAACCGATTTTAATGAAATTTGGTACAGACAATCTTTAGACCCTGCTACAGAACATAGGCTACATTATATTTCGAAAAAAAGGGATGAAGGGGTTGACATAGAGGTTGAAGCACTTGATAGAAATCATAAAACATTTATTTTAGTATTTTTGAAATTTCGACCAGCTAGGGGGTGAAATAAGGGTTGAAAGTTAGTATGCAAGTTCGTCAAATATCACGTCATAAGAAACAAAAATCGTTTGTTCTAGCATTTTGAAATTTTTACCACTGTGGGGGTGAAATAGGGGTTGAATTGAAGATAAGACCATGAATCTTGGTACCAAAGACATAAGGAATTCTAGGATTGACAAAAACTAATTTCTAATGAAGCCGCGGGCGGAAGCTAGTATAATATAAAAGCAGTAATCCTCGACACGGCACGTATTGTTCGGAGATTTCTCTGTGTACAATAGCCCTAACGACCGATTTGCTTGGAAGTTCCCTCGCTGCCGGTGACATACTTTTTTTTTTTTTTGTTTCCCTGAGGAAAATGCATTAAAGTGCATACCCCGGCTGTGGCGAGCCGGCGGTTATGTGGGGCTCTCCTCCCCAGAAGGGGGAGGCCTACCCACTGAAAACCTCAGGGATGACCTTCCTCAGGCATGTAGGGAGCCCCCGGGAACATCAAGCCACTTCCGGGAACCCCCAACCTCCGCTCCCCTGCCTAGAGGGGAGCCCTCCTCGGGGGAGGCTACACTACCTCCCCCGGACTCCTCCTCCACCACCGGGGCGTGGTCCATCCCGGGTCGCCGTAGCAGTCGCGACTTCCTCAAAATCAAATGATCAGCAATAAGGCTAGCAGTGGAATAGAAATATTTGTTAATACTAGCCTGGAAGAAGTAGCCAAACTTTCCCTAATATTGATAAATTGAACAACATAACCACGCAATTACTTACTCCTTGGTTCAGCAGCAAGGCTCGTTTTTTATTGCACAAGTCATTCATTTTTATTAAAAATATATGCTTCCATGATTTTAGCTTCAAAACAGTCAGAAAAACCGGACATGTCAGATTTCAAATTACTGTATAACTTCGAAAAATGGATCCTCAAATCATTGGCTTACTCTGATCTTATTATCAATCAATCAAAATATTCAAATTCACTGGTATCATTAACATTGAACTATAGAAATTAACGAATAGCTCATAAGCCTTTAGGCTTAATAAGATAAAAAAAAAACAAAGACAGTGACATTGACAGTGACATGATTTCGAATCGCAATCGCAGTGTATTTTATAAACATACATAATACACACACTCATCTTTATAAATATAAAGCATTCATTTTTTTTCCTCAGAAGAGGAGGCTGAGAATCCTCATGGCCTCATGGATACCACGGCAACGGGAAATGCTATGGTGATTATGTCGGACTCCTGGCGAATCGAAGCGGCTCGACCCGACAGACCTACCGACGAAACTCAGCCTAAGCCTTTGGTCTTAATGACCCCACTGGCTTGAAGTGACAGAGAGCCGCACCTCAGGAGACGCACGGTTAGCGCTGCCCTATGAAGAGGGCATATGCGCTAGAAGAGAATTTCTCTTTATATTTGGAAGTAGAAAATAGTCACATGGAGCCATATCTGGCGAATATGGAAGCAGAGATATCGTTACAGTTTTATTTTTGACCAAAAATTCACGAACAAGCAATGAAGAGTTGTTGATGTGCTTGGGCGTCCGGGTCGTTCTTCATCTTCAACGTTTTCGCGGCCATCTTGGAAACGCTTATACCACTCGTAAATCTTTGCTTTACTCATAGCCGACTCACCATATGCCTTTGTTAACATTTTACAAACTTCACTACACTTTATTTCTTTTTTACGCAAAATTAAACACGTCCAACGTTAGCGGCTGCCAATTAAAAATTAAGCAAAATTAAGCAACAAATATTGCTGAGAATTTTATCGTACTTCAGGGGCTTGTGTACCAACATAATAAAAAAGAAATATATACAAGCGGACTCTCCAAACCCGCGAAATTTAAAAATTCTCATTACTTTTTTAACACACCTCGTATAAGCTATTCCAAATACTAATAGCTTAATATTGCAAAGGAGTTCCGTTAAAATATAAATACTTCACCATAAATTCACTCAATAACCAGACAGAAGCTGCACTCTTATCAAGTAATTTGGTTACTCGTAGCACTTACAACAAAAAGTGTAACGTTTTAAAACCGCACGTGGTGTATTTAATGAAATGTAATTTGGCTGCCAAGCCAAACACATTTAGGAAACAATATTCATAAAAAGCAAGGCAAAGGATAAACACTCAGCAGCTAGCTGGGAACCACGACACTGTACTGATTAATAGCTGCGCAGGATGTTGCAGATTACTGAATAACAACTGGGATACGTCGTACGAAAGAAATTATGGACATGTCAGATGAATACATTGTTAGTATGAGCAGTAGACTTATAAAAAGTAGAATAAAAAAGAAGAAGCTACAAGTTTTATATACGACTAGCTTTCTGCCCGCGGCTTCGCCCGCGTGGATTTCGGGATTGGGTGTATAGAGGGTTAAGGGTCATAGCTTTTGCCCACGGCTACATATACGCGGAAGTCGGTTTATGGTGCGAAGATTTTATCGCGCTTCCCGTGGGACTATCCGTTTTTCCGAGATAAAAAATGCCGCAAAACTCCTCAAGAATCACTCTATCTATTGATGAAAACCGCATAAAAATCTGTGCAGTAGTTTTTGAGCGAAGCCTTTATTGCGCATCCCGTGGGATCTGTCGATTTTTCCGGGATAAAAAGTAGCCTATGTTACTCGGGGAGAATGTAGCTTTCCAAAGGTGAAAGAATTTTTGAAATCGGTCCAGTAGTTTAAGCGTGAAGAGGTAACAAACAAACAAACAAACAAACAAATAAACAAACAAACAAACAAACACACTTTCGCATTTACAATATTAGTTGGGATTAGTCAGGTAGTATACCTCTATACTACCTGACTATATAAAACTTGTAGCTTGTGTGTTGTGTTGTGTTGTGCTTGTGTGTTGTTGTGTTGTGCTTGTGTGTGATGTTCTCTATCACTATCTGTAGGTACAGTGCAGTACAGTACAAAACATCCTCTTGATTTAATTTCATATTTTTATATAAAAAGTAAATAAAAATAAAACTTAACTGAAACTTAAAAAATTGGTTGTCTGTAGAACTCCGTCTACTGCCGATATTTGAACGTGACAACGTCTATTACATGGTAAATTTTTCTGGGTGCAATGAAATTATTTAAAATAAAGTAATGTATAACATTTATATTTTTATTTAATAGTTTGTTCAAATTTTCTGCTTCTGAAGTTATACATAAATTAATTATTATGAGTAATGTGCGTGGCTCCGTGTGGCGTCAGATTCGGCCGTTACGGTGTTTTCAAGAATGACTCCACGCCGTACCAATTCAATAGACGTTGTCACGTCAAAAAAATCTAATAAATCGTGATTTTCGGTTCCTTATTTAGACGTAATGAAACCGGGTTTGAAGTGGTTTATTGCCGGTGATGAAAAGTAGATGACGTACGATACAAACGTCCGAAAAAGATCGTGGTCAAAATCCGCTAACTAGTTGGACTAGGACGTTTGTTCAATCAACGTTCAGCCTAGTCATTCAATTAAATGTCGTCATTCAATGAACGCGCTAGTGGTACAATCAAATAGCAGATTCAACCAGATGACTGCGACATATCCATATATCCCTTATACTTTCAGAGTTTCGCCTATTTTTTCAAAGTAGAGTCAGATTTATGTCAAGAGAGGACTGCCAAAATTAGTTTTCGTAAAAAATACAAAGATATTTCTTCCCAAATTTAGTATGTTAATTAAATAACAAAAAAAATTTCTGGGTGCAATGAAATTATTTAAAATAAAGTAATGTATAACATTTATATTTTTATTACGTTGCCGTGTGGCGTCAGATCGGCCGTTACGCCGTTCGTGGACTCCGTGTGGCGTCAGATTCGGCCGTAACGGTGTTTTCGAGAATGACTCCACACCGTACCAATTTAATAGACGTTGTCACGTCAAAACATTATTTATTAAAATATCTAAAGAAGAAGAAATAATAGAAGTTAATGTTAATGTAAATTATTTGGAAAGTTTGAATGAACTTACTAGAATTTAAATAGCATTAAATCTGCATGTATTTTAGAAAACCTTGTCGCTGATTTAATCGTATATTTAAAGCAAATAATGTAACTGTTATATATATTTTCCTAGCCTGATAAATATTTGTTTAAATATTCGGTAATTTCAAATTACATCACACATGCAATTTGTTTTCACTGATTTTACTTTTTTACTATCAAATTTAAATAAATAGTTAACTAAGCTTTCCGCCCGCGTTTTGTCCGCATTATATTAGATTATCAAAAAGAAAAAACCTTTTTTCAGTGGTAAAAGGTTCTCTATATAATCTATATCAAGTTTCATCAAAATCTATTTAATAATTTGTAAAACTATTCAAACTAAATATTTCGTCTATTATTCTACCCCTTAAGGATATATGGTATATTTTTAAAATGACATACTTTCCATACAAACTTTTATCATCTATTTTAACGCTATTTCTATCTATTTTAAAAGTCGATCTTCGAAGAGCTGCAGATTAATAATCTCTTTATTAATTTAATGTGTTATTTTAGTTGTTTGAGTAGTATATTGTTTTAATTTGGTGTTTCACTTTGTAATACAACTAAAATTATTTTTTATACTGTTAATGTTATACAGCGGCTCGCGGCTGTGTTTTTGTTATATATATTGTATAATTGAGTAACGCATGCATAACGTTGTGGGCCAACTTTTGTTAATGAGTTGTCTTTATTTGTATTTTGCTTCGAAATATATGATCGAAGGTATTTTGTAGTTGTTTGCTGTTCCTTAATAAATGAAAAACAAGCTATATAGCCTTTATTCACATTAAGGAAATCCAATAAAACTATGGAATATAATTAACTCAATCGCTGGTAAAGTGAGACAGTCTATCGATGGTTTTATCATTGAGGCATTCAGCTCTCAAAAATCATCAACCCTCGAATTATCGAATAAGTTTGCCGTAGGATTTGATAATGCCGTTAAAATAATTTTGCCGAATTGTTCTACATATCTCCTTAATAACCAAACAGATACGCCAGCCAATGTCAGTATGAGATTCCAGAAAGCTACACCAAGAGCAATACAGAAGCTGATCAGATCACTTAAGGGGAAAAGAGCACCGGGTCTAGACGGAATTCAAATGATTGATATACAAGTTATTAGTGATAAAATTGCATCTTCTATTTCCAACCTAATAAATGTCAGTATAAAGACGGGAGTGTACCCAGATAAATTGAAATTGGGATGTGTGAGACCGATATTCAAAAGGGGTAAGAGAAATGATGTGAATAACTATCGGCCGGTTACGCTACTGTCGGCAGTAGATAAAATTGTTGATAAGTTCTTTTGCAATCAAGTTTACGATTTCTACAACAAACACTCAATTATTGGTGAGTCTCAGTATGGTTTTCAACCAAACAAAAGCACCACTTTACTTTTGTCAGGGTTTTCAGACTACGTCAATACTGCACTTAACGATAAAAAGCATGTTCTTGCCCTCTTTATCGACTTTTCACGTGCTTTTGATACGTTGGATCACCAAAAACTAACACACAAGCTGGAGAGGTCGGGCCTGAGGGGCCCCGTACATGAGTGGTGGGTCGACTATCTTAAGAACAGGAAATATAGAGTTCAAATCGGTGGTAGTCTTAGTAACGAAGTATCCGTAAACGTTGGCACGGCTCAGGGCTCAGTGTGTGGCCCACTGCATTTTCTATCATATGTGAATGATATGGACACAATATTTCGCAGCTGCAAGGCACTCCAATTTGCTGATGATACTTGCCTGTTAATCACAGGCCATGATTTAAATGAAATCAGCTCGTGGCTTCAAAATGACTTTGATAGTCTTAATAAGTGGTGCCACGACTGGGGGCTTGTGCTGAATGCCCAAAAAACCAAATTGATGCATATAAAATCACCGCATTTGAAATGCAGCACACAAATATCTGATTTGTTGGCCCATACTCACCAATGCCTACACAATAATACACTTAATTGTGACCAGAAATGTCCTATTATTGAACAGGTCGACACTCATATGTACTTGGGTCTACTCATTTATAGCAAATTTGACTGGGGTCCTCACATAGCGCGAATTTGTGATAAGTTACGTGCGATATTGGCAAAATTTTATATTATTAAAAACCGACTACCTTTTAAAACAAGACTCTTACTGTATAACGCGGTTTTTGACTCAATCGTATCTTATGGAATCTCCATTTATGGCCGTACTTTTAAGACATACTTGGATTCACTATATAAATTGCAAGTCAGAATACTTAAGTTGATAGTATTACCAAATATGGAAGTTAAAATAAAACATGAAAACGATCTTTTCATACTTTGCAAAACATTACCAGTATTTGAGAAAGTTAAGCTAAACCTATTAAAAGAACAGTTTTTCAACAAGCAGATACAAGCCGAAATAAAGCACTCTGTATAATACACGTCGTGTCGCGCAGCGAAAACTGGTTACCATATCTGCCAGTAACTACTACGGTGAGCGGACGAGTGCGTTTCAAATACCACGTTTGATTAATTTGTTGCCTACCTCCATACGTAACGCAATTACTAAAAACAACATTAAACACAAATTGAAAAACTACTTTCTGGAAGAATTAAAGTCCTAATATAGTTATATATATATATATATATATATATATATATATATATATATATATATATATATATATATATATATATATGCTTAAAAACTATTGATCTGTGTAACATCATTGTTCGATCTTTTGGAATTAGGCTTAAGAAAATTGTACGAATACCTACATATATGATTTGTAACATTGTTCTCGCTTCATGTTAACGCGAAAGCATAGTTGGTACTACAGACAAACCCGAGAGGTTTTAGTAGTACCATTGTAAGAAAATGTATTGTTTTTTTTTGGTAATAAATAATAATAATAATAATAAAATAGGCGTAGGGAAGTGACGACCCCATCGCCCGCTGGTGGGCATTTAATGCCCCTTGACTGCCATAAATGCCCCATCAGTGCAGTCAGTCTCCCTCAGGGCAGCTTGTGGCGATCTGTCGGTGAGTTGCGTCACCGAGGGTACCGATGTGCTTCAGGGGGGCGTATGCCACCCGCCTCTGTCTTGCCTTAACCAGCCGGACAGAGTGGAGTCGCAAGAGCAAATGCTCGAAGGGTGGAAGTGTAATAATGTCATAACGCCGACGGCGTCTCGATCGCCGTCGCAGACACACCTCTCTACACCCTTAGCCGTTCACACCAATGTTGCTCTCTTCGCACCAATATTGGTCTGCTTTTTTGGGGGGCCCATTTAGTGAACGGCGAGTCACCACCTGCCATATTTAAATCAATTAGGAGGCTTTGAGAAGGCAGGTGACCGGAGTCTCTTCCATAGCCCGGTGTTCATTACCACCTAAATCGAAATGCAATAGGCCACAAACGTTTTGATCACTAATGACAATAGTTTCTGTGCATCTAACTGGGAATAGTCTTTGGCTGCATTTTTCATGGTGCAGATAGAGATTAGACCCAGTAGGTACACTCCACGCACACTTTCATTAAATTTCGCTTAAATGGCCTCTACGCGTTGGATCTGTATCCCCGCGCAAGCCTTATAAAGGACCGTGTCTTATAAAGATACGTGATTTAAGCTACATAATAATAATAAAAAAGAATAGCCTATTCCCTTCTCAGAATCTAGTCTACTACGTACTAAACACCACACCAACTGTTCAAGATAGATAAAAGGAATATAGTAAAGACCTTTCCACAAAATATAATGATACAAAAAAAATTATACATAACAAATGTAAATTCATATTCAAATTTTCTTCATTTTACGATTCTGCCTATATAATTTTCTGACACGCTCGAGTCACTTCAAAAATCCCCACTTAGGCTCCCCTTATAATTGACCCTACCGATCGGTGCAATAAAAATACAGGGTGAAACTTTTGCAGATTTTAGTCGGTTCGATTACCGGGTGGGGCAAGTGAATTTTCAAAAATCTTTGGATGCAGTTTTATTTCTTTTCAAAAATAAAGGAATGTTTCCTTTAAGTAAAACTTTCTATCTACTCTTTCTATCTGTATTAAGAGTAATTCCCCTCCAGGTGGCATTACAAATTTCCACCCTGTATATTTATATGTGTATGTAGGTATTATGGATATATTTATATATTTATGATTATGTGTGATGTATCAAATTATGTATTGTATGTAGTATAAAAATGACTTTTCTATTATTTATATTTTAAAAACAATTATATATAATTATTGTGTCCCCGCAAATTTATCCCTAAAAATCACATAACCATTTAGGGTTGGCTGGAAAAAATCTCTCTTGAGAGATAAGTCCGCCTTTGGACCAATTAAATTTTTATCTCCTTATGTTATTATTGTAATGGTGTTTAATTGCCTTCAATAAAGAGTTTATATAGTACCCTTAGAAATAAACTACGGCTTTGCGTGTCAACGATATTCTAGCTTCGCACCCTCCGGAAGTATTGATTGCTTCTGCATCGGGCGCCTGCTCTCGGAGCCTCGCTTGTTAAGCGAGCGTGCAACTCCGCCGAGAGCTCCTAACTGTTAACACATTTTTAATAATTCGAGGGATGCCTCAAAAATAAGCAAATAAAATCAAATCAATCAAATCAATATTGACTTTATTGAAATAATAATAATAATAAATATCTTTATTGCAGATTTTCATCCATTAGTGTTAGTAACAATTTTGCTTATTCTATGTTAGTAATTAATCAATTAAATTAACACACAACATAAATATACTATATACAACGATACATTATCGCTTCGCCAATCCATGTGAGATTGCGCTGCAGCGATTCAATATAACACCATCCAATCTTCTTGCGATCATATCCAGGATGCTGTTGGTACTACCACGCACTCTGCGTATTAAGGACGCGCACCTCTTACGCATTGTGGCGTAAAAACAATCAATGCGGTATTCTGCAAACATTTGTGAAGCACTACAAAAACGTGGCAGCCCCAGCAACACCCTGAATGCATTATTGTATTGGATTCGGAGTGCACTGTAGGCTTTTTGCGTATAT
This sequence comes from Scirpophaga incertulas, assembly GCA_036419045.1. NCBI lineage: Eukaryota > Metazoa > Arthropoda > Insecta > Lepidoptera > Crambidae > Scirpophaga > Scirpophaga incertulas. The sequence goes on along the minus strand of CM071626.1, from coordinate 456,045 downwards.
TCTGCCCATAGGCTGCAGGTGTAAAAAGATGTGCAGTATGATCTAAATAGTGTAAGTTTTACTTCTGTAGAGCAGCGAGCAAACCTACGTGCTATCATATTCGCCCTCACCGACAGCGCCCTCCGTTCCCTTTCAATATCGTCATCATCTCTGAGGTCAGAGGTCAAAACATGTCCTAGGTACTTAAAGCTTCGTACTCTTTGCAGTGTGACACCATTCAATCTTACTTCCGGATATCGGATTGCATTTTTACCTCTCACCTCAAAGACCATAACCTCGCTTTTCTTGGTATTATATTTCAGTCCATGATGTTCCGCATATTGTTCACAAACAGTAATGAGTTTCCTCAGGTTTCGCGAAATAATGAATCGTCCAAATTTTTTTCCTACCACCCATTCCGGACTTGATTTTTTAGCCACTTAATTAGTTTCAGATCTTATTATACTTGTGTGCTAGCTAGTTACGAGAGTGTACCACAAAATCACGGTGAAGTAAAAAAGGCGAGGTTCTCTTGGGTCTCCGCAAATGTGAATCGAAACCAGTTAAACATTTTGTTACAAAATTAAAAATATATATTTCATTTAAGTGGTTTTCTTGAAAATAATTGTAGATTAAAATTATATAAACGTGGTATTAAAAGTATACGTCAAATTTCATATTAGTAAAGAGGATAAATTTAAATTACTTGATCTAAACAAAGAAGGCAAGTTCAATAATACCGTCTAAATTATTTGATCTAAACAAAGAAGGCAAATTCAATAATACCGTCTAAAACCAATCTACACAAATAAATTTCGCACTCTTTAAATAAAAACCGTCATTAATTAACATATTAACATAAAACTATAAATTCTGATTTATGTCTCAAAAATTGCTTAAGAACAAAGCAACTGTAACATTTCTAGAAATTTGATTTGATTTGATTTCATTACTGTATTTTCAATAAATCAAATTTATTTCACCAACCAATCATGATTAGTTCTGACTACGCCCTTTACCTTTTAATGCATGATGAACTGTCCGAGAGCATGCGCTGCATCGATCAGGTTCCGGAAATTCCGAGAATATGCCACGAGCTGTCTAGTTGCACCTGAGCTGTAACTGAACGCACTGTTCAGTATTAAGTCGTTTGTTATTTGTTGATCAAAGTTTAAGTTAAAATATGTTTGCTGCGGTTAGGACCATGTTCTAAACACAGAAGTAATTCTCCAAAAATGTAAGTCATTTTATTGTCAATTAAGTTGCGAATGTAGCCTGAAAATTGATTGAAATTTACTTGTACAGCGAAGCGACGGAGCTAGACGGCACATATTGCCGTTTGAGACTGCACTTATTCTGCTTGTAATAGCGTCGATTTACGCAAATCGTGCGCGATTTACGAACATGACTAGCTGGGGCCATGATTGAAACTGTTGTTTGATTTATATATTTTTACTGCAGTGAAATGAATCGCTCCTCTGTTACATTGCACTAGTTATTGAAGAATAATGTTATGATTTTACTTCTTTTATTGGAGCTTTTGTTATTTATTTAAAACAGTTTTACATGCAGTGCGACAAATTTTAAAAATATTTGAAAGTCTAAATGTAGCGATTTGGAATCTTTAACTTTACAACACATGTATGATTAAATTTAAAATATATAGGCACTGTTTTTGCATTTTCCTCAGAAGAACAAAAAAAAAGGTACTTCACTACCTATTGTGTGTATTCTTGTTTATGTTGGTAGTATTCCCTATTTAAATTATGTTGGTAGAAGATACGTCAATTGTCAACAAATGTCATTACTTAGAAAGTGCCGAGTCTCAAAACGTAGCGATTATATGCTCACTGATTGTTTGAATTTCGAACACGCCCCGACAACGACGCGTTCGACGCGTTTTAAATACTAGCAGACACGCCTAGAATAAAGGAGGTGAACGTCCAATGAGTTTATTGCCATATATACGAATAATCAAACGAATGGCATATGTTATGCAAATTGTTTTCAATGTATTTTAATATGTATGTCTTATAAAAAGAAAGTCCGACGTCTTATATTGATGATTGCCTTTGTTTCAGGATGGTGGGAGTAAAAGCTATTTATAGCTTACTTTTTTTCGGATATATTGCAGCATTACCTGACAAAATACCGATAGGTAAGTTTAAGTAATATAACGTTTCTTTTCAGGGTTCCGTACCTCCAAAGGTGGTAAAAATGGAACCTTATAGGATCCTTTTGTTGTCCGTCCGTCCGTCTGTCAAGACCCTATTCTTAGAAACACGTCGAGATATCAAGCTGAAATTAATATCACATATTTAGATCTTCTATCTCTCAAAACAGTAATAAATGATACTTACCAACTTCTGTCAAAATTCATAATGGTAATGTTGAAATAATTAAGAAAATAAGTTTGTTTAGGTTATTATAGTTTCAAGGAAATGCACACCTTATGTCGTAAGTAATAAGGTTTGCATTAGTTTTTTTGCGCTGTTCTCGTTTAGTTACACACCAAACTAACAAACACAGACTGTCAAATTTAGGGATGTGATCTGAGATAGATTGAAGATTTACGCCAAATTATTATCGATTTCATATCGAATCGATATTTAAAATAGATCTAGTGAATCGAATTTCATAGATAAACATCAGGATTTTCTGTCATAAGAATGGAATATGAACGCAACACATTCAGTTTGATTTAAACCGCTTGCGCAGCGATATTGTGCGATTCATGTTATAGTGTTAACAAACATATAAGGGTAGTATTTATTTTCCCGTTGCCGAGGGCATAACATTTTTTTTTTATTCTGCATCCATAGAGGTAATAGACATTAAGCAAAGCGATTCGATTGTCGATTTAGGTACAAAACTACCCCACAGATAATAATCGATTGATTTCTATAATTTGTCCCAACCCTACAAACATGGCAGATTATGAGAATTTGCTGTAAAACGGAAGTTTATTACTGACTTATTTCAGGAAATCATTACCCAAAGGAATGTTTAAGCAGAAAAGACAAAGTATTTAAAATATTATTGTTTTATTTTTGGTAAGAAAATCATTGAGACACAATGTTTCTACAGAAAGTACTGGAACGGGCAATCTCCTTTCTGGATACAGTGATTTGTACCGGAAGCACATGTATTATAATAGACTTATCATCAATTGGCAATCTACTTGTTTTTATGACGTTCAGATAATTAGTTGAACATATACATATATCATTAGAGCTATTTTAATTTATGCGACTGTGTTTTGTGCATGTTCGTATGTCGTAATAGACCAGTGACTCGACAATTTTTCCCTAGGAAAATATAAAGACAGTACATTTATCTCCAAATATTTATCAATAGGTATAGAAGTGCAGAATTTTTGTGATTATGGCGACAATTTTACAATATGTATTTTGGCGCAGCGGTCGTGTGATCGGCTCTTACGTCGCGTCGCGAATTGAACAGACGTTTTGTTAGACCTACAAAAATTTTTTCAGGAGATACATTTTTGAAACAATAGAAAACCAATTCGCATTCGAAATCGTGAGATTCGTATACGAATTACTGAATTCACTATTTCTGAACATTCATTTCGTGCGTTGTGCGACGAGTGGTTTAATCCATTCGTTTTTGATTTCTTCTTTCTACTAGTAGAATATCCAACGCTGAAGTGACGTTGACAGTGATCCGTTTCACGTGTGAGTCATCGCCAGTTTATTTGTTTTTGTTGTTGCGATTTTTAATTTTTCTGCGTGAAACGGAATCTAATTACGAATTTGTTCTTAATGGCAACACTGAATTCGAGTGATTTAAAAATCTATAAAATTGTAAGCAGTAGAAAATAATTTCGCGCACGATTTGTATTCGTATTCGAATTCCAAACGCACATCTAATGATTCAAAAAAACGTCTCCAGATCTGGGTGTTTGTCTGTCTGCATGTGTTGTTTCTATGTTAGTAACTGTACCGACAACACTGGATAACTATTTACTGAATTACTGAATTATATGATATATGTGTGGTGCGATGTTAAAAAAAATTAACAATTCTTTCCTCACTTGCTCCGCCCCACTACAGCAGGTACTAGCTGACCCGTGCCCACTTCGTTGGGCATAATATTAATAATCCCCGAAGCGAGCACGAACGCGAACCGAATTAAGCCCGAAGCCATCGCGCGCCGTCCGCTGCTTTGGCCCTCACACTTATGACGATGAGTTTACTTGTTTTCATAGATTCATAATTTTCCGTAATATATGACTAATAAATATGACCTAATGATTTGAATTATTTTATTAATATAAAAAATTAAATTGTCTATACTAATGTTAAAAAATATACTTTTTGTAATTTAAATATAAAAGATAGACATATGCTGTCGTTGACTTTTTTGTAGGCATTTTCAAGCTCCACATTTTTTCTCTAGAACTCAAAAATATATCTTTCATAGTTAAGGCAGCGTTCGCAAGAAACGCTTTCATTCGACCGGTTTTTCTCCGATTCACTTTGCAAAACGGGCTACCACATAAAAGCCTTTTTATTTTTCGGTTTTTTATATAACCTATGACACTCAGCAATAATGTGGCTTTCTATTGGTGAAAGAATTTATAAAATCGGTTCAGTAGATCCCGAGATTACCCCTTACAATTTAACAAATATACAAACACACAAACTTTACTTATTTATAATACTAGCTGACCCGCGCCCACTTCGTTGGCATAATATTAATAATCCCCGAAGCGAGCACGAAAGCGAACTGAATTAAACCCGAAGCCATCGCGCGCCGTCCGCTGATGATGATGATGATGATGATGATGATGATGACACTCAACAATAATGTGGCTTTCTATTGGTGAAAGAATTTTTAAAATCGATGATGATGATGATGATGATGATGATGACACTCCGCAATAATGTGGCTTTCTATTGGTGAAAGAATTTTTAAAATCGGTTCAGTAGATCCCGAGATTACCCCTTACAATTTACAAACACACAAACTTTACTTCTTTATAATATTAGTATAGATTAGTATAGATTACGAGTATGATAATCGTATTGTATTTATTTTAAAATGATTTATTTATTAATGTAAGTGCAATAACACAACAAAATCACAACATGTTGTTGTAATAAAATTTCAGGATGTTTCATAGAGGCCCACGATAGTTTGGATTTATTTTTTAAATCCGTTGATACGGTTAATAACGACAATAATGTATTACCGAAAACTAAACTGATCCCGCATGTTGTGAATGTCAGCAATGTCGGCAGTTACCGCGCAAAATGGAAGGGTAAGTGAATCCCAACTAATAATATAAATGCGAAAGTAACTCTGTCTGTCTGTCTGTTACGCTTTCCCGCTAGACCTAATTTCACCAAACTTAAACTAATCGTCTGTTGTGTAATGGCTTGTTAAAATTAACAGAGTTGTTAAGTTATTCTAGATCCTACATTGTAAAATTAACAAGCCATTACTAAATCAACCGTTAACTGAATGAATTGCGAAACGTTCATTCAATTTGTAATACAACCAAATAATAGTGTCGTCGTGCATCACTCTTACTATACGGAAATGCGTCTAATTTCTACTGGTCGTATGTGTCAAGTAGCAATACAATGTGAACAAATTAAATTGTCGTTCTCTCTATAAGTTTCTAAAGCAAGCGCATAATATTTGGTTTTGGCAGGTTATTTCTCTATTGTTTGTGTAGGTCATGGAATTATAAAAAAAATATTATTATTATTTATTAAATAATTCCTTAATTAATAGCAGTTGATTGATTGGTGATATAGATTCATTACTGAAACAAAATGAGTTTTTTTTTAAATATGGGTAATAAGCAAACAAGTAAAGATTCTTGCTGAATACTACCTATTATGGTGTATTGAAACATAAATCTTTATATCTAGATAAATGTACGTCGGTATTATAATATATAGGTACCTAACCTATATAACGAAATTAGCATTATTTACTGACCGGTCTGATGGGAATTCCAGTTTGTCTTCAATTAACTCCAATACATTCATAGCAGTTTCTTTAGACAAACGAAACCTTGTACAGAAATCGACATCGTCGTATTCGTCGAAATAGTCACGCCGTTCTTTAAAAATCCTCGGACGTCGTACTATGCTGTCTAAAGTATCTAAATTTGTTAAAAAATCTTCGTCATCCATAATAAAATTGTACGCCGCGTCCATCTTGACAGTAAAATAATCGTCTGTTACAGATTAACGAACCACTAGAGCAGTCATTAAATTTAACAGTCCATCAAGCTAACTAATCTCTTGTTTGCACATGGTGGGACACTTGCTAACTCTAACAAGCTGTTAACGGTTTAACAAGACGTTATTTTAACAAACAGAGTATGGTGAAATTAGGTCTAAACCTCGCAACCGGTTTTGATGAAATTTGGTACAGACAATCTTTAGACCCTGAGACAGAACATAGGCTTACTAATAACATACTTTTTATTTCGAAAAAAAAATAGAGGTTTCAAACTTTCAGTTTGTATGGGATTTCTTAATTTTAAAAGATAAAACCATGAAACTTTATATTTAAGCACTTGATAAGAAATCATTAAACATTTGTTCTAGCATTTTTGAAATTTCTACCAGCTAGGGGGTGAAATAAGGGTTGAAAATTAGTAAGCTAGTTCGTCAAATATCACGTCATAAGAAAGAAAAAATCGTTTGTTCTAGCATTTTGAAATTTTTACCAATATGGGGGTGAAATAGGGGTTCAATTGAAGATAAGACCATGAATCTTGGTACCGTAGACATAAGGGCCTAGGATTGTCAAAAACTATTTTCACGCGGGCGAAGCCGCAGGCGGAAGCTAGTACTCATAAAGAATAATTTAACAAATAATAATTCTCAACAATTCCGCCGTTTTTTTTTTCTAGGCTGTAAACTTTTTGCCAATATTATAAAAAACATTTTCACCCCATTTAGTATAAATTGTTTTACAGCTAACTTTCAATCTAGTATTTATGTATATTCAAACAAAAAATTGGTTGTCTGTAGAACTCCGCCTACTGCCGATATTTGAACGTGACAACGTCTATTACATGGTATTTTTTTCTGGGTGCAATGAAATTGTTTAAAATAAAGTAATGTATAACATTTATATTTTTATTACGTTGCCGTGTGGCGTCAGATCGGCCGTTACGCCGTTCGTGGACTCCATGTGGCGTCAGATTCGGCCGTTACGGTGTTTTCGAGAATGACTCCACGCCGTACCAATTTAATAGACGTTGTCACGTCAAAAAATTGAGTATATTCGACACAAATTTTCATCCCCTATTTCAACCTTATCTGGTGATTTTTTACAATAAAATATAACTTATGCCCTTTTGCATCATTTATAATATGTACCAAGTTTCAATTAAATCGGTTTAGTAGTTAAGACGTGATTATGTAACATACATACAGAAATAACTATTTTCTTATTTCTAATATTTGTAATTCTATTTCTTATAAAAAAAAATAGTATGCAATCTAACGAAGATCGGAGTAGCTGCTTTGTTTGGACCTGAGCAGGCTGTGGCCGCCAGTTACGTTCAGTCCGTGAGTGAAGTAATGGAGATCCCGCAGTTTAGAGTAACACCGAACGTTGATAAAACCTCTCATTCCTTGAGCGTCGACTTACACCCTCATCCAGATATGCTCAGTAAGGTAAGTAATATAAGTTATCGAAATGAAGGAATATACAAATGAGGCTTTTTTTTTGTTTCCCTGAAGAAAATGCATTAAATTGCATACCCCGGCTGTGGCGAGCCGGCGGTTATGTGGGGCTCTCCTCCCCAGAAGGGGGAGGCCTACCCACTAAAAACCTCAGGGATGGCCTTCCTCAGGCATGAAGGGAGCCCCCGGGAACTTACCAAGCTACTTCCGGGAACCCCCAGCCTCCGCTCCCCCGTCGATACAGGGGAGCCCTCCTCGGGGGTGGCTACACTACCTCCCCCGGTCTCCTCCACCGACGACGCCCCCCGGCCACGGAAGGGGCGTGGTCCATCCCGGGTCGCCGTAGCAGTCGCGACTTCCTCGCGCCCGCCGGCGACCCGCGGCGGCGCCGCAGCTGTGCTACCGAGCCCGGCGCCGCCTCCTTCTGGAGCATCACTGCTTCACAGAAGGAGGCCACAGCCCTCCAACCTCCCTCGTCCGCCAGCATTGCCATACAAATGAGGCTTGGTAAAGCGCAAGGAGCTGCGGACGTCCTAAGGGGAATACTAAGGGGATGGGAAGGGGAGGGACAAACGCGTACCTATCCTTACCATCGTCCTTACTTACCTTCTGCTTGATGGTGAGCAGGCACCTACCACGAGGAAGTAAGCCTTTTTGTCGTCATCGTGGTATTAAAAGCATTTTTTTATATTTTATCATTATAATTACTAAATTATAAGGAATACTATTTATCTCTTTAGCTTATACGATCGTTGCGCTACTTATTATCAGCTTGTATTACGTATTATATTTATCAATTTTAGATTTCATAGCGCGTTTCATCTTCATACATACATTTATTTATAAATAAAAAAATTATATCATTAACATAAAGTAATTCTGTATGATAATGCTTATTGGCTGTTCGATAATATTCTGTATAATAATATTTTGCTTTAGGTTAGGTAAGTCGGGTAGCTCATCATTATTTGATTTTAAGTATAATGTTTTGTCAGTATATTTATAATAAAAATTTATTGTATTTTAATATTATATTATTATAATTATTAACATTGAAAAGAGGAGATAAAAAATAGACCTTCAGAGTTTTTTGCCTGTTCTTCTCGAGAAGGCTCTCCCAATTTCCGAACAGGTGTAGAGTCAATATTTTTTTTTCCTTATTCGTACGTACGGACAAGGTTTTTGTTTATTTTTAAGCTTTTTTTTTTGTTTTGTTTGTTTTGACGTCAATAAGTGCCTGTAAAGGTCTATGTTGAATAAAGATTATTTTGATTTGATTTGATTTGAGTTTTTTTTACTACTTATTTTATAGTTAGGGCAAATAATCACCCTGGTGGTAGTAGGCCCTACTCGGGTCCGAGTGGGACGGGGCCATAGCTAGCGGCGCCTCCCACTCGGATACGAGCGAGCGTCCCGTTCAGTTTGTAGTAGTCAGTAAGCCGATCCGAGTGGTCGGCACTAGTAGTGGTCGTTATTTCAATAACAGATAATATAATGAATTATTTTCCCGTAATGAATAACACGTTATTTAACAACGGGTTATAATGTTATCCTGCTGTTGCTGTTGCTGTTGACAAAAGCGCCTAGTCGCATTGTTGTTGCGGCCACTTGTGTGCGAGCACACGGAGCGAGCGAGTACGACTGTTACAACGACGTTACGACTGCTACGACCGTTACGACTGCTACAAGTTACAAGTGTGAGCGAGAGAAAGCAAACCGTTGTGTAGGCGTAGGCGCTCGCTCTGTTGCCTGACTGCTTATTCTTATAATACTAACCTTTCTCACAAGGGAATAAAGTTCCTATTTGTTTATTTCTTATAATAATTTTACTAATCCCAAATTCACAATTTTGTACCTTCGCACGTATGACAATTAGACTCATTTTGATTTCCAGTGTGATGTGAAATAACAATTAGGTAAACTGTTGCTGGCTTGCTGGTGCCTAAGCTGTTGTCATTTTTTTAGTCACGCACTATTTGCTGTTGTGCGATCGCGCGTATGCAAATTAATTATAAAATTATATTGATTAGGTGATTAGTTTTAAATTATTTAAATTACTGCCTAATATTCTGACAGTCTTTAGACATATCATTGTTAAGAATAACTAAGCTAGCTATAATAACAGTAACAATCGTACTCAACAACATTTGTCAAAACAGCAATATAACAGGATAACAGACAACATAATAATATAATAATAATAATAAATCAATTAGGAGGCTTTGAGAAGGCAGGTGACTGGAGTCTCTTCCATAGCCCGGTTTTCATTACCACCTAAATCGAAATGCAATAGGCCACAAACGTTTTGACCACTAATGACAATAGTTTCGTTTAGTTTGGCTGCATTTTTCATGGTGCAGATAGAGATTAGACCCAGTTGGTACACTCCACGCACACTTTCATTAAATTTCGCTTAAATGGCCTCTACGCGTTGGATCTGTATCCCCGCGCAAGCCTTATAAAGGACCGTGTCTTATAAAGATACGTGATTTAAGCTACATAATAATAATAATATAATATCTATCTCATTATTACAAAGCAGTCGTTATTGCCAGTGATCGAATAACTCGGATCCGAAAAATGTGTCTTTTTTATTGTAAATTGTGTCTGAGTCGAATAAATAAGTTTTATTATTATCGCTTTTGTCATGTGGTTTTATAAAACACGGTCCTTTATAAAGCATGCGCGGATCCAACGCATACTCTCTCTCCATTCAAGCCGTAAGGCCCTTGTGGCCAAGGCTAGGCTGAATTTAGTCGGTCGGTCTGTTGGGTCGAGTCGCCTCGATTCACCAGAAGTCCGACATAATTACCGCATCTCTACTTGCCATTGCGGTGGTATCCAAGAGGATTCTCAGCCTTCTCTCCTGAGGAAAAAAACGCGTAGAGGCGATTTAAGCGAAATTTAATGAAACTGTACATGGAGTGTACCAACTAAATGTAATTTCTATCGACATTTGCCTTTGCCCAGTTGGCATATTATTATTATTGTAAGTGATAAGTAAGTAGAAAAAATTCTACGATCTATGCAGAAATTGTGGCCTATGTGTTATTCTGATTTATTAGTACATTATGGTACAAGTGTGTACCGTCCTCGGCTCCTTAAGACCCTCGCCTGACGGCTCGGGTAATCATCAATACACACGTGTATCATACAACGTTTTTCAACACACTTCTGAATAAAATAATACTTAAATAAAAAACCATTTTCTTCATAAATTGTTTTTGCAGACATCTTAATTAATAACTAACTAAATAACTTCAAAAGAGAAAACGAGACGAGTTGTGAAAAATGTTTCGTATTGGCGGGAAAAATTAATCAGTTTTCCAATGCGCGCGCATCGGCCATAGACTAATAAATGAGGTTTCTTTTTTTTTGGGCTTTTCGCGGATAGCTTTTTAGCGCAAATGTAAGCGTAACTCAACCAATAATATAAAAAAAAACTATTTCTTTCTCGTGAATAATAGTAATGAAAAAGTCACAGTTTGATTATAGGTGTCATTATGTGCCTAATTTTCATGGGATTAGAGCCACTTTATCAGGAAGTGTGTTAAAAAATATATTATTGTAAAGTTTTATTAATTCAGTAACTTTTACATTAAAGAATAACAAGCATTCACACTTACAAGCTTTGGCGTGTTAGTAGGATAGTATCCAATCCAATATATAATTATGTTTCAGGCGTATTCCACCCTCATAATCGCGTGGGGATGGAAATCGTTCACGATCATTTCTGACAAAGGCAGTGAAAAATTCAAAGTATTGCTCAAAGCGTACCTGCCCCCACTGCTACTACGATCAATTCGTTTCCGGTTATTACCTAGCATGGAAGAGGATTACAGGTAACTGAATTCAAATATTAGACGTTTATCTTGAAAGCGAGGTCTCTGGAAACGATATTTTATTTCCACAGATCGTTTTTGAACGAAATCAAATTATCTGGAGAAATCAATTTTGTGCTCGATTGTGAATATCACAAAATTCGGAATATACTCCAAATGACACAACAAGTCGGAATGTTTTCGGACTCTCACAGTTATCTCATAACATCACTGGTATGTGCGTTACATTATAAGAATTGAATACCTTATTTTATTAACTTTATATTACACCTTAATCATATTGCAGCAAGTTTGATTAAATTCTAAGTTGGCTTTTGTCTTGTATCGATGATTTTCTTACTTTTATAATATCAATCGCCGGTTATTCTCATCTTGTTAATGACGAGTCTATCTATCTATCTTAGGGGCCGGGGTGGCTACCGTGAGGTGCCAACGCACTTCGACCCATTATGGGTCTTTTGTGCTACCCCATTAGTTCCTACTCCTTAATGTCGTTAGACAGTTACTTGACCACCGTCAGTCCAATCAATCGTGCTCAAGAGCCTGATTATGTCCCTTGGTGGCATTACCCTAAAGTTGTTGGGTTTTGGGTATCCAATCCCTATCAACATTTGCCTACTGCCGGCCAGAGCATCGCAGTTGCACAATAGATGTGTCATGCTCTCCTCCTCGGTCTTGCAGGCCCTGCATAGATTGGTCTCAGTGAGGCCCATCTTGTGCAGCATAGTTCTAGTACCAAAGTGTCCTGTAAGGTCACCAAGCACCAGGCGGGTGTGGAGCCTACTTGAGCTCAGTGTGAATCTCAGCCAGTTTTCTGAGCCCATAAAGAGCTGACTTAATGACGAGTACTTACACAGTGATTATAGTGGCCAGGATCAACCACTAGAAACGTGCCATACAAAAAGCCTTGTCAACTCTAAAAACACACACACACACTCGTTCTAGAAAATGGTCGTGCTTTCCTCAATTCGGAGCGCTCTATAATCGCTCGCTAGATTATTGTAGGCAATAAGCCTAATGCTTCAGGATTAAAGTTCGATTTTTAATTTGAGTCAGTAAAATGACATTTCCAGTGTCATGTGTCACAAATCATATTATTTAACATGGTATGTATTACATATTTACAATAAAAAAACGCTTTGATTTGCTAATAAAATAAAGCATGACTAAATGTCTAAATCTATTGATTGCCGAACATCACTATTGTAGTGGGTTGTAGTGGGTCACCCTTTTTTGTATCAGTGACAGTTTCACTTGTCACTTTACTGACTCGAATTAAAAATCGTAGTTTAGGATTTAGTTAAGACGAAGTCAGGAACTGCTTTGACTTAGCAGATGAGGTAACCGACATTTAGGACTTAATCAACATCCTACATTACGACGATCAACGACTATTATTTTATATTATAACATACGATTATTGTTACAATAAATAATGGCTTGATATTAAAAGAGCATTCACTAATAATTAAAAAAGCTTTCAGCTAAGCTTTAAGTATTGCTAGAAGATTCTTGTTTCTGCTGCCCTGACTGCCTGCAGCTTAGAGCGTGCTTCTCAGCCGGCAGCACCGTAGGCTTAAGATTTTTGTAATATTTAAAGTTTAAAACTTATATTTAAAAATAGCCTTCATTGACCACCGACCTGGCCTAAATGGAGTACTCTTGCCAAGGACATAAAAATTATAAATGAGATTAACAGCTTTTGGTTGATCGATGTAATTTTATGATGTTTAAAACTATCATTAAAATCAATATGTATTAATTTCTTTTTAATATTTCTTTTCATGGAATGGTTACTTTATAAAATTGTTGCATAAAATTATAAATTTCCATAACTCATAATTGTATATCTTTGAAATTAAAGGAACATTATATAATGTGTGTGTGCGTTTGATATATTTATATTTTGCAATCAGGAAGCGTTTGTCTTTTTGATTTCCGCGTTATTAGAATAAGTATTTTGCACAAGTCTTTTGAGGATATCCAGATCCAGATCCTCGAAAATGCTACTCCATAGTAGTATTTGATGGCAGACTTGGAGGCATACAATAGGTAGTTGGTTCGACGACTCTTTATTAGTCTACCGCAACTCTACACTATTTTGGTATCTAGCCCTTCTACACCCGTAGTTTCAAGTGAAGTTATACTAATTCCCTTGCTAGTGATAATAAGAAAACTGTTAGTAATTGGCTGTATCTGTATATTTATTACTAGCTTCCGCCGGCGGCTTCACCCGCGTGAAATTAGCTTTTGTCAATCCTGTTCCCTTATGTCTAAGGTACCAAGATTAATGGTCTTATCTTCCATTCAACCCCTATTTCACCCTTTTGTACAAATCACACTACAATGTCTGTGAGACAGTGATTGCTCACTATATATACGGATACATTTGCCTTGGTGCGTCGTCTATACTATAGCAACAAGATGATCAATGAAGAAAGTGGCGAAAGAATCGGCCTCTTAAAAGTAAAAAATAATAACAAAAATAACACCGTCTCCGAGAAGTATGTCTCACAGACGGTGTTAAGAATTGATCAATTGATTTGTTAGAGTGGTTAAGATTTAACCTAATCAATAATCTTAATCTTCTAAATCCTTCGCCTATGTCTTGCCTTAACCAGCCGGACAGAGTAGAGTTGCAAGAGCAGATGCTCGAAGGGTGGAAGTGTAATAATGTCATAACGCCGACGGCGTCTCGATCGCTGTCGCAGACACACCTCTCTACACCCTTAGCCGTTCACACCAATGTTGCTCTCTTCGCACCAATATTGGTTTAATATTTTGGGGGGCCATTTAGTGAGTGGCGAGTCACCACCTGCCATATTTAAAATCAATTAGGAGGCTTTGAGAACGCAGGTGACCGGAGTCTCTTCCATAGCCCGGTTTTTATTACCACCTAAATCGAAATGCAATAGTCCACAAACGTTTTTACCACAAATGACAATAGTTCCTGCATCTAACTGGGTGTAGTCTCTAGCTGCATTTTTCATGATGCAGATAGAGATGAGACCCAGTTGGTACACTCCACGCACACTTTCATAAAGTTTGGCTTAAATGGCCTCTACGCGTTGGATCTGTGTCCCCGCGCACGCCTTATAAAGGACCGTGTCTTATAAAGACGCGTGATGTAAGCGAAAATAATAATAAGTAGTTGCTTATTTATGCATAACGAATTAAATTAAAAATGATAATAATTATATTATAATAAATTATTTAATTTAGTTATAAATATAATAATGTTTGCTTGTGCCTATCTTTAATATTTTCAATAGGATTTTCACCTTCTTAATTTGGAGGAATTCCAATTCACCAATACGCATGTAGCCTCATTACGGCTAATAGACCCTCAGCGATCTTTAAAAGTCCTGTCATCAAGAACGGTATGTTGTTGCGATTTATTACATTACATTATATTATATGTGCTTATATAAATCTATTAATGATAGTTGTATTTTTTTTCAGAAAGGAAATATGTATAGTAAGGTAAGTTGAAAGGAATAGGGAATTAATCTCTTTTTTGAAAAGAATCTTAATTTGATCCTTGCGTGTCAGTAAACCATATAGCTAGGTAACCATATAGCCGTATAGAGCTCTTTCGACCAAGACTCTAAAGTGTGTGGACGTATTTGAAGTTGAAATCGAAATTTAATATTTAAAATTTTAAAATACTACTTTTTTGTTTTTTCTTTTTCAAAATTAAAAAGACGCCACATCTGCGGTATTGAGCCGGAGTCGGTGAGTGTTGCATCCTCGCTAGAGTAAATATATTCTTTGGTTGCATCGGCTTTCTGACCCGCTGAGCTATACCCGCTTGAGCGCCGCGGCTGAATTTAGCAGCCGCTCGCCGTGTTATCCCGCTACCACTGTACTCGGCGATAAACGATAACGACTATCGTATTTCTCAACACTTCGAAAAGTTTCGTGGTACAAGGCATTTTGTCATGCGAAAGTGCGCTGCCTGCCGATCAACTATCGAGGATGACAACTGCCTGGAGTGTTGCACTTGTTCATTCTACTATCATGGCCTGTGTGTCGGTGTATCACCTTCCGGATTGGGTAAGCTTCCGTCTGATGATAGTCCAAGGTGGCTATGTCCTGAATGTCTCTCCAAGAAGCCACGAAGAGATAACTCGAACACGCCCGTGAGGTCTTCAACACCTGCTGGCACTGTGCATCTGGACGCTGGTGTGACACTGCGGCGCGGGAAACAGGGACGGTCCAGGCCGGTACCTGAGCCCACCACACCGCCGTCTACGCCCGCGTCGGCCGCCTGCTCGGGTTCATGTGTATCATCCAGTGAGCTGCGCGCTATTATAAAAGAGGAACTTCTGGTTTCATTAAGAGAATACGTCACAGAAGTAAAGAAGGATCTTTACAATGAGTTAAAAGCTGTAAGGAATGACATTGGGTCTCTGACGGACTCCATTAACTTTGTCAGCGAGTGTTTTGAAAAATTAAACACAGATATTGCTACTTGCAAAAGTAAAATTACATGCATAACAAAGGAAAATGAAGCTCTTCGAAATGATCTGAATGCCATCACAAGTCGAATCAACCAAATCGAGCAAGTGTCCCGCGCTTCTAACATAGAGATCCAGTGTGTTCCTGAACGGAAATCCGAGAACTTGATATGTATGGTTAAGCAACTTGGCAAAACTATTTCCTGCGCCATCAACGAGTCAGATATATTTTATTGCTCTCGTATTGCGAAGAAAAACTCGGAAAGTCTTCGTCCTCGCTCAATACTACTGAAATTGAATAGCCCCCGTGCCAGGGATACTTTTCTGGCTGCAGCAATAAAATATAATAAATCTCACCCGGAAAATAAACTTACTGCTGGACACCTGGGACTTGAAACGAACAAAGAGACTGCCGTCTACGTGACAGAAAATCTCACGCCAGAAAATAAATCACTCCATGCAGCAGCGCGCGCTCGGGCTAAGGACTCCAATATAAGCATGTTTGGGTTCGCGGCGGCCGCATATATATGCGAAAGTCTGATACATCAGAGTATGTTCTGGTTCGAAACGTGTCAACACTGGAACAACTAAGATAGGTTTAGATTAAGTGTAGCGTACTATTTAACATTATTTTAAAGTGGATAGTTTAAATTTTTATTACCAGAATGTTCGTGGTCTTCGCACGAAGACCACGGATTTTTACAATAATGTATTAAGTTCAAGTTACGACGTTGTATTTTTGTGTGAAACATGGCTCAATAGCTCAGTATTCGATGGTGAGCTCTTTGATGACCGGTATCTGGTGTACAGGCGCGATCGTGAGAACAGTGGTTTCCATAGTCGTAAGTCTGGTGGCGGGGTTCTTATTGCAGTATCCAAGCATATTTCTTCTCGTAGAATGGCCCAATTAGAGAGTCATTGCGAGGATCTGTGGGTAGAGTTGGAATTACGCGGAATGGGAAAATCAGTCTACAAACTATTATTGGGTAGTGTTTATCTACCTCCACCTATACAGAAAGGTATTCTCCTCAGCTTTATTAAAAACGCAAATCGTGTTTTAGAATCAAATGAGAATGTTTTAATTGTAGGCGACTTTAACTCAAGTAATATTAACTGGAACAACCACAATTCCACATCTTTAGCTAACTACATCGGTAAAAGTTCACTGGATTGCACACTACTGGATTTTATCGCTGAGCATAATCTTACACAATTTAATAACATACAAAATAGTAAAGGTAAAATTCTGGACCTCATTCTTTCTAATATAGCGATCGATTGTGTGGCAGAGAATCACTCCTCTTTAAGTAATCTGGACTCTTATCATCCTCCATTAGAGTTCGTTGTCCCATGCTGCAATCCACCCGGTTTGTTATCTAACAACACGAGTTTAAGGTATAATTTTCATAAAGCCAACTATAGTGCCCTTATCACTCAGTTAAATAAAATAATATGGGAACAAGAACTGTCATCGTGTTCTGTGGATACAATGGCCGAAACTTTTTACAATATTTTGGGCAATGCAATATCACAGCATGTTCCGAAATTTAAGGCTTCATCTAGGAAGTACCCGGTTTGGTTTACAAAGGAACTCATCCATCTCTTAAAAGAAAAATACAAACTACGTATAAAATATCAGAAATACAAAAATCCACTAGACGAATTAGCTTTATGCACGTTAAAAAAGAGATGCACTGAATTAATAGGCATCTCCCATCAGAAATACATCGCTGGTTTGAAACATCAATAAATAAAAACCCTAAAATATTTTGGACATATCTAAAAAATAAAAAACGTAACAGTAATTCTTACCCATCCACTATGACTTTCAATAGAAGAGTAGCGAGTAGCGGTGGTGGCGTATGCGAGCTCTTCGCGTCCTTCTTTGCATCGGTGTATAAATCGGGTTCCACGTTTTCTACGGTATCAAATAACCAAATCCTTACATCTAATTATCTTGCCAATCTCTGTTTTTCTCAGGAAGACGTACTCAGAGCCTTATCTCGTTTGAATCAAAACAAGGGGGCCAGTCCTGACGGCATTCCTCCGAGACTCGTGGTCCGTTGCTGTGAAGCTCTTCATAAGCCATTAACTATCATATTCAATGCGTCTTTAAAAACAGGCACTTTCCCGTCTGTATGGAAAGCTGCGCGTATTGTTCCAATTTTTAAATCGGGTGAGGCTAAGTCTGTCAAGAGCTACAGGCCTATATCAATGTTATGTGTATTCAGCAAGATTTTCGAATCCTTGATGTGCCCAGTATTGGCTTGGCATATAAATCATATTATATCACCTCAACAGTTTGGTTTTCTAAAATCACGTTCGACAAGCACCAATCTTGTCTCATTCTTGACGCAAGTATCAGAATCTCTCGACCAGCGACTACCTGTAGATACAATTTACACAGATATCAGTAAAGCCTTTGATACCGTTGACCATAACATTCTTATTAATAAACTTTCCACTTTCGGTATCACAGGGGATCTACTTGCATGGTTCTCCTCATATCTTCAGAATAGGACGTCGACTGTCGTAGTTAGCGGTTTCTCTTCTAAGCCATTTCCATGCACATCTGGTGTACCACAGGGTTCACATTTGGGCCCGATTCTTTTCAATATCTTTATTAATGACATTGTAGACATTTTTCATCACGCTAAGTGCTTTCTGTACGCGGATGACATGAAATTAGCTATGAAAATACGCAATCAAAAAGACTCGACTTTATTGCAAGAAGATCTTGACCGATTATCGAAGTGGTGTAACGATAATAAATTATTTCTCAACCTAGATAAATGCAAATTTATTAGATTTTCTAGATGTGTTGATGTTCTGCTTCCAAAATATAATATTGATGGTCATGTCTTGGAAGCTGTTGACTCCATCCGTGATTTGGGCGTGCATCTGGACAAGAAATTACGATACCATATACATATCGACCAAATTGCAACTAAAGGTTTCCAATTACTGGGTTTTGTATTGCGTAACACAAAAGAATTTAAAAGGTCATCAACAAAAATTCTTCTATATAAGTCTTTGGTTAGGTCAAGTCTCGAATACTGTAGCCAGGTCTGGTGTCCCCATTACGACGTCCACATAAAGCGAATAGAGCGAGTCCAGAAGCGATTTATGTGGCACCTATCATATCAAGCTTATAAGGCAAAAAAGCTGTCCTCGTACGAGGAGCGTCTGGACTATTTCGGTCTGAACAGTTTGAAGGAACGCAGGTTGTTGCTGGATCTGATGCTTTTATATAAGGTTGTCAACGGAACTACGGATTGTCCCTCTTTGTTACAATTGATTAGTCTTAACGTTCCATACAAGTTAGCGAGGGTTGGTAGATATGTCCCATTTTCTGTGAAGGGGAGCAGGAGCAATCTTGGTCACTACGCTACCATGAACAGAGTACAGCGACTATACAATAAATTGTGCAAAGAATGTCACATCGATATATTTGCAGATGAGCCCCAGACATTCAGGCGTCAAATACTTCGATCTTTTAATAAGATGCGTATTTAGTGACTGAGCTTGATGCAGTATTGTTTACACATTACAATATTAATTTGCACTTTCTTAATTTTTTTTTTTTATATATATATTTCTTTTTATTCCAATATATGTATGTATGTTCGTATGTGTATATATTTAAGCATACTGTAGTCCACATTGCATGCCGTGGCGACCTATAATTAAGAAAATACTTAGCTTTAAGTTTGTATTTTTGAATTATTCCTGTTTTTGTTAATACCGGTGTTTATCTTGTTGGTTGTCCAAATAAATAAATAAATAAATAAATACTATAAAAATTGCATTATAATTTAATATTTTCAAATTTCGCGCGTAATTAGACGAAGGCGCCGCACGAGTTGTTACTCTGTAGCGATGACGTCAATACGGCATGTAAATAATAAACAAAGCTCTATGTTTGATGCTATGTATTATTATATTCATAATTTAAAAATGAGTTATTATCTTTTATATATAAACAACTAATAAAGGAATAATAATAAAAGAGTAATACTGACATCGATGTTTTAATACTCCGTAACTCTCCGTAACTCGGCAGAACAAAAGTCGGGATTTGCAGCAAAGAATTTTCCGACCATTAATGCATTTATTCGTACTATCTCCTTTTATAAAACTGCTTTCCATAGTGTGATTCACGTGCGACTTCAATTTAACTTACGTATTTATAACGTTCTCTTACATTAAAAAAGCAACCTACAAACTTCTTTTTTTATTATTTTGTGGCTTTATACGTACTGATTCATAATGACATTGACGCGCAAAGTTTACAGTACCTTATGACGTTACGACATGGCGGCCTATGTTTCGCTCTTGTTTTACGTTTCGCGCGCTGTTGCTATTCAAATCTCGAACTAATCGCCGCGCGGCGCCAGTCAGTAGTAAAATGGCGTGAAAGCAACAGTGCATTCACAGATTGAGTTTATTTAATTTTTTTTTTCTGTTTCCTCGCAAATGCGTTGAAAAACGTCGTACTATATACGTGCGTATTGGTTATAACATGCTTGGCTCAATTACGAATTACTGAAATTCTGCCTCACATGTTATAACCATCATAACGCACTAATATCGTAATGTACTATAACGCATAGTAAACTACAGAGCTCTTGTCAGTATAATATAAGATAATTACACAATTACTTTCTACTGAGGGCGCTGTGTAAAATGCAAAAATATACGCTGTCAATATCGTTTGAAAACGAATGTGAACTCGGACACTGATATTTATTCGCATTAAGTTGATGACAACTATGATAAGTGAAATCGTGAACAACTGAAAAGGTCCTCAGTTATTTTATCTTACAGTCTTTATACATAAAAGTTAATCGGTCATATTACAGGCACAAACAGAGCAGGACGATCGTACCTAAAATAGATCAGAATAACTAACATCAATCATTATGATTGCAATACCAATCAATATAGTGGTAATACCACTATTATATAATACCCGGCGTGAGTGAGGTTGGGTATGTCATACCCGAAAAGTTTCTAAACGCAGGTATTTTAATGTTACTGTTGCCATGCAAGTCCTGTTGTTTCAGTAGCTGGAGGTAAAGATGCAAGGGGTGAGGTACAGTCTAGGCCTGTGTCGATCGATCATTTGTTGCGACCCGGGTTGATCGCGACCCATTCGCTTGGTGATTCGATCACAATGATTCGATCAAATGATCGATTGATTGAGGTAGCGAGTTGGGTGTTCAACAGGTCTCGGGTCTCTGATCGGGTGGCTATTGTACGTTTTGGGTCACGCTCGTTTGGTTGGGCTACGAGAAAATTTGGTACTCAAATATTTTATATACGATTATTACATGATTTTATAAATTCAATATATCCAAAGTACAATGTCTACGGCTGCTTTTAATTAAGTAATTCATTGGTCACTCGACGCGGTTCGCAACCCGATCATTCCATCTATCACGTACTTACCTGTGCACGCAAATACAGGTTTTCTTATGTTACTAGAACGAGACAAAACATTCTCCATCAAAATCATAAATAAAAATATCTACAATAGACGCTAGTACCATTGATTTAAGGTTCAAATTATTTTATCAACAAGTCAGACTTTCGAATTGCGTTGCGTTGTATAGTAGGTATAAATCACAAAATACGTGCTTATAGCGCTTCATTAATGTGTGGTGGCGTCCTTAGCGATTTGCTTTTAGCGCTATCAGCGCTGGGTAGTCACTCCAAAAATGCCATAATGATCGTGACTCAGGACTGAGTTACCGTGACCCAGTCGATCTCGGTGATCGAATCTTTTCGTGGGTCGTGACTCGATCATTCATAAATGCTACGCGATCGAATCACAGTGATTTGATCAATCGCGATCGACTCAGGTCTAGTACAGTCTCGAGTTTAGTGTTGCGCCGGCGGCGACGGTAGATACACGTGTCTACACGCGGCTGGGGTACGGGATTGTGTTGATTTGTAGGTGTAATATAGGTGTTCCCGGAGGTGGCTTGCTGTTCCCGGGGGCTCCCTACATGCCTGAGGAAGGCCATCCCTGAGGTTTTTAGTGGGTAGGCCTCCCCCTTCTGGGGAGGAGAGCCCCACATAACCGCCGGCTCGCCACAGCCGGGGTATGCAATTTAATGCATTTTCCTCAGGTAAAAAAAAAAAAAAAAAAAAAAAAACGTGTAATATAGGTGCTCTATTAGATGATCTCACAAGACTTTTCAGTTCCTTTTTTATTTAGAATAAGCTTTCTGCCCGCGGCTTCGCCCGCGTGGATTTCGGAATTGGGTCTATAGAGTTTATAGGGTTAAGGGTCATAGCTTTTGTCCACGACTACATATGCGCGGAAGTCGGTTTATGGCGCGAAGGTTTTATCGCGCTTCCAGTGGGACTCTCCGTTTTTCCGAGATAAAAAATACCGCAAAACCTTGCTCAAGAATCACTCTATCTATTGATGAAAACGGCATGAAAATCTGTGCAGTAGTCTTTGAGCGAAATTGCGCATCCCGTGGGTTCTGTCGATTTTTCCGGGATAAAAAGTACCCCATTATTTAATCCGAACTTTTATCTTTATGTCTGCAATTTCAAAGCAATCGGTTCAGTAGTTATGGCGTGACAGCGGAACAAACAAACAAACTCACTTTCCGACTTATAATATTGATTAGAAAACACTATTTTTATGTTGATTTACCAAAATTGGAATTTTGTTAGATTTTTATGGCAAAAGAAGTTAAATGTCTAAATTTGATTTTTCGAAAAAAAAAAATTATATATTTTATTATTTCCATAAAAAATAATGCTGTTTAACTTAATGTTGCTATTTTATTTATTCGTCTTGTTAAATAGCTGCTATTTTTAATATATCTTAAGCATAAATGCTAATTACACAATCATAGTATCAAAAATTT
The DNA here is from genome assembly GCA_036419045.1 of Scirpophaga incertulas. NCBI lineage: Eukaryota > Metazoa > Arthropoda > Insecta > Lepidoptera > Crambidae > Scirpophaga > Scirpophaga incertulas. Next base: position 433,195 of record CM071626.1, on the reverse strand, counting down.
TACATCAAAATTTTGGGTATATCATACCCACCTCGTAGCTGGTGTAACAATTTCTTACCACATTCACGCCGGGTTAATTAATTAACATCTAACTAGTACTTCATATTTTTATATTCAAGGTTTCATATTTTTTCAGACCGAGCCAGCTCTTTTATTTGACGCAGTGACTTTGTATGCTCATGCTTTACATGACATTGATAAGTCCGAAAATATTCAAGTGTTTCCCCTTTCCTGTGGTTATAAGGAAGAATATACCCACGGGTCGCATTTGATGAACCACATAAAAGATGTAAGTGAAATCATTCGAAAAATCAGACAATATTAAAATTGATATCGTTTCGCAATTTTTTGACGTGACAACGTCTTAAATTAGGTTGCGGCTGGGAGTCACTTATGAAAAAGTGTAACGCTCGGTAACGTTACGATGAGTCACCGAACGAGAGAGAGGCCCGCGAATGCCTTGCGTCTCTCTCCCACTCAACTATGATCGGTCTGCCGCGCGCGCAGCACTAGAGAATTAGGCGCATTGAATCGGCGCATGCTTGTGTCTCTGTCTTTGTCTTTCTCGAACGTTCTTGGCGTTGGAAAAACAAGAAAGCGTCATAATACAAGTTCACACGTGTGGTTAAAGTATCGTCAGCTGTTTATTTCTCCTATCATCGTCCTATCCTCAACAAAATCACTCAAATAGGAATTAGTTAAGTTTAAGTTTACATGTACAATGTTTTAGTAAACAAAATATATTTCTATAGTTAAAATTTGTGCAATTCTTATTTTCATTCAATTCCTTGTTCCTATTGTGCAATTTAATTATATTCATATCAATAAATATTTTTATGTACATTTTTATTAACATGTTATAATTGTTTTTTTAAATGATTAAAAAGAATTGGCTTTAGTACTACGGTAAATTCCGTCCGTTGTAACTTTGTTAACTGTAAAACCATGCTACAATATTTTTGCGCAATGTAAATAATAATACGAGACTTTATTTAATATTATAATCTGTTGCTGTGTCTAGATCTTGTATTCAGAAATGTTGAGTTTTTGAGTGAATCTTTATAGATATAACGAATTAATAAATGGGAACCAATTGGATATCATTGCTAGATATTTTGAGCGCGCGCGACTTTTGAGCGAGGCGACGTTCACACGCGCACTTCGCAAACTTAATTTACTTGCGGAGAAAATCGATTTATTTTCATGTTCATTGAGGGAGTTCACAATAATGGCGTTGTTTGTTATATGTTATGAATAGGATTAGTTTTAAGAATAATTAATTAAGGTGGGTGCAACTGTCGCATTAGGTCAGGCCTGTAATGATAGTTGTAAGCTTTTGTTGAAATAAATAAATAAATAAATAAATATAACGAGCGATAACTACACGAACTGAGACAAGACTCCATGTTTCAATTGAGTCCATAACCGCTTTTAGCTCAATAGGGAATATGCATGATTTTTTTTATGTCTTAAATTAATCATCAACATTTTTATAACATAGAAAAAAATATAAATAGGGTTGAAAATAGTCAAGTTTTTATACAAAGTGAAATTGAAAACATTGAATAAAATTGAGCCGTTCAAACGCCGCCATTTTTAGCGCGCTTATGATGACGTCATTGGTTTGGGTCTGTTTGCTTACTAGTAGCGTTTCAGTTGCAATCATGGAAGAAGTAAAAAATCCTTGTTACAAGTACTGTATGGTACCGAAGTGTAAAAATATTACATCAGTACATCCGATAAAGTGTATTTTCGCATTGTTTTGTTCATGTAAATTGTATATCGTATTTATCTAATACTAGCGACCCGTCCCGGCTTCGCACACATACACCCTTTTTTGCGTCGGGTTTAAAAAAAAAGCCGTCTTGAATATAAAGTATTTTTTTTATGGATTAATACCAAGGTACAAATAAAGAGCTTTTTCAAGCGGCGGCACATAAATTAAATTTTTAGAATAAAAAACCGCTTACTCATCATCCTCTTGCCCATTTCCCATTATCTGGGGTCGGCGCAGTAGATCTTTTTCTTCCATTCCTCTCTATCAGCCGTCATTTCCATGCTTACTCCTTTCAATCTTACATCATTCTTCACACAATCGATCCATCTTTTATTCGGCCTTCCTCTGCCCGGCATCATCAAATACAATCAAATTGCTCCCAACTCTTTTACACTCTCTTCACAGCCTGTTTGCGGGGCATAAACACTTACAACATTCACTACTTTGTTTTCATTCATTAATTTAACAACTATCATTCTGTCATTTATTCTTTTCACATCTGTCACTCGTTCTTTCATTTCACTATCTAACACAACTCCCACTCCATTTCGCTTCCCATCACTTCCACAAAAATAGAACTTGTATCCTTCTCCAATCTCTCGTGCTTTATTGCCCTTCCATTTTGTTTCCTGCAAACAGGCAACATTCACTCTTCGTCGTTTCAAAACATCCGCTAACTCTCTTCCTCTTTCAGTCATCATACCCAAATTCCAGCTTGCAAACCTCACTCTGACATTCTTCTCTCACCGGGCTCGCCTCTTATATCCTCTGTCATATATCCCACAACTCGTAATAATCATTGATGTATTGCATGGGATTTGGCAGCTTGGCCTGACACCAACCCTCTTTGGGAATGTTGTTGTTGGTAGAGGAAGCTACCAATTTGGGAAAAGAAAAGAAGGTTAAGGGTAGGAACGTAGGAGTAAGGATACTGTTTTCTCGGCAGGAAGGGTATGAGAATACCAGTAGCTCGGGAAGCCGGGGTCGCGTACCCGTATTCCATAACAGGATCACCGGAAAGGTAAACCCGCATGAAAACCGCTTACTGTGACATAACTATAATATTTAGACATATGCTGTCGCGACACTTTTTGTACATAATGATGAGTTCTGCAAAGTCGTAGTAAATGATTTTGTTCTATCATCAATAGTTTTCGCAGCGCACGCGACGTAAGGAATTTTTCAGGTCATTTTTTTACACCTTGGTTAAATTATTGGAGATTTAGTAACGATTCCATATTTAAAATAAAATAAAATATAACCTATGTTACTCGGGGATAATGTAGCTTTCCAAAGGTGAAAGAATTTTTGAAATCGGTCCAGTAGTTTCGGAGCCTATTCATTACAAACAAACAAATCTTTCCTCTAACTAATATTTACAAAAACTATATAAACATATCTTACTTAAGTGAGCTTTAACGATATAATATATCGTTAAATTAATAGTTTTAATATAATAGAGGTAAATTAGGAGTTATTTAAAAAATCTTAAAATCGAGATTTAATGCAAAATATGCTGACATCATAAATGCATCTATTTTCGGCAGATTATCCGATTGTACTTTGACAAAACCAGTTTTTGTCATCGTTTTAGTTTGACTACAAATGCAGAAATACAATGTTAAACATTTTTTCTCGCAAGCACAAACACAGTACGAACACGTATGAATATCGACGCCGATAAATGCAAGACATAACCATTGACGTCACATATCGTTTCGACCAATAGTGACGCGTTGTGTAAGTTCGAATTTCCCTCCCTTCTTTTTCACTTTTTAAATAATATTATTTGGGCTTAAATAATAACTGAATAAAAAAAGATCCTTTTAAGTATAATATAAGATCAATAAAGAATGCCGAAAAATATATTTGAGTCAAATTTAAATTTTATGCTGTTACCTGGTCGGAACTTTAAGCGATGCCTATTTCTCTAAAAGCTTTCGACAAATATTTATTTATAGATAACTGAGATCTTCTTTCAATATATTGGGATTATAATAAGGTTGTCGTAAGAATATTGTAAGCATTATCTTTCTTCATTACTTACAGGATGGCTACATATAAGAGTTAGCGTAATAATGTCTATGTATAAAATAATATAATAATAACAACTATATTTTTGTCACATTTGAATTAAACAATTAATTAATTCACGAAATTAACAATATTTATAATAATAATAATAATAGACGCAACAGAAGAGTCATTAAACAAATTGGAACGCCTGCAGAATCTAGCCATTCGTTTCGTTTTTGGTCTTCGTAAATATGACCATGTCTCCCAATTCCGAACGCAACTAAAGTGGCTTCCTATTCGGTTTCGGCGTAATGTGCACATCCTTTCTTTTCTTTACAAAATTTTGAAGGATCCCCAAACTCCTACTTATCTCCGCTCCCGCTTCCAATTGTTACCTCCTCCTAACCGTCCTAAACGTTCTTGTATAACAAGAATGCTTGAGCTTCCCGTTACTAACTCCCGTTTCTTCTTTCACTCGTTCTCCGTTCATGCCGCTCAACTTTGGAATAAACTCCCAACTAATATACAAAACTGTCCATCCATATTTTCGTTCAAACGTCAGCTTAAAAATTATTACCTTTCGCAAGTCAACACATAGGTAACGCATGTCATTATATTTCAACAACTCCATCGTTTTGTACTGATCTGTAAATTTTTTATATTATCTTATTTATATATTATTTATTATTATTTATGTAATGTGTATGTAATATATCTATTAACATTTATATATTTGTGTTTAATATTTATGTATTAATAATTATGTATGTATTATATCTATTATATATATGTAAGTATGTATATACTGTATAGGTGTTATCTTTTAGATATACATATTGTTAAAATAAATATTTGATTAAAAATTAATACTAGATTCGAATACACTTGAGTCATCTCACCATTCTACTACTTCCACTACTTAGGGCTGACTGGAAGAAATCTCTTTTAGAGATAAGTCCACCTTTTGTTTACTTTAGTCTTAATAACAATATGATTTACTACATGTACAATAAAGTGTATAAATAAATAAATAAATAAATAAATATTTTCAATTGCCTCTATTTCAATTTACAGATGTGTGTGGAAGGCTTGTCGGGTCCTATTTACTTTGATAGTGACCAAATTAGAACCAATTTTACTTTAGATGTAATGGAGCTGGGTATTGATGGAATAAATAAAACAGGAACGTGGCATACAACTTCTGGTCTAAAGTATGAACGACCAGAAAAAAAAAAAGAATTGAACACGCCACAAAGTAAAGCTTTAGTGGTAGTTACAAAACTGGTAAGCTATACACCAGTATATACAATATATATAGGAACTACATAGTTTCTTTCAAGAAAACATCTTAATTATTGCTTGACATCGTGTTGAAATAGTAAAAATCACTTTATGAATTTTTAATAATAACTATAGCCATACTTATGTGTCAACATCCGGCAACGATTTAAAGCGACATCCGGCAATCCTATTTTTTTATCTTATGACATAGGTGTTCTATTGGGTTCCTGTCTAGATTATTTCCTGGCGAATCTGAAAGAAACGATGTCGACTGACTGACGCACGAACATCTTGTATTACATTTCGGAGAGTTGTAATGTTGGAACGTCTAAATAAGCAAAATATGTTAATCGGCGTACGGTAACAGTGGTACCTACCCTCACTATACTTTAGATTATAGTCTAGAAAATGATCCCCTAATTTAGCTGTTTTATTATTTAAAGTAATGGAATACTACCGTGACATTTATGACTTGCACTCTTCCCGACTGACTGAATATTGATCCCAACCAAGTCATATCTACTCATTACACCTTTTAAAATCAAATGTGCAACTGTGTTCCGCCACGTGGCTCACTGTGCTGCCATCTATCCTCAACCAAGTCATCTAGTCATTACACCTTTTAAAATCAAATGTGCAACTGTGTTCCGCCACGTGGCTCACTGTGCTGCCATCTATCCTCAACCAAGTCATCTAATCAGTACACCTTTTAAAATCAAATGTGCAACTGTGTTCCGCCACGTGGCTCACTGTGCTGCCATCTATCCTCAACCAAGTCATCTAATCATTACACCTTTTAAAATCAAATGTGCAACTGTGTTCCGCCACGTGGCTCACTGTGCTGCCATCTATCCTCAACCAAGTCATCTAATCAGTACACCTTTTAAAATCAAATGTGCAACTGTGTTCCGCCACGTGGCTCACTGTGCTGCCATCTATCCTCAACCAAGTCATCTAATCATTACACCTTTTAAAATCAAATGTGCAACTGTGTTCCGCCACGTGGCTCACTGTGCTGCCATCTATCCTCAACCAAGTCATCTAATCATTACACCTTTTAAAATCAAATGTGCAACTGTGTTCCGCCACGTGGCTCACTGTGCTGCCATCTATCCTCAACCAAGTCATCTAATCATTACACCTTTTAAAATCAAATGTGCAACTGTGTTCCGCCACGTGGCTCACTGTGCTGCCATCTATCCTCAACCAAGTCATCTAATCATTACACCTTTTAAAATCAAATGTGCAACTGTGTTCCGCCACGTGGCTCACTGTGCTGCCATCTATCCTCAACCAAGTCATCTAATCATTATACCTTTTAAAATCAAATGTGCAACTGTGTTCCGCCACGTGGCTCGCTGTGCTGCCATCTATCCTCAACCAAGTCATCTAATCATTATACCTTTTAAAATCAAATGTGCAACTGTGTTCCGCCACGTGGCTCACTGTGCTGCCATCTATCCTCAACCAAGTCATCTAATCATTACACCTTTTAAAATCAAATGTGCAACTGTGTTCCGCCACGTGGCTCACTGTGCTGCCATCTATCCTCAACCAAGTCATTTAGTCATTACAGCTTTTAAAATCAAATGTGCGACTCTTCCGCCACGTGGCTCACTGTAATCTATTGGATAATGTCACAAACAAAAAAGAGACAGTAGTCAAATCCGCAATCTATCATCACGGTATAGTCCTATATTATAACCAGTGGGTAAATCAATTTCAACAATGATTTTTATAGAAACTGTAATAAATAATTTATTTTATCTTTAGAAGGACCGGCATTATTCAGTCTTCTTGATACTATTTTTCATATTCTTTGCTTTAGACATCTTTGTTGCTGTATATAAAAGTCTATATTCATAGAGCATTTTAAATAGTTATGAAACCTTTTAAAATTATCATACGTATTCTTCGGCAACACTGTCCACGCTTAAAAAAAGGTATTTATCAGTTGCATCGCATCGCAATTTGTTTTTTATCAATCTTATTATTAATTGATTTCTTTCGGAAATAATGTAGAATTAAATTAAGAATTAGCATAAAATTCAAGCCTTTGTTTTTAATTTTTGTAAATGTATGTCAGGAGACCTATTTTTGAATTACGAATGCGACTTCGAAATCACCGATGTGACTAATAATCACCGATTTTTATTAATTCTTATTTTTGAATATCACTGATGTGACTACCTTAGTCACGGATGTGATTTCATTACAAGTGCCCTCACCCACTCGTAATCAAGTCATACTTGTGGAAATGTTATCTGTGTTTTGTTTAGAGAACATATTGACCTTGTCAACCCCTAAACGGCAGCCTTCTGCTTAGCCTGAATAGGTTCTCGTCAATACTGGCCGGTCCCACTTTGGAGATTCGTGCCTGCTTCTAGCGCATATACCCTCACCATGGGGTAGCGCTAACCGTGCCTCTCCTGAGGTGCGGCCCTCTCGTCAATAAAGCCAGTAGGGTCAATAGGACCAAAGGCTAGGCTGAGTTTAGTCGGTAGGTCTGTGTAGTCGAGCCGTCTCGACAGTACCAGGAGTCCGACATAATCACCGCATCCCTGCTTGCCTGTTGCGTTGGTATCCATGATGGATTCTCAGCCTCTTCTCCTGAGGAAAAAAAAAAGAAAAAAAAAAGAACATATTGACAAGAATCTGAAGTTGATCGACTTTCAAAAATTGGATATTTAGGAATCCGTGACCTCAAAGTCACCGCTGACCAAATAGTCAGCGGTGATTTCGAAATCGCATTCGTAATTCAAAAATAGGTCTCTAGTAATGTTATCGGCTCTAACCAAATGACAGGCTGGGGAGAATAATGAAAAATCTCTGCTTGCTTTCTTAACCATATTCAAAAACGTATGTATTAATTATAGTAAATTTTATAGAATCAAATAAATGTACCCTTTTTAATATTCACAGAAAATTCCTTATTGTATAAAGAAATATGAATACAGATATTCTAATGACACTGAGGAACTCGAAGGATACGCTATAGATGTCATTGACAAGATATCTAAAATGATAAATATGAAATATACGATAAAGTTGGTCAGTGATGACAAATATGGCGTCTACAAATTGGTCACTAAAAAATGGTTGGGCATGATTGGTGATTTATTGGAAAAAAGAGCAGATGTTGCTATAGCTGATTTGACCATCACTGATAACAGGTAAATAAAATATAATAAATCATCTTCTTTTACTTGTATATAAAATTATTGCTGGCTGCTGCCAATTAACACAATTTTAGAACGGTGGTTTCGGTTATAGCACACTAGCGGCCCATCTCGGCTTCGCACGGGTAGACGGTAAAATAAAAATAACCGCCACCGGCATGTATTTTTATTTTAATTTCATGATATCTTTTTTTTTTATTATTTATTATTGATAATACTAAGTTTACAAAAAAAAAAGTTTGATAATGGACGCCACTTAAACCACAGAGGTTTGTGTGTGGCGACAGCATTCCACGTTGATTACAATGTTGTTTCCTTTTTTTTTGTTTCCCTGAGGAAAATGCATTAAATTGCATACCCCGGCTGTGGCGAGCCGGCGGTTATGTGGGGCTCTCCTCCCCAGAAGGGGGAGGCCTACCCACTAAAAACCTCAGGGATGGCCTTCCTCAGGCATGTAGGGAGCCCCCGGGAACAGCAAGCCACCTCCGGGAACCCCCAGCCTCTGCTCCCCTGCCTAGAGGGCAGCCCTCCTCAGGGGAGGCTACACTACCTCCCCCGGTCTCCTCCACCGACGACGCCCCCGGCCACGGAAGGGGCGTGGTCCATCCCGGGTCGTCGTAGCAGTCGCGACTTTCTCGCGCCCGCCGGCGACCCGCGGCGGCGCCGCAGCTGTGCTACCGAGCCCGGCGCCGCCTTCTTCGAGCGGGATCGGCCATCTCCCGACCCCGCTCGGCGGCCTCCTTCTGGAGCATCACTGCTTCACAGAAGGAGGCTACAGCCCTCCAACCTCCCTCGTCCGCCAGCATTGCCGCAATCAATGCTGGCGGAGACAGATCTCGCCCGATCTCTGCGACCAAGACTCGGCGCTCGGAGGCCCACGCGGGGCACTCCGCCAGCGTGTGCTGGGCCGAGTCGAGGTCGGATGCGCAGTGGTGACAATGTGTCGATCCCTCCCGTCCTATTCGACACAGATACTCACCGAAGCAGCCGTACCCGGTGAGTATCTGAGTCAATCGGTAGGTGACCTCCTCCTTCCCGTGGAGCCAAGCTTCGAGGTGCGGAGTACGGCACCGACGGCCCGCTGGCGCGCGCAGATCCGTAATTCGAGCTGCGCACGCCAGGCCGCCACAATCCGTCGGTGCCACTCCCGCTTAGGCACTTCGTGCGCGGGTTCCAGGGCGCTCCCCCCATCGCCCTCCCGGCCGACACGCCGCGACGCATACGTCGCCGCGTACATGTCGGCCAGGATGTCGAATGGGGGGGATAATTTAATTATACCTATATACTAAATGTTAACCTAAATATAAATAAATACAATTACTACAAATTTTATACTTGCTTCCCTACTTAACAAATTACAGACCCGTGTAAAACTACTAACTAATTGGTATAAGTACTTCCTTAGTAGCATTACAATGATGCTTTGAAGTAAGCATGAAGTCTGTTTTTCAAATTAGATTGCGTGATTTTTTCTCTAACCTCTGTAGGTATAAAGTTTAAAATGTGCGGCACTATGAACGCACTGGTCCGCTCGCCGTAGTAGTTGTTCGCTGACGCGGTAACCAGTTTGTTCTGCGCAACGTACCTCGTGTACACAGGATGCTCGATTTTTTTAATAAAATTTGGGTTGAAAAATTGTTCCTTGACAATGTTGAGTTGAGTTTTAAGATGAATGGGTAGGGTACCGCAGTGATCAAAAAGTTTTAGTTCGTCGTTTGCATATTTACTTTTAATGTGTGGAGAAACTATTCGTTTTAGTATTCGAACTTGCAACCTGTAGATTTGATCAAGATAGGTTTTAAACGTGCGCCCATAGCTAGACAGACCGTAGGAAACTATGGACTCAGATAGTGCTTTGTACAGAATGAGTCTTTTGAATGAAATGTCCGATTTCAATAATTCAAAAAGTAATCATCAGGTATTGAGACAATTTTGAATATTAAATTATTAATTTGGATAAAAATTTATAAATGGTATGGATAATTCGGTCTGATTTTGATCGACATTTGTTGAATGTAGAAAAGTAGTTATAGTGAGGTAACTACAATAATTAGACATATGGTCACGCGAAGTTTTTTGTAGATATTGATATATTCTATAATATTGTCGAACATTTTTTTGTCCTATCATTAATACTCTTCGGAGCGTATGCGATGAAAGACATTTTATGGCTAATTTTATTAAGAATTTGTAAAGATTTCTATAGTAATCTAGTACTAAATATAGCCTATTTTACTCAGTGATAATGTAACCAGCTTTCTAATGAAAAAAAAATCGGGTGGGGCTGTGCCGGGGCACACGGCCGTTGGTTTCAACGTGAAACGTCTATTTTACGGAATCGCTTTTAAAGTAAAAGATTGAAATAAAAACAAGATTGACGGTGTTTTAAGTATTTTAATAAAAAAACTCAATATCACAATAGCAAGCTGACTATATATGAGATATATTCACACCACATTTTTGTTTCTAAGACTAATAGTTTTTTAATTATTAAGGTACGATGATATAGACCTTTTCGTTACGGTCCACTTTTTAAACCTGGTACCCGTATGTTTCGGCGCGATTTTAAAGACGTTTCACGTCAAAAGATTGATTAAAATCGGTCTAGTACTTTTTGAGTTTATTCGTTACATACAAAAATACAAATCTTTCCTCTTTTTAATATAAGTGTAGATTGAAATAATTGAAATTTTATTAATTTACGCATACTATTGTTTGCCTTAAAACAGAAATTCACATAACCATTATTTATAAATTGATATTGATTCCTTCAAAAAAAACAAACAAAGCAATCGGTTAAATATTGGATGTCTATAACTTTACTGTCTGGTTTTTTTTTTTTATATTTTCATGTAGTATTTACCAATAAAATAAACAGTAAAAAATTACAAAAGTTAAATTTTTCCGAGATTTTTTTGTTATTCAATTGGAAATATTCCAACACAATTATTTCTTAATCTAACCTTTACACAGGCTGAAAGTGGTCGACTTTACGGCGTCGTTCATGGACGTGAAGATATCCCTGCTGTGCTACAAACCCCCAGTTCAAGGTCGCAACCTGTTAATCTTTTTCAACGCATTCTCCCTGAAAACGTGGCTGTTTATCATCGCTGCTTACTTCGGCGTCGCTTGTATATTTTACTTACAGGCCTGGTTAGTGTTCCTAATTAATGAAACTATGTATTATGTACTCCGTATATAATATACAATATAAATTATAATCTTACAGGAGATATCATAATATACAGAAGGCAAATCAAGATAAGCCAATCATGAAAATCACTTTTTTCAAATGTCTCTTCTACACAATGACGTGTTTTATGCAGCAGAACCAAGTTTTTTTACCGCCGTAAGTAAAGCTATGACAATATTGTGTGTTTTTAAATTATTATGTGCGTTTTTCCAGGAATTTTCTGCCATGCACTACTAAACTGTGGAATGAATTGTCGCCTGCAGTATTTCCGAGCCGATGCGATATCGAAACCTTCAAAAAAAGAGCATATTCCCATTTAAAAGGCCGGCAATGCATCTGTGCCTCCTCTGGTGTTGCCATGGGCCATGGGCAACGGTTGTCCATGGGCAACGGTTATTGCTTACCATCAGGTGATCCGTATGCTCGTTTTACAAAATTACAACCTGACTCAAAATTACTACCTCAACGCAAAGAACTACGCAATAATCCGTTGCAGTGTTACAGTAAGGTGTCGACGTAAAATATTGGCCAATTTATAGTCTTAAAGAAAATATTCCTATTTCTGTAACTATCCCAACTAATATTATAAATGCGAAAGTAACTCTGTCTGTCTGTCTGTCGGTTGCGTTTTCCCTCTTAAACCTCGCAACCGATTTTGATGAAATTTGATACAGATAATCTTTAGACCTTTTATTTCGAAAATAAAGGGATGAAGGAGTTGAAATAGAGGTTGAAAGTTTGTTTGGGATTTCTTAATTTTTAAAGATAAAACCATGAAACTTTATATTTAAGCACTTGATAAGAAATCTTTAAATATTAGTTCTAGCATTTTTAAAATTCGACCAGCTAGGGGGTGCAATACGGGTTGAAAGTTAGTATACCAGGAAGACAAAAACTAATTTCACGCGGGCAAAGCCGCGGGCGAAAGGTAGTAAGATAATAATTTTAATGATAATTCTGTAATATTTTCAGATTAATGCTATTTTCTTACAAATACCGTTTAGCGTAAGTCGCGCATGTATACGGCCGTGTTCATGAGCCGAATATATCGCATAAACATATGGCATAGCCGTAGCCTGTTACGACATCTTCGTAGCATAGATGCTACATATGTATTTGGTGTACAGTATGTCGTAGCACGTATCTTGGGTTTACTTTTCGCAATATACGCTGCGTCTCAGGTGAGTTGTCTTTTTTCGTAGAACGAGGTACGAATCTCCGTATGTACTGCAGTAAATACTCGTATATCTTCTGTGAGATACTCCGTAATATTTGATAAAGTACGTAGGTACGTGTTTGACGCATCTTACGTAAATTTAACGCCCCATATATCCGGTTGCAAGCCACATTTTAAAGAACATTCCTGCAGTAGGAGCTTCCCATTATGGCACTACCTTTCGCAAAACAGCAACACCGCAGTAAGCCACTCCAAAGTTTTTTATATACTAGCGGCCCGTCCCGGCTTCGCACGGGTAGACATTACTCTTCGCAGCGTATGCGATGAAAGCCATTTTATAGCTAATTTTTTCACACCTTCGGATGGTTTTAATAAGAATTTCTAAAGATTTCTATAGTAATCTAGTACTAAATATAGCCTATGTTACTCAGTGATGATGTAGCTTTAAGTATTATTAAGATCGGTTCAGTATGTTTTGATTTTATTCGTTACATACAAAAAATACAAATTTTTCCTCTTTATAAACTCTCTCCATTCTTCTTATCAATTAAAAAATACGTCCTGAATTCGTCGGTAGGGGAAAAAAATTGGACGATTCAAAAGAGGTTTCTATAAAGTCACATTTGAATAATGTTAATTTTGATTTTGACAAAAAGCTTTTTATAAATTGAATATCTATCTAAAAAGGTCGATAAGTCTCGACGCGTAATCCTGAATATAGAATATGCAAGTTGTTACGGGTAACAGTCGCTGAGCTTCCTAAAGTAGTATCTGACTATATTATTTGAAGTGAAGCCACCATTTTTGTTTTTCACTATAGAAATCTAATTAAATTTCATGTACTTCGCTTGCGATTCTGGACTCCAATTTTTTGTCATGCCTAACGTAGACTCCGTCGAGTCTCACATAAACACTTTGGGAACTACTAGATAGTAAATAATCCACAACAGTGCGATTTTCTAGTCATTTTCACAGCAACACCAGAGGAGTCACAGATGCGTTGCCGGCCTTTTAAAAGGGAATATGCTCTCTTTGAAGGTTTCGATATCGCATCGGTTCGGAAATACTGCAGGCGACAATTCATTCCACAGGTTGGTAGTGTGTGGCAGAAAATTCCTGGAAAAACGCACTGTGGTGGACTGCCAAGCGTCTAGGTGATGAGGATGAATTTTGTGTCGCGTAGAACGGTGACGGACACTAGCAGCAGGAAGTGATCCGAACATTTCCTACAACTATACCTGTGGCATTTATCAACCGGTACGATATCCAAACCTCCAAAAAACAGCGTACCATCATTAACCGGCATTACACTTCCGAATCCATGGGCGGCGGTTTAATGCACCATTACCACATGCAGTCAGTAACCCTGGCTGTGGCGAGCCGGCGGTTATGTGGGGCTCTCCTCCCCAGAAGGGGGAGGCCTACCCACTAAAAACCTCAGGGATGGCCTACCTCAGGCATATAGGGAGCCCCCGGGAACACAAAGCCACTTCCAGGAACCCCCAGCCTCCGCTCCCCTGCCCAGAGGGGAGCCCTCCTCGGGGGAGGCTACACTACCTCCCCCGGTCTCCTCCACCGACGACGCCCCCCGGCCACGGAAGGGGCGTGGTCCATCCCGGGTCGCCGTAGCAGTCGCGACTTCCTCGCGCCCGCCGGCGACCCGCGGCGGCACCACATGCAGTCCTATTTTTTAACACCTATTTTGTAGCACAAATTATAAATGAAAATTATTATTACGTTAAGTGTGATAGAGATTTCAATAACGCAGAAGCCATATAAGTTTGTCTGCTCGTATGAAGCAAGCTCGTAGACCTTCAGAGTTTCTTGCCTGTTCTTCTCGAGAAGGCTCTCTTAATTTCCAAACAGGTGTCGAGTCAATATGTTTTTTTTCCTTATTCGTACGTACGGACAAGGTCTTAGTTTTTTTGTTTTGTTTCTTGACGTCCAATAAGTGCCTGTAAAGGTCTATTGAATAAAGATTATTTTGATTTGATTTTGATTTGATTTTGAAGCAAACGTGGACTATCACATAAAAACCCTATATTCAAAGAAAATATTTTGTGTAAATGTAAAAAGCTTAACACAGGCAGAAAGCTTACCTACTATCTATACATATAATAAGACAGTAAAAATATTTTGTCTGTACATTTAGTATTTTTGACTGAAATGGATAGAGGGGCACTTAAATAGATTATTAGAAAGCAAAAAAAATTTTTTGGAATTTTTTGTCTGTCTGTCTGTATGTATGTTCACGTTTATCTCCGAAAGTACTGAACCGATTTGCTTGAAACTTTCACTATTTGCTTTGTTTTAACTCAGAATAATATCTAAACTTCGTTTCATCAAAATCGGTTCATTAAAAAAAAAGTTATCGTCATTTTAATGAACTCAAATAAATAAAACTGGAGTGTCATCTGTGAAAATTGAAGACGGTGAAATTTTAATCAAAAGTACTGTGAAAATAGTATTTGTGGAAAAGCTCATTGTTTTGTGCCATACTATACATACATACATACTAATATTATAAATGCGAAAGTAACTCTGTCTGTCTGTCTGTCTGTTCCGCTTTCACACCAAAACTACTGAACCGATTTAAATGAAATTTGGTACACAGATATTCTGGAGCCTGAGAAAGGACATAGGCTACTTTTTCATGCAAAAAAGGTTGTAAAGGGTTGTAAAAGGTTGAAAGGAGGGATTATTGGTTGTATGGAAATATTGTTAAAACTACTGAACCGATTTAAATGAAATTTGGTACACAGATAGTCTGGAGCCTGAGAAAGGACATAGGCTACTTTTTCATGCAAAAAAGGTTGTAAAGGGTTGTAAAAGGTTGAAAGGAGGGATTATTGGTTGTATGGAAATATTGTTAAAACTACTGAACCGATTTAAATGAAATTTGGTACACAGATAGTCTAGAGGCTGAGAAAGGACAGAGGCTACCTTTTAAAGCAGAAAAGGGTTGTAAAAGGTTAAAAGGAGGGGGTGAAAGGTTGTATGGCAGTATTGTTAAAACATATCCTTCCTGTGGGAAATTCGAATATAACGCGGGCGAAGCCGCGGGCGGAAAGCTAGTTTAAAATAAATCTCCTATAATTTAGAATAATATTTTACTTTAGGAGTTATCAATTAATAAATACTTCATTACAATTATAACAGTATAATACAACTGTATCGTAATTAATTTACTTTCATTACAGCTGGAATAATACAAAACTTTTATATTTTATGTGGCGTTGTTTTTCACTTATTTTTATTTGGACATACGTCTTATGGACGTGTATTTACTTAAAAACTGCGGATGAGGCGCCAATAGCTCCAGTACAAAGTATACAAGATTTAAAAACACTAAGTGCAATCCAGTACGGAGCTGTAACTGAAGGATCGACCATTGATGTTATCCAGGTAACTGTATTATACTTCGTGAAAATATTTTTGTTTTGCTACTCACAGCTAACACGAATGACATATGGCAGTGGTACAAAATTGGCCTCTGGTAGAAGGTTTTCTATTATCCTTTGCAAATGAAAAACGGAAAAAAAATTACAAAACCTCTCTTAATGATCAATTTCTAAGTTCAACTTAAAGTTCCTACAAGTCATGGGTGAATGTATTTATGGGTACACTGCTAGGATCATTCAGCGTGTTCAAAATTCCTGTGCCCGGTTCTGTTTTTCAGTTCCACCAAGAGCCCATGTAACTCCATTTCTCAACTGGGAAAATCTCTTGAATATGAAGTCAAGGCGGTCACTACATTTTGCGTGTCTTCTTTTTGGAATTATGCAAGGGAAATCACCATCCTATCTCTATGAAAAACTGTCCTTTTCTCGACGCCCAGTTAGGCTTGCTCCAGTGATGATTTGCCCTCGTTACAGCACTGCAGCATTTCGCGGCAGCTTTCGTTATGCTGCTACCAAGTGCTGGAATAATATACCCCCGCCTATCAGACAATGTGCAAGTGTAGGGGCTTTTCGCAATAAATATAAAATTTATTTATTGGATAAACAAAAATTGGGTTCGTAATTTTCTTATCCGCCTGATTTACTGAGCTCGCCATGTCGTCATGTGGTCACCTGTCAAATATTTGTACTGTGCCTGTGTTTGTTCATATTTATGTGTCTGCCTGTGTGTGTATATGTAAAAGCTTTGTGTCAGTATTATATAAATTAATAAAATTTAATTACCTATTATGATAAATTGTTGGCACCATAGTTTGTAAGTCTTTTTTTTTTTTTGTATAATGTAGTTGGTAGGCCTCCCACAAGGTGGACCGACGATTTGATGAAGATCGCGGGAAGGCGCTGGACGCTTGCAGCGCAGGACCGATCTGCGTGGAGATCCTTGGGGGAGGCCTATGTCCAACAGTGGGCGTCTATTGGCTGAACTGACTGACTAATGTAGTGTTATATATAGTATTTAGTTTTATGTTTAATATAAGTAAGTAGACTAAGTAATTGCTGTGCCATAGCAGTTCCTCTGGAGGGATATCTATGAAAGACCAGCGTCAGGGGGTCTCTATGCGACGCCCTGACATCATGCTGAGTAGATATCCTTTTCCGTGTCACATTTAATTTAACTTGTTTTTTTTTCTGTTGTATATAAATGTTAAAATGTGTCACAGCGAAAAATAAATAAATAAATACAAAACGGAGAAAAGACACCATAATAAAAAATCAAAATAGGTTGGTTCTATATTTGTTAATACTGCTCGGAATAGGTAGTTTAATGTTATGTACTTGCTGAAAGAAAGTCCATGTAAGCGTAACATGGATAAACCTAAAACCAGCGTGATTTCCGGACCTTAAATAATGCAATGCAATGGAACTTATGTCGTTTTATATAATCACTAGCTGACCCGCGCCCACTTCGTTGGGCATAATATTAATAATCCCCGAAGCGAGCACGAAAGCGAACTGAATTAAACCCGAAGCCATCGCGCGCCGTCCGCTGATGATGATGATGATGATGATGATGATGATGATGATGATGATGATGATGACACTCCGCAATAATGTGGCTTTCTATTGGTGAAAGAATTTTTAAAATTGATGATGATGATGATGATGATGATGACATTGAGATTTAAACTATCCTATCTCTCAAGTTGGATCGAACTGCACATGGTGTGCGAATTTTATTATAATCGGTTAAGTAGTTTAGGAGTTCATTGAGCACAAACATTGTGACATGAGATTTATATATATTAGATTAAAATACACTTATTGTTTATTTGTAGGTTTATAGGAGTGAGTAGAAGGAAAAAAAATATGTTCAGATATTACAGATACTTATTGCAAGTTAACAATATAAATCAAATTTAAAAATTTACATATGTTTATATTAACATTAAAGTACACAGTGTTGTTCCGATGGTGTAATTATTCGTCTTCGAATTGAAGATCGCCAACGTAATCATCATCGTCATGTTAATTATAAAATAATACTATGATTTTCCCGGCATTACTGGGTGTCAAGGAATTTCAGAAGAAATTTATAAGGATAGTGTACGCTTACCTAGGTATTACCTGTAGATTTAAGACGTTTAGATTCTGTCTATATCCAAACACATACAGTTTCGTTGTGCGAATAATAAATGTTAACTGAAACCGTGTCCAAATCGTGTCCAATGCCGCTTGTGTCTCTTTTGCGTTGCAGTCCGATTTAAAAATAAGAAAACAAAACCCGTTCCTATGTTGTGCAATTGTCGATTACAATTTGTATGTAACATATTCTTACTAAATTGTGTTCTTCTGTAACGAATAAAAATAAACAAAATCCCAGTTCTTTCACGAATCCCGTTAGATATTGAACGCAAAATAATAATTAATTAATTAATTTAAATTTTACACACTCTTATTCGGGGTTATTTAATGCAATAATATGCTATAACGATTTTACAATTTTTTATTACGTGGCCATTTTTGTAATAAATCATATTATTATGTTCAGTTCCTAAGAACCATATTACCGAACGAGTCTCAGAACAGTAGAGATCAACTCACTCAAACTCTATGCAATAATATGCTATAACGATTTTACAAATTTTTATTACGTGGCCATTTTTGTAATAAATCATATTATTATGTTCAGTTCCTAAGATCCATATTACCGAACGAGTCTCAGAACAGTAGAGATCAATTCACTCAAACTAGAGTTTGAGTGAGTTGATCTCTACTCGAGTACAGTTAGAAAGTGATAACGCTATGTGGACTTTATAAAAGCATCCTTTTCTCACTGTATTCTACACTGAAATAACACTAACCTAATTCTGCTGCTTAAAATCAAAACATAGTAACTCCTTCCAACAAAAATGTTCAGGAGAGCAAAAAAACGGGTCGGCCACTTTGCTTCGTGAGCCCGACGAAACCAGAAGAGATAACGATTTGGGTGTTTGACGAAAACTTGTGCTATATGGTTGACAGTTTACTTTGTAATACTCATAATATTTTTGCAGTATAGTTACACTAAAATCGCTCATACTTCATTTTTTTTTTTCGTGAATTTACCCAAATATAACTATAAAAACAATTTCAAAACTTAGTATGTCTGCTTTACTAGGTTATTTGGATATTTATTGATTTATTTGTTATTTTTACTTTGCACCAAATTCAAAACATAGCAAGTTGGTATTTCAAATTCATAACTTAGTAAGTCGCTTGAGATGCTAGGGTTTTAAATTTGTATTCTGATATACTAAGTTTAGAATTTGTACTTCGAAGAAATTCTCGTAATCACGGCAAATTGCTTAGATTTGCTAAATTATATCTTAAAAATTACATATGAACATGGGTATTTTAGGGTCTACCTAGTAAGTTGAAAAAGGCCAGAAATCGTTTTTTTTAATTACATGTTACTGGGTATTAAATTTGAGCAGCCGAATTATCATTGTTCCCAGGAATCGAATGACCCAATGGGGGCTTACATACTGAGTTCGTTGACTTCCGTACCGTCCTACAACGAGGGAGTACAACGCGTGTTGCACGGCAAAGGTTCTTTCGCAATGCTTATGGAAACCCCCACACTTGACTACATAGTTAGAAGTAATGGCTACCTTGCCCGACATGATTGGACGCTGGATACAAAAGGCTACGGAATCGCGCTCCCGCGTGGTAAGTATCTATAGAATTCACCAGTGATAAACATATTGAAGGACTCTGATTTAAACAAAATCAAATAGGTTGTCTTTTATTTGTAATATATTTGATTCCAGACATTACTTTGCTGATCGCTTGTCTTCTGCATATTAATTATCTTTGGGGATGTGAACTTGTCCGAGTATCAACGCCTTATATTATTTATGTTAACGTCTTTCATATTTTGTTACTACTAACTTTTTATTCTTTTTTGCTTATAGTTGCTATATTGGTGCTTACGCTGCTGGCTTTATATTTCAAATGTTATATGGTTCACCCATCAATGTGCTATACTTTTATTAACAATAAGAATGGCTAACAATAAAAGCATAAATCTGTACTACCAAAATGTTCGCGGCTTACGAACAAAGACTAATAGTTTTTTCCGAAATATGATGTCGGTTGAGTACGATATTATCTGTCTGACTGAAACATGGCTCATGCCAGGTATTTTTGACTTAGAGCTATTTGATTCTCGCTATAATGTGTATCGGTGTGATCGTGATTATGTTTCCCGTGGAGACCAGCTTGGTGGAGGTGTACTTATTGCAGTACGTAGAGAACTATCGGTGAGCTCTTATGGGATTATGCCTATGCCTAATGCTGCTGCCGAGGTAATAGAGGTTTCCATTGAATTAAAATGTTCACCTGGTAAGCATGAGCGGCTTCGTGTTTTTTGTGGCTATTTTCCACGCTGTAATTTACATTACGAAGGCTTATGCACTTTTTTTGAAAATGTGTCTGACTTTTGTATTAATAACTCAGATGACTTGTGCTTAGTTTTAGGTGACTTCAATATACCATCAGCACAATGGTCGCGCAATGGACACGAAGTTTGTTTAGGCAATAAGTTGAGCAGCCATGACACAACAATTCAAGCTCTAGAAGGTTTTTTAAATTTTACTGATTTAAAGCAGTATAATGATGTATATAATGATAATAAGAGAGTTTTGGATCTTATAATTTGCGATAGGGACTGCGTGGTTTCACGTTGCAGTGATCCTCTGGTTACAGAGGATCACCACCACCCCGCCTTAATTGTTAATGTGCAGTCTCTGTCATCCCGCGTTCTTCGCCCTATGTCACGCACTGTGCGTTTGTTCTCTAAGGCTGACTTTGACACCATAAACAGCAAAATTAGTGCTTTTGATTGGCAGGTTTTACATAAGTGTATAAACATTGATACAGCGGTGGCAAAGTTTTATGAGATAATAAATGCAATTATCTCAGAACACGTTCCTTTAAGAAAGTTTAAATGTGAAGATCGTCACCCTCCTTGGTTTACACCAGCTCTTGTTAAAATTATTAAGGAGAAACTAAAATTCCATAAAAAATGGAAAATTTACCATCGGCAGAGTGACTATGACACTTTTTCTCTTTTGCGGGATAGACAGAAGCGGGTACAAAGAGAGTGTTACGACAAATTCATTATGAATGCTGAAAGTAAAATAAAAATTAACAGTAAATATTTTTGGACATTTGTTAAATCTAAAAAAACTTCTTGCAGTTTACCCGATTCAATGTTTTATAACGAAACTGTATCAAGTGATGGTAGACAAATCTGCAATTTATTTAACGAGTATTTCAAATCAGTTTTTGAACCCCCTGTTGTAGACTCACCTGATGGAGAACTACAATCTGCGACGAGCCCACCTACAATTATTAGTTCTATAGAAGTCCCCGAAGAATTGGTAGCAAGATACTTGAAGTCTCTTGACATATCTAAAGGTAATGGGCCCGACGGAATCCCACCTATTTTTCTTAAAAATGTTACGAAACTCTAGCTCTCCCATTATCTATTTTATTTAATATATCACTGGTAACAGGCAAGATGCCCGAGATCTGGAAACAATGTCATGTCGTACCCATTTATAAATCTGGCGATAGACACAATATCCAAAATTACAGGCCAATATCTAAAATAAGTACGATACCAAAGCTTTTTGAAAAAATTATTTATGACATCATTTTTCCTCTTCTGCGTCCAGTTATTAATGAACAACAGCATGGTTTCATCAACAAGAAATCCACTGAAACTAATCTCTGTGAATTCACCCATCGTGTTGCAACAGCAATGGACCAAGGTTATCAGGTTGACACGGTGTATACCGACTATACTAAGGCATTTGATAAAATTCCACATTCTATTCTTATACGCAAAATTGATGATATCGGTATTCATGGAGATCTTTTGCGTTGGCTTGAGTCATACTTAAAGCAACGAAGTCAAGCAGTTACTATCAAAGGTTTCTGTTCCACGTTTGTTCCCATATCTTCTGGGTACCTCAAGGCTCACATCTCGGTCCCCTTCTATTTAATTTATTTATTAATGACATTGTATCAATATTTAAAAATTCTGACATTCTTATTTATGCTGACGATATGAAAATATTTAAAAATATTAAATCACGACATGACTGCGAGCAGCTACAGAATGAACTGGATGAACTTTGTTGTTATTGTGATAGTAATCATTTGACTCTTAACCCTAATAAGTGTAATTTTATTTCGTTTAGCCGTAAAACAAAACCGATTGAATATACTTACAATCTAAATAATGTACCTCTTAAAAAAGTTGAACAGGTTAGGGATCTGGGTGTTTATTTAGATACAAAAATGGTATTTAACACGCATATAGAAACTATAACTGCTAGAGCGTATCGAATGCTGGGATTCGTTATGAGGATAGGCAGAGACTTTAAGCAGTGTTTCACTCTGTCTTTGCTTTATAACTCCTATGTCAGATCTATCTTAGAATATGCGTCAACTGTCTGGAACCCACAATATAATGTTTATATCGAAATGATAGAAAGGATAAACAAAAAATTTGAAAAACATCTCACATTCAGATCTGCTAGATCTGGCGAATTACTTCCATATATGCAATCACTATCAGACCGTCGCAGTGAGAGAGATCAAATTTTCTTGCACAAAATTTTGAATAATCATATTGATTCATCATTTTTGGTTAGTAATATAGGTTTCAGATGCCCTCGGACAAGTTCACGTTGCACTAATACTTTTAATATTCCATTCTACAAGACGAAATATGCTAGCAACAACTTTATTTGCAGATCCTGTAAGAAATATAACGGTGAATTTAATTCTATAGACATTTTTAATTATTCACTACATTGTTATAAAAAACTGGTAAGGCAATTGAATACAGCAAAAATTGAATGAATTAATTAGTTTGACATTTTCTTAATTTATTTGTATGTAAAATTGATTTGGATTGGTTTATATATCTTAATTTTAATTTAATTTATTTGACATTTTCATATTTTCATATTGACATTTGATATCCCATTGTACTTTTTTTTTCCTTTAATTTTTTTGTTTGACTAAATTGTAATTAGGTAGTTTATTAGTTTGACATTTTATCTTTATTGACTACACTTTGACCAATTTATTTGTATTTGACATATTAATTCTATTCTTTTGACTTTTAATTTATATTGTAACTATTTAATTTTAAATGTTTTTCTTAATTATTGTCATACTTATTGCTTTAATTATTTAATATGTCATTTTAAATAACTGTGGAAACTTTACTGATTTATGTTTGAATGTATCTGTTGTATTTTTCTGTAATTTATAATAATTGTATGTTTCCCAAAAATAAATAAATAAATAAATAAATAAATAAATAGAAAGAAACCAGCTTACGAAATCCTATTCTTATTGTTGCATTGAAACGTGTTTTCTATTTTTTATTAATACAAAACCATATCCTGCGATATTCCTTATCACCAGTGCTCGGAAGAGGTAGTTTAATTTTATATACTTGCGATTTTGTGACATCAATAGTATGGATATGCCTGGGAACTTACTGTTTTCAGAGATTGTAAAAATATTATATTGAACTTTCAAAATAGTATTTCATCTTTTAGCTTAATGTTGTAATAATAACTTGTAGACATAAAATTTTACAACAAAAGCGTAAAGAAACGAATAGCAAATAAAAACAGAAAATTGTATTTTATTTGAAATATGCTATCCTTCTTTTGCAACTAAAACAGTTTTATAAAGCATTTATTAATAATAGGATTATTGTTTTCTTAAAGCGCACAATTTTAACGCTAAGGAATGCAATGTATCTGTCCGCTTATTTTTAAATTTGATTATTGACAAATGTATATAATTCAATTAAAAAAAAATGTTACTCTAAGCAGTACTAAACTATTATATCTGTGCCCACGACAACGAATATTTCACGAACAGTTCTGGGAGTCCCCGGGTAGCAAACATCAACTGTCATAGGAACTTGGGTTTAGCAAAAGTCAAAGTACGGACACCGTGGACCGAGCAGAAGCTGCTGAAACACGAGAAGGAATTGAGTAGGAATCGCTGTTGGTACGCACTGTATTTGTCGATGGCTAATCAACAGGCTTGTACGGAACTCACTCGTCAGGAAGCAGGGCATACGCAGTAAATTTGCTCGATGTTTATTTTGTTCTTCTTCAGATCGTCTTTGGATAACGAGGCTAGCTACGGCTACGGAGTCGGGTATTAACGCTTGTGAGGGATTACCTTGGACATAAAGGTAATCTCCAGACCAGGCAGCCTTTGCATGCACGCTTGAGAAGTCCTATCACCGCCAAGCGTACATGGCACACCTTCGGTGGTCACTGAGGCACAGTAAATGCTCCCCCTCTAGGGACTAGCTTAAAAGATCCTAGGAGAGGGTAATAATACAATAGTTCTGTAATTTTTTCAACCTAGGTGAGCTTATGGATATCTAACATTCAAAATCATCAAACAAATATTAGTTGACGGTCATACAGGCTTACACTTTAACCTCGACTCGTCCCGACGAAGATATGGAAGCATTGCAATAAGATATTTCTTGGGCAAAACATGCTTTCATCATTACACAATTGTCACAGAAGATTTCAATACCAGGTTAGGGAAACTATGTATGTACGAGGAGAACTTATACTAAGAACTACTGAAGTAAAATACAACCCGATTACATGAACAGAGAAGATTTCCATATGGTGAACTTAATCTAAAAATAACCGCTGTACCAGAAAATTTCAGGATGTCTCGGGAATAATTAAGTGTGATTTCGTAATATTGATTAATCACATGATTAGAATACATAATATCCTTATAGTGGAATCATAGATTTTTAGATCTAATGAAGCCTGAGTTAAGAAGCAAGATATCGGAGCCGCACTGAAAGCGAATGTAGCTATGTAGTAAATTAGCAGCAATCTGAAGGCGCTTGTCAATATCTCAACCAACTGCTCTCGAAGTTTCTGACTCGCGACATAGGACGATTTAACACACAAATTTAGACAACGTGATACAGAGACCATATCTATACATATAATAAGACAGTAAAAATATTTTGTCTGTACATTTAGTATTTTTGACTGAAATGGATAGAGGGGCACTTAAATAGATTATTAGAAAGCAAAAAAATTTTTTTGGAATTTTTTATCTGTCTGTCTGTCTGTATGTTTGTTCACGTTTATCTCCGAAAGTACTGAACCGATTTGCTTGAAACTTTCACTATTTGCTTTGTTTTAACTCAGAATAATATCTAAACTTTGTTTCATCAAAATC
Source organism: Scirpophaga incertulas (assembly GCA_036419045.1). NCBI lineage: Eukaryota > Metazoa > Arthropoda > Insecta > Lepidoptera > Crambidae > Scirpophaga > Scirpophaga incertulas. The sequence goes on along the minus strand of CM071626.1, from coordinate 407,865 downwards.
GGTTCATTAAAAAAAAAGTTATCGTCATTTTAATGAACTCAAGGCATGATAATATTGCGAATTATAATGTACACCATTCTTACATAAGTTACATGGGAAATTTAAAATCTAAAGACAATTCATCATCTTGATACAATACATACATAAGATAACGTCTTTATCCCCTGCGGGGTAGACAGAGTCACAGGTTATAAGACCCCAAAGGCCACGTTTAGCATGTTCGTGGGCAGTGAGATGGAACAGGGAACCAAAATACGATGAAACGAAACCAGTTTTTATCAAAATAATATGATAAATGCGAAAGTTTGTTTGTTTATTACCTCTTCACGCTTAATCTATACATATAATAGAACAGAAAAAATATTTAAGTGTAAATCAGTTTCATTACGCATGTTAGTTTTTTCATAAATCACTAGATGGCGCTGTTTCATTTAATCAATTTCTACAACGCGCTATTGTAGTTTTTTCAAATAATTTTTTCATAAATCACTAGATGGCGCTGTTTCATTTAATCAATTTCTACAACGCGCTATTGTAGTTTTTTCAAATAAAGCCTAATAAAGGAATGTGTTTCGACATACTCGTAAGGCGAAAATCTCCTTCGTATCTTTTCATGATCTTTGCGCTGAGAATCGAATAGGAAATTTTCTGTGAATTTTGCTTTAATTAATTTAATAATTTCTTCTGTGTTGATTTCGGATTTTGTTTTGCTTTGTGTTTAGGATTTGGTGTTACTGGTTGAGTTTAATTTCAAGTCGGACTTTTGTATTTCTTTGAGTTTACTTTACCTCAAGGAATTGCTTTATACCAAAAATATTTTAATCGGTAAAATCGTATATTAATATGATTTGTGTATCAATAACATTCAACTCGAAATTTACGCAGACGAAGTCGCGGGCAACAGCTAGTAACAAAATAAAGTTTATAGTATCTTCGTAAGAATACTGTCATTTAGACGGACTTCATTACAGAAACTAAAAGCAGACAACTCTAGACTCGTTATATTAAGTTCTAAGTTTATGGCCGAGATAGCTTTTATGGACAAATTTACTTTGATAGTTCGAGCACCTATTGATTAGGATTCAAACTATGGCAGACTTCTATAACTATATAGAATGCGAGCCGGTATGAGATTAGTGTGACTCTTAAGCAGCTCAAGGACACAAGCTGCCGGATGGTAATGGAACTGCAATCGAACTTCTGAAAAACATTTTAATGACTCTTCAATTCAGTCATACTTGAAGGTCACAAAAGGTCTGAAACGGTCTAAAATGTCCTAAGAGGTGGCACTTAGCTTGTCAAATGAAGGAATAAAACTGGGCTGAAGAACTGCAGATTTAACACGCAGCATGTCATGTTTATAAAAAGTTTTCAAGAGTCATAACCAATTATCTCACACTCATGTGTGCCGAATTTCAGCCTTCACATACGATGAACCAAGTTATACAGAAGATCGAAGAGTTTATTTTGCTCACTATGTTTAACATTTGGGGATTATGGAAAACTAGCTTTCCGCCCGCGGCTTCGCCCGCGTTATATTCGAATTTCCACAGGAAGGATATGTTTTAACAATACTGCCATAAAACCTTTTACCTCCTTTCAACCTTTTACAACCCTTTTCTGCTTTAAAAGGTAGCCTCTGTCCTTTCTCAGCCTCTAGAACTATCTGTGTACCAAATTTCAATTAAATCGGTTCAGTGGTTTTAACAATATTTTCATACAACCTATTATCCCTCCTTTCAACCTTTTACAACCCTTTACAACCTTTTTGTATAAAAAAGTAGCTTGAGTCCTTTCTCGGGCTCTAGACTATCTGTGTACCAAATTTCATTTAAATCGGTTCAGTAGTTTTAACAATATTTCCATACAACCTATTATCCCTCCTTTCAACCTTTTACAACCCTTTACAACCTTTTTTGCATGAAAAAGTAGCCTATGTCCTTTCTCGGGCTCTAGACTATCTGTGTACCAAATTTCATTTAAATCAGTTCAGTAGTTTTGGCGTGAAAGCGGAACAGACAGACAGACAGAGGTACTTTCGCATTTATAATATTAGTATGGATTATTCGAATCCGTCGAGACCTGGGTCGTCTTTTAATTTCTCCAGAAGTATACACATATATACAGTACATATATACAGTATACACTAACAATATATTAATTAACGATATACAAAATAACAATTGTTATAGTATTGTAAAATGCAACAATATCAGTCCGCTTTAGTGATTATAACTCGAGAGCGATTCTTATACGGCGAAGTATCTGACAGGACGATGTGAAATCGCCACATCTAGGTACATTGCTCGAAGATGCGGATTTTTAGAACATTGTTTAATAAATTACTCGAAATTGGAGTTCTTGCAATTTTTCATTGTTTAATTTATTAGTCGCACCACTGAAACTAATCATTTTTCAGTGTTTATTGGCCAATTAATTAGAATTTATCAATTAGTAATCATAAAATCAATCATTAGTTATCCCTATTCTAAATCCTGTATAAAACAGATTAACTTACCGAATTTTAATGGTAATTTTACTTTGAGCTGACTTTTACAGATATCTTTTTATATTTACAGCTCTCTTTATATTGTTATATAAATTTGTTTTTACAGATTCATAAGATGGGATTTTGTGGTTTGTATTTAAGCCAGCCAATTCTAAGGTGTGACATGTTTTAAGTATATTGTAGTTATGGGCTTAAAATTTTCACATGCCGCTTCTTAGATTATATTTAGCAGTCAATCAATAATACAGTCAGCCTTGAAATAGTGATTTTTGACTATCATTACTTCATTGCTCTATAAATAATTTAAATTCAAACAAATTATTATATTATCAAACATCATTAATTTATTATCATATTAATAGCATTTTTGGGAAAACGTTACAAATAGAGCAAAAGACTAGAGAGATAGAATAATTTTTAGACTTCTGAGTGTTCATCCTTTAAAAAAAAAATGAGGGGAAATGTTTTTTTTTTTGTTCCCCTAAGGAAAATGCATTAAATTGCATACCCCGGCTGTGGCGAGCCGGCGGTTATGTAGGGCTCTCCTCCCCAGAAGGGGGAGGCCTACCCACTAAAAACCTCAGGGATGGCCTTCCTCAGGCATGTAGGGAGCCCCCGGGAACATCAAGCCACTTCCGGGAACCCCCAGCCTCCGCTCCCCTTCCCCCGGTTTCCTCCACCGACGACGCCCTCCGGCCACGGAAGGGGCGTGGTCCATCCCGGGTCGCCGTAGCGGTCGCGACTTCTTCGCGCCCGCCGGCGACCCGCGGCGGCGCCGCAGCTGTGCTACCGAGCCCAGCGCCGCCTTCTTCAAGCGGGATCGGCCATCTCCCGACCCCGCTCGGCGGCCTCCTTCTGGAGCATCACTGCTTCACAGAAGGAGGCCACAGCCCTCCAACCTCCCTCGTCCGCCAGCATTGCCGCAATCAATGCCGGCGGAGACAGATCTCGCCCGATCTCTGCGACCAAGACTCGGCGCTCGGAGGCCCACGCGGGGCAAGACAGGACCGGCCTACCCACGAAAATCCCCCTGAGTTCTCTAGACCCATGCGGGGGACATGGCGGGGTGCGCTTTCGCGATTCTACCGCCACGTGCTAAAGGGGCCGGCTCGACCTAGGTCTGTTCGAGCCAACGCCAAGGGAGGGACTGTCCGAGAACCCCTGCATCCCTATTCACAACTGTCGGAAAATACTCGAATCACGGAATCTCTATACCTGTCACTTACTTTTGCCACACATTAAAGTGAGACGGGAATCCGTGGCCCGACAATTGTGAATAGGGGGGCTGGACAGTCCCCCAGGCGGAGAGATCGTCCACGGCATGCGCGGTAGCCAGACAGTGTTTATTATCCTAATGCTTGAGCTTGATATTTATTTTAATGCTAATAAATATGGCGTAGAAGTAATTCCTCGTCTATTACATTACCTATATAAATAGAAAAATTCAATACCATTTTCGGGACTTACATATACAGTGTGTTAGGGAACGGACTTCCGATACTTTACCAACGTGTTGTATGTTAAGTTTAATCGACAAAAACCTATACAAATGGGGGTCGCATCCCTCACCCCTATGAATGAGAGATATTTTAAAATTTTATTTCTCGTATTTTAAGGAGTTTATTAAATCTTGCTGTTTTACGATTTTATTTGGTCTACATACACAAAAGAGAACAATCGCATGCCTTCAAAATAATGGCGGTCACTTCGAACAAATTTTGTAAAAAAATAGGTTTGAATAAATTCTCGTGCTCTCTTTTTCTTTGTTTTTATTTCAAATAATGTGTAGTTTAATGGCTTACTTACACCTTCTAATCGTAAAAGTACCTCTCTCTCACACACAAAATAGAAATATTACCTTCTTATGAATAGGGTGTTTTTTGTCAATTTTGACTTGCTTTGTTAGACCCGTTTCTTAACTATTTGCCTGTTTAACGGTACTTATTTTAGGTTTATTTACAAGCTCAACTCATTGCCAATAAATTAAATTAAAAAAAAAATGATATGTCAAGGGCCCGGAATTTTAGGTAGAGCCCAATTACAAAAAAAAAATAGATAATTTTACCCAGTTTTCCGTCTAAATCGAAGGATTTTGTTTATTATTGTAAAGAATTTCATAACAAATTTATTGTTAAATGCTAGCACAGCTCATTAACTTTGAAATAAGGCCACTTTTGTGTATGTAGACCAAATAAAATCGTAAAACAGCAAGATTTAATAAACTCCTTAAAATACGAGAAATAAAATTTTAAAATAGCTCTCATTCATAGGGGTGAGGGATGCGACCCCCATTTGTATAGGTTTTTGTCGATAAAACTTAACATACAACACGTTGGTAAAGTATCGGAAGTCCGATCCCTAACACACTGTATAATAGCGAGCGATGGAACTAACAGGACGGTAAGACTGCTATTCATCAAACAGGGACTGCTATTAATCGAGCAAGCTATGCTGCTGTTAAGGTTTTAGTAGGCTCAAAATCGCTTGTGGAATTGCAGATGAATTTCTCGGAGTGTTCTTCAAGAACGAACTCGCTTACACGCAAGCAAGCTTACAATAGGATTACAGTATTGTTATTATTTTAAGCGTAACCCAGTTGTAAGCATAGGGGCTCCTTACGATGTGTGAGCACTCACCATTGTCGGGGCTGACTCCTCCCGTCGTCCCTCCGACCGACATGCAGCGGTGTGTTGTACATTACCACGTTCATGTCGGCCAGGAAGCTGATTCTCATGCAATCGAATTTTTTCCATATTAAAATTCGTATACGAATTCCTCCGCTCTACTGAAAAGTTCGAATGTTTCGTTTATCTCGTATTCTGAGCACCCATAGAACAATTACTATTCGAAATAGTACGTCGGGTATAAATTAAATAATAAATTACGTAATTATTAAGCGTTACTGCTTCATCTACTAATAGATTTTATACGTAAATATTACTTTTAAAAATATATTATTTTATTAATATGACACTTGAATTTTAAAACTCTTAAGTTTTTTAGAAAACAACTTTCAAACGAGAAATTAAAAATTATTTATTTCCGATATTTTCTACACATATATATATATATATGTGTGTGTAGAATATATATATACATATATATATATATTATATATATATATATATATATATATATTATATATATATATATATATATAAATATATATTATTTTTTTTTATTTTGCCTACCTTTGTTTTTAATAAGTCAATGCGTGATCGCTGTTGAATCACTGGCTGAAACATTTGGATGAGTTCTAATGTAAGGTGACTCGCTGTCTCTAACTCTTGAACTAAATTATAAATAAAATCTACAATAAATTCGCCCATTTCCTATTTAAAGTCAAATCAATACAAACAAAAAGTATATCCAATCAAACTTTGATTTAAATTCGTATTCGAATGTCCACTTCTACTGGTCCGTATCACTCGTTTTGTTCGAATGACGTTCATGCGAACTAGTTCAACTTCTGAGAATAGACCAACTGTGTCACATTCGAAAAAAATTCGAACTTCGAACTTTTTGACGAATGTGAACTTTTTTCTATTGCATGAGAATCGTGCCCCTGGATCTCGAAAGGGGGGGACCGCCCCAGAACCGTCGCGGCCTCGTACGAGATCGTACGGTAGCCTCGCACGATCCGTATGGCCATTGTCCGCTGCATGCTCCGGAGCAGAGCTCTGCAGCGGGAGGACCTCGTGCAGTCTCGCGACCACACGGGGGCTGCATACAAGGCCACGGACCGTACGACATTATTATATTCTGTAATCTTAAAATAAAATAAAGATCAAATAAAGATGATCAAATAAAAATAATAAAATTTTTACCATACACTTTTTGTGATTTTTCTCCATACAGAATTTTATTTAGTATTGTTATTTATAACAGTATAGCTTCTTATTCGAATATATGTATACCTAATTATAAATGAAATCCATTCCGTCATTAAATATTATAGCTATTTTTTATACAAGGCTGTTACTTGTTTTTTTTTTGTGCGAATAGTTGTTATATTGCAACTTGATTGAGCGACAGATTCTATCTGTAATCTGAATTAATAATTTGAATTATTTTATTTATAGATTCAAAATATTACGACGCGATCAATGCAGCTGTCTTAAAGCTAAGAGAGGATGGGACACTTCACAGATTGAAAATTAAATGGTGGGAAAATATGACATGTGATGATGATGCAGACACGAAAACTTGTAGTCATAAGTACTTTTGAAATTAATAATTATATTTCGAAAATAATTGTATTAACCAATTAAGTATGGAAAACTTATAATGTATCTAAATTGTTTTAAAGGTATGTACTTCCTTAGGTAAGTATCTTATATTAATAATATAATATATTAATAATATCTTATATAAATAATATAATAGGTAAGTATCTTATATTAATATTATATTAATCACGTATCTTATATTGTCTTTGAGTTACTAAATATAATATGGACTGGTATTTGGAAATTGTTACACATATTAGGAAAATGACTAAAGCTTGGTTGTGCGATTTTTTTTAACGCGGTTGTGAATTTTTTATTATATATATGTGACTATTATCGATTAATAACGAAAAATAATTACAAATAATTGTATTATGAATATACTTTAATCGTTAGAAATGAATACACGAAATTACAAAACGTCTTTGATGTTTTAATTCTACTTATAAATTACGAGTATCGCAATTTAATAGAAAAACAAAATATATAATTAATTTAACATTAATAATAAATAATGATCATAATTACAGTGATTATTACGAAGGGAATAAGCAGTTTATAATCCTGCAAGTCTTGCGATGACTGGATGTTGCAGATGACGGATGATGTAACATTTCTCAAAAGGTTAGAATCTACAATCTTAGGAAATTAGTGCTTTTAAAATGCGATGGACTGTCTACAAATTGGAAAATAATTTGGGAATATTTGCAAAATTTACATTTTTTGAAATATTCGATAGAGGTAACGGAAAAAAGTAAAATGTCAAAGCACTCGTTAGCACTTATTCCCCATCCGGAGGCAATTTCCCTAAGGCTATGCAGTATTTTAATATAGGTTTAGTCGAGATGAATTAATTATTAACACATATTATATTCGCCAGCGATTATATCTTGTGTTGTCGCAGGCTGAGTTGGGGTTTGCAATTTTACTCAAACGCTTTATAGTAAGTTGACTTTGCAAGTTAGTGAACCGGAAGCTTTTGGTATCACGAACGACAGGTAAGCTGCCTAGCGAATTTGTATGGAATTAGACACAACTCTTACTAAAATTAAGGTAGTCAATTATGTAAAAAAAAATTCTAGAGACAAGTAGAATGTACAATAGAAGATAAAGATAGCTAGAGCGAGATTTTTTAATAATAAATATAATATTTGAATTAAAGAAGATTTAGCGATGTCTTGTCGCGGAAGGAAATGGAACAAGAAATACGGAGAGAAAATATAATTGCACGACTGACCCAAACTACGGGAGGCTTTTTTTTTCCTGAAGAAAATGCATTAAATTGCATACGCCGGCTGTGGCGAGCCGGCGTTTATGTGGGGCTCTCCTCAGGCATGTAGGGAGCCCCCAGGAACACCAAGCGACTTCCGGGAACCCCCAGGCTCCGCTCCCCTGCCTATTCGGGAGAGCCCTCCTCGGGGGAGGCTAAAATACCTCCCCTGATCTCCACCACCGACGACGCCCCCCGGCCACGGAAGGCGCGTGGTCCCTAAGCTACAGGAGACCTATTTTTGAATTACGTATGTGACTTCGAAATCACCGCTGACTAAATAGTCAGCGGTGACTTTGAGGTCACGGATTTCTAAACATCCAATTTTTGAAAGTCGATCGCAGAGCTGCCAACTTAGATAAAGTACACACATATGTAAGGTTTATTGCCGGCTTAACCATTATGGTGTATGGCTTGACAAAGCGAAAAACTTATTTATTTCCTTGATTAATTTGAGATTTCAAGCATATTTATTTCCTTATTAAATCCAACTGAAGAAAAAAAAACTAAAGTAATCTAAACTAAAGCAAATGAAAATAATTTAATAAGGGAGACGTTGACAAACATGTCTGATCATTTAAAATTTGGGCATTAATCTTATGTCTATTAATTTCTATTGCTTCTAAGGCGTTGAGCCTTCTACCTTTGTCCGCTATATGAAGATATTTAACACCTTTGGATGGGTCAAAATCGTGTTGATTTTCATTGAGGTGTTCCGCGAAAGTTGACTATTTCTTAGGATTACTTTAATTTTATTTTGTAGACAATTAGTGTATTAAAATAAATAATGGCAGTAGCGATTGTTTTAAATTATCTACAATGTTGTAAGAACAGCGAAAGTGTCTCTCTAAACGAATAAATGGGTTTGTGAAAATAAATTAAAATGTATGCTGTGTTATCATTATCAAAATATTTTAATGTCTATAGAGATGTAATAGAAATACAGATACAGAGTCAAAATGCAGTCAAGTGCACAAGGCAGTGAGTGGCGTTAACAAAGAGGAAAGTTAACCAGCAATTTTTACAATAGAGCTGCAGATATGTACATTTACAAAGAAATTGTAAGCTAAGTTAAAGCTCTTACTGATTAAAGGACACAATGTTCCTGTATAATAAAACATATGAGTAGTTAATTAGATTTCGTATTGTTTATTGAAGATACAAGATCCCTGTGACAACAAGTTTGAAACAGTTATAAACTCAGAATGGAGGTTAGAATTGTCAAATTATTCTATGGTCTGTCTAAGAAAATAATATTGTCAACGTAATCGCGAAGATCGTAATCGTGAAGCTTTTTAGTAGAAGCTTTTCGATAATTGGCAATTATCCAAATATTTTGTTAAGTACTGTAGTAAATAATACATGTAAATCAAAAATTACATAGAGAAATGTAAGCCGAGTCTTACAGGACGCTCGCAGTAATTACGATCACCACAGCGCAATGTTGAAGCAGCCCAATACTCAATACTCAATACTTTATTGCAATCCATCGGTACAAACATGTTAATATAAATAAATGAGCATCTCTATGGACCCTGTCGGGCACAGCAATATTGGAAAGAACAAATGTTTTATGCTCATTATTAATTTAATATTAAGTATTATATTAATTATTTATTCTATTATTTATGTAATATTATATCAAATTATTATTCTTATATTATTATTATTATTAAGTAGATTGACCAAAATGATTTATGAAGCTGGAGTGAGTGGAGACACGGGACGAGGAAGACCTAGGCGAACATATGTCGAACAAATCGAAAGTGTCCTCAAAAAGGCCAGGTCAGAAGTACCCGCAATCGTCGAGCATGTATGAGGAATGTTATGAAAGTAGATGAAGCGAAAGAGATATGTAAGGACCGTAGCAAGTGGAAGGACGTAATCTCTGCCTACCCCCGTGGGAAAAGGGCGTGGGTGTATGTATGTATGTATGTATGTATTATTATTATATTTATTGATTTTAGATTTCAGATAAAATTTGTATTTTGAGATGATTTAGTTTCAATTTTATTTATTGTTTTTGATATTCAATATTTTTGTCTTCTAAATATTCAGATATTTTATAATAGCACTTCTCAGTGAGTATTTTTTTTAAATCATTTATAAAATGTTTGTCATCACTGATACTTTTTAAGGAGTCGGGTAACTTATTGAAAATTTTTATGGACATGACCAATGGGCTGGAAGAGTGGTGTTTCATTAGGGATTGTGGTAACATTAATTTGTTTCTATGTCTAAGAGGTCTCTTTATGGTGTCGTCTCGCCTGGTGTAAAAGCCCTAACCGTCGTTGTATTGTGCCATTCGTATATTGTTATATCACTCCCGCTGAGGCACGGTGGTCGCTATCTGCAGTCATGGTTAGTAGTTGATAAAAAAATTGACCATTTATAGAACATCGACATAGATCAGCCGATCCCGACAGATTTATCTGTTAGATATTTAACTTTACATTCATATCAGCATAGTACAAAAAATTCAATATTACAATACATCACTGCAGATTTGAATGCACTGCAGTGATGTGTGAATTATGATAACGATTCCATTAGAAACTAAGAAAAATATTAAGATTTTAAAAATTTTCACCCACGTTATCAATATTACTCATATATACACGTAAATTACATCCCACGGTAAATTTAGAGATATTTTCTTTTGGTTAGTTAACTATTATTTTATATGGCAATAAAATTGGAAAAGTGAGTTTTCTGTTGTTCCGTGTTTCTGTCATTTTAACAGAAAATTTATTGTATTTCAGCCTCAGAACATAAAATAATAAATTGAAGTAAGTAATTTACATTTATTGTACTAGTTTTGCTGAAATAGTTTAAAAAAAACCGTGAACATTATACCGATAATAAGTGCATAATTTATATGTTGTTTGATATACTTAAAAAATATTGTCATTGAAATAACATTCTAGTTACGTTTGGTTCCTTTTTATTTGTTCTGTTCATTGAATTCAACCAAACGTTATAAAAATTCATAATTGATATAAAATTAGCATTTTGTATAAAGAAGCAAATTATGCAGCAGATGGTAATTGCTTATTAGATTAAGGCTTAGGCTAAGTTTTTATCGGAGAGAAAATTATAGTTTTACCACAAAATGGCAGAGTTCGCATTTCTGTTTGAAGATTTGTAAAGACATTTATTTTATTTTATTTATTCATCAAGCAAACTTTACAGCATAAATACGTTTGATTATAATATTCAATTATAAAATACATACAACCAATAACAAATTATGTTATACTAGCTAACCCGTGCCCACTTCGTTGGGCATAATACTAATATCCCCGAAGCGAGCACGAACGCGAACCGAATTAAACCCGAAGCCATCGCGCTCCGTACGCTACCCGTTTTTTCACCCATTTACTTTGCAAAACGGACTACCACGTAAAAGCCTTTTTATTTTTCGGATTTTAATATAACCTATGACACTCAGCAACATTGTGTCTGTCTATTGGTGAAAAAAATTTTAAAATCGGTTCAGTAGACCCCGAGATTACCCTTTACAATTTACAAACACACAAACTTTACTTCTTTATAATATTAGTATAGATTAACAAACTTTGCAAGTAACGCAGTTAATTGTTATAACAAAATACATTGAATAAAGAATTAAACAACAATTTAGACGAAACAAAACTAATTATGCAGAAAACAATATAGATACTAGTAATAATTATAAGGATGTACTCAATACTCAATACTTTATTGTTTCCAAAATTTTAAAAGATGGTCAGACAATTTTGACCCTGTTGGGCGCAACAATATGGTAGGTATGTTGCTACAAATACAACATAACTAAAATAATTACAAAAACAATTTATAGTCAATAAAATAACACACACATACACAAACACATATACAGGGTTACCTGGTAAGTCATGCGAACCCCGTTAGGGGGTCGTGGTTCCCACCATTTCTGACAGATTTCCCCTTATAACCCCGCCCCCCAACTTAACCCTTTTCAAGTTATAAGGCTTTAAAGACTTTTTTGAAAAAATGACCGATTTTTGTCTATTGGCCCATTTTTTTGTTTATTATAATTCAAATATTTAGTTTTATACTATTTTTGTGTAGCAGATTAGTTTGTTCATCATAATGCAAAATAAAAATAGAGTTACCTCAACTAAATAGGTTGTAGATAGAAGATTGATAGTTATAGCATCAAACAAAAATCAGTACAAATCAAACTTCAACCAGCAATAGTAAAAAAAAAATCTATGACATGTAGGCTGCAGACACCTTTAAAATATCTACGTTTCATTAGCTATTTAACAAGGTAGGCTGCTATTAGATTTCTTGGAATAATCTTTGGTAAAAGTCCTAAAAGGAGTAGTGAAATTAATGTAAAATCCAATCAAATGGTCCAATCAAATGGTTGATAATATGCCCATCCACACATTTACGCTGAATCTTCTTTGAGATCCTCTTGGTCGCTTCTTATTGGGATTTCCCTGTTGTTTCGGGGCCCAATAATGAGCGTTATGGTAATTTCTGTCAGAAATGGTGGGAACCACGACCCCCTAACGGGGTTCGCACGACTTACCAGGTAACCCTGTATATATACATATATATATATATACATATACATACACACACACATACATACATACATGCACATATACATATACATATATGTGTACATTGATTGTGCTTACTATTAGGTACAGAATAACAAAATATTTTATTTATTATTTCATATAAATTATATAATACAAAAATAATAATAAATGATACAGATTTAATAAAATTAATTTGATTAAATAGATTTCAATAAATAGCTTTTATGTCATGGAGAAGGAAGGGAGACTCATATTAAAATTTATCATCAAAAAACTGGTTTAAATTATAGTAAGCCATAGCTAATAGCATGCTTTTTAATAATGCAATGAATTTCTTATCACTTGTCTCGTTTATCAGATTGTTTGGCAATTTGTTGAATATTTTTATGGCCATCACATACGGGCTACTCCTGTGTAATACTAGGTTAGACTGTGGTAACACTATTTTGTTTGCATGTCTTGAGGGATAGCGGACTAATACATCACATTTTTTTTTAAATAATTGGGATATCTTTTTATAAATTTTGAAAATTCGAGAATATATAAGGAAGTTATAGTTAGCATTTTATATTTTATGAAAAATGGTTTACAGGTTACTTGATAGTCTATGTTTGCAAGGATTCGTATATATTTTTTTTTGTTGTAGAAAAATATATATAGAATCTGTACTGTTACCCCAGAGAAATATACCGTAAGCCAGCCACGCCAAGCATAAGCATAATAAGCTGACAGAGCTGAATTCAAGTCAGTACCTTTCTTAAGTTCTCTTATAGCATATGTAAAAAATGACGATAATTTAGACTTTATTTTTTCAATATAATTTTTCCAGTTTAAATTGTTATCTATGTTCAAACCGAGAAGCGTAAAGGTATCTACACATTCTATAGGGATATTGTTATATTTAAAATTTATGTCAATGGGTAACTTTTGGTATGGTCTGAATTGCATTAACTTTGTCTTTTGAAAATTAGTTTCCAAATTGTGGTCATCCATCCAATGGGAAACCTTGTCAAAGATTGCTGTAAGATTTTCATTGAGATTGGTGTTATTAGTACATGAAGTCAATATGGAAACGTCATCGGCAAATAAACACACGATTCCATTCAAAACAGTTTTGGAAGATCGTTAATATAAATCAAAAACAAAACACATCCAAGGACTAACTTGAGGGATTGAGTGAGTTACATCCTGTACTTTTGATCTAATAGTACTAATTTGGCCGGTATTTCTATCGAAGTGCTCAATCTCAACATACTGCTTCCGATTTTGTAAATGTTGGCACGATTATGTGTGTGAAAGTATATTGGCTGCTTAAAATCAAAACATAGTAACTCCTTCCAATAAAAATGTCCAGGAGAGCCAAAAAACGGTCGGCTACTTTGCTTCGTGAGCCCGACGAAACCAGAAGAGGTAACGATTTGGGTGTTTGACGAAAAGTTGTGCTATATGCTTGACATTTTACTTTGTAATACTCGTAAACTATTTAGAATATAGTTACAATAAAGTCGCTCATTGTTTAGTCTTGCGATTACCAAACAGTAAAATAATAGTGCAGCAGTAACTTCTTTGGTAGAATGTCCGTGATTTGCGAAAATATTAATAATAAAATGGCGAATACGTAAGTGCACAATACATTATAAAAGGAAGTGGGAGAAAAATGAACAATTTTATTGGCGAATCGTTTCGCGAATATTATCTGTACATGACTTGTGATAATTGTATTAGCACAATTGAAAGATCCACAGGTGGCACTACTAGTAGCGATTTGGGTAGCGCTTTGGCCCAAACACTCATACTTTATTTTTATTCGTGAATTTACCCAAATATAACTATAAAAAAAAAAAATAATTGATCCGTCATCTTGGTAATGCCGCCATATAGGATTTAGAATGACGTCACACACATAACCATGCATTGTCATCCGACTTACACGTGCATGCAAAATTTCAGGTCAATCGGATACCAGGAAGTGGGTCGAATTAAGATTCCAAAATTTTCTTATATTAGTTACAAGTGAAGCTAATATAAAAGCTTGTAAAAACAGTATCAAAACTTAGTATGTCTGCTTTACTAGGTTATTTGGATATTTATTAATTTATTTTTACTTTGCGCCAAATTCAAAACATAACAAGTTGGTATTTCTAATTCATAACTTAGTAACTTGCTTGAGATGCTAAGGTTTTAATATATAGGCATACTAGCTGTTGCCCGCGACTTCGTCTGCGTAAATTTCGAGTTGAATGTTATTGATACACAAATCATATTAATATACGATTTTACCGATTAAAATATTTTTGGTATAAAGCAATTCCTTGAGGTAAAGTAAACTCAAAGAATTTCTTTATATACCACATTATTCGTTTTTCCTTCCGCCATCTAGTGATTTATGAGAAAACTAACATGCGTAATGAAACTGATTTACACTTAAATATTTTTTCTGTTCTATTATATGTATAGATTAAGCGTGAAGAGGTAATAAACAAACAAACTTTCGCATTTATCATATTATTTTGATAAAAACTGGTTTCGTTTCGTATTTTGGTTCCCTGTTCCATCTCACTGCCCACGAACATGCTAAACGTGGCCTTTGGGGTCTTATAACCTGTGGCTCTGTCTACCCCGCAGGGGATAAAGACGTTATCTTATGTATGTATTGTATCATGATGATGAATTGTCTTTAGATTTTAAATTTCCCATGTAACTTATGTAAGAATGGTGTACATTATAATTCGCAATATTATCATGCCTTGAGTTCATTAAAATGACGATAACTTTTTTTTTAATGAACCGATTTTGATGAAATAAAGTTTAGATATTATTCTGAGTTATAACAAAGCAAATAGTGAAAGTTTCAAGCAAATCGGTTCAGTACTTTCGGAGATAAACGTGAACAAACATACAGACAGACAGACAGACAAAAAAATCCAAAAAATTTTTTTTGCTTTCTAATAATCTATTTAAGTGCCCCTCTATCCATTTCAGTCAAAAATACTAAATGTACAGACAAAATATTTTTACTGTCTTATTATATGTATAGATCATTTGAAAATCGGGGCTAATGATTAAAAATACTGTTAATGAATTGGTTGTGAGATAAAAAAAAAAATGTTAGTATTACTAAATCTATCCTCGTAAGTTTGTATGAGACGATCCAGTACAATATGCTTAATAAATGTATGTAACATTAAATTATGATAGAGGAATTCTTGGTTACCGTGACCTTACGACCATAACTAAGCTACATATTCTGGTCTTGCGGCAACTGTAGACTTTTTGCCAATCTCAGAGGAACTACGCGTTCTTAGGCAACCACCATCAGGCTAGTTGTCTATTTGTCAATATTAAGCTATGTAGTTTTATGAAATTCTGTAGTCGTTGTTTTGCCTTAATTTTAGCAACTGGTTAAAATAGCCGTTCAATCAAAAAGTAAGTAAGCGACTATCTAAATGATCACACTATTTGGGAATAGGGACACTATTCATAGAGTCATGTTTGGTAACAACATTATTTATAATATTGTATTATTTTTATATGTGTATGTAAACATACATACGACTGTAATCGTATTAGGTATGATTGTATCTTATACTATATTGTATTAATTATTAACATTGAAAAGAGGAGATAAAAAATAGACCTTCAGAGTTTCTTGCCTGTTATTCTCGAGAAGGCTCTCCCAATTTCCGAACAGGTGTCGAGTCAATATATATATATATTTTCCTTATACGTACGTACGGACAAGGTTTTTGTTTTTTTTTTAAGCTTTTTTTTTGTTTTGTCTGTTGACGTCAATAAGTGCCTATAAAGGTCTATGTTGAATAAAGATTATTTTGATTTTGATTTTTGAATCACACAGCTATACGTCGTTTAGCCGACTTGTTGATTGCAACGTTCAACATTACAGCTAGACGACAATTAAATGGCAAATTAACTAACTACGACCATTAGTTTAATATTTAATTTAAGAGAATAGGAAGACTTTTTGTAATTTCTTGAAAGGTTATTCTCGAATTAAGTTTAAGAGGTGACCAAAAGTTCGATGAAATAAGTAAAAATGAAAAACAAATAATTAATCATAATATTGTTTATTGCATTGCAAGAATCATTTCATAATCCCGTAATTTCTCCTCGAATATTTGTTTAATTTTTGATTCACTCGTATTACTCGTAAGTAACCTCATAATTTGTGTGTCTTTAATAACACGTGTAACGTATATTTACTACCTACTTTCCGTAAAATATCTTGAAACAATCACATACCACGGCGACGCCATATTGAAAACAAAACGCACCTAGCGCTGGTGAGTGCTGAACTAATTAAATTAGACGGCGACTTTTGAATCAGCTGTAGTGTTGAACGTTTTGAGCGACTCAAATATTCAATTAATAAGCTAGACGTATGGTTGAATGGCGTGGTTCAGTCAAAGGGCTAGCTGTTTGATTGAACGGCTATTTTAACCAGTTGGCTGCGATAATAAAATATATGCGAATTTATATATGGGTTGCAAAGTTATAAACTATATAATTTAGTTATACTCTGGAAAATCATACCCATTTTTATTCACGTGGATCTTTCTAGCGGAATATTTCAAGACAGATTGGATATTCATCCTGTTACACTATGTAATTACAAAAAGAAATAAATTCAAACCTATTTGTTAGTATATAAAAACAACAATATCTCGAAAATTTCACAAAATTTAATAAAATAATGGTTTTAGACATGGTAGAAAATATATTTTTATGGTCGAAGTTACAGATTACTTAACAAGTAACTTTTATTACAATACTAATTATGGAACTATATAATACAGCATTTTATATACAATTTTAGACAATTTTTGTAAATTGATTTCAGGAGACCTATTTTTGAAACACGTATGCGACCTCAATAGGCAGCGATGACTTTGAGGTCACTGATTCATTAACATCGATTTTTTTAAAATCGATCGCAGAGCTGCCAACATAGATAAAGTACACACATAAATGTAAGGGTTATTGCCGGCTTAACCATTATGGTGTACGGCTTGATAAAAAGAAAAAAAAAACAAGATTTCAAACTTATTTATTTCCTTAATTAGTTTAAGATTTCAATCATATTTATTTCCTTATTTAATTTTAAATCCAACTGAAGAAAAAAGAAAACTAAAGTAATGTAACTATTTTTGGTGCTATTCTGTAGCTACATTCAAGTAGCTATTTTCTAGTAAATACTTATAGTTTAATATTCTACATGCTTACAGTAAACCCTAAAAGTTGCTTAACTAACCAATTTCGTATTTTCAGAGGTCTGAATTACAAAACAAAAAACTAGAATAAAGTTTATATTAGATATAAAAAAAACTATTTAAGAAAACTGGCTGAAAAATCAACACATCAACTTCAGACTTCTTCTGTCAATATGTTCTTTAAACACAACACAGATAATATTTCCACAAGTATGACTTGATTACGAGTGGGTGAGGGCACTCGTAATGAAATCACATCCGTGACTAAGGTAATCACATCAGTGATATTCAAAGATAAGAATTATTGAAAATCGGTGATTATTAGTCACATCGGTGATTTAGTCGCATACGTAATCAAAAATAGGTCTCCTGGAACGCTAGAATGTCGAGCGTTTTTGGTCCTCTATCGGACAAAGACACTGCCATACTTTTAGATTGACCGATAGAGGGCCTAGCTACACATAGATTATTCATACCTATCATACAAAATCAATAGTATACTTTATGTAATAAATTCATTCGATTAATGTAGTGTTATTAAATAAATAAATGCGACGAAAATTCATTGTATCTTTTTTGTACAATATCAAAATTCAATTGGTTAAAACTTAATCGTGGCTGAAATCAATGTTGAGTCCTAGGGGAGCTCCGACGAAGGTCGTGGCGTCTAGACAGGGTGGCGGACCCCACCCCACCATAATAGCATAATAAATGTGGTCTGTTTTGTTTGGTCGTCTTATAGAATAAAAGAATACAAGTGTCTCCTGACTGGAACGAGGCACTGATAAGTGAAACACGAGTATCAGCCGTTACATTTTTTTATTGTCGCCATCAATCGGGGCTTTGTGCTCAATACAGAAGATGAACAGGCATCAGTAGTTTCTGAAACAAGAAGAAAATCTGTTTATGAGATCTGTTATTAATATTAAAGGATTTATTTTTACAATAAATCCTTCATAAAATCCTCCTTCAAAATAACACAATTCCAGAAAATATTACTGCTTTACCGTTTCATGAATTTATTAAAAACTAGCGACCCACCCCGGCTTCGCACGGGTGCAGTGAAAAAATGGTTATGGTGGGTTATCCCGAAGAGATAGACATATACCATCGCGGACTTTTTTGTGGATTTTTGTAAGTTGTACAATACTGTAGTACTTACATTATTTTGGTCTATCTCGTAGGGTTCAGCCAGCGTTTGCAATATAAGCGCAAAAAAAACGTGCTTATTTACGACATCACATTAGAAACCTTTAAATTTATCAGTGTTTCTCTACTATATTATGCATTTATTATACATACAAACCTTCCTTAAGAATCACTCTATCTATTAAAAAAAACCGCGTCAAAATCCGTTGCGTAGTTTTAAAGATCTAAGCATACATACGGACATACAGCGAAAGCGACTTTGTTTTATACTATGTATTGATTGATACTATAATGAAAAAAACCGTATTACAAGGTCAATGATTTCTTGAATGAAAAAAAAGCTTGGATGTAATTTTTACGCTATTTAATTACCTGAATGATTAAACATGCTTGGATGTAAATTTTGCGATATATAATTTTAATGATTCTATAACAAATAATATTTTTGTTTTGTACCGGACATACACATATCAGATTTCTTTAATGCAATATGACTCTTGTGACGGAAATATATATTTGTTAGTTGTTTTAACTTTTATCGGAGGTGGGGTTCAGACTGTGTATTTGAAGCCGACTTCCAACTGACGACTCTGTAATGATACAGGGAGGAAAAAAAATTGCCGTTGCTGGTTTTCTTGCTGGTTCTTTCCAGTACAAGGTCTCCCGCTGTAGATTTGTGAACCAATGGCGTAGCATCTTTGACATTCAAAAGTGATTGTAAAATCCTATTTGAAGAATAAATTTTAGATTTTGATTTTTGATTTAGAAATGTTGCACCCGCAAATCGTTTACACTAACTGCCTGCGCTCATATTTTAAGATGTCATTAATGAAATGAATGACATAACATATTAACATATTTGTTACACTTACACCAATTAGCCTTTTTTTTTTTTTTGTTTCCCTGAGGAAAATGCATTAAATTGCATACCCCGGCTGTGGCGAGCCGGCGGTTATGTGGGGCTCTCCTCCCCAGAAGGGGGAGGCCTACCCACTAAAAACCTCAGGGATGGCCTTCCTCAGGCATGTAGGGAGCCCCCGGGAACATCAAGCCCTTTCCGGGAACTCCCAGCCTCCGCTCCCCTATCTAGAGGGGAACCCTCCTCGGGGAGGCTACTGCCTCCCCCGGTCTCCTCCACCGAACACCAATTAGCCTAGCCCAAACTAAGCTCTATAAGGCTTGTGCTATGGGATCTAGGGTAACGGATAGACATACATATATTATACATATATAAATAATTTTTATTGAAATATATATCAACAACCATGACTAAGGTACAAATGCTGGCATTCATCACACAAACATCTGCCCCCACCGGGATTCGAACCCGGGACCTCAGAGATGGCGACACCTTGAAACCGGTGTATTATCCACTCGACTATGGAGGTCGTCAAGAGTACGTCAAGAGTACTTGTAAGCGAAGAGCGTGCATGAAAGTCAAGAAAGCAAGTGACGTTTGATCATAGCAAGTGAAAAACTGTGATCTCTGCCTACCTCCATGGGAAAGAGACGAGAGTATAGAGTATGTATGTTAATGAATAAAAATTAAATTTAACCGTTATAGTTAATTTGGAGAGATTGCAGTACAGCCAACCTTAATAGTCTTCTTTCAGTCCACAAATTATAAATATATACAACAGTTACATTCAAGTGATACAGTCACTGTATATATTTTTTTATAACAAGATTCCACATAGTGTAGCTGAATTGCCTTTTCATAAGTTCAAGGCTTGTGTTAATTTACACGGGTACCTGTTTTTGGTAATTTGTATCCTTTTGTAGCTTAAGGGTAGTCATACACTCATTAAAATCTGTTCGGCAGTGTCGTGTGAGGCGGGTCGTTACGTTCCCTAAGACATGGTTGAGCGAAGCGATGGCTGGTTCATGCGTCATGCTCGTGCACGGGCGCTGCCAGCGGAGATGAGTCTGCTCTTTGCTATACTGGGTACTACTCGTATTTATTATAATTTTAATTTAACTTTAATATATTCTTTTAAAACTGTATGACACGGCATTCCTAATATAGGCATGTTTTCAAAATAATTTTTTCCTAATTATACGAGTATTATGTAATGGAAAGTGACTTCATGAATTATCAATATTGAAGTCATTTTCCAAATTGACGACTCTGTATCTATTTAATACAGGGAAAAAAAAACAGCCCTTGCTGAGTTTCTTGCCGGTTCTTCTCAGTACAAGGTCTCCCGCCGTAGATTTGCGAACCGATGGCGTAGCTTTTCGACATTCACAAGTGCTTGTAACAGCCCAGACTGAATAAATGATTTTGAATTTGAATTTGAAGGTACATGTTAAAAAGACGCCAATGAGTAAGGGCTATTACAAAGTCAATGATTATTTAAATAATGCGAATGCTTGGTGTTGATTTGAAGATATTACATTCTTAATTGTAAATATTAGTTTTCCCGTATAAATTGTAAACACATATGTACGAGTATCTACGTTGTATGATAACGACATAATTTATTGTAAATGTTGTTACTACTTTTGATAAAGCTGATAAGTTGCTTGCGCCCATTCTTCTTATCAGCAAAAACATACGTCCTGAATGGGTTGTAGAGGAAAAAATTGGACGATTCAAAAGAGCTTTCTATAAAGTCATTTTTTTTTATGTGATAGGTGGCAAACGAGCAGACGGATCACCCGATGGTAAGCAATTACCGCCGCCCATGAACGCCCGCAACACCAGAGGAGTCACAAGCGCGTTGCCGGCCTTTTAAATGGGAGTACGCTCTTTCCTTGAAAGTTTGGATATCGTAACGGTTCGGAAACACTGCAGGCGACAATTCATTCCACAGTTTAGCTGTGCGAGGCAGAAAATTTCTAGAGAAACGCACAGTGGTGGACTGCCAAGTATTGAGATGGTGAGGATGGAAGGTTTGTCGCGTGGAACGATGTCGGAAAGTAGCAGCAGGGATCAGTCCAAACAATTCCTCCGAGCACTCTCCGTAGTAAATGCGATAGAGTATGCAGATAGAAGCTACATCTCTACGCAATGCCAAAGGGTCAAGCCGACTTGAAGTTTCCTGGTGGTCGACGATGCGAATCGCTCTCCGTTGAATCCGGTCTAGAGGGAGAAGCTGGTATTGGGGCGCCCCTGCCCAAAGATGAGAACAGTATTCCATATGAGGCCGGACTTGTGCCTTATAAAGTTGCAGACGGTGGGCCGGTGTGAAATACCGCCTCGATCTATTGAGCACACCAAGCTTCTTCGAGGCTAGTTTAGCCTTACCCTCTAAGTGACCACGGAACTGAACTACGCTCGATATGTCGACACCAAGAATCCCAATTTTGGCTGAGGCGGTTAAGGGAGTGCTCTCAAAACGAGGAGACACAACGACGGAGTCATATTTGAATAAAGTTAATTTTGATTTTGATTTTGTACAAAACCTCACAATGTTGTTCGCCTACATGATTAAAACTCGAGACTATTCCAGTAGCTGGTGAAACGTGAAGGGATGTCGAAGTGGACATCAAGAACAAAAATGTTGCCCCTTAGTTTTGTTGATAATAACCATGACTTATAATTTACTTATTTGAAATTATAGACTTATAATTTCAAAACGAATAGTAAATAACCCAATCACATTAAATAATACACGAAAAATAGAGCAAGTAAAAACTTTTAAGTATTTGGGCAGCATTATTACAAACGACTCTAGATGTACACCGGATATCGTGGCTAGAATAGCGATGGCGAAGGGAGCCTTTAATAGCATAAAGCATTTATTGAGTGCGCGAATTTCACGCCATACACGGAAAAAGTTAATTAAGGTGTATGTTTGAAGTACAGCACTGTATGGATGCGAAACGTGGACAATGACGCAAAAAGATAGAAAACGACTGGAGGCCTTTGAAATGTGGTGCTGGAGAAGGATGGAAGCATTTTTTTTATTTTTTTTTTATTACATTTTGTTGTGAAAAGTGTAAAATTATTGTATCTCGAAACTTGTTTTATGTGAGAATTGAGATATACTACTACTTATAAGTATATCCGAAGTGTTACATTTATTTTTAAATACACGGCGACTAACGACGTAAGCCGGGCTGTCAAAAATTTAAAATCAACGAAGATATTATTCAATTTTAAGCCCTACTCGAGCGAATGGAGACATCGAAATTGTTTTAATATATGTATAAATATAGTATTCAAGACTTGGGGTATTGAGGCAGTTTCTAGTAAATCATTGAATGTTCGTGATTTATTAACGGATTACCCACCATAAAAACGGGGAAGTATTGTATTCAGATTTATTTTAATAAATTGATTCAAAGCTGCAGTTATTCTAAAACAGCACTTGTATCTGTTAGCACAATTTGCCATTGTTTCCACTTGCCAAAGTTGTAACTTTTTTAAAAGTAGCCTAAAACATTTATTATCATTTATTATATATTTACTACACATAATAAGCACTTTTAAAATCTGAACAAATCTCATGTAAAGTGAGACACATCCAGTATCACACTCGGCTGAGTTGTGTTTCTCTTAACTTGACGTAAAGTGGAAGTTAAGTTGAGACTCATCAACACATATAGCCTCAGACATTACTTACAGCACACTGAACAGTATATGTGCCCAAAATCTTATTTGTACGGACAATACTATACACTAAGTTTATTAATATTTAGTATACAATATTTAAATTTAAATTTAAGATTACCTTAAACTTCTTTTCATTACTATTAAAAAAAGAAATAGGTGATTTGGCTTAATTGTGGGTGTAGGATACAGTGGCAGGTTTGTTTCCTTTGATGTGAGCATAATTATTTTAAATCTACAAACCTATTTCTTTTGTTTATTTTTAATTACCTGACATTTTATTTGTTAGGTAGGTATATCTCTTTAGTTCTTTGTTAGCCCCAATATTTTCTTTTCTCTTATATTAATATTTAATAATTATTATTTTCACTATATATATCACTGTTTTTGTATTTATTTTTTCCCTTTTATTTCTCTCTATATTTTGTTCTAACGTTTAGTTTATACTGTCACTCAAAGGCTTCTTTACCTTTTAGATTCTGACTTTTGACAATAATTTATCATAGCAAGCTCACGATATAGTGTTATGACCCGCAAAGCAACAACCAAGGATCTGGAGCTTAAATTAAAGCAAGCGATCGAGGACCTCAAGGCTTCTAAGGAACTAAATGATGTCTTACTACAAGAGCGTGAGGACAGTGAAAGTGAGATCTTAAAAGTCGTTGCAAGGAACACTGAACTTAAGAACAACCTTGCTGACCTCCACCTGAAATATATGGACATGGTAGAAAAGTGTCAACAGATGGAAACTTTTATTATTTCTTTCAAGCAGTGTAGTGATGATCATGAACAAGCATTGAATCGCATAAATGACCTAGAAATTAGTCTTTCAATTGCTCAGAATTCAGTGTCTAAATTAGAGTCTGACAATAAAAACTTAATAGAAGACAGACACTCTCAAAGCTTGTTCAGTGAGCTACAGCACTGTGAAAACTCTGTTTTACATTGTGACAATACTTGTATGAATGGCTGCAATAAGGTAACAAAATTCAATAGTTCAAAAAAATTAAAAAAGTATATTAAAATTAATAAGTACATCAGAAAAACTAAAAATCTAATTAAAAGGCAAAATCAGTACACTAAATACTGTAACTTTAGAAAAGAACGTAGGCAGTTATTAACTCAAATGAAAGAAATGGAAAATCAGTCCTCTTCCAATAGCAATACATATTCCAAAGACATTAATAAATTAGAAGAAAAAATTGATAACCTGGAACTTTCAATTAGGGAAATGTATAACAGTTTAAGTAGCTATTCCCAAAAACAGCTTAATTACCAAATAACGGCTGCCAATGACATGATTGATATGTGTAACTATAATTCTGATAGATTTGAATCTTTAGGAAAAAAACAATTGTGCAAGTGCTTGGGTATCCAAAGTCAAAAACAACAGCAGGTCGATACTCAATTTGTTACACAGGTATCGACACAGTCACATACTGCTCCTGAGTCTGATATAATAGGATTACAATCATTAGTACAAAATGAGTCTAATCAACAATACAGAGCTTCTCAGTCAATACCTTCAGAAGTAGTACAATCACATTATTCAAAAAATACAATTTTATTCAGTGATGAAATTGGCAAAAACATGGGTCAAATTTTATGTAATATGGGTAATTCTGTAGTCAATAATTGTATGCCAGGTGCCTCTTTCATAGAAATATTGCAAAAAGCAACACTACAAAATTACTTACCTGATACAACATTAATATTTCTCATAGGAAATAGAGGTGATTTGAATAAAAGGACCCTATTAAAGTTATTAGATAATCTAAATTGTAACATTAACATACACAATATTGTATTGTTCTCATTGCCTTATTGCAGCAACTTGTCACAGGTTGAAAATAGTTATAGGTATAAATTAAATTTCACATTAAATACTGTATGCAACAGTAATAAAAAATTGCATATGATTGACACTAACAGACTAGTTAGTAATTTTTATTTGACTAAAAATAAATATTATATTTGTAATTATTTTAAGCGACAAATAGCAGTATCGCTATCTTATTTTTTTTCAGTAACAGCCAAGAACTTGGCTACAATAACTGCTCCTATTGAGCAATGTGCTTTTATAGATTTGACTGTCAGTAATTCTTGTACTGACAATATTATTGATATTTCTTTAAATTAATTTCTAAGACAAAAGAGAATTCCTCTCGCTTAGAAAACATTAGTAATACTGAAATAAATTTAAAGAGTCCACTTAGTACTAATCTACATAGTAAAAATGTAATTAAAGTAATGCATCAAAACATTCAAGGAATGTTAGGAAAGGACTTAGAAATTGAATTATTTATAAATTGTAATAATATAGATATATTTTGTGTAACAGAGCATTGGCTTAAAAATTATCAGATCATGCTTAATTTTAACAATCATCTAATAGCTAGTTCTTTTTGTCGTGAAAATGCAATACGTGGTGGCTCCTTAATTTTATTGAAAAAGAAAATTAAATTTAAAGAACGCAGAGATGTTGTGAATCTCTCAGTTGAACGAACGATTGAGATTGCTTGTGTGGAACTGGAGCATCTTGTTGTATTAAGCATTTATAGGCCCCTTCAGCATTATATGATTGCTTTGAGGCTACCATGGATGAAGTTTTATAGGCCAGTCATTAAAGCCTGAAACCCGAAAGAAATTAGTAACTCGCTAAAATGTTGAGGGGTCATTAAGGAAGGTGAAATACCTTACCGTGTGATTTTGCAGCGCTCTGGGGTGTACGGAAAGGGTTGAAAGGGATGAAAAGTGATTTTTGTTAATAACATTGTCAAAAAAATTAGTAACACGCTGCAAACTTAGAATTAGGTTGTTCTCATTGTTTTGTAATGTGTATTAATTTTGCAGCGTTTTGCAATGTACGGAACATTGTTTATTATTAAAAAGCAGTAAAATTTGTTAATAACAAGGGTTAAAAAATTAGTAACACGCTGCAAATTTGGAATTAGGTTGTTTTCATTGTTTTGTAACGTGTATTAATTTTGCAGCGTTTTGCAATGTACGGAACATTGTTTATTATTAAAAAACAGTAAAATTTGTTAATAACAAGGGTAAAAAAAATCAGTAACACGCTGCAAATTTGGAATTAGCTTGTTCTCATTGTTTTGTAACATGTATTCATTTTGCAGCGTTCTGTAAAGTACGGAACATTGTTTATTATTAAAAAACAGTAAAATTTGTTAATAACAAGGGTAAAAAAATTAGTAACACGCTGCAAATTTGGAATTAGGTTGTTTTCGTTGTTTTGTAACGTGTATTAATTTTGCAGCGTTTTGCAATGTACGAAACATTGTTTATTATTAGAAAACAGTAAAATTTGTTAATAACAAGGGTAAAAAAATTAGTAACACGCTGCAAATTTGGAATTAGCTTGTTCTCATTGTTTTGTAACGTGTATTCATTTTGCAGCGTTTTGCAACTAACGGAATATTGTTTATAATTAAAAAACAATGAAATTTGTTAATAACAAGGGTAAAAAAAAATAGTAAAAATATAAACAATTATTTCAGTTAGTAACAATGGTCAAAGAGTCGGCTAAGAGTTGCAATGTAGAGAAAATGTTGCCAACGCTATTTAGAAACACTTGTGGCGGCATATCAAAGCGCCGCACACAAATTAAAAACACGGTCGGTGTCCTTTGTAACGCCGCCAAAGAACGCCGCGTCCCCTGTGCGCCTCCGAGCCAGCGCGGCTCCCTTTGTCGGCGCAGTATTACAAAGGGGAATTACCTTGGCGGCAAAAGCAAAAGAGATTTCGGCAGCAAGGAATCGATTGATGTCGGAAGAACAACCTATGTTCTTACCAATTCGTAATGTCTATTTATGTTGCAGCGTTTTACAACATACGGAACATTGTTTATAATTAAAAAACAATGAAATTTGTTAATAACAAGGGTGAAGAAAGTAGTAGAACGTTGCTAATTTATAATTAAGTTGTTTTTACCGTTTTGAAATATCTATTAAATTTGCAAAGTTTTGCAACAAATTGAACATTGTTTATTATTAAAAAGCAATGAATTTTTTTAATAACAAGGGTAAAATAATTAATAATACGCTACAAATTTAGATTCAAGTTGTTTTAACGGCTTTTTGAAACGGCTATTATATTTGCAGCGCTTTGCAACAAATGGAACATTGTTTAACACTATATAAACAAATATTTCTGTTAGTGACAATGGTAAAAATATAACAATTTTATATGAAATATAAAATTTAATTATGAATTAAATTTTAATTATATGTTATAATTTTGTATAAAATTACCAAATTATAGAAATGAAATTATAATTATTTACAACAGATAAGTACATCAAAAATTTGTAATTTAAACTAATAAAAAATAAATGTGGTAAGAAATTTAGAATAACTTCTTTGGTGCTTCGCTTGTCATGCTCAGGTCCACCAGGAACAACTGCAATTAAAGAAAATAATATAAGTATAACAAATTTAGCAACACTTTAATAAGATTCAATTTCAATAAGCTGATTTGTAGAATATGAACCTCACGCAAATTATTCGTCCTTAATAGTCTCCTTCTTTTTATAGTCGTTGGTCCAGACGGGCTGTCGTTTGTAGATAATTCGAACTCGCCTACATTTTCCTCGGGTGAGTTTATTTTGGGTGCCTCAAGCTGATCAAGATCCATTTCATCGGAATTGTTATCAGAAAGAAATACATCTTGCGGCTCTCCAAAGTTATTATCTTCGGCATTTAACAGACTGTTCGTAACTGCGTGTGTTTCATTATCGTCCATGTCATCAAGTTCAATTTCCCTGACGTTAGAGCAAGTTTTACCATGACAAGATAAGCAAAGCAGTGTGCATTTAAGTCCACTTTTACTGCAGCTGCATGCTGCGGTTAAACAACCTTTCTCACATCTACATGAGACAAGTTTCAGGACTTCTGGTGGTGCAGCTTCAAGGGTCGTCAAAGTTGGAGTCAACCCGTGCGATCCTCTCATCCATCCCCATGATGTTGCAGGTAAATCGTTACCTATAACAGAAAAATCAAAAGAAAATGTTTCAGAAATTCATAAAACTTTCACGAAAAATATTAATCAAATTAATGTTCTGTATCAGAGGATTTTTCAACTCACCTAACCATTGCTGAACTTGATGATACACCCGAAAAGAATGTTGACGTGCTGCAGCTTTCGTGGGTGGTAAACTGCAGAGGTTGTACTTGCTCTTGGTTATAGACCGAGCAAATCCTTCGTAGCGCAAGTCATTCAAAGATTTTGGCAACTTTCCTCCGTACATCTTGACTAAGATTTTTTCTCCTGCATCATCAAGGTCGTCTGGCTGCGCATTTGGAACTTTGAAACATTCAGCGGCTTCCCGAATTTGCGAATCTTTCAGGACAAGCGTGGTTAATTTCGTTTTGCCTTGGTTGAAAAGAGCAGAAGTTGTGGCACATCCGCAGAACGCATGACAGGTTAGAATATGTGCAATTAATTGTTCTTTTGTAAGACTGTTTGAGGAAAAAATGTATGTTGCCGATTTTCCTTTTCCAGGCTTCATAAAATAGACATTTTTGTGTCTGTCCTGTGCCACACCAGTTAAAATGACGAGCAAATCGACATCTTCTCCCACAATTATTGTGTTATTTGTTTACTTCAATTAAACTACAAGTTAATCCATAACAAGAAAGGTTATTATTTTAAATAGCATGTTGAACAGTTACCTAACTCACATAACATGACTTCACCATGATAAGCGGGAATCCTGACATTGACATCTTCTATAGACTACTAATATTGTAGATAATAAATAATCATATGTCACAATTATCACCGTCTCATAATTTGCAACAACAACAAATTCACTTTTCCGTCGTTCCTCTGCACACTACATTTTCGTAGCTTTTCAGTTCCTTTTTCTTTCACTACGTTAAACACGTCGGTGGACAACAATTTATCACAAACAAAACACACTTCTTCGATCGACATTTTGTCTACAACTGACCCCTTAGTAATACCGCGCCGACATCAATCAATTCCTTGCTGCCGAAATCTCTTTTGGTTTTGCCGCAAAGGTAATTCCCCTTTGTAATACCGCGCCGACAAAGGGAGCCGCGCTGGCTCGGAGGCGCAAACAGGGGACGCGGCGTTCTTTGGCGGCGTTACAAAGGACACCGACCTTGTTTTTAATTTGTGTGCGGCGCTTTGATATGTGGCCACAAGTGTTTCTAAATAGCGTTGGCAACATTTTCTCTACATTGCAACTCTTACCCGAATCTTTGACCATTGTTACTAACTGAAATAATTGTTTATATAGTAACTATTAAACAATGTTCCGTTTGTTACAAAACACTGCAAATTTGATAGTTACTATACTATAATTACAAATTTACAGTGAGTTACTATTTTGTTTACCCTTGTTATTAACAAATTTCGTTGTTTTATAATTTTAAAAAATATTCCGTTAGTTGCAGAACGCTGCAAAATGAATACACGTTACAAAACAATGAGAACAAGTTAATTCCAAATTTGCAGCGTGTTACTAATTTTTTTACCCTTGTTATTAACAAATTTTACTGTTTTTTATAATAAACAATGTTTCGTACATTGCAAAACGCTGCAAAATTAATACACGTTACAAAACAACGAAAACAACCTAATTCCAAATTTGCAGCGTGTTACTAATTTTTTTACCCTTGTTATTAACAAATTTAACTGTTTTTTAATAATAAACAATGTTCCGTACATTGCAAAACGCTGCAAAATTAATACACGTTACAAAACAATGAAAACAACCTAATTCCAAATTTGCAGTGTGTTACTAATTTTTTAACCCTTGTTATTAACAAATTTTACTGCTTTTTAATAATAAACAATGTTCCGTACATTGCAAAACGCTGCAAAATTAATACACGTTACAAAACAATGAGAACAACCTAATTCTAAGTTTGCAGCGTGTTACTAATTTTTTTGACAATGTTATTAACAAAAATCACTTTTCATCCCTTTCAACCCTTTCCGTACACCCCAGAGCGCTGCAAAATCACACGGTAAGATATTTCACCTTCCTTAATGACCCCTCAACATTTTAGCGAGTTACTAATTTCTTTCGGGTTTCAGGCTTTAATGACTGGCCTATTAAGGAAGATTTGTAAATTGGGCAAGAGTTTGATTATATGTGGTGATTTTAATATTAATTTATGGAAAATTCTAGTTTATGTACTAAAATTATTAGCTTATTTCAATCATACAATCTCAAAAATATTTTTCTTGAGCCAACCAGAATAACTGCTAACTCTGCCACATGTATTGACAATATTTATACAGATCTTATTCTAAAATCTAAACAAGTTATCAATCAATTAGATTCTGACCACTGTGGACTAATAATCGCTGTCCCACATCAGTGTAAACATGAGGCAAAGAGAGACATCACTGTTATACCTAAAACTATAAATAGATTAGAACATTTTAAAAGTAACCTTTTTGATAAAATACCTTACTTAAAATACACAAATAATCCAAATAAATTTTACAATGATTTTTTTAATCTATTTTGCAAAGAATTCAATAATATCTTTGTGCCAAAAACGATTTCAATTAATGATGTTGTTACTTTTAGTGAGTGGGCCACACCCGGAATATATAAAAGTAGAAAAAGACTTTTTGAACTTTATAATGAACGTAACTATAACACGAGTGTAGAATTTTATGAATATGTAAAAAAATACTCTAAATTGTTTAAAATGGTTTGTCGCCAAGCAAAGTCAAGTTTTTTAAGTTCGAAAATTAAAAACAGTGCTGATAAAATTAAAATGACCTGGAGCATTATTAACGCTGAAACTGGACGAGTTAAACTTCGTGACAGTAACTACAGTTTAAATATAGGAACTAAAAGAATAACTTCAGATAGTGAGGTAGCTAAAGAGTTTGAAACCTTTTTTACCAATATTCCTATTTTATCAACAAATTTTTTAAACTCTTCCCCAACTGTAGCAGAATCCATCCTAAAAGAAAATGTTAAGGATAGTCAGACTCTTTTTAAATTTCGACAAATTGAATCGGTTAATATAATTAAGACTTTTAAAACATTAAATAAAAAGAAAACCGCGGACCTTTGGGGAAACTCCGTAGTTGTCACAGAATCAGTAATTGAAATAATAGCTCCAATTCTAGCTTGTATATTTAATGATTCTATTGAAGGTGGTGTTTTTCCTGATTTAATGAAACATAGCAAGATAACTCCTTTGTTTAAGTCTGGTAGCTCATTTGATCCCACAAACTTTAGACCTATTTCAGTGCTACCAACGTTTAGTAAAATTTTTGAGAAAATAATGTTAGACCAAATGCAAAGCTATTTTCGTATTAATAATCTTCTGCATAATAATCAGTTCGGTTTTAGTAGGGGTCGCTCAACAACTGATGCAGGTGTAGAGCTTTTAAATAAGATATTTGACGCCTGGGAGGATTCACACGATGCTTTGGGTGTCTTTTGCGACTTATCCAAAGCATTTGATTGTGTTCTCCATGAAACTCTGATTAAGAAATTACGTTATTATGGTTTCAAAGGCTCTTCTCTGAACCTTCTTATTTCATATTTGAGTGACAGGATTCAGAGAGTCGATATTAATGGTACGAGATCTCAGGGATCTTTGCTTAAGATGGGCGTCCCACAGGGCTCAATTCTTGGTCCCTTTTTATTTTTAATATATATAAATGACCTTCCCTTTTATGTTAATAATAAACACGAAATTGTACTCTTTGCAGATGATACATCACTTATATTCAAAATTAAACGGAGACAAAATATTAATGACACTGTGAACGATGCAATCTCTAAAGTAGTCCACTGGTTTAACGTTAATAACTTGCTTCTAAATGAAAGTAAAACTAAATGTATCAAATTTGTATTGCCAAATGTAAAACAGGTGAAAACCGAAGTAATTATAAAGGATAGAAATGTGGACCTCGTGGACACCACAGTATTTTTAGGAATTACTCTCGATTCCAAACTTCAGTGGGGCCCACATATTGATAAACTATCAAAACGGCTCAGCACTGCAGCATTTGCAGTTTTGAGAATACGCCAATTAACTGACGTAGAAACAGCTAGATTGGTGTACTTTAGTTACTTTCATAGTGTAATGTCGTATGGTATTTTGCTGTGGGGAAATGCTGCCGACATTCAAACTATATTTGTGCTGCAGAAGAGGGCCATTCGAGCAATTTATAATCTAAAAATGCAAGACTCTTTAAGAGATAAATTTAAAGACACTGGTATAATGACAGTTGTGTCTCAATATATTTATGAAAATCTAATATATACCCATAAAAACATTCATTTATTTAGTAAAAACAGTGATGTCCATAGCTTCAATACTAGAAATAAGAATAAATTACATTTGCCTCACACTAGACTCCATAAAATTAATAATTCATTCAGAGGTAACTGTGTGCGTTTTTACAACAAAGTTCCAAGCAATATTGTACAATTAAGCCTAAATAAATTTAAAATCATTGTTAAAAGTGTACTTATTAGCAAAGCCTATTATACGGTTACTGATTATATAAAAGACATGAATGCTTGGACTTAATGTTTCTTAGTTCCACCAGGCATTGCCATGAACCTTTGTAATTATACTTGTACCTATAAGTTGACTTTTGTATGACTTGGTAACGATATATATTTTTGTAAATGTCGTTGCTTCTGTAAAAGTTATAGAGTTTCTTGCGCCCGTTCTTCTCTATAACTAAAAGAAGTCCGAATGGGTAGTAGGGAAAAAAAAAATTTGGACTATTCAAAAGAGCATATCTAATTGCCTACTTGAAATAAATATTTTGACTTTGACTTTGACTTTGATGGAAAGAGTAAGCTGGACTGAAAGGAAAACGAATGAAGAAGTTTTAAGTATAGTAAAGGAGAAGAGAAACATTAAAGACTATCGAAAACAGAAGAGGGAAAATGTTGGGACACCTGATAAGACATGACAATTTTCTTAAGACCATCATAGAAGGAAAGATAGAAGCGAAGAGGAAGAGAGGAAGACCAAGAAGAACCTACATGCAGCAAGTGAAGGAGAAAATAGTTGTCATGTCTTATCAGGAAGTCAAAAGGATGGCGGAATGCCGAGATAGATGGAGCTCTTAAATTGAAAAAAAAACCATGACTGTGCTAGTCGTGATTGTTCAAAAAGTGGATCTTTAAATGGATATGGAAAAGACCAGAATGTCGAATTCTCATGTAACATCCGCTCTTGTAAAGGTTGACTGACACTGGAAGTTGTTGACGAGCATACAACGACAACTCAGCTGGCCAGTATTCAGGAGAGCGAATTTCTACGCTTTTTTCCTTAAATATAAGAGCTATACTGTGAAAACTTGACAAGTATACATATTCGGCGAACCGCATTAAGATTTTTATACAAAATAGAAAAAAAGCAATAAATTTTTGGGGTTCCCCATACTTAGAACTGAAACTCTAATTTTTTTTTCATTAAACCCATACGTGTGGGGTATCTGTGGACAGGTCTGTTAAAATGATATTGAGATTATTAATATAATTTTTTTCTAAATGATAAATGTAAAAATAATGTATGATCTATGTACATTACCATACAAACTTCAATCGAAAATTGGTTTGAACGAGATCTAATAATTAGTTTTTTTTTTAATACGTTATAAATCGTAAACCGCATTTTACCTTTCCTTCAATCAACTCAAATATAATAGAGAATTAAGAAAAACTTATTCAGATGTCTAGTGGTACGGAACCCTTATTTTTAGAGGGGAAATGCACCTATTGCACCTTGACACCGCGCTGGCAAGGCGCGGCCGTGTGTGGGGCTCTCCGGTCTGAGCGGATCGGCCTACCCACTAAAACTGCCTGAGGAAAGCCATAGCTTTTAGTGGGTAGGCCTCCCCCTTCTGGGAGGACAGCCCCACATAACCGCCGCCTCGCCGCAGCCATGGTATGCAATTTAATGCATTGTCCTCAGGGGAACAAAAAAAAAATTGCGTTATATCTTCTTATATGTAAAAATGAATCGAAAAATGTGTTGGGAAGCGCATAACTCAACAACGCCTGGACCAATTTGGCCAATTCTTTTTTAAAATGTTCGTTGAAGTTCAAGGATGGTTTTTACGGCGAGAAAAAATCGAATAATTATCGGATAAACCCTATAACAACTCTTTTTCCCATACAACGTTTCTAACTAAACGTACAATCAAATTGAGCTTTATTGTTATTGCATTAAGTTCATATTGCAAGCACTCACTGTTGATATCAAAGAGTCAATTTGCGCTTATTAACACTATATAGAGTTGAATATCACAAAGCACTACAATGAAAATCAAACTGATTTTTGTTAATTGATTCACAGGATGAACTATAAAGCGATTGTTTACTGTTAAATGCTTATATATGTTTTATTAATTATTACTTATTCACAACGCCCTACCACCAGGGTGACGGTTCTGTACAGGAAAATTTTTTGCCCTGACTATAAAATAACTAGAAACAAAACTTTGTAAAACTGCCAAAGATTTGTAAAACTGCCAAAGATTTGTGAAACTGCCACTTTATAAATCTTTTTGACAGGACAAAGTCTGTCGGGTCCGCTACTTTTTTATAATTATTCTTTTATGCCCGGTTTCTGAGTACATTTTGTCAATGGTTTATCTGTTAAATAACGCTATCAGTTCGATAACTCCCAACAATTCGTTTCTGAACACCGTAGAATTAGATAAACTCCGTTTAAACTTAGCTTAACCTAACTGACCTTTTAGTGCCGTTTATCGGTCCCATAACTTTATTTGACGTTTATGTCTCTGTGGTTTATCTATGGCAAACAAAAATCTTAAGGCTATTAACGTGGTAATTTTATGTGAAATTAAATAGTGACAGCTACATTTTAAATTATTATATTTAACAAAGACAATGAGATCTACAATATTAAATACGAGTAGTTCTTCAAAGTCGGATACAGAAGTATGTACTGGAGTTCATTTCTGGAATATCTATACCCAGAAACTTACGAGAAAGAAGAAATTCATTTGAAATGTTAAAATAAAGTACCGCGACACTACAAAGTAAAACAATTAAACACAAACGAATTTAAAATCCGTGCGAAAGCATGCCATTTTTTTTTCATCTATAATCTTTTTATTTTATCGATTTATGGGTATAATTCATACAGGCAATACTATCGAAATGTTAAAAATTATTTCATAAAATAGTGTTTTAATACTTAATATCGATAAAAAATGTTATAAATGTTTAAATTGTAATTATGGATGAATTAATATAACAAAGTCAATTTTTATTTCATATTTTGTGAACAGACCCATCTAGTGACATAATTTAGAACTACTTAACTGTTTCATAGCTGTTGAAAGCACGGTCCCGCATTCAGAAACTCACTGACAGTTATGAGACGTTTATCTTTTCGATAACTTTGTTGAATCATTAGTTATTGAGAGCTTAGCTAAGGTATTCAGAAACTGGGCATTAGTCTTACAGGTTAGGAAACTGTACATCATAAGTTGGGCTGCAAGCTCGTCACCTCTCATGGATGTACATATAAAACAGAACTAACTTGGAAATGATGCCGTCGCGTCTAGCAAGGTGTACAATGGAGTCGTCGGCTTCTCCAATGCGGCGCACGTTGCCGCAAACTACGTAGACGCGCGCGGTAGACAAGGCGCGGCCCGCGTCCGCTATGGCCAGCTGCACCGACGCATGGTCTTTGGCGTGGAGCAGTCGGTTGGTCGCTGAGCTGCGGAAGATACCGCATCGCACATGTTATTATTTCATTAGACCACATACAAAAGCTCTGCGGATGACGTCATTGATGCAGGCGTGGCGGGAGACTCTGCCAGCGCTTTTTTGGCAAGAGAGGCCATGGTGACCATACTCACCGACGCGAGTTCCACAACGTTGTGCTTTAATATAAATTTATAATACAGTGAAACCTGATTAAGTGGCACCTGGATAAATAAGAAACCTCTGTTATCGAGAATTACAACGAAATCCCGGTTCTTTTTCATTAAATTACCTCTGTTAATGGGACTTTTTGAACCTGGTTATATAAGATTTGAATTCTAAGATTTTTTAGATGTTTACCTCTGTAATTGAGACTCTGTAGCTCAATTACCTGTATAAGTGTGACAAATTAATCAGGTTTTAACATGTTTTGACATGTTTGTTTACATACATTTACTATCTCTTGATTTGACCTAAAAACAAGGGAATAAAAGTGTGCAAAATGTCCAAACGTAAATATAAATTCATAACATCAAAAATACGAATTTTTATTAACCACCTCTAAAAATGGTATAACAGCATATTTTGATCTCTGTAAGCGGGGGCCTCTGTAAATGAGACAATTATAAATTTAAACCTGTTTAATAGGAAAACTGGATTATTGGAAACCCTCAATAATTGGTACATATGTCTTGGTCCCTTGAGATCCTGATTAAAAACAGGTATCACTGTATAATGAAATATATTTTTTAATTTGTCAAACTGTTTCTCTTGCATGTTAAAGATATTGCGTTAGTTGTAAATGCTTTATATCCACCATTGCAGGGTTAATTTAATTATTAATGTATGTTAGGATAGCTTATTATTATTAGATTAATTAATCTTATTGCATAAAGTATTGAAATTAAGTGTATTGTTAAATGGTTGTATGTAGGTATAAATTAGGATAGTTATTAAATAAGAAAGTACTATTGTCAGATAAGTAAGTGCTGCGCAACTCACGTTAATGTTAAGTCACGGAATAGTATTATAAGATAATATGACGCTGTACGTACAGTACGTAGTAGATCCAAACGAGGACAGTTTAATAAAGGCACGGACTACGAGTCCGTGGAGTAGACAAATAAAAAAAAAATGCTTTATATAGTTTCTAAAATAAAAAAAGAAACTACCTAATTCAAAAACAAATGATATTCAATGTAATGGGAAACGATAAAAAATAGTGTATTAAAATGTAATCACATTAGCTTATCTCATGAGAATACATATCTTTTGTAACCATCCAGCCTTTGTAACAAAACAGTTTAAATGTATATAGACGTAACAGTTATTTAGTTTTTATGTTTGTACTACTTTAAATATAAGTTTGAATAATTTATGTGTTGATTAACTGTACAATCCATAACGGTACATTGCAGACCATAACAGTTGTAAAATAAATTAAGTTTAATACGCTAACAATTGTTTTTATGTCTTACGAAAGTTAGCTAATGGCGACCGGAAAACACAATGCTACTCGTACTTGACCGTTTTAATACCTAAAATATTTAATTCAATTTCCACGACTGACATCAATTAAGCGGAGCACTGTGTGTAGATATGGAGCTATTATCTCTATTATATATTATGACATAAGTATTAAAGCGACTGATAATTTAAATATGGGTATTAGTAAATTTAATGGACATAACTGAACCATAACATCATGTCTTGCGTTTTTAAAATCGCTTAACTTTTGTGTGTAGTATTTTATTTATTTACTTTCATGGAAAACAAATAGCATTTATTACAGAAAGTAGAACTTAAAAATATTGAACAACAATAATAACAATGTAAGATTCACTTATAATATATCTTGATATGAACCAAACTTACTTATTTGAGCAGTTTGGTGTCACATTTCCAAAGAAGTCAGTATTAATCTTATGAACGAAGTAATTGTGTTTTGACATGATAAAATCAACATGCATAGAGTGATTACAGTCAAAATTAACTAGTACTCTATTCAAATATGATTTTTTATAGTATTGAATTTAAGGTATTTTAATCAAATAACAAGGCATCTTGTGTTATTTTTTTTTACAAAATAGGTGGCGATACTTACTGTTACAGTGTGAATTTTTGTAAGCTCCCAGCTAACTGGCTTCATCTATTGTAAAATAAGAGAAGAACGTACGAACCAGCGCCGACGACGGCGCTACGCTGCAGGCGGCAACAGGTGGTTGAATCACGCCACGTGGTTCTCGACGTATGCACTCACCATTTCCTTGGATAGTACAAATCGATTGGAACTCCAGTGTCATCCTGCATCGTGTGCTTGGGCGTTTGTTGCATACTAACGAAGTCACACATCGAATTCAAAAGTCAAGTCAAATTATACTAGAAATGATGGCAGATCGTATAATGGAGCGACGCGGCTAGAAGCCAGCGAATGAGTGCCGTCTGTCACATCGATTGTAGTTCCCGGAGTCCTGGCGCATGCCCACTGCTACCCTAAAATAGCCCCTACTATGTATCTCATCTTTTTGCTGCGAATCCACGACCGTTCTTAATACGTTGCGCTGACAAAACGAGAGAGTACACCAACTGCTTTGTGAAGCGGCAATGTATAGAAGTTTTCACTCTTTAGAAGAAATCTCATTAAGAATCGATCCTGCATGGATCGTTTAACCTAGAAATCTAATAGATTTTAGTCGACCAAAACTGCTTTTTATAGGCTAATATATTAATGTTGTTTTGATACAAGCTATGTATATGCGGCTAAAGCCCTTCTTCACCTCGCGAATGATTCCATACGAAAGGGTAATTTTGATGCAGCTGAAAGGGGAGCCGTGTTGCTTAAAAATGAGCTTTATATTTGGTGAACAAGATCTAAAATTAAATAAACAGTCATCGTGCCAGCGAGGGCGCCTCAAGGTCACGGTCTATGAAAAGCTGCCGTTGACCTTGAACGTTCCCCCAACGACGACGTCTAGAGAACAATAACAAAAGCTACCAGATTTATTTCGTATGTTTTTAACCGGATGCTTTATTATTAATGCATGCTTTTAAAAGTTTATTTAAAATTACTTAAGACTAATTATTTAAAATTTCATAGTGCCGCTACCTAATTATTTTATGGTATTTACCAATCGATTTAATACTGTTACTGTTAACAAATTTAACAATTTAAGATTAGTTTTTATTGATTTGAATGATTATTATTTAAAATTAAGAAAAAGCTTAATTCAATATAATTGTACTATTATAAAATAGGTATGTTGCCGCTGTCCGATTAAAAGCAAAATAAACATGTCGTATTTTCTCTTTTATTTATTACTAGCTTTCTGCCCGCGGCTTCGCCCGCGTGGATTTCGGGATTGGGTGTATAGAGGGTTAAGGGTCATAGCTTTCGCCCACGGCTACATATACGCGAAGTCGGTTTATGGTGCGAAGATTTTATCGCGCTTCCCGTGGGACTATCCGTTTTTCCGAGATAAAAAATGCCGCAAAACTCCTCAAGAATCACTCTATCTATTGATGAAAACCGCATAAAAATCTGTGCAGTAGTTTTTGAGCGAAGCCTTTATTGCGCATCCCGTGGGATCTGTCGATTTTTTCCGGGATAAAAAGTAGCCTATGTTACTCGGGGAGAATGTAGCTTTCCAAAGGTGAAAGAATTTTTGAAATCGGTCCTGTAGTTTAAGCGTGAAGAGGTAACAAACAAACAAACAAACAAACAAATAAACAAACAAACAAACAAACACACTTTCGCATTTATAATATTAGTTGGGATAACAACTTTCTCAACGAGCCAAAGTGTAAAAAAATACAAAGTATTTTGATAAATATATTATTAAATAAATAAATTTATACAACAATATTTACTAACCAACGTCTAATAAGTAGTATTTGTCTTTTAAAATTACACGTAAAAAAAGCAATTATATTACCGCATATGCAAGGAAGGTCCGGGGTCGATCCCGTCATGCACAATCAGCAACACGTCGACCTTTATTTTTAAACAACGAAAACCGCTATTGCCGATAATATAAGAGTTGTATCAAAGTCTTACGTGTTGCTGTGTACCAATGTGTTTATCGGTTTAACAATTTAATATGTATATTTATCTGATGATAAATATACATATTAAATTTCGTATAAGGCTCTGGCCAATACTTAAGAGGCATGTAACTTAAATAACCTGAAAATCTAATTCTTTCCGAGTTCTGATTTCAAAATGAATCCAAATATTCCCTGAACTGTCATTTTTAAAACGATGTCTGTTAGCTCAAATATAAAAGTAACAAGTTTGATTTACCGTTCAACGTGCTCAAATAAATGAACTCAATGCAACTCTATAAGACGCAAGTTGACATATGGGTTACTGTTCCAATCTTTACTGAGAGCGACTAGAATCGTCGACTGCCCGGATATTTCACGTCGGCTAGACTTCTTGGCGCTGCTAGAGAAGTAGCTTCGCTATGTATCCTCTATCGCTTATATTACGGGGAGTGCTCCGAAGAATTGTTCGGATAAATTCCTGCTGATAGTTTCCGTCACCGTTCTACGCGACACAACATTCATCCTCATCACCTAGACGCTTGGCAGTCCACCACACTGCGTATTTCCATTAATTTTCTGCCACGCACTACCAAACTGTGGAATGAATTGTCGCCTGCAGTATTTCCGAACCGATGCGATATCTGATGCCTCTGGTGTTGCGGGATTTTTTTTATAGGATAGGGCAGCAAACGAGCAAACGGATCACCCGATGGTAAGTGATAACCGCAACACATAACACATGGGCCTCCGGTACCCTCACTCACTCGGCGAAACACAGTGCAAGCGCTATTTGACGCCGGTTTTCTGTGAGGCCGTGGTATCACTCCGGTCGAGCCGGCACAATTCGTGCCGAAGCATGGCTGTCCCACGAAAAATTACACATTATTGTAAACTTCTACATTATTCATGGAATATTGAATTATGATGTCGCAAAAGCCACAGCTGTTTTCCAGAGTCATGGTCAGCCAAACACGTCAGAAAATTTCAAAAATCACCTCACGTAATTTATGGACGCCCCCTTATAGGTTTCATTGTTTGAGGCAATAAAAATGTGTTAAGACTTGGTGTCCTTGTCAAACATTGAATACAAGTTACAATCAGTTTAAAGTTAAGATTTGGGTATATAATGTACACATGTGGCCTTTTCATACAATAATGACCTTTCATACTTTTCATACAACAATGTGAGACAGTATTGTTTGCAGATGATACTTCTTTACTATTCAAAGTTGATAGACAAGAGGAATGTTATGACGAGGTAAATAGTGCTCTCTCGAGAGTTCTGTATTGGTTCACAACTAATAATTTGTCTTTAAATTCTAAGAAAACAAAATGTATCAAATTCTCTTTGCCCAATGTAAGGCAGGTTGATACTCGTTTAAATATGAATGGTGATGTCATTGACTTGGTAAATAATACTAAATTCTTAGGCATTACGTTAGATTCACGAGTACAGCGGGATCCACATATTGAAACTTTGGCAATCAAACTTAGTTCAGCGGCGTACGCAGTAAAAAAGATTAGACTTTTAACTAATGTTGAAACGGCAAGAATTGTTTATTTCAGCTACTTTCATAGTGTTATGTCCTATGGACTGCTGCTATGGGGATTTGCGGCTAACATTTAGAGTATTTTCCTTTTACAAAAAAGAGCGATTCGTGCTATTTACTGTTTACGGGCTAGAGAATCCCTAAAAGAATTGTTCAAAGAAATTAATATTTTAACCTTAGCTAGTCAATATATATATGATAATTTAGTTTTTGTATATAGAAACTATAATATGTATGTGAATACTAGAAACAAAAATAATCTTGCCGTTCCAATGTTCAGACTACATAAAACTAGCTGTTCGTTCTTGGGGAAATGTATACTATCTATGTTTAACAAACTTCCGCAAAGTGTCATTGATTTGCCTTTATATAAATTTAAAATCCATATCAAAAAGACACTCATGAGTAAAGGTTATTTATTATAAAGTAAGTGACTATCTAAATTATCACACTATTTGCGAATAGGGACACTATTCATAGAGCCATGTTTGGTAACAACATTATTCATATTATTGTATTATTTTTATATGTGTATGTAAACATACATACGACTGTAACCGTATTAGGTATGATTGTATCTTATACTATATTGTATTTTTATATTATATTATTATAATTATTAACGTTGAAAAGAGAAGATAAAAAATAGACCTTCAGAGTTTCTTGCCTGTTCTTCTCGAGAAGGCTCTCCCAATTTCCGAACAAGGTTTTTGTTTTTTTTAAGCTGTTTTTTTTAGTTTTTTTTTTCTTGTTTTGTTTGTTGACGTCAATAAGTGCCTGTAAAGATCTATGTTGAATAAAGATTATTTTGATTTTGATTTGAATGTTTATTCATCGTTATCAATTGCAGTTGTATAAGCTTTTGTCGAAGATTCGATATAAATGCCATCTTTCCTCTAACAGAATATGGTCTTAGCATCCTCATTTGCTATGCTCAGGCGATTGGCTGCGCTGTTTCGTTACCTGCCGTGTCAGTAATGCAATATGAACAGAATAGATGGCGCTGTGCATATTATGTTAAAGTTATAAGTAAACTTTAATAGCTTTGCGATAACTTAATATAAGTTATTATCTGTGTGTCTTTCTGTCCCTTTTCCTGTTTCGGTAAATGATTGATATTTCATGTACATTATTTTACACGCGTAACATATAACATTTTTGGGTTAAATACATAATGATGTATGTTACATAACTAGTTTCTTCACCTCTGAAATGATGAATTGTGTTTTTGTGAATTAAAAATCACTTCTTGTGACAATTAAAATTGACATCATTGTTAAGATAAATAGTGTTCAAATTCGTAATAAAAAAGTTGTAGAATATGAGTCCTTATGTCGCTTTTATATTTGATAATCGTATTAAGACTATTCATATAAACATATAAATGTGTTGCATAAAATAAATGATGATTCAATCACAAAAGTTA
This sequence comes from Scirpophaga incertulas, assembly GCA_036419045.1. Taxonomy (NCBI): domain Eukaryota; kingdom Metazoa; phylum Arthropoda; class Insecta; order Lepidoptera; family Crambidae; genus Scirpophaga; species Scirpophaga incertulas. The sequence goes on along the minus strand of CM071626.1, from coordinate 364,601 downwards.
TTTATTTATTTATTTATTTATTTATTTATATTTGGGAAACAAACAGTAAATATTATACTTAAAGACTATTCATAAAATTAATTATCATATACCAGTGAAGTTTCCACTTAATGACTAACATGTTTAAAGAAGATCGCTAAAAATATTTTAAGAAATAAAAAATCGTATTCAAAACTACAAACATGGAGCGCTATAGGTCACCGATAACGGCACGAATACTGCTCTTAAACTTATTAATATTTAACAAAAACAGATCGACAGATTCAAAATTATTGTTATATGAAGAACATGCGCGATCGAAAACAGTGTTTTTACAATAATTTGTTCGTCTGAGTGGGAGGTGAAACAGCGACACACTCCTAGAATTTAGTCGAGGGCATCTAAATGAAATTTGACTTAGCAAAAATGGAGAATCCAAATAATTGTTTATTAATTTAAATAAGAATAATAAATCCCTTTCCGTACGTCGACTTTCCAACGATATCAAAGTAGGAAGCGCATAATCATTACAATGTTTAGAAGTGAGGAACTTTACGAACTTATTCTGAATTCGCTCAATTTGATTTTTGTATTTCTTATACTGAGGGTTCCATACTGTAGATGCATACTCTAAGATGGAACGTACAAATGAGTTATATAGTAACATTAGTGTAGAAATATTCCTAAAGTCCCTTCCAATCCGAAAAACAAATCCCAGCATACGATACGCTTTAGCAACAATATTGTCATAATGCAACGAAAAAGACAGTTTATAATCAAGATGAACACCTAAATCTTTCACCTCACTTACCCTGTCCAACGTGACACTATTTATTTGATATGCAAATTTTATTGGATTTGTTTTCCGTGAAAATGTTATTACACTACATTTCTTGGTATTAAGCTGCAACAAATTACTATTACAGTATAAAGACAGTTTATCGAGATCATTTTGCAAAAGAATGGCATCAGTAGGATCTTTTACCACTCTAAAAATCTTCATATCATCAGCATAAAGGAGCACGTTCGAATGTTTGAACACGGACGTAATATCGTTGACAAACAAATTGAACAATAAAGGACCAAGATGCGAACCCTGAGGGACTCCAGATGTGATGGGCACAAATGACGAGCAGAAACCTTTCACTGTGACGGCTTGACTTCGTTCACGGAGATACGATGCAAACCATCGCAGAAGATCACCGTGTATACCCACTTCACTTAATCGCCGTATAAGGAATTTATGCGATATTTTGTCAAATGCTTTGGAATAGTCGGTATATACAGCGTCAACCTGAGCACCCCGATTCATCGCATCTGCCAGAAATGTAACAAATTCATTGAGATTGGTTTCTGTAGATTTTTTATTAATGAAACCTTGATTTATAAGTTATTTATAAACGAACGTGTGAGACAAGACATTGTACTCCTTATTACTGATATAAATTTTAAATATATAATACTAAGACCGTACCAATATTGTATATCAAATGAAGTAAATCAAATCAGGTCACAATAAAAATTACACTTTTCTAATATATTCCTTATTATCTTATTCAATAACGCATATGTTTAACGTAACATAATACAGTTTGATTTGAATTTGGCTACATGTTACTACCGTAGCAATATCTACGTACTACGGCTTTGCTACGTCTGTTGCCCACCGTTGACGCGTGAGCTGTCGCCAATCGCACAAATCGCACTAATAATACAATAGTGTATCAACTCAAAATCGAACATTTTTCAGAATCAACAAAAAACTTATTACTCACTTCATGTAATAGTTGCAAATTGAATAACTGTCACATAAGTTTTTTAATTTATCCTTATTCTGTTTTTGCACTAATCGAACGACGGTCTAGATCACGCGTGAGGAATCAAATTTTGCGTGTGTTTATAGTATTATGTCAAGTACGACGTTTTGAGTTTATACACTATTGTATTATTAGTGCGAAATGTTGATGGTTAATTTCATGTCTGAGTTAGTTCAAAAGTAGATGCAGATACTAATAAACGCGTAAACAGATCCCACGGGATGCGCAATAAAGGTTTCGCTCAAAAACTACTTCATGGTTTTTATGTGTTGTTCATCAATAAATGATGTGATTCTCGAGGAAAGTTTTAGACTATTTTTATCCCAGAAAACAGAAACAGATCCCGTAGAATGCGCGATAAACACTATTCAAAAACTACTGTTCGGATTTTCCTGCAGTTTTCATCAATAGGCAGTGATTCTTAAAGACTATCATATACCGCGAGATTTACTTACTTATAGAATACTTTTAACCACAAGCTTTTATATGTAAAAGCTTGTTTTGTTCTTTTTAGCGCATTTGATAAAAGCTTGTATTTAAAAAAATATATTTTCCGACTAAAAAGCCAAGCTTAGCCAACCTTTTCATTTGATACCCATATTGTAGGGGTGCATTAAAAATAATTGATCCGCCATCTTGGTAATGCCGCCATGTTGGATTTAGAATGACGTCACACACATAACCATGCATTGTCATCCGACTTACACGTGCATGCAAAATTTCAGCTCAGTCGGAGACCGGGAAGTGGGTCAAATTAAGATTCCAAGATTTTCTCACATAGTTGCAAGTGAAGCTAATATAAAAGCCTGTAAAAATACCTCAAGTTTCCGTCAGCCACCAGAATTATTTGTATAGTCTTAATGTATTATCCCGAGGCTTTAATATAACCGTTACATTGTTAAAATAGATTTCGATAGGAAAAACTAAAAATAAAGAATAATTTTTTAAATATTAAAAGGACAATACCTATTTGATGATAATTCTATTATATACGACATTATTTTTTTTACACAAAACGCAATTGTACGTAGGCAATCTTCAAGAATGGTTACACCAATCATTTTCACGTAGCTAGCATCCAGCACCATTTTGTTTAAACTTATTCATATACAAATTATTTATTTACATATAATTATTATAATTAATAATTATTAATAAAAAACATAGTATAAATAAGAAACTAAACAGAGAGACCCTCTGAAGTTTCTCGTACTTCGCAACCCTCGTCTTGTCGATGTAAGGGGCGGCCGTTATAAATAAGTAAACCAAGGGAGGTATTGATTTACCCTAGTACCCCAGTACCCCAGTGCTCCAAAGATTGTCCCGAAGTCAAGGTCACGACCGAGACGGCTCTGCTAATATTTTAACAGATGTACAGATGACTTTTGTTCTATTATATAATATATGTCTTTGTTATAAATATTGAACAAAGTACTGTTATATATCTGTTTTAAATTATATTTTATAAGAGTTTTGAGTATTTGTATCATTAAGTACCAGATGAGGCCCATGTGAATAATTTTTTTACGTTTGTGTGTTAAAAGTTAAAGCTAAAAAAGGTTCAATTTATCAATAAAAACCCGGCCAAGTGCGAGTCGGACTCGCGCACCGAGGGTTCCGTACAAACCTGCAAGGTGAATTTCAACTTGATAGCTCTACGCGTTTATGAGGAAAAAAGTAATAAGTTTATATTTATTAAAAAATATATATTTTGTAACTAAAAATTTAAGGTTTTCGGAATTTTTCCTTTATGTGTGCTATAAAACGTTGCTTCGTGCCAAATTTCAAGATTCTAGGTCGACTGGAAGTACCCTTTATGTTTTGATTCCCTTGCGAGTACTTGTGAGTTTCAAAATATGCAGCTTAAATTGCTGTTTCTTTTGATTGCGTTGACATAGAAGTTTGATTTTGTTACAGCTTAAAGGTATTATAGACCTGAGTATTTGGTATGAATTTCAATTTAATACCTCTACGCGTTTATGAGGAAATGGGTAGTAAGTTTAAAATTATTAAAAAAATATATATTATGTGATGTAACTAAAAATTTATGGTTTTCGTAATTTTTCCTTTATCTATGCTATAAGACGTTGCTTCTGTTATGTATGAATAATCAGTTCTACCCTCTATTGTATGATATTTGTGTAAGTTCCGCTACGGCGGCCATTAAACAGTCAGTCTACATTCTGGTGTTGTTTCAATGTCACATACCTAACATTGGCGACGAGGATACAAAAATAATCCGACGCGTGTGTGCTAAAAGTAAGAAATAAATTAATCGATCAATATGCCTATTGGTCACATAGAACCATATAATCTCGCGAGTAATAACTGGGAAGCGTATATTCGACGCGTTAAGCAATTCATAGCTTTAAATAAAATAGCAGCCGAACTGGAAGTGGCCACGTTGGTGACGGTGGTAGGCGCGGAGTGTTATGAATTAATGTGCGATTTGTGTTCTCCGAATACGCCAGAATCGAAATCGTTCTCAGTTTTAGTGAATTTGGTAAAAACGCACCTCGAACCTGATCGATCTGAAATTGCCGAAAGACACATTTTTCGTCAGCGGACTCAACACCAAGGAGAAAGTATCCGCGAATACCTTCAAATACTAAAACATCTGGCCAAAACGTGCAATTTCGGAGAGAAATTAGAAGAGAATTTAAGGGATCAGTTCGTGTCGGGTCTGTACATCGAAGACATGAGATCGAGGATCTTTGCAGAAAAGGATGTAGATTACAAGCGCGCCGTTGAACTGGCGCAGGCATTAGAGGCGGCGGAGCGGCATGCGGCTATGGCGTGCGCCCCGGCCGCGAGTGCAGGGGCGCACGGCGGCGGCGGCGGCTCCGGTGGAGGGCTGAGCGACGGCTTGCACCGCATCGGTGCGGCCGGACAGCTAGGGGCAGCGCGGCCGCGGCTCGGCCGCAGCGCGCGTGCTCTCGGTGTGGTAAATCAGGACATATTGAAGGCAAGTGTCGTTTCAAATACTATAATTGCGATATTTGTGGTGAAAGAGGTCATATTAAATCAGTGTGCTCAAAAAATAAAAGTGATAACCGTAACATCAAGAAATCATCGAAACCGCAATTCTTTATGAACGATTCGGATAACACGGATGATGATAATTATAATTTTTATAACTTATTTCTTACTAGTGATGGTGATGGGCCTTATTATGCAACGATTAAAGTTGAAAATATATTTTGTAAATTTGAAATAGACACTGGAAGTAAATTATCGGTTATTTCCAAAAGATACTATGATAAGAATTTTAGAAAAATACCTATTGAACAAAAACAGCTATGTCTAAAATCATATACGGGGGACATCATCGAGACTCTGGGCTTTATTAAGGTCAATGTAAATTATGGCGAGAAAAACAATAAACTAGATTTATTTGTAATTGAGAACGGAGGACCCCCTTTAATGGGTCGCTCATGGATAAAACAATTAAAATTATCTTTAGTGGAATGCCATAATTTGACAGAAGAAGACTCGATGGCGACCTCTTTGCGTAAAGAATATCCCGAGGTATTCGCTGAAGGTTTGGGTACATTTAAGTCCGAATTTAAGTTATATCTAAAAGATAAATCGCCTATTTTTGTTAAAGCGCGGCCTTTACCGCTAGCATTACGGCAGCCCGTAGAGGAGGAACTCGCACGGTTGCAGCGGGAGGATGTCATTTACAAGGTTGAGCGTTCAGATTATGGCACACCTATAGTGCCGGTGATTAAAACAAACGGTAAATTACGTTTATGTGGTGATTACAAGGTTACAATCAATCCACTTTTAAAAGACTATCATTACCCGCTGCCGCGTATCGAGGACCTTTTCGCTGCTCTAGGGGGTGGAGAGAAGTACACTAAATTAGATCTATCTAACGCATTTCAGCAATGTTTATTACATAGAGACTCGCAGCCAATGACGGCAATCACAACGCACATAGGAACTTTTGTTTATAAGCGCGTTCCCTTTGGCATAAAATGCATACCTGAAAACTTCCAAAAAATCATGGAAGAAACGTTAAATGGATTGCCCTCAGTGGCTGTGTTTGCTGATGATATTTGTATCAGCGGGAATAATAGGACTAGTCATTTGGCAAATTTACGAGCAGTACTTCAAAGACTCAAAGAAAACGGCCTAAGAGTTAATTACAATAAATGTAAATTTTTTAAAGATAGTGTAACTTACTTAGGGTATAAAATAGACAAGTTTGGATTACATACAGACACAAAAAAAATAGAGGCCATTGTAGCAGCGCCACCCCCTAACTCTGTAACACAACTGAAAAGTTTCATGGGTTTGGTAAATTTTTATTCTAAGTTCTGTGCGAATATGAGTAATATTTTGAAACCATTATATGATTTATTAAAAAAAAATGTAAAGTGGAAATGGACTGCGGAATGTAACTCGGCTTTTAATAAGATAAAAAAGATATTAAGTAGTTCCCCTGTGCTCGCTCATTACGACCCGCGTCTTGACCTAATTTTGTCAGTAGACAGCAGCGCGTACGGTTTAGGGGCGGTGTTGACTCAGCGCTACGCGGACGGCTCGGAGCGGCCGGTGTGCTGTGCATCACGCACACTCAATGCGGCCGAAACTAACTATTCGCAAATAGACAAAGAGGCACTCGCAATTGTGTTTGGAGTAACAAAGCACCACCAATATCTTTTTGGTAGACATTTTATACTGCGAAGTGATCACCGTCCGTTAAGTTACATATTTGGTGAAAATAAAGGATTACCGGTTACAGCTGCTAGTAGATTGCAACGTTATGCGGTTAAGTTAGCCGCTTATGACTTTAAAATAGAATTTATAACATCTGCAAAAAATTGTTTTGCGGACGCCCTCTCACGTCTTCCTTTAAACAAAACCAAAATAAGTACGCAGATAGATACTAAAGGTAGTTACCTAAGTTATGCTCAGCAAAATTTTCCGATAAGTTTTAATGACATAAAAAAGGAGACTACAAAAGATTCAGTACTCAGCAAAATATTTGGATACATTATGTATGGTTGGCCTCCTCACGATCATTATAACAATATAGAAAAAATATTTTTCAATAGAAAAGACGGCTTGCATATAGATCAAGGCTGTATTATATGGGGGTATCGCATCGTGATACCTAATAACCTTAGAATGATTATTTTGAAGGAAATTCATGAAGGACACCCGGGTGTTGTTAAAATGAAACAGATTGCGCGTAACTATGTATGGTGGGAAAATATAGATCGTGATATCGAACAGGTTGCGCGCGAATGCGTACCGTGCCGGGAGCTGCGCCAGGCGCCCCCCGCCGCACCGCTGCACTCGTGGCCGTGGCCGGCGGAGCCCTGGGCGCGATTACATATTGACTTTCTCGGGCCATTTAATAATAATTATTACTTAATTATTGTCGACGCGCATTCTAAATGGATTGAGGTAGAAAAGGTAAACACGACGTCAGCTGTCGTCGTGTGTGACTGTTTGAGACGAATTTTTTCTCGATTTGGACTACCAAAGCGAATCGTTAGCGACAATGGGCCACCGTTTTCGTCATCAGCCTTCGCTCAATACATGGAGTCGAATGGTATAAAGCACACCTTAGTTCCACCCTATCACCCGTCCAGCAATGGTGCAGCAGAAAATGCAGTACGCACTATAAAAAGAGTCCTCAAAAAAGCAGAAATAGAAAGGGACGATATAAACAAGGCGTTGAGTAGATTTTTATTTATGTATCGAAATACTGAACACAGCACTACAGGACGAGAACCGGCAGTGGCAATGCTGGGTCGGCGATTGCGCGGCCGCCTGGACCTGCTGCGCCCCGACGCCACAGAGAGAGTACGCGACCGCCAGCTTGTTGAGGAGCAGCGGCGCAACACCCCACTGAGAGTCGTCAGCCAACATGAACCTGTACTGATTAGAAATTATAACAAAACTGGCAACAAGTGGACAGAGGCTTTAGTTGAAGAGCGGATCGGGCCCGTTACGTACTCCGTTAAAACAAAAGACGGTCGTATACAAAAACGACATATAGATCAAATCATAACACCGAAAAAGTCGCGTCATTCATTGAGTCAGGTCGTGGAGGAATCTAAGGGTCAGGGGCGATCTGACATTGACACGCCTAAAGAAGGTTCCGGTGAGGACCAGGCGTTTGACAGCGGGGAAGAGGTAGTAGATGACGGTACGGAGCCGTCGGCGAAGTCGCCTGAGAACACCGCTCACATTATAAATACGCGTCCATCGAGCAGGGCAGCTGCTTTACGTTGCCGAGAAAAATTAGCTAAAATATAAAATGTATAAACTGCTTATATAATATGTAATTTACAATGTACACACAGCGGCGCTTTAGGCTTTACATGTTGGCCTTGAAAGAGTTCTTATGTCGCTTGAAATAGCGTCTGTTTTCGAAGCGCAAATGTAAGGCTTGACGTGTTGCTGACTGTACCTTAGTATTTACAGATGATAAATACTATAGTAATTAGTATTGCAATTGTCTCTTTAAGAGGGGAAAGATGTTATGTATGAATAATCAGTTCTACCCTCTATTGTATGATATTTGTGTAAGTTCCGCTACGGCGGCCATTAAACAGTCAGTCTACATTCTGGTGTTGTTTCAATGTCACATACCTAACAGCTTCGTACCAAATTTCAAGATTCTGAGTTCACGGGAAGCACCCTGTAGGTTGTGATTCCCTTGCAAGTGTCGAAAATTTGCGGCATAAACGGCTGTATCTTTTGATTGCGTTGGCTTAGAAGTTTGATTTTTTCACAGCTTCAAGGGACAGTAGACCTGAGTAATTGATATAAACAGCTTCATACCTCCACGCGTTCCTGAGAAAAAGGGTCTTGACAGACGGACGGACAGACGGACAACAAAGTGATCCTATAAGGGTTCCGTTTTTTCCTTTTGAGGTACGGAACCCTAAAAATATGTACATTATATTTTTTTAAACCTAATAAGTAATAGATAAATTTAGCATTACGTAAATTTAGTATTTAGCTAAGACTTTCTTACTAAAGCAATTAACTCGTCGTTGCTGAACTGAATGATTCAATTCTATGTATAAAAGTATTTGGGTTTTATTTGCTGCATTGTAATACCGCCAAGTTACTTTTCTAATTCAGTTGTGCTAACTTTTTTTTAAACTTTTGCAACGAAGCGGCAATTAAATATCATCATTTATGTATGTTGATATTATTCTATCATCTCTGGAGGAGTCAGTGATCCAAAGCGCTCCGACTCTGAACTATTTACTTATCTCAATCGTGGAGCGCCGCGTGCCGATTGAAACCTAGATGCAATTGAGCAAATGATTCATTTGAATCGCTGTTAGAGATTTGAATCGGTGAATCACTTGGAACAAACGACTCACAGAGTCGTTTCTGTAAAGATTGACACATGTCTAGTTGGATGTGTGACTTAGAAAACTATACTAAATAAGTTTTCAAGTGCCTTATTACTTACTAACTGCTATATTCCATTACACTGTTATGCTTAATAACACTTTTATGTTAATTACACTGTTATGCTTAATTACACTGTTATGCTTAATTACACTGTTATGCTTAATAACAGTGTAATGGAATCGTTATAACTATTAATAAAAACAATCTAACATATTATGTAGGTAATGCGTTTTGGAGACAAATTCTAAGTTATACAGCATACAGTAATTTTATAAAAATCTTACAACATCCATTTTACAATATTAGCAAATGTTGGCAATATAGCTACTGTTGTATTATTGAAGCGCTCTCTGAGGCTGTACGTTTGTAATTTTCATCTTGGTATAACCACAGTCTTGTGAAGTGGATTTCTTTGTAATACTCGTATTACAATACACCGCAATCATTTCGGGTACACATTTAATTGTTATATATTGATTTCAGCAATTATTCAATCATATTTCTTCACTTTAAATCATCTAATTTGGAAAATATCAATATCGCTATGACGTTTTGCACACGAGGGGTGCTTTGGAAAAAGACCTTTGATCTAGAGTTGGCATGTTGCCAAAAACCAAATCAAGGCTAGCTGCAAAAGGCATGATTAGTAATTAAAGAGTACACTTTAATCTACATAAAAAACCGAAATAATTACTACATTTTCCTATTAATCGTGCAGATAGTGTATTCTATCAAATATTGTACATATGTAATTTGCCAGTGTTTAAGCAATGACATAATAAGACTCAGGTTATAGTCTGATATCGTCCATTATGATCTCGATTATAATAACTCATTTATTTAACTAAAACTAAGGCTTATATACTAATAAGGTGCGTGCGTATTTCTAGCTTACTCAGCACCTACTGAGATGATTATCTGAAGGGATGTTTAACCACTACGTGCACGTTCTCATGAGCGGCACAGTACTCCCCCCTTTTTTAAAAATATTTGATATTGTATGTAATCTATACACAAAAATCAACAGAAAATGTTTGACTTAAAATATTTTTCTATATTTGCTAATTTCCAAATAAAAGGATGTAAGGTACATTACAGTATTAGTGCGTTATGATGGTTATAACATGCGAGGCGGAATTTCAGCCCAAGCCACGTATATCGTACGACGTTTTTAAACACATATGAGAGGAAACAAAAAAATAACATTTAAATAAACTCAATCTGTGAATGCACACTGTTGCTTTCGCGCCATTGTACTACTGACTGGCGCCGTTTGGCGATTAGTTTCAAATTTGAATAGCAACAGCGCACGAAATAGCAAATAATATTGTTATGGAATTTGTATGGACTATAACTTAACTATTTGCTTTTTTTATGACCCGCTTTACATATTTAAAACCGGTGGAATTACATCAGCTTTACGAGCAAAGGTGTTAAAAAAGTTATTCACTATTTCCAGTGTTCGAAAACAATCGCGCTTAATTATTACAAGATTGTTTCCGCAAATAATATAACATCTATGCTAACTAACTACATGGAGTTACGTATATTTTTAGTCGTTAGTTATGTAATATGCAAACAATGGGAAAAGAACTCACTATAGCATCGAAATTCCTCATTCATTTTCGGTCAATTGGTGTAATTTCATTTAGTCGCAAACATATAGCGAGTAGCTGAAGACGTTATTCTTTGATCTGATACTATGTTTCGCTGGCATAACGATATCGCTTTCCAACCCGTACTTTCTATATGATAATTATGTTCCATTTACTAATAACCGCCTAAAACTTGGAGTATTTATATGCAAATTGATTTATTAATAGTAATTTAAGGTTAGATATAGTAAAATATAATTGCTTTAGTGGTGTCAATTATTATTTATGACAAAAAAGCCGAAAAATATAAAAAAAAAAAAATATCTAAAGGTCTCTCTGAGATATCTTAGTATTTAAGCTGTTATTTCATATATAATACATAGCATTGTAATTTATAGTTCCACTCGTAACACATATCAAAAGCTTAACCAAACCGTGAAGGAACCGGCTAATTAAAGTTAAATAAATAAAAACTTTTAGTAATATAAAAGTAAAACTTTTAAGTTGCCTGGAAGAGATTGCCGCTTTGGCAATAAGGCCGCCTTTTGTACTACAGTAATTTAGATAGTATGTATAATACATGTGTAAATGTTTTTTATTACAATAAAGTTATCATTCATTCATTCATTCATTCATAAATTCTCACGAATCACATTTTTATTTTATTCGGGCAGCATACAGATATTTACACGGTATGCATTAGATCCAATTTATTCGGGGAAGAGTTTATGGCTTCTACCTTTTTATTTCCTCTTTGAAATAGTAATTTATTACTTTAGCGAATCACTTAGCTTTCAGTGTGTGTTTGTTTCTGTGTGCATACATGAAGAGCTCTCTGGAGGGGGTGCTTGTTCAAACAGGGGTGGTTCGGCAGGGGTGGCCAACACACTGCAAGGAAAACAAAACACAAAATTAATACGGAGATTCTCATCGTCGTTATTGCAGCAATATTATCGCTTAAAGTATATTCAATCGGTGAAGTACTAGTTTCGGTAGGAGCAAGCTAATTAAAATTACAAATTAAGTATGATACAGTCGGGCCAATTTAATAGGCCACATTTGACATTTGTTCATAGTGAGGTGACCTGCTTAAACACTCCGATTATGGTGAAAAAATCGATATTAACTTCAAACATATGTGAATCGAATACAGTTATTATGGAAAAGTACTTTTTTTTTAATTTTAATAGGCAAACGAGCAAATGGATTATTTGATGGTAAGTGATTATCGCTGCCCGCAACAACAGATGTGTTGGCGGCCTTTTAAATGTGAATACACTCTTTTTTATAGGTACTGTATTAATATATTATTTCTCTGTTAAAGAAGTTATTATTGTTTTTTTATTATAAAACAAAAGAATAACATGTTTTATTTTAATAAAAATTTGACTCAAAAAAAAATCAAAATCAAAATAATCTGTATTCAACATAGACCTTTACAGGCACTTATTGACGTCAACAGACAAAACAAAAAACAAAGCTTAAAAAAAGAAAACAAAACCTTGTCCGTACGTACGAATAAGGAAAAAAAAGAAAAAAATAAAAAAAATGACTCGACACCTGTTCGGAAATTGGGAGAGCCTTCTCGAGAAGAACAGGCAAGAAACTCTGAAGGTCTATTTTTTATCTCCTCTTTACAATGTAAATAATTACAATAATATAATACAATATAGTATAAGATACAATCATACTATTAATTCATGGTCAAACTGACTGACTATTAATTCATGGTGAATAATGCTTTCACAAGTAATCATTGCATTCATTCGATTTATTGAGGGACATCACTTACGTATAGACTTCACTGAACGCAACATTGTAACAACGGTCATTTGTGCATTTCCAAACTAAAAAAATATTGAATATTTTATGTCCGCCATTACAAGGTTAGTTGAGGAATTTTAATGAAATGTCAAATGTGGCCTATTAAATTGACCCGACTGTAGTGTCTGTTGCAGTGGCGTAACTATACCGTTCGAGGCCCGTGGCAAATTCATCGGAGGGGTCCTCCCATCTCCCCAATTTAAAAAAAAAGCTGAACCAACAATAATAGCATTTTTTTTATTTTATAATACCTATTCATTTATAAACTTTTATTTGTAAGAGGTAACTAATAAATCACTACGTGAAGTAGGTTCAAACAAACTTTAAAATTATAATTACTTAATATACACATTTTGGAGGTATGTTTGTCCATGCATGTTTCCGAAATTATTAATTGGATTTTACCCATTCATTCTAAAACTGGGTTAAATCTTTTTTTACTAATTTATTGAAAAATTATAATACCTACCCGTATTCTTTTTTTACTTGTGTAAGCAACTAAGGAGGTGACAAATAAATTAAAGACAATTTTTTTTTTTTACTTAAGTGTAATAATAAATGTACTTAGGGAGTTGAGACTTTCCTGATCGGGGGCCCCTTCGGGCTGGGGGCCCGCGGCATTTTGCCGACTTGCCACCCTATAGTTACGCCACTGGTCTGTTGCACAAGTAACACTAAGAAAGAACAAAAAGTGCGTGGCGTAACTGAAAGCTTTCCTCGTTCCAATGGAAACATTCCACCTCCATTTAATTCTGTTGTCCTAGTACAAACATAAGCTGCAAAGCGTTTGCAGAAAGTAATTGCTATCTGTCTGTTGCGCTTACGTGCCAAAGCAACTGATTTAAATGGTATACAGACAGTTTAAAGTTAATGAAAGGACATAGGTATTTTGAGCTGAAAAAATAACTGTATAAAGTTGAGAATGAGAATGAAACTTTGTATGGAAATAACGTCATTATTTTAAGAATTTTTGAGATAAGATATTTAAGGTTTAAAAAAATTACACAAATTAAATATTTTGTTTCAATAAAGTTTATATACGGATAGTTCAATACCAGGAGAACGATATAAGGACATTATTAGCATAGGAAAATATATTTTTCCTGCAGAAAAATCTGATAAAAACAGATGTCGTTTCAATGCAATTTAATATAAGAAAGCTTAGAGACACAAAGAAGAACGTAAATAATGTATAATCCATACTAATATTATAAATGCGAAAGTAACTCTGTCTGTCTGTCTGTTCCGCTTTCACGCCAAAACTGCTGAACCGATTTAAATGAAATTTGGTACACAGATAGTCTAGAGCCTGAGAAAGGACTTAGGCTACTTTTTCATGCAAAAAAGGTTGTAAAGGGATGTAAAAGGTTGAAAGGAGGGATAATAGGTTGTATGGAAATATTGTTAAAACTACTGAACCGATTTAAATGAAATTTGGTACACAGATAGTCTAGAGCCTGAGAAAGGACTTAGGCTACTTTTTCATGCAAAAAAGGTTGTAAAGGGATGTAAAAGGTTGAAAGGAGGGATAATAGGTTGTATGGAAATATTGTTAAAACTACTTAACCGATTTAAATGAAATTTGGTACACAGATAGTCTAAAGCCCGAGAAAGGACATAAGATAATTTTACTGACGGAAAACATATCCTTCCTGTGGGAAATTCGAATATAACGCTGGCGAAGCCGCGGGCGGAAAGCTAGTAATATATATATTTTTAACTCGATATTCTTATACCGATCTACCAACATTTAAACCATAGAATTTACCAGTTTTTTTTTAAGGTGAAATACACCTTATGCACCGTGACACCGCGCTGGCTAGGAGCGGTCGTGTGTGGGGCTCTTCGGTCTGACAGGACCGGCCTACCCACAAAAACCCCCTGACTTCTCTAGGCCCATGCGGGGACATGACGGGGTGCGCTTTCGCGATTCAAACCATAGAATTGACCAGTTTTTTTAAGATGAAATACACCTTATGCACCGTGACACCGCGCTGGTTAGCGGCCGTGTGTGGGACTCTTCGGTCTGACAGGACCGGCCTACCCACAAAAACCCCCTGACTTCTCTAGGCCCATGCGGGGACATGACGGGGTGCGCTTTCGCGATTCAAACCATAGAATTGACCAGTTTTTTTAAGATGAAATACACCTTATGCACCGTGACACCGCGCTGGTTAGCGGCCGTGTGTGGGTCTCTTCGGTCTGACAGGACCGGCCTACCCACAAAAACCCCCTGACTTCTCTAGGCCCATGCGGGGACATGACGGGGTGCGCTTTCGCGATTCAAACTATAGAATTGACCAGTTATTTTAAGGTGAAATACACCTTATGCACAGTGACACCGCGCTGGCTAGGAGCGGTTGTGTGTGGGACTCTTCGGTCTGACAGGACCGGCCTACTCACTAAAACCCCCAGACTTCTCTAGGCCCATGCGGGGACATGACGGGGTGCGCTTTCGCGATTCAAACCATAGACTTGACCAGTTTTTTTAAGATGAAATACACCTTATGCACCGTGACACCGCGCTGGTTAGCGGCGTGTGTGGGACTCTTCGGTCTGACAGGACCGGCCTACCCACAAAAACCCCCTGACTTCTCTAGCCCATGCGGGGACATGACGGGGTGCGCTTTCGCGATTCAAACCATAGACTTGACCAGTTTTTTTAAGATGAAATACACCTTATGCACCGTGACACCGCGCTGGTTAGCGGCCGTGTGTGGGACTCTTCGGTCTGACAGGACCGGCCTACCCACAAAAACCCCCTGACTTCTCTAGGCCCATGCGGGGACATGACGGGGTGCGCTTTCGCGATTCAAACCATAGACTTGACCAGTTTTTTTAAGATGAAATACACCTTATGCACCGTGACACCGCGCTGGTTAGCGGCCGTGTGTGGGACTCTTCGGTCTGACAGGACCGGCCTACCCACAAAAACCCCCTGACTTCTCTAGGCCCATGCAGGGACATGACGGGGTGCGCTTTCGCGATTCAAACCATAGAATTGACCAGTTTTTTTTTTAATGTGAAATACACCTTATGCACCGTGACACCGCGCTGGTTAGCGCCGTGTGTGGGACTCTTCGGTCTGACAGGACGGCCTACCACTAAAACCCCCTGACTTCTCTAGGCCCATGCAGGGACATGACGGGGTGCGCTTTCGCGATTCAAACCATAGAATTGACCAGTTTTTTTAAGGTGAAATACACCTTATGCACCGTGACACCGCGCTGGTTAGCGGCCATGTGTGGGACTCTTCGGTCTGACAGGACCGGCCTACCCACAAAAACCCCCTGACTTCACTAGGCCCATGCGGGGACATGACGGGGTGCGCTTTCGCGATTCAAACCATAGAATTGACCAGTTTTTTTTAAGATGAAATACACCTTATGCACCGTGACACCGCGCAGGCTAGGAGCGGTCGTGTGTGGGGCTCTTCGGTCTGACAGGACCGGCCTACTCACTAAAACCCCCTGACTTCTCTAGGCCCATGCTAAAATGCTAACCCATAGAATTGACCTAGCATGAAAGTTATAGACTGCACAATTGTCAGAAATAATATAAGCCTTCCAAATATTTCCAATTAACTTATGTAACAAATAAAGCATGATATTAAAATTGCGCTGCCAAAATTTGAATCAACCGCCATAAAATGAACATTAGATATCTTGCAGCCGTCTGCAGACGTGACCTCAGTGAGCATGCGTCGGCTTTATTGATTAGTGCTCCGGACCTAGGGAACCTAACGAGTAAACTTTGTAGTTACCAGAGCGGCTTGATCTCGAACGGCCGCAACTTCGGTTCGCTAGTGAAAGATTTTGAGGTTAGTAGTGCGTGACAAGGACGAAGCACGCTGACATAGTTTGCGCTCGGGAGTTTCGTACTCGTACCGCGAGGAGTTCACTTGCGACTAGACGTAGGTAAGTTAAAAACTATAAAGTTCATTTGATATAAATATCAGCGTTACTATGATTTTAAATGCAAATGTATCTGTCTGTCGCGCTTTCACGCCAGAACTAATAAATCGTTTTAAATTAAATTTGGTATTATATTCCAGACTGGCTACTTTTTAATGGGAAAAGGAGCGATAAGAAGTTTAAATGGGGACTAAAATTTGATTGGAAAGTACTTCATTTAAAGTTAGAAACTTAAAATTGTTTATTTAAGGTTTTCATTCGATAAAAATAAATATGACATTGAAAATTGGTATAACTTTAATCTCAAAAGGGGTAACAATGGAGGATGAAATTTCGTTTGAATAGATTCAATAACTATTGAAACTACTCAATTGATTGGGGGATATTATTACGACAAAATATTTCTTTTCCTTTATTTTGTACTTACATTTTATTTCGAGTAGTCGTTATCCAATACAACCGAGTCAAACAAATAATTCTTCAGTAATTACTGATCCTGGATCATACCTTCTTAAGACAAGAGAGGTAAAGGCTACAAAAAACTAGAGGTTCGTTTGTGGGCAAATGTCATACATTTTTATAACAAGATTCCACATAGTGTAGCTTTTTTTTTTAATTGACTTTTCATAAGTTCAATACATGTTAAAAAGACGCTAATGAGTAAGGGCTATTACAAAGTCAATGATTATTTAAATGATGCGAATGCTTGGTGTTGATTTGAAGATTGTAAATATTTGTTTTCCCGTATAAATTGTAAACACATATGTACGTTGTATGATAACGACATAATTTATTGTAAATGTTGTTATTGCTTTCGATAAAGCTGATAAGTTTATCAACTGAAAAATACGTTCTGAATGGGTGGTAGAGGAACGCATTTGGACTATTCAAAAGAGCTTTCTATAAAGTCATATTTGATTTTTTTTTTCTATGTGATAGGGGGCAAACGAGCAGACGGATCACCCGATGGTAAGCAATTACCGCCGCCCATGAACGCCCGCAACTTCAGAGGAGTCACAAGCGCGTTGCCGGCCTTAATGGGAGTACGCTCTTTCCTTGAAAGTTTGGATATCGTAACGGCTCGGAAACACTGCAGGCGACAATTCATTCCACAGTTTAGCTGTGCGAGGCAGAAAGTTTCTAGAAGAAACGCACAGTGGTGGACTGCAAGTATTGAGATGGTGAGGATGGAAGGTTTTGTCGCGTGAACGATGTCGGAAAGTAGCAGCAGGGATCAGTCCAAACATTCCTCCGAGCACATCTCCGTAGTAAATGCGATAGAGTATGCAGAGAGAAGCTACTCTCTACGCAATGCCAAAGGGTCAAGCCGACTTGAAGTTTTCCTGGTGGTCGACGATGCGAATCGCTCTCCGTTTGAATCCGGTCTAGAGGGAGAAGCTGGTATTGGGGCGCCTCTGCCCAAAGATTGAGAACAGTATTCCATATGAGGTCGGACTGTTGCTTATAAAGTTGCAGACGGTGGGCCGGTGTGAAATACCGCCTCGATCTATTGAGCACACCAAGCTTCTTCGAGGCTAGTTTAGCCTTACCTCTAAGTCACCACGGAACTAAGTTAATTTGATTTTGAATTTTGATTTTGATTTTGGGGTAGACGTGGGTATGGTTTAGGGGTATACCGAATGATTCTCACTCACTGTTGTCTGTGCGCACGGGGAATATTTGCAAGATAATGTTGTATGTTGTTTTTTCACAGGTAACATCACAGACTGATCAGCAGAGAGGACTGAAGCGTAATCTAGCATATAAAACCAGGAAGCGATTCTGTCAATGTATATAATTTTTAGTCATATAAATTCTATTTCATGCTATGATTATCTAACATTGCTAAATAATAATAATAATAATAGTAATGATGACGAACAACTATAGAAAATATATCCTAAAGGACGGCACCGTCGACATATGTCGGGCATGCCGCCGTCCCGGAGAGTCACTTAGGCATATTATCTCTGGTTGTTCTCATCTTGCAAACGGTGAGTATTTGCATAGACACAACCTAGTAGCCAGGATCATCCATCAACAACTTGCCCTTCAATACGGCCTTGTTGAGCAGGAGACACCATACTATAAGTACGCACCAGCGCCAGTTCTTGAAAATTGCCGTGTGTTGCTCTATTGGGATCGCTCTATCATCACGGACAGGACTATTGCGTGCAATAAACCTGATATCGTGGTGGTCGATCGCTCCCAACGCCGTGCAATGCTCGTCGGTATTACCATCCCTCATGACGAGAACCTCTTAAAAGCCGAGAAGGACAAAGCCAGTAAGTACCTTGACTTGGCATACGAGGTAACCGCCATGTGGGATGTTGATTCGACAATCATTGTTCCGATAGTTGTGTCTGCGAATGGCTTGATAGCAAAGAGTCTCGATCAACATCTTAAGAGGCTCTCGCTTGACGGATGGATCAAGGGTCGGATACAAAAAGCAGTGATTCTCGACACGGCACGTATTGTCCGGAGATTTCTCTGTCTGCAGCCCTAACCACCGGTTTGTTTGGGCCTTGCCTCGCTACCGGCGGCATACTAGGTTTAAGTTTTTTATAGTATTTATATTTATTTTATATATCTATATTGTAAAAAACTTAAATTTAAGATTATTAATTAAATATATGAATAATAATAATAATAATTTATTTATTTGCCATAATGTTTACATTAAGAGACTTATTTCTACCGATCTCTGCACTAAGCCTGGCTTGTATCGCAGAGTTCAGACTATAGTTACTAATTAAATAATAGTGGTATTACACAGTTCGAGCAACTAGTGATGATAAATAAACTATTGTTGACAAAATTTTATATAAAAGTAAACAAACAACTAACTAATCTTAAGTCTGTCATAACAAAAAAACTGGGAAGCTAACGTTAAATCACGCGGTAGTAATGTTAGATATGATTGCAAATTTAAACTGCGTTAACTTTAATGTCCGAAGTCTTCCATATTTTATGTAATCTATTTATAGTGAACTATTTTCACAACTATTCGTAATTATTATGTAATGCGGTATTTGCCTCTTCTGTGAAAGAACAAGTATAGAAATTCATAATTATTTATTGTCCACAGTACACGTAAATAAGAAAATAAAATACTGTATGGCGTTATAATTTTTCGCAATTTATTTTATTGTAATATTAAGCGTGTTAGGTTTTAAATATGTAGGAAATTTTGCAATATTGGAAGCCTTACAAATAGCGACAGAAACAAGTAAAAAAAATCGGGTGTGGCTGTGCCGGGGCACACGGCCGTTGGTTTTAACGTGAAACGTCTATGTTAGGGAATCGCTTTTAAACTAAAAGATTGAAATAAAAAAAACAAAAAAACGGTGTTTTAAGTATTTTAATAAAAAAACTCAATGTCACAACAGCGAGCTGTCTATATAAGTGAAATATTCTCAACACATTTTTGTTTCTAAGACTAATCGTTTTTTAATTATTGAGGTACGATGATATAAACCTTTTCGTTACGGTCCACTTTTTAAACCTGGTACCCGTATGTTTCGGCGCGATTTTATAGACGTTTCACGTCAAAATTGTCTTTTTTGTATCTTTCATCTCAGTTATTTACTGACAGTTCTAAAATAAATGTGCAATGCTGCGATATAAATTGCGAGAAACCTACGGCCCCTAGAAAGATAGTTAAGCAGAAATTTGAGTTTTTGTCTTGTTCCTTAATAAGGGCCTGAGAATGTGATCAGTACTCTTATTAGAACCAATCATTATATCATAATCAATAGGTACTATAAGTATTATATAATACTGCTTTATGTGAATTTAAAAATAAATACTAAGCGATCGTGTGTTTTATTTATCTCTGTAATAATTGTAAATGTATCATGTTTAGCAAATGCGACTGTAACCAAAATATACGAGTGAACAATATCTATGCCTGTGTGTCTATGTCACAAAAGATCTGCAAAGGTTGCAGCGACTTGCGAAGGCTGACTTATGAAGGTGCCTTCAGTACCCTTTATTTAATCAAAAATAATGCTTCGTGTGACTGTGATTGCGATGTAATAATGAGAGCAAAGCGGTTTTGGAATGCGACTGAAATATTCCTATAATGCGAATAGATAAGTTTCTTTTGTTCAAATGTGAAAGTACGGAACTTGAAGATGATGGAGCAAAAATGACTTGATGAAGGAAGGACGAGTTAAGGAAATCATTTAACAATAATTGAAAACGTTGCGGCTTATCAAGAGAAAGGGTTTCTCATTCACTGCACAAACTTGCAGTAAGTAGAACGCGGAACAATTACATTTAGTAAAACTCGTACTTACGATTAGTATGAAATTCTGAAGCGTTAGTGAAATTATAATTGGTGTATATAATTTAACAAACACGAAACAAAATCTTTATTGAACATATGCTTTTAGAGGCACTTATTAATGTCAAACAAATATAGTTTTAGAGCTACATTAACTTATACACGAATAGGTACAAAGAAATAAAAAAATCCATACCTATTTGTTTTTTACAAGCTTTAATATTAGCTTCACTTGTAACTATGTAAGAAAATCTTGGAATCTTAATTTGACCCACTTCCCGGTCTCCGATTGAGCTGAAATTTCGCATGCATTTTGCGTGTGTGACGTCATTGTAAACCCAACATGGCGGCATTATCAAGATGGCGGATCAATTATTTTTAATGCACCCCTACAATATGGGTATCAAATGAAAGGGTTTGTTAAGCTTAGTTTTTTAGCCAGAAAATAAATTAAAAGTATTTCTTTTAATAGAAGCTTTTATTAAATGCGCTAAAAAGAACAAAATAAACTTTTACATATAAAAGCTTGTCCTTAAAAGTATAGTGTATTTTATAACTAAGTAAATCTCGCGACAAGCTTTTATAAGTAAAATCTGATTTTGTTCTTTTTAGCGCATTTGATAAAAGCTTGTATATAAAATATATTATTTACTTTTTATTCTTACTACATATTTTCTACATCTGTTCGGAAATCCGTAGAGCCTTTCAGAGAAAAACAGGCAGAAAACTCTGAAAGTCTAATTATATTACTGCATTTATGATTCATCGTCTAAACTAAGACTTAGCTTAAGGTAGATATTAATTGAGTCCATATTCAAAAAAAAATATTTATCTGTCGTACCGAAATATAAAAAAATCTTAAAGATAAGAAGTTGTTAAGTCCCTTTTGCAAATCTGATATAGGTATTTACAGGATTTTTTTAAAATGATGGATTAACTACCCAGGGTGGATGAAATGGCGACAGGTCACAGCTACAAAGTGCGATCCCCTAATGTCAATAAGGCTGAAGGGGAAAATTTACAAATCGATCATCCGACCTGTCGTCATGTATGGAAGTGAATGCTGGGCCGTCAAGAAGAAGGATGAAAATAGATTCCATACAAATGAAATGAGAATGTTACGATGGATGTGTGATGTGACAAGGATGGATAAAATAAGAAAGGAGTATATAAGAAGAAGCCTGAAAGTAGCGCGTAGTAGTAACATTCGACTTAAAACGCAATTCTGCAACTTTCATACTCCACAGTGTCACGTATCGTCTTACGTCACAGGGGGTGAGGTAGACGGGATAGCGTATTATTAATTCATGAGTTTAACTCTCTCTAGACCACGGCTTTAATCACAAAAAATAAAGCTACTAACTACTAAGAATTTTTAGGTTATTTAATCTTCATGTTTTAATTGATTTCTCAATATTCCCGTTAGATAAAAACAAGCTAATGTTCCTTATAATATCTAGGGTTAGTAAGAAATGATTTAACGTATGTCTCATTAATAAACGTTACATTTTGTAGTGGGCCTATTCTCCATAAAGAAAAAATTATGTCCTTTATCACTGTCAACGCCACTTCAACGTTGGATATTCTACTAGTAGAAATAAAAAACGAGTGGGTTGAACCACTCGTTGCACAACGCACGAAATGGAAGTTCAGAAATAGTGAATTCGGTAATTCGTATACGAATCTCACGATTTCGAATGCGAATTGGTTTTCTATTGTTTCAAAAGCACTAAGCTAAGCACTTAATTCTGACGAAAAGTTACATTGGCATTTAATTTTTGGCAATTTAGCAATAAAAAAAAAAAAAAAAAAAAAAAAAAAAAAATAATATATGATTCAGATTTCGAGACTGGCTGTCTATTTGGTTAGTTAGAAGTTAAAGACGACCCAAATTTTGTTTGGCCGTAATGTCAAATGTTATTTCACATTCACATGACACGTGCTTGTTCAGAATTAGATGTAAGTATTCCAAAATCAAAATCGAGTTCATGCAGAAACTCTGAGACTCGAGTGTCTTTTATTTTTTTTTCTAAGAAACCATACAGCGATATTCAGACTATAGTTTATACAGTACTAGCTTTCTGCCCGCGGCTTCGCCCGCGTGGATTTCGGGATTGGGTGTATAGAGGGTTAAGGGTCATAGCTTTTGCCCACGGCTACATATACGCGGAAGTCGGTTTATGGTGCGAAGATTTTATCGCGCTTCCCGTGGGACTATCCGTTTTTCCGAGATAAAAAATGCCGCAAAACTCCTCAAGAATCACTCTATCTATTGATGAAAACCGCATAAAAATCTGTGCAGTAGTTTTTGAGCGAAGCCTTTATTGCGCATCCCGTGGGATCTGTCGATTTTTCCGGGATAAAAAGTAGCCTATGTTACTCGGGGAGAATGTAGATTTCCAAAGGTGAAAGAATTTTTGAAATCGGTCCAGTAGTTTAAGCGTGAAGAGGTAACAAACAAACAAACAAACAAACAAACAAACAAACAAACACACTTTCGCATTTATAATATTAGTTGGGATGTGCCAATACCAAGGCCAATTAAAGGTTTCCTTACAGAAAACCATTCGTAAGTAGCAACAACGGATGTTGTGAGTTCATGCAGAAACTCATTCTGTGAGTGTCATTCTGCTTAAGTGATGTTTGTCTTTGAATACTAAAATCAGAAATAAGTTACGAATCGTGCTCAATTTGAATTTTAAAAATGTGAACTGCCGTTAATTTAATGCCGGTAATTTAATGAAACCTTTATTCTACTTACTGGTTCACGATAAGAGTAATTGATCAGAACATATGCGAATATTTCCTAATAACACTATGAGGCCTCGTGGCTTAGTTGGTTAAAGCGCCTGTCTTGTAAACAGGAGATCGCGAGTTCGAGTCTCGTCGGGGCCGACGTATTTTTTTAATTATATAAGTAATTATTTTTTGTACAAAATCTAATCTGTAGGCAATTCTGTCTTATCCAAAAATCCAAAGAATATTTTCTTTCTAAAATGTGTGACGTTTAAAAACAAACACTTTACTGTAAAAAAACGTATATTTAGGGGATTATTAAGTTTCATAGTCTTGTTGTTATACCAAATTATATATGTATATATATATATATATATATATATAATTATAAAATAGTGATGGATCAACATGAAAACAATATTTCAATATAAATATATGTCAATACCAAAGAATTCCTTGGTTTAGCAGCGACCGCTAGCATCAAATGAATATACCTTAACAGATGCACGCCCTAATATTGCAAACCTGTAAATGCAAACCTAAACGCACCTCGTCAGCGTAATTCCTATGTTATGAAACAGATGGCGCTCTTCCTGAAAGAAGGCATAAAAGGAAAAGGTATGAGTTCTAACTAGACATTTTACAGCAATAAAGCGAAATTAGAACCATCTTGGATATGATTTTAATTCATGACATTTTTCAATTATTGCTGCTCACGTTTTCAGTACATCATCAATGATCTTTTGTAAGCTGAACGCAAAACTACTGGGACTACTTAATTTGTATAAAAACCTGAAAATAAAAACCTGAAACACCTGATACCCGTGGGATTTGCAACAAATGAGCAACTCTCACAAAAACCACGAGAGTACTTTGCCAAGACTGACATACTCGTAAGATGTCACAAAATCCAGTAATTTCAATGTCTAAATACCTATTACCTATTTTGCAGCAAAATCGGTAAAATGGAAGTACCTAAACAGACGATTCTGTTAGAGAGTATTTTCTATGATATAACAGTAGATTGTATAAAAAGCAGCAACATATTACTTAGCAAAGGCTTTATTTGCATTCTAAAATAGAATAGCGAGTAATTCAAACTGACTATTCCGAGCTATATTGCCAGACCGACAAAATGATTTCACAACTACATGCTACAGATACATGCTAGTTTTGATCATACAAGAAAAAGAAATAAACTCGAATAGGTAAATACTGACAAAATTAACGCAACATAATTTTACATCTATTAGTTACACCAAATTAAATTAATACGTTCACTATTTTATTGTTTAATATTAATATAATTTTATGCCATTCTATTTTATCTCTTTATCTTAAAAGAATTAATCTTGATTGTATAGAGTTTTAAGCCTGTGCAAAAAAAGTAGAGTTTTTAAAACTGTGCGTCAAAAAAGCTCTACATTTTTCCACTAACTTACGGAATATAAGAATATTTGTTTATTGCCGCAGGAGTGAGATTTTAATAGTGGAATATATAAAAATAGTATAGAAGTGGCTAACTTAAATCGTGTTATAATAATAAATTAATAATAACGTGAAAATATGTTCTGCGTCAATCAGGTTCAACGTAGTAAAATAGAAAATTATATAGAGACAGGAGATTCTTACAAAATGAGATAAAACTGACAATGGATTAATATCAAACAACTCTGGCGGCAGTAACTTTCCAATTACTGCTGATAGGAATAGCTATCTAGATCACAAGTTGAAATATGATTGATTTATATGGTTTTATCTGAAACTACAGGTTTTTCAAAATTACTCTACACTACAAGCATATCAAGTTTATTAAACTACTGTATCAGGAGTATCATTAAACTACTGCACTATAATTTCCGTACTGTCAGTAGCCTCGAATAGTTTACTTATGCGAACCTGGTATTCAAATCGGGAACACGAAACGAAGAGATCGGGGTGCAGGGTTAGACGTACAATAATTTTTATAATAAACACATATTTGAGTTTGATTTAATACTCGTACTATGAACGTAAATAAGCTGACGCAATTATTTTTAATTAAGTAAATGTTTTTTTTTAACACCTTTGCTTGTAAAGCTGATGTAATTCCACCGGTTTTAAATATTTAAAGCGGGTCATAAAAACGGGTGTGTTACCAAAGCAAATAGTTAGCTTATAGTCCATACAAATTCCATAACAGTTCGCCATTTCGCGCGCTGTTGCTATTCAAATTTCGAACTAATCGCCGCGCGGCGCCAGTCAGCAGTATAAAATGGCGGCAAAGTAACAGTGTGCATTCACAGATTGACTTTATTTAAATGTTTTTATCTGTTTCCTCGCAAATGTGTTAAAAACGACGTACGACGACGACGTATTGGTTATACTAATATTGTGATTACGAGTTAAATCGGAGATGTTTTTTTCCATCCGCTGTTCGTGGCTGAGGTAGTTGAATATAGTTTTTAATGTGAGTACTAGGATTGCAGAAATTTGTACAAGTAAGTTGTGCCCTGAAACTTCGTTGTGGGCGTGCCACTCTGTGACCACGCCCCCTGAAACTTTGCCTCAGTGCTTCGCACTCACACTAGACTTGCAACGTTCAGATGCATACGATGTACGTGTAGAGGCGAATTCAAAGCAGACTCCTCTTACTGATTCATACATTCCTGGTACCAGGTTTCACCGCCACGTTGTTTAATGACAAAGCGTTGCCTAGCAACCTTTCACAGGCGGGCATGTAATTAAAAATGCAAATAATGTTTATAATACTAACGTACAATATAAACCATTGACAAATTCACTTTTCTTCGTCTTTCCGGTCGAGTCTCTATCGGTTTGGAGTCGAATATTGTCACCATGGCACTTTATGAGGGTGCTCTGACTTTCCTATCGAGAGACAAACCAATAACAAAATTAATAGAAAGCAGTAAATTTTTAGCAAGTTTAATAATTATGTCGAACACATTTTATAGAAAGAAACCATGTTCGTTTAGTTTCTCGAACTAGAGAATATACCGCGATAGAACTAGCGATACCGGCTTTTAAGAGTGAATGAAAATGTTAACACAAAACAATTCAATTGCCATGTTTTATGAATTTCTACTCACATCAGAATATCCCACCCATATGAGGAGTTCTAACTACTAGGTTATTATATCCACTTATACGAGAACATAATAACCTAGTAGTTAGGACTCAGGTATTATGTCAGCCTAGTATTAAAACGTTTCGTGTAGTTGCACACATCAATACCGAATTCTCAGTGAGCCTGCGTGAATTGGAAAGAGACGGAGCCTGCTTTCAGGGCAAATTGTGCCTTTAGCCTCCTATAATATCCTGTTATACCTGGTATATACAGCTCCTAGATAATTATGTCAACCTAGTAACAAAATTCTTGCAACGTCGTACGAATCAATACTTTTTCAGCGAGTCTGCGTGAAACAAAAGGGGATGAGGGTACACTACCCACTGCCACACTCTCCAGGGTATGAATTTTTATATGAATTTTGAGTAATACAATATAGTTTCTGTGAGAGAGAAATAATTCATGTTTACAAATAATAACAATTTTTTTGAAATTTCAACCATAATTTTATATAAGTATAAATATAACAACTTATTCAGAGCGATAGTCCCTAGAATGTTTGGGCAGACTTTTGTGGCATAGAATGGAAATGAGCAGGGGTAGAATATTATTGGCAAGTTCACGATACATTTTTTGAATCTGTATTATAAGAGGTTGTACAAAGCGATCCAGGAATATCTCTTGATATAATTTGGCAAACCCTCACTACTTAAAAAAATACTTTGTGATTCCTTGAATGGATTATACAATATATGTATATAGCTAGTCCCTGTTACTGGAGATCGCAAACAAGTATACAACTCTTCAGCACATTAAAGAAACAAGAAAAACTCTAAAATCAATTTGTATACTGGTTTCTGCAACCCGGTACCAAGTTCATAAATCAACATCTGAGTAGTTAGCAATATCTTAACTACATCTTTGACTATAAAAAAAAAAAATACAAGTATATCTCAATAACTATTAGAATTAATATTGTATGAGTAATTGTAGCGAGGTTGTATAGAGGTCTTGTATTTGTACCGAAAATATATATTCGTATCTATATTTCACATTCCTCGCATAAAAGATCACTCGATTAAATATGTACCTATACTAATATATATTTCTAATAAATATAAATACTATATACACACACACATATATTACAAATATATAAATTTATTTATAATACAATACAAATTTATTGATGATAAGTACTTATATTACGGGACAACTTGCTGTGTCATTCAGCCTACATTTGAATGAATAAACAGATTGGCTCTGTACGACAGAGGCTAGATAGCTTCACATTTGAGTAACACGAAAACTAAACTCAAGAAGCAGGTCATACGTTTGGCCTAGGCCCAGATGTTTTGGGCCTTGGTGGGGTTCGCGCTGAGGGGAAGGGCCCTTTTCAGGGCTAGCGGCCGATTATCGGCGTGGGTTGGCCGGAGGAGTCCGGCGGCCGTCCTTGTGGCGGTTCTGAGTGGGTGCTAGTCGCCACACGCCGGCGAGGTCGTGGTAGTTGTCCGAAAGGGTTCCCATGGCCTCGCCGGGGTGCGATGCTGCTCCTCTTCGGGATCGATGCGCTCTGTCCCGGCGTGCTGCAGTTCTCCTTGGGGATCAGCGCTCGCGTCAAAGGTGTGTATCCTGTTGGATCGGTGGGTTTTTTTGTGGGTAGGCCTACCCCCTTCTGGGAAAGAGAGCCTCACATAACTCAACTCGCGGGTATGCAATTTAATGCATTTTTCATCCCACCTTATGTCACAATAATTGATAATAATTAATGTACACAAATTGAGTTCAACAATTTTAATTTCAAATAAAAGAAATTTTAAGTTTGAAGTAAAATTGTAATTTAGTGGGTAAGTTGCCTAGGTCATAAATTGTACACTGTCTCGGCTTCTGTAATACCGCACTCTCCTAGTGATCGTCAGCGTCAGGTCCAGTAGATTGATGAACCATTCTCATTACAGGTCTAGTAGGCCGAAGGTCTATCAACAGTTCAGGTTGGGAGGAGGTTCGTCAATCATAAGGAACACCAACCGGAAAGTTTCTGCCCCCAAGGGATATTAACACAAGTATTTAGACTTAATAATTTAAAAGATAATAAAGGATCGCAATGAAAGAGCAATACGGCCGCGTAAGTAAGTTTGTAAAATCAACCAGCTTCACGAGAACGCCAGCCAGAGTGAAGTTAATAGCGGTTCGGTAGCACATGAAGTCGCTCAGGTTCAGAGTCAGTGTTGGCACGCGCAAAATAATAGATGTTTACGTATGTTTTAGTACTGAACAAAATAGAATAATGTATTCATATATGATTAATATATACATCTATTTAAATCGTGTAACGTTATGTTACACTTAAATAAAAATGAATTTTTGACGTGAAATATTATTATGAGCATGTCATGTCTAAAACTGTGTTGGTCTGCTATAAGCAATGAGATTGCAGCAAAAGGTTGATTTTAACTCTAGTGAACTATTTGTGTGGGGTGGGCACCCCCCACATCGAGATTTCATCGCTCAAGTGCGAGTAGATAGAATAATCAGATCCATGTGCATGAAAGAGCTGGAAAGCGTACCAGGATGGGTGGTAAATACCTGAGGGTGGTGAGGGGTGGAGGAGTGCAGTTGGATTACATATTGAATCTGTTGTAGCTTATATATTCCTGGTACACTTCGGATGAAAACAGAATAATAAATCTGCACTTGATTTTATTAAGGTCTATTTATCCAATAATGTGATCTGATTGTGTAGCTTGTGAAATAGATGACTTCATACGAAAATAAGGATGGGCTGACATATTACCTCGGAAATGGTTTATAACTGTGGTATCACAAACTTACATTCTTATTAATAAGGCGGCTACAACGTCTTAAAATGTCGTGTATGAACCAGGATCGCATGACTGGGCAGTAGACTTTAACATTGTTCTTTTCAGATAAACTGGTGCAAATGACAGAGAGAGGTATAGCGATGGTATGAGTTAGTGTAGGCGGGTGGAATTTGGTACTAGAATATGCACGTGAAGAGACTTTTGGAATTTCAAACCGCGCGCTTAACCTGAGGGTGAGCTACACTCTACAGATAAAACTATGCTGGATTTATATCAATGATTTTCAATTGCATTTTCAATGTATTTTAAAAAACTTCTAAACAATCTTTCTATCTATCAATATATATTAGTGATGTGCCGAATCGTCGAAAATCTAGATCCGCGGATACAGATCTGAATACGGATATTTGGTGTCAAGATCTGCAGGTACGGATACGGATATGGATCTTAACTTTTTAAAACAATCGGTGTTGGTGCGCGCGATTTTATTCTAGGAGGTATTAGGATTATATCTAGGAGGTAGACTCTGTACCAGGGTCGTCTACATGGGTACCTCCGTCTTACCTATTTCCGCCGCCAAACAGCAGGGTTCGCTTTGCTGTGTTCCGGCGTGAAGGGTAAATAGGCAGTGAAATACTGGGTACTGTGACTTTACATCTTATGCCACAAGTTGGCAACGTACACTGTGGTTCTCATGAGGTTTGCAGATTTGCTGCGAATCTCGTGGGAACCACATGTACTATAGGCGACTGTTACCACTTACCATCAGGTGGGCAGCCTGCTTGTTTGTCAACTTTAGCAATAAAAAAATAAAAAAATTGAGTTGAAACATGTCGACTTTATGTCGCGGCGGGTATTTTTTGTTTTGTTTTAATTCAATATGACACTGGGCAGCATAGATAACGCTTGTTTTTGGTATTGGCCCATGATTTTAAAAAAATGGCTACAAGCAAGTTTGGAAGTGTAATATGGAATTACTTTGAGATAGTAAATGTTGAATGTGCAAAGTGTAAAATTTGTGATGGAAAGTATTCTCGTAAGGGTAAAGGCTCAACTTCCTTAAAAATTCATTTACAAAGAAAACATCCTCAAGAATATGAATTATTATTTAAAGAAGACCCTGCTAAATAGATCCGTAAAAGATCCGCCAAAAAGTAACGGATACGGACACGGATACGAATCTTTCTTCTTGGATATCCACGGATACGGATATCCGGCACATCACTAATATATATCTATTATTACCGAAAGTTCATCAATTGCTTGCACGTGATTCAGCCTCATTAAATGATCATGCTGGCTTTTAAAAAAAAATCAAAGGCGTTTCAACTATTCTGTTCCATTACATTTAAAGGAATCGCGCAGTGATACAAAAATAATCATAATTTCATTCAATACTCTTCATTAGCAAACTTTTTCTTTGCTTCTAGTGAACAAGAATACAAATACCATAATTATTTCGTTAAATATGATAATTTAAATTATGTGATGATTTGATCTTTGTATTTGCAGGTAAGGAAGCTCTTATTTTTGACGTGACAACGTCTATTAAATTGGTACGCGCGTGGAGTCATTCTCGAAAACACCGTAACGGCCGAATCTGACGCCACACGGAGCCACGCACATTACTCATAATAATTAATTATATAACTTCAGAAGCAGAAAATTTAAACAAACTATTAAAAAAGTAAATATTATACATTACTTTATTTTAAATAATTTCAATGCACCAGAAAAAATTACCATGTAATAGACGTTGTCACGTTCAAATATCGGCAGTAGACGGAGTTCTACAGACAACCAATTTTTTTGTTTTCTATAAGTTATGTTACTAGGCTATCAGAATCTTATGGCGGTAGAATCATGAATGTGCCCGCCATGTGCCCCGCATAGGCCTAGAGAACACTGGGGGGTTTTAGTGAGTAGGCCGGTTCTCTCAGACCGGAGAGCCCCACACACGGCCGCGCCTAGCCAACGCGGGCCACGGTGCATAAGGAGCATTTGCCCTCAAAAAAAAGGCCCTCAGAATCATGGTAGACAAATTGTATAAGTTTTACAGTGCTATGACTTTTTTATGTGGGCGTGTTTCCGAATCTCCGGATAGGCCTATATCTTGGCCACGCCTCCAAAAAACTTGCTTTCTTCTGTATTATACTTACAGCTACCGTTTCCATTATTCAGAATCAGTTCCTGGCATTTCAATTAAAAGTAAATGAAATATTACATTGAATTTAAAATCTATCATACTAGTCAAATATATTTGTGATAGATTGCGATTTTTGAATATTCGCTATGACTGCATTAAAAAAAAAATAAAAAAAGACATAAATCTAATCGCACTTATTTCAATGGTTGAAATTTGGTTTTGGGAAACTTTTTGCCTTGGTTTTCATTGCAATTTAGTTAAGACAAAAATCAGTATCGCTCTAGTTTTTACATCCTGAATCCTGAATCCAAATCCTTACTAAAATAAAAAAGTTGAAATCCATAGACAAACATATAGAATTGTAAGTTTGTTTTCTTTGACATCATCTTGCGTTCTTTACTGCTTTTTTTAGTTGCTTATAAGTTGTGGGCTGATAAAAATGAAATTATTTAAAATAAATTTTAATTACATTTTGTGTAAATAAGTATTTTTGCTTTTTTCTGTTTCATACCCATAACGAACAGATAAAGGACAATAAATTCTTTAAATTGTTGAACGCTAAGATTAAAAAAACACGGTAAGATTTTATTTAAAATTGTAATTTTTAATGTTTATTCTAGCATAAATCAATAAATAAATAAAATTAAAATGTGTTGTTTATTAATGTAATGTTAAATGTGTTTTCAATATAAATAAGTTAATTTAATGATGTGTTACTTTTAAGAGCATTAGGGGCACATTACTAATAAAAAATGAGTAATCCAAAACCACGAAAAAGTTCCTGTATAATAATATACCTATAATACAATAATATATACTATATCGACGCATTTAATTCAAGTTACAATACAATCTTAACATGTGACCTAAAATAAAACAAATACAGCGCTTCTTTTTATTTTTCTAGTTTTAATACAATCCATACTAATACTATAAATGGGAAAGTGTGTCTGTTTGTTTGTCCGTCTTTCACGGCAAAACAGAGCGACGAATTGACGTGATTTTACGTGGAGATAGTTGAAGGGAGGACGAGTAACATAGGCTACTTTTTATCCCGGAAAATCGACAGATCCCACGGGATGCGCAATAAAGGCTTCGCTCAAAAACTACTACGCAGATTTTCATGCGGTTTTCATCAATAGATAGAGTGATTTTTGAGCAAGGTTTTGCCGTATTCTTTATCTCGGAAAAAACGGATAATCCCACGGGAAGCGCGATAAAACCTTCGCGCCATAAACCGACTTCCGCGCATATATAACCGTAGGCAAAAGCTATGACCCTTTACCCTCTATAGACCCAATCCCGAAATCCACGCGAACGAAGTCGCGGGTAGAAAGCTAGTATAATATAAATGATACATTTTCCAAATTATAAGCCCTAGAAGTTTGTTGTAAATACTTATTATGACTGCAGTACCTTTTGCAAAACCATTAACTTTTACTCAAACATTATTTATACAGCGCTGAAAGTGATCAATTTCGGCTCAAAGCGCTGTTAAAAAATCTTTTCCAAACGGTGTTGGGCTATAGTCAGCGTTACAACCACTCACGAACGTGCCATCGAAGTAGGAACGCATCGAACATGAGACGTTACGTAAGCGCGATAAGGAATTTGTGACTTGACAGCGTTTTTGTTGCGGAAACGAGATGGTTTTGTTATGATTGTAGTGTCGCCGTTTACGGTATGTATTTTCAAACCCGTCATCCGCTTGGTAATAGTCGACTCTGTGTATCAGGCTATTGACAAGTACTATGAAACCGCCATTGATTGTGATAGAAAATAATCTAACCGCAAAAAAATACCACAGTGTTCATACATAAAGATATTGTTTTAGTAAAGATAAATTTTAAAAAATCTTGTCCGAATGCAAAAGATATTATCTCGAAATATGAAAATAGCAGCTAGAACCATGTCACGTTTTTTAAAGGTTTATATTATGGCCATACACCTCATGGTTAAGTCGGCCAAAAATTTGTTAATAATAAATATACACAAAAAAAATAGTATAAACAATAAAAATATGCGAAATATTAAGTTTATTACAGTATTGTAAATTATATTTTAGATACGTCCTTATTTACTTTTAATACCCGGCTCCAAGAGACATAAACTTAAACAAAAAGAAACTCGACCTCAATCTGAATGATTGCAAAAAAAAACTTATTAATAATGACTGTTTTGTTGAAAAAAAATAGTTTAATATATGTATTTGCACCCTATAAGAGATGCGCAGGTTATCACCGGTTAGCATATGTGTTAATCCGATAAATTTAAAAAGAAATGGATGATAAGGACCAGGATCGTAGCAAGTGGAGAGAGGTGGCCTCTGCCTACCCCATTGGGAACAAGGCGTGACATATATGTTTGTATGTAAGGATGATAAACTCAAAACTACGATTTAAGCGGTACTCAAACGGCATTATCCGAATTTTGCGATAGTTTTGTGCGGTGTCAAATATGAAAGACCGATGCTTTTGTAAAATAAAAATTTTAAACATTGACACAACTGTAGCAAGATTCTTGATAACAATATGTTCCGTAACTAAAAACTAATTTCTTTCACTTGACACTTGACTTAGCACCGGGTCATAAAGCTCTGTCCACTCAAGCTTGGTTAGAAATAAAACATCCGGACCTTATCAAAGCTGAAGGCGTTTATGTCATTAAGACTGTTACTGGATTTTGATTTATAAACAGTGACAGATATATAGATTAGGAGTTAGTTTACAGATAATTAAGAAACCATATGGCATTCTATAATTAACAGTGAAGAATTTGCTTATGGAAAGAGTGCGAGGTAATTGATCTCAACGTTTAATGGACTGTGTCATATTTTTTTAACACCTTTGCTCGTAAAGCTGATGTAATTTCACCGGTTTTAAATATGTAAAGCGGGTCATAAAAAACGCGTGTGTTACCAAAGCAAATAGTTAAGTTATACTCGTAGTCCATACAAATTCCATAATAGTATTATTTGGAGGAAGCTAGTTAGAAGCCAGGAAGCTAGTTAGTTAGAAGCCAGGAAACTAGTTTCTAATACAACGACAATTTGATTAATTCGCGTAATACCATTGTATTAAGTAATGGAAACAAATCTATATGACCACTTCATTTTCACTGTTTTTATTTCACGGCTAAAATATTTTCACATTTCGCAAAATAAAAAATCGCAGTGTTCTCATATTACAATTGTAAAGCTTGACGTGTTGTCTACAGTACTTCATAATTGGAATCTTCTGTAAGTAGGTGCACGACTTGGAATAAACCCAAAGACACACTGACCTGATGTTTTATTAAATCACTGACAATTTATAACGTTCATATTTCTCCATTGCGAATAATAGTAGGGGCATTAACCTCCCCAAGAACAAAGTGTCTCGGCTGAGATACGTAAGTTCAATAAACGAGGGTGGCGTAAACTTTCAAGAGTCTCGACAGATTCGCATTTAAGGGTTGTTAATAAATCGTTTGTCAGATTAAAAACAGTGAAACAATTTTATTATTGTAAAGATAAATTTTGGTATAATAATATTATTGAGCGAAGAAACAGTACAATATCAATAAAAAATTTGATTTACAGATGTTGTGTGATGGTTATTCTAGTGAATGATTATTTTTGTTTACTTAAGTTATCCCAGCGAAAATTATAAATGCGAAAGTAACTATGTCTGTTTGTCTGTTACGCTTTCCCGCTTAAACCTCGCAACCGATTTTTATGTAATTTGGTACAGACAATCTTTACACCCTGAGACAAAACATACTACTTTTTATTTCGAAAAAAAAAATGGATGAAGGGGTTGAAATAGAGATTGAAAGATAAAACCATGAAACTTTATATTTAAGCACTTGATAAGAAATCATCAAACCTTTGTTCTAGCATTTTTGAAGTTTCGACCAGCTAGGGGGTGAAATAAGGGTTGAAAGTAAGTATGCAAGTTCGTCAAATATCACGTCATAAGAAACAAAAAATCGTTTGTTCTATCATTCTGAAATTTTTACCAGTGTGGGGGTGAAATAGGGGTTGAATTGAAGATAATACCATGAATCTTGGTACCTTAGGCATAAGGAACCAGGATTAACAAAAACTGATCTCACGCGGGCGAAGCCGCGGGCGGAAGCTAGTATCAAATAAATATTACAAACATACAAAGTAATAATAATAATCAAATTATTACTTTTAAGTTTTAAAACTATCTCAATCATCAGCAAGAAGTTATTCTCTCTAATGATATTTTGATATATAATTTAATGTATAAAGAATCTGTCAATTTATTAAATACTAGCTTTCCGCCCGCGGCTTCGCCCGCGTTATATTCGAATTTCCCACAGGAAGGATATGTTTTAACAATACTGCCATACAACCTTTCACCCCCTCCTTTCAACCTTTTACAACCTTTTTTGCATGAAAAAGTAGCCTATGTCCTTTCTCAGGCTCCAGACTATCTGTGTACCAAATTTCATTTAAATCGGTTCAGTAGTTTTAACAATATTTCCATACAACCAATAATCCCTTCTTTCAACCTTTTACAACCCTTTACAACCTTTTTTGCATGAAAAAGTAGCCTATGTCCTTTCTCAGGCTCCAGACTATCTGTGTACCAAATTTCATTTAAATCGGTTCAGTAGTTTTGGTGTGAAAGCGGAACAGACAGACAGACAGACAGAGTTACTTTCGCATTTATAATATTAGTATGTATGTATGTATAGTATGGCACAAAACAATGAGCTTTTCCACAAATACTATTATCACAGTACTTTTGATTAAAATTTCACCGTCTTCAATTTTCACAGATGACACTCCAGTTTTATTTATTTGAGTTCATTAAAATGACGATAACTTTTTTTTTAATGAACCGATTTTGATGAAACAAAGTTTAGATATTATTCTGAGTTAAAACAAAGCAAATAGTGAAAGTTTCAAGCAAATCGGTTCAGTACTTTCGGAGATAAACGTGAACATACATACAGACAGACAGACAAAAAATTCCAAAAAAAATTTTTTGCTTTCTAATAATCTATTTAAGTGCCCCTCTATCCATTTCAGTCAAAAATACTAAATGTACAGACAAAATATTTTTACTGTCTTATTATATGTATAGATATCAATATAACTGACAAAGTTAAGACAATTGATTTCCCCAAATTGCCATGCCGTATATTTCTTAATAAAAATGTTGAAGTTTTATTTAAATAATAAGTTTTTTAATAGTCTGTGTGGAGTAAAGTTTGTACACGTTTAACTTGTACTGAAGTAACTGAAGAACGTATACTTGCACTAGGAGCTATAATTTCTCCCCCACTCTTGTTAACAACACGGATTTTGATACTACCGAGATCTCTCAGAACAGAAAAATCTAATATTGCAAGTGAACATAAATTATCAATATAATAGTTTTGAAATAAGACGTAATTTGATATATAATGTAATTATGATAATTATTTGAGAATCTTGGCGACATTCCTTTTGATAGCTTCAAAGCATTGCATTAGCCCTACTTTCATTACAAAATTGCGCCATAATATTCATTACCCTTGTAAGTCAATGTCGAACAATAGTACATTATGGTACAAGTGTGTAATGTTGGTGATTACCGCTGAGGCGCATTGAGCCTTAAGGAGCCGAGGACGGTAATCATCAATACACACGTGTATCATACAACGTTTTTCAACACACTTCTGAATAAAATAATACTTAAATAAAATACCATTTTACATAGTAGATAAAAAGTATTATTTAGAGAAACAATTAGTAAATGTGCAGTTAGTAAAATTATAATTAACTATTTTTCTTCATAAATTGTATTTGCAGACATCTTAATTAATAACTAACTAAATAACTTCAAAAGAGAAAACGAGACGGGTTGTGAAAAATGTTTCGTAATGGCGGGAAAAATTAATCAGTTTTCCTATGCGCGCGCATCGGCCATAGACTAATAAATTTCGTAATGGCGGGAAAAATTAATTAGCTTTCCTATGCGCGCGCATGGGCCATAGACTAAAAAATGAGATTTCTTTTTTTTTGGACTTTTCGCGGATAGCTTTTTAGCGCAAATGTAAGCGTAACTCAACCAATAATATTAAAAAAAGACTATTACTCACTCGTGAATAATAGTAATGAAAAAGTCACAGTTTGATTATAGGTGTCATTATGTGCCTAATTGCCATGGGATTAGAGCCACTTTATGAGGAAGTGTGTTGAAAAAAATATTATAAGTATTATTATTTATCACTAATTATTTAATCACTAATTTTGTAGTACGAGTAATCATACAAATATTATACACGTACCTTAATTTAATAACAACGCAAATCAATATAATATATAGTTTATCATATACTGTTCGTATTTGCATTTAACTTTGTTGAACGTTATATAGTTAATTTAAATATATCCATCAAAATTCATGCAATTTAACATTTTGAAGTGAATGTAAAAATATTAGTTAGACTAGAGAAAATGAAAAGAGTTGGATACCAGAATATAAAAGTTTCATCGAAAATGAAGAGACACAAATTTAAGCTCAAAAATTGGATCGAAGTCTCCTATAGTGAAAAGCTCAATTACCAGAAAGGTTCCAAGAAGAATGGGAAAATCAAAAGGAAACTGACTTGGGTCATATCAGGAGACCTATTTTTGAATTACGAATGCGACTTAGAAATCACCGATGTGACTAATAATCACCGATTTTCAATAATTCTTATTTTTGAATATCACTGATGTGACTACCTTAGTCGCAAGTGTGATTTCATTACGAGTGCCCTCACCCACTCGTAATCAAGGCATACTTGTGGAAATGTTATCTGTGTTTTGCTTGATTTTTCAGTCTATATATATATATATATAATAACCATAATGGTTAAGCCGGCAATAACCGGCAGCGGTACATTCTGCGTGGAACCGAACTCTTACATTTATGTGTGTACTTTATCTATGTTGGCAGCTCTGCGATCGACTTTCAAAAATTGGATGTTTAGGAATCCGTGAACTCAAAATTACCGCTGACTATTTAGTCAGCGGTGATTTCGAAATCGCATTCGTAATTCAAAAATAAGTCTCGTGAACCAAACTATTTAAGTTCTAAAAATTAGAAGAGCATATCACCTGTTGTGCCAATGCAACACTCTTGCCTGTTGGAGACAAAAACTGACGGGTATTAAGAACCAAAGTCTGGCAGACTATGAAGTCATGCTATCAAAGGATATAATTAGGCTCTGAAGCACAATATAATAGATTGATGAAGGAGGTTAATCGGTAGGCTATGATGGAAATTACAGGACAGTACAAATCAATGAACAAATTTATCAGATATTTGTATATGAGACTGTACGGGGTCTATCCTTTTTATCCGCTGAAGTATCCGACGCTGTTTATATTAGGAATGGTGGGATATAATGAGCTAAGGGTGAGGAGGGAACTCGCTATAGTGTCATATATATGGAAATTACTCAGAGGTAGAATGGATAATGTTTATTTACTAGAAAAGATGAAACTAAACGTTCCGGATAAATTCGTAGAGCGCCGGCGGCGGCCGCCACTGCTGGCGGTGCCGCACGCTCGCACGCAACTTTTGAGCGAGGCGACGTTCACACGCGCACTTCGCAAACTTAATTCACTTGCGGAGAAAATTGATTTATTTTCATGTTCATTGAGGGAGTTCACAATAATGGCGTTGCTTGTTATATGTTATGAATAGGATTAGTTTTAAGAATAATTAATTTAGGTGAGTGCAACTGTCGCATTAGGTCAGGCCTGTAATGATAGTTGTAAGTTTTTGTTGAAATAAATAAATAAATAAAAATCCACTGCTGGTAAACGTAAGAAAGCTCTCTCGAAGAGTTACGCCACAAGATAAATTCTAACATTGGTCTCAAGAAGTCTGTGAAGTACACGAGATATTTATTTCACAAATATTTGATGAACTGCCGCCTGAACTCGGGACTGAGTTCAACTGTCTAGACGGCGGCGGGATAAATTAAAATTGTTTTGAAGTAACATATCAAACACATGATTGAACATAATCCAATAGAGAGTAAATTTTCCTTTAAATATTTAATGTATTTGTTCCACCTGAATAGCTAACGATAACGTCACATGAATAAAGATTACGTCTTTGTGAGCCCTGGACTGGATAACGTATTAAAATGCGTGGGCACTTCTAAATTCCAATAAATTAATAGTAAAAAGTGGTTTGTTGTTTGTTGGTAGACTTTAAAAGTTATTTTATTAGATCAAAAGGACATCATTTTTAAGGTTGTTTGAAATTTTACTAACTTCAACTTTAATCTATAAGATATCTTGCTGTTCGAACATTAGTTAGACATGTAATTTTTTTTATTACCTAAGTCGCGTGTCATATTATTATTATTATTATATATATATATACTTGCGGCGGGCGTGCTGGTCCCAACATTAATGTACGGAAGTGAAAGTTGGGTATGGGAGAAACGACATGAAAGCAGAATAAATGCAGTAGAAATGAGAGCTTTGCGGAGTATGGCAGGAGTAAAACTGAGTGACAGATTGTATAATGAAGTGATTAGAAAGAAATGTGGTTTGAAAGAGGATATCGTGACAAGAATAGAGAAAGGGATGCTTGGGTGGTTTGGGCATGTGGAACGGATGGATGAAAGTAAACTGACCAAAATGATTTATGAAGCTGGAGTGAGTGGAGATACGGGACGAGGAAGACCTAGGCGAACATATTTCGAACAAATCGAAAGTGTCCTCAAAAGAGGCCAGGTCAGAAGTACCCGCAATCGTCGAGCATGTATGAGGAATGTTATGAAAGTAGATGAAGCGAAAGAGATATGTAAAGACCGTAGCAAGTGGAAAGACGTAATCTCTGCCTACCCCCATGGGAAAAAGGCGTGAGTGTATGTATGTATGTATGTATATACTTGCCATGAAATGGTTAAAGAGAATTTGATACGAAATTTCTTAGAACTGTCCGTATTATTTTATCTATAATATAGTAATATTTTATCTGTATTACGTTAAGCGGGCTCAATGTATCGTAAAATAAGCTTGAATTGAATGTTTATTTTCAAAAAATTTAAAATTTTATACGGTTCGTAATATATTAACGATGCCACTCGGAGATGATTGGCAGTAAAGAGGTTGCCATAAATTATTTACCTGCTCTGTCTAGAGGTTTTAGTTGAAGCGATCAATACGCCGGTACAGACAGTGTGAGGGAGCCCACCTGCCCCTTTTCATCGTCTGCGCTTACTTTGATACAAAATGCATTAGCAGAATAGCTTCCGAGCGCATTTAAATATTAAATTTTCTCTTTTATTTATATGTAAGTCATATTAATGTTACAAATCGTAAATTTGAATGAGTCTCCTACTGTTATTGCAAAAGCTATGACAGTAAGTTGAAATTGGCATTTAAATAAAGTTCCAACGTACAGGCTACAAAAAACTAGAGGTTCGATTATTGGCAAATATATACATTATTATAACAAGATTCCACATAGTGTAGCTGAATTGCCTTTTCATAAGTTCAAGGTACATGTTGAAAAGACGCTAATGAGTAAAAGCTATTACAAAGTCACTGATTATTTAAATGATGCCAATGCTTGGTGTTGATTTGAGGATACATTCTAGAGTGTAAATATTTATTAAGTAAGTTAAGTACATTGTATGACAACGATATAATTTGATGTAAATGTTGATATTACTTTTGATAAAGCTGATAAGTTTCTTGCGCCCATTCTTCTTATCAGCTAAAAAATACGGCCTGAATGGGTGGTAGGAAAAAAAAATTGGACGATTCAAAAGAGCTTTCTATTAAGTCATATTTGAATAAAGTTGATTTTTTGATTAAATTTGTTTTAGAGACTTTGAGAGTCCAGCGTTCTCAAAGCGTAAATTAATGTTAAAACTAATTGATGGGTACTGGAATTCCTTTGACAGTAGACTCTGATATTGCCTCTCTTTGAGCATTTTGTACACGTTGATGGAATGCACTCTGCTCGCTCACTCGTTGCGACTACGAGTACAGCGTTCACAAAGCGAAAAGCTAATTTAAAATAAATTGGATTGGTACTAGATTTCCTTTGAGCACTGGGTCTAGCGATTTCCTGGAATTCCCTGGAAGCCATAAACATTAATTAAAAAGTTATTTGTATGATGGCTTCTGTACTGCAATTAAGACCCAGAAATTTTTGATTTCTATTTATTTGGTTTCGACGTTATAAAAGATATACTTTGTTTACAATCAAACTGTTTATTTCAGTTATTTAACAACGATGTTGTGTAGGAAACGTCAGTTTATCTTATTTATATTTAAAAAGAACAACTCTTACAATTCAAGGCGCATTCCTCGGTTATCTGTTGAATGCGTTACTGTCGTCGACGTTTACGAGAAATGTAAACAACGATTATTAATAATATGGAGGAGATGCAATTTGCAAATATAATGATGCGTAACTTAAGATTGATGGCACATAAACATGGAAATATATCAATAGTTGATAAATTATTGTATAATATTGCTTATTTAATTAAATATAGAAAACTGATTAAGAAATAACACTCGCAAATCTAGAACAGTGACACACTAGGCTCGCTAATTGCCCCCCCCCCCCCCCCGGCCAGATGCCTCATGAGTCATACAAAGACTCAACCAC
Organism: Scirpophaga incertulas; assembly: GCA_036419045.1. NCBI lineage: Eukaryota > Metazoa > Arthropoda > Insecta > Lepidoptera > Crambidae > Scirpophaga > Scirpophaga incertulas. Next base: position 322,387 of record CM071626.1, on the reverse strand, counting down.
CCTAAATACCAATGAACCACAAAAAAAGTAATAAATTTATTTTTTAGAATTATTTATGAAGTCTTCGTCTAAAAGGAGAAAGGTATGGTAAATAACTGCTCAATGTAAGATAATAATATTAATAAGTTATTATTTAATTACTTAAACAGATGATAATTACATTTTTGTACAAAATTAAAGCCCTAAACAAACTTTAAAATTAAATTTTTCGGGCTTTTTTTGCTGCAAACGTTTTAACAATGTCATCAAAAGATATTGCTGAAGCTATTTTGTGCTCTATTGATATGATGGCCAAGTTGGTTAGTCGTTGTTGTCCTGAAAGACAAATGTACTTCAATCGGTCATGATATTTTAGAGAACTAGGAAAAAATATCACTTTTTTGCCCGTTTGCGCCCCTCCAATTTTGGCGCCCGGGGCAGCCGCAACTAGCTACGTCCCTGAGCAAATGTATGTGTCGCAACCAGCTGGTTAAAATAGCCGTTCAATCAAAAACCTTTTGATTGAACAACGATATTCAATCATACAGCTATACGTCGTTTAACTGACTTGTTGATTGCAACGTTCAACATTACAGCTTGACGACGCTTAGCCTAAGGTTAAATGGCAAATTAACTAAGGTGATCATTATTTTAGTTCTTATCATTCTCAGGTCATTTTTATTTCTTAGATTTAAATTATGAATATTGTGATTTCATTTATATGTATTTATATTCTTGTGAAAATACAAAAGATTTTCATAAATATATTGCGAGTGAACAGTCAATATGTTAATATCTTTAAACTTCTCCCTTAGCGATTCCCTGCAGCTAATCTTATAGATTGCCCTTATAGCCCTCTTTTGAAGCACAAAAATAGTGTCTATGTCAGCAGCACAGCCCCAAAGCAAAAGGCCGTAGGACATTCGTTGGAAAGGTCTCGGGCTCCGTGAAGTTTATAGCGAAGAAAATTCAGGAAAAATTTCAACAGAAAAGCGGTAATATCTTTTACATGACATTTGAGACATTTGACAGGACAACGTCTGTCGGGTCAGCTAGTAGTCAGATAAAAATTACATATTTCCGATAACAGTCTGGCTGTCTCTAAAAGATGTTTGTTGCGGTTATCTTAATTAACTATAAACGATAGCATATTCGAACAACATGCTTGATTTGTATGTGGATCATTCCACGTGGCATCGTAACATGCGAATGTCTTAAAAAATATACGATTCTTAGGCCTTATTCATAACTAGCTGACCCGCGCCCACTTCGTTGGGCATAATATTAATAATCCCCGAAGCGAGCACGAACGCGATCCGAATTAAACCCGAAGCCATCGCGCGCCGTCCGCTGATGATGATGATGATGGTGATGGTGATGGTGATGATGATGATGATGATGATGATGATGATGATGATGACACTCCGCAATAATGTGGCTTTCTATTGGTGAAAGAATTTTTAAAATCGATGATGATGATGATGATGATGATGATGACACTCCGCAATAATGTGGCTTTCTACTGGTGAAAGAATTTTTAAAATCGGTTCAGTAGATCCCGAGATTACCCCTTACAATTTACAAACACACAAAGGACATTGTTCAATTTTGGCCTAAGAACCGATGTGAATATAAATTATACTATAATTTTTATTTATTTTTATATTATTTGAACCATATTTTAGTATTCCACGGACACTTCAAATAAATAAATTCCAAATAAAAAGTTGGGTCACAATTATTGATGCCGTATAACATGTTTTCCGTCAGCCAGTGCTGCCAGTTTCGGAAGTTTTCGCGATTTCGGTAAATACGGGTCGAATTGAAAACCTCCTCCTTTTTGGAATCGGTTATTAAAATTAGTTGACAACACTTTATTCATTCAAATACTTAAATTGACTAGCTAGAAAAAAACTAGTATTATATATTTTTTAAGCGAAATCGCGAATTTCTAGCTTGGCATTCAAGTATTATAGTTTTCGTAATTGGCAACACTGGTGTACTTCATACCTTATCTGTGTCCGTTTCATTTAATTTTTGATTGCTTTGCGACTATCGTTTCCTTTGTGATTTTCTATACGTTTCATGGTTTTATTCTAACAACTTTGGCTTGATTACGGACTCCGATTACATTGCGTATGTGGATTTTGTAAAATGATAATTGTCAAAGAATTATCTTAAACTTGACTAGGTACTATTTCTTTTCCTAGTATCTAGTAGAGTAGTCCTTTGCTAGTTCTAGAAGAGAACATATATAGCTGTACATAGTATTGTTAATATTACTTTGATATTACTACTCTGACATTTCACGCAAGGTTGGTTATTTTTTATTTATAACCTCAAAATATTAACTTTTTTCGTAATTATTTTAGTTTCCTGAAGTGTCCGTTCGTGAAAACTTATTTCATAGGATTCCATATAATTTTAAGAGTTTATATAAGTCACTTTCGAATCGAACGGTTCTTAGGCAGAACATGTATGGAGCCGGAACAATGTCCTTTACTTCTTTATAATATTAGTATAGATTAAGAAGATAAAAATTTTGCTTGTATATTATATAGCAGACTTGCAACAAATATTAGGTTACTATTCGGTATTCAGCCTATTCGGCTGCTTTTATTATATTCGGTCGAATACCGAAATATTTACATACTAGCTGTGCCAGCGACTTCGTCTGCGTGGAATAGTTATTTTGAGCATCATATTTATTTTTGCAAACAACCACCTCAGCTGTGACCCGATCTTAACAACGCGACATATCCAAATTTGATTACCACAAAAACGATTCTAGTGAGTTGACATTAAACAATAGACATATACTGTCGCGGATTTTTTTTAGATCATTTTAAGAGGACTAATATTTTCATACATATTTTTTTGGTATCTAGAACCGTTTTCGCAGCGCACACAACGGAAGCCCTCAAAGATGGATAATTTTCCCCGTTTTTTCCACATTTTCCATTATTTCTTCGCTCCTATTAGTCGCAGCATGATGTTATGTAGCCTAAAGCCTTCCTTGATAAATAGGCTAATTAAAAAAATGAATTTTTCAATTCGAACCAGGAGTTCCAGAGATTATCGCGTTCAAACAAACAAATTCTTCAGCTTTATAATATTAGTATATAGATTATTCGGCCGAATACCGAATGCTTAAATAATATATTTTGCCATATCAGACAAATAATTGAAATTGAAAATTTAAAATCGATTGAGTACGTATATATTCATATTTTCATTTCTGTTTTATATAATCACTAGCGACCCGCCCCGGCTTCGCACGGGTGCAGTGAAAAAATGGTTATGGTGGGTTATCCCTAAGAGATAGACATATACCATCGTGGACTTTTTTGTGGATTTTTGTAAGTTGTACAATACTGTAGTACATTATTTTGGTCTATCTCGTAGGGTTCAGCCAGCGTTTGCAATATAAGCGCAAAAAAACGTGCTTATTTACGACATCACATTAGAAACCTTTAAATTTATCAGTGTTTCTCTACTATATTATGCATTTATTATACTATAAGCGGTTACCCCACACGTTGCGTAAGGTTGCCGGCCGTTGCCTATAAAAGCCGCTGCGGTTGGCTAGCGACTCACTTATCGTGGAGTGCCGCGACTGTCGCCGACGGAGGTCGTGCTCGATCCGTTGATTCCTGAAGAGTGCCTCCGACAGTTGCCTGTCCCGACGTTCGACGCCTGCGACCTGTAGGTGCATTCCCTTGAGTGGCGCAAGCTATTCGGGAGTGTATCCTGCGGGAAGTGGCCGTCGATTTCCGGGCCCCGCGATCGCGAATAATTTTATTCGCTACCCGCTTTTTGCGTGCGGCCTAAAATGCCGCCCAAAAAGCGCAACCCGAAGCCGAAGGACCTGCAGGACGTTCCTGCATGGAAGCCGACTCACAGACGAACGCCGGCTAGAAGATGCCAAAACCTATCGATTGACGAGGAGAGACGTGAGGCGCAGGCCACACCGCCTCCCTCGACATCTGGAAGCCAGAAAACAGAAGAAGACTACCAAGCACTGAAAATGAAGCCCCAGGCGGTGAAAAACGCCGAGGAAGAATCCATAAGGAATTCGCCGACACCTCTCGCCGACACAGCGACATCGTTCGCCGACACGGCAGACTTCAAGATACCCTCGAAGAGAAAAATCAAAAGAGACCTACCCACATCTTCGTGTTCGCCGGCATCCAGACCCGAACCGAAGATCAAGATACCCGCGAACGCAAATAAAAGCGAAAGCGATCTACCCACATCCATGCAGCCCGAGATTCCTATGATCAGGACAAAACTCGACCTCGACTGGACTATCCTGAATGGACACATCATGGAGAAACTAGGAACAAAAGAACCCCCAGCCGCCTTCAAAACAAGCGACGGAGAGTGCTACCTAGACTACTACCCGAGGACAGAGTGGGAATACAACGTCATATGGAATCAAGCTATTGAAGATAACGCTACAATTGTTGGGCCACCACGCTGGCAGCCCACGAAGGAGAAGCCCTTAAACCAATCTTCGATGCCTACGTCATTGAAACCACCGAAGCTGGCGCCTCGCGATGCCTCGCCTGCGCGAACGCCGACACCACTGTTGTCGGCCAACGCGTCCCGCGATGGCTCAACAAGGGGAACGCCGACACCGACGCCATCAGCGGAAGAAGAAATGATAGACGCCCTACCTGCCAGGATGCCGACACCAAACATGTCGGCGAACGACTATCGAGACGATTCGCCGACATACCAGTCAAGAACGCCTACACCGGCGCGGAGGACACCTGAGCCCTCGCCGACGCCGACACGCTACCCGACGCCACTACCAGCATCGACAGCCGCTAGAACAGAAACCACGACAACCACGGAGATGAAACAACCGCCCATTGTTGTCGAGGAGCTGCCAGACTGGCCCCGACACTTCAAAGAGCTTATGCAGCGGCTGGGACACCCAGTCAGCGCACAGGCGTACCAGAAGGGGATCAGGTTTCTCCCGAAATCAGCGGGAGAATATGAAACCGTGACGGGCTACCTAACTGAAATCGAGAGTGAGGAGCAGCTCTCGTGGTTCAGTTACACGCCCAGCAGACAAAGAAGCCTAAAACTGGCCTTCAAGGGACTGCCAGATACAACGACTCCGGATCACCTCTGGGATGAACTCGTGGGAAAGGGTTTCATCCCAGAATATATCAAATGTTTCCACACTAAACACGGCCGACAGCGGAAAATCTTCCATGTAAGGCTGACGAAGACGCCTAACATAACCAAGATTTACCTACAAGAAGAAGTACTGGGGCTGCCGGGGATCACGGTGGAGGCATGGCGGGGCAAGAAGGGCCCCGCCCAATGCCACCGCTGCCAGGGCTTCCGGCACACCTCAGTGCTCTGCCACCGTCAAGCAGCTTGCGTCAGATGCGGCGGACCTCACGCCGCAAGAGACTGCCCGAGGCCGCTCTCAGAGCCACCCACGTGTGCCAACTGTGGTGGGCCGCACACGGCCAATAACTTGGCCAAGTGCCCGGCCTACCACAAGGAGGCACGCAACAAGCGTGCCACAACGACTGCCTACACCACGAAGAAGAAAGCCGAAACCACTCAGCCTGCGACCGCCATCAGAACGATGGACGACAGCGAGCCATCAGCACCACACTCGCTGATGGCCGCCGCCAACGAAGCCAGGATCAGTCCTCCGCCCCGCCCCAGAGTGCAGAGGCGTAGAGGGGATGAACCAAAGCAGAGCAAACGGAGGCCGAAACGCAAAAAGAAGAAGACCACGAGGCATGCCCCAAGCAAGCCTGAACAACCCGATGCCGATAACGTGACAGTCCCTCCCACGACGAGGACGTCGCGCACAGACGAGCTGCCCACACACGACCAGTGTGACATACCTGGAAGTGATAGTGCAACAGACATTGAATGCCACTATAACAGTGATAGTGAAAGTGATAGTGAAACCAGTAATAACATTGCTGCCGCAAACGAAAGCGACAGTGAGTGGCCGAGTGACCTCCACAAACAGTGCGCGGACATTTTCAAGGCCTCGCTGGCGCTAATGAAAACGAAAGTAAGCCCGGAGCTTACAGTAATCAAGTGCCTATTCGAACTCGGCAGCGTCCTCATAAAAATGCTCGCCGGAGTCCAACAGATGCCACAGGCTTAGTTAAGCCGCCCCGATGCCCCGTCCCGTTGTTACGGGCGGCGATTGCAACTACTGAAGTGGGCCACGCCCAGAACAGTTTCCCCGCCGCAGTAGCGGCGAGAAGAACATCCCGATTCACTTATCGTCGGGCATTCGGAGCGGGTAGACCGGTCGTAACGTTATTACGTGTTGCGTTGCGTAACGTTGCGTAATTCGTAAAGTAGGCGTTAGGCTGATTTTGTTCCTCTGTAAAATTATGTTGATGCCAAATTATTTTTTTTTAAGGAATTTCTCTTGTGATTCCTAAAATCAGAAGTGGGATAAGCACCTCTTAGCCCACAATTACGAGGAACAAAGTCTTCTGCGTACTTTAGTGTTCGTGTTTGTGATAATGGCTGGCGGATCCAGTCGGAGTGACCGTAGGTCGCGAAGTCGTTCCCGTGATAAGTCGCGGCACCGTTCACGTAGCCGTCACGAAGTGTCCACTAGGGACCGCCGATCGCGACGTCGGTCATATAGTAGGACGCGTAATGAAAATTTCACACCGTCAGAAAAAACGCCTAATCGTGATCGCCATCATCGTCGCTTGAACAGATCGCGGTCTTCAAGCAGGTCACATACCCCGGATTTGGCTATTCATTCCACGTTGAATTCGATCATGGACCGTCTTGCGTCGATCTTGGCAGTGTGGGTGAGGGTCAGGTTGGGCCGAGTCGGGGGGGGGGTTGGACCTTTGATTGGCTCGGCCGAGCCTCGGAATGTTGGGCGGATGCAGGTGCGGACGGGTGTGGTGCGTCGGGGACGTCATCGGATCGCGGTGCGGCCTTGGCGTTCAGTGTGAAGACATACAGTTTTGTATGTATTGGACTTTGTGTCCGGCAGACATACAGTTTTGTATGTATTGGACTTTGTGTCCGGCAGACATACAGTTTTGTATGTATTGGACTTTGTGTCCGGCAGACATACAGTTTTGTATGTATTGGACTTTGTGTCCGGCAGACATACAGTTTTGTATGTATTGGACTTTGTGTCCGGCAGACATACAGTTTTGTATGTATTGGACTTTATGTCCGGCAGACATACAGTTTTGTATGTATTGGACTTTGTGTCCGGCAGACATACAGTTTTGTATGTATTGGACTTTGTGTCCGGCAGACATACAGTTTTGTATGTATTGGACTTTGTGTCCGGCAGACATACAGTTTTGTATGTATTGGACTTTGTGTCCGGCAGACATACAGTTTTGTATGTATTGGACTTTGTGTCCGGCAGACATACAGTTTTGTATGTATTGGACTTTGTGTCCGGCAGACATACAGTTTTGTATGTATTGGACTTTGTGTCCGGCAGACATACAGTTTTGTATGTATTGGACTTTGTATCCGGCAGACATACAGTTTTGTATGTATTGGACTTTATGTCCGGCAGACATACAGTTTTGTATGTATTGGACTTTATGTCCGGCAGACATACAGTTTTGTATGTATTGAACGTACGAGTGGACGTAGCTTGAATATGATGATACAGGTATAAGAATGAATGAATGACTGACAGACGAGGATGGTGGAGTTGCAGCAGATGGCAGCATACAAAGTGGTGACAACCCCGAGGCTCGTGTCGAGGACGACACTATGTCAGGAGAGGCCGTATAAGCGGTTACCCCACACGTTGCGTAATGTTGCCGGCCGTTGCCTATAAAAGCCGCTGCGGTTGGTTACCCTTCAACACCGCCTTCAGCGGATCCATTCCAGGATATCAATCCATATTGGCAGAGGACACGTAGACCGCGACATGTCCTAAGCGACCCCCCTAATCAATTAACGCAGGACCTTCTAGACCTGCAAGCGGCGGCGTCTGAGCCGTCGCCTCCTTTGTCTCCCCTTATTCGGCAGCCTTCTGCTTAGCCACGTGTAGGTTCCCGTCAATACTGGCCGGTCCCACTTTGGTGAACCGTGCCTACTTCTAGCGCTTATGCCCTCTCCATGGGGCAGTGCTAACCGTACCTCTCCTGAGGTGCGGCCCTCGTCAATAAAGCCAGTAGGGTCATTAGGACCAAAGGCTTAGGCTGAGTTTAGTCGGTAGGTCTGGTGGGTCGAGCCGCCTCGATTCACCAGGAGTCCGACATAATCAACGCATCCCTGCTTGCCTGTTGCGTTGGTATCCATGATGGATTCTCAGCCTCCTCTCCTGAGGAAAAAAAAAAAAAAAAAAAAAAAAAAAAAAAAAGCTAGCGACTCACTTATCGTCGGGCATTCGGAGCGGGTAGACCGGTCGTAACGTTATTACGTGTTGCGTTGCGTAACGTTGCGTAATTCGTAAAGTAGGCGTTAGGCTGATTTTGTTCCTCTGTAAAATTATGTTGATGCCAAATTATTTTTTTTTAAGGAATTTCTCTTGTGATTCCTAAAAATACATACAAACCTTCCTTAAGAATCACTCTATCTATTAAAAAAAACCGCGTCAAAATCCGTTGCGTAGTTTTAAAGATCTAAGCATACATACGGACATACAGCGAAAGCGACTTTGTTTTATACTATGTATTGATTTAAGTAGTCATTGGTACATATCACAGGTACATAATCATCTTCTAAATTGGATAAATTGAGGATTTTATGTATTTTTATTATTAATTATTGCGGTAATCAAAATTTAAAAGGGTAAGGTTTTTTATAATCATTTATTTAGTAGCTATTGGTACATAATTATAACATTTTCTGTATTAAACAAGTTAAGAATTTTTCTATGCATTTGAATTATTTTCAGAAATATAATATGTCTCTGAAAGCCATCAGCGGGCGCACAGGCGATGAGTATATTAGAACAAAACAAAGAAGCGCAAAACAATCACGTCTGTACAAGTTTCTGGCGCTAAAATCCAGCCAAATACTTTGCCTAATATTCGGCTATTCGGTCAGGGGCCTCGCCGAATATTCGGTATTCGGTGTACAGCCGAATATACTATTCGTTGCTAGTCTATTATATAGGCAAGTATTAATATATTATGTGTATTTTATATAGCCAAGCATTAATATATTACGTAGGTGTAAGGTGTTCTAAGTCCATAATATATTAAACATTGTTAGTCTTAAGGAATTAATAGGTTAATAATAGTTGTAATAGTGTATTATAGTAGAATATAGATATAGATGGAGCTACGACTGTGGGGGACGGGACCATCTGTTCCCACAACACGGAGAAAAGACACCTTCTCCCAACCGAGGATTGATACTCGTATGTTACTCGTAAATTCTTACTAATATTATAAATCGGAAAGTGAGTTTATTTGTTTGTTTGTTTTTATATATAGGGTACTTTTTATCCCAGTAAAATCGACTTCTTGAAAAATCGACGTTTTTCATGGCAAAAAGGAGTAACGAATTGAGGTGATTTTTTACGTGGAGATAGTTGAAGGGATGAAGCTACTGTGATGAACATGGGCTACTTTTTATCCCGGAAATATCGACAGATCCCACGGGATACGCAATAAAGGCTTCACTCAAAAACTACTGCGCAGATTTTCATGCCGTTTTCAACAATAAATAGAGTGATTCTTGAGCAAGGTTTTATTTTTTATCTCGGATACCCACTGGAGGCGCGGTAAAACCTTCGCGCCATAAACCGACTTCCGCGCATATGTAACCGCGGGCAAAAGCTATGACCCTCAACCCTCTATAGACCCAATCCTGAAATCCACGCGGGCGAAGCCGCAGGCAGAAAGCTAGTAGATAATAAGTAAGGAAATAAAAAATACTAACACAAAAACCTTGTAATAAAAATCAGACAAACCTTATAATAAAAAAGGTGTTCCAAGTCACATGTAACGGCAGCCAAACTAACGTCACCAGGTCGTGGTGTGGTCTGTCAGCCACGAGACAAGGGTCTGGTGGCCCCACTAACTTGCATTAGGCCAGCGAGGTGGGAGGTCACCCAAAATCCCCACATTTTCAAACCAGACTTTATATCAGGGCTTAAAAAGTTTCAAGCATTGTCGTCGTATTTCAGATATTTTTAAACTTTCCCAATTGTTCAACTCGACGGCTATGTCCAGTTGTGGTGTACAATAGGCACTAAAGTATTGTGGTACTACAGTTAAATACTTTCCATGTACGTGACACTAAAAATAAAACAATGCAAGCTGTAGGTTGCAATATTTATTTCACTGTTGAATTTAGTTCACAAAGTAATATTTTTATTAAACATCCGTCTGTTGTGAGAGTAGCATCAGAGTTACACGTACGTTAAACAAGAAATTTACTCTATTGTAGCAGGTGTTATTTTGCGGAAGTCCATTGTATTACAAAGGATATTGATTACGTTTGCTGATTCCGCGCAGTTGATGATGACTTGTCCAACAAGCAGACAAGGTCGACACGTGTTTCGTCTCTCAGCGAGACATCTTCAGGATCTGTTGCCCGCTCGGTGTCTGCCAGCCGCTCGTGAGAGACCGAGCGGGCAACAGATCCTGAAGATGTCTCGCTGAGAGACGAAACACATGTCGACCTTGTCTGCTTGTTGGACAAGTCATCATCAACTGCGCGGAATCAGCAAACGTAATCAATATCCTTTGTAATACAAGAAATTTAATTTGAAACCCAATTATATGTAAAATTACAAGGTAGGCCTAGATGTTGCAAAAACGGCCATATTTAAGATAAATCTACGACATTATGATAATAAATTATCAATATACCTTGTTATTGTTACAATCGATTTCCAATCTTTTAATTATAATATCAAACCTACATTTGTAATTATAAGATACATTCTATGTTCTACTGAATATAGAAAACTACAGAAGAATTGAAACATAATTAGTTGGTGATTATGCTTTAGTAAATTCAAATAACAGTCACCTCCAAATGATACTGCAAAAATCTCATTAAATCATTAATACTGCGTCATAAACTTAGCAACCATTTTGAATACCAATAATAGAAATAGCAATAAAATAAATGTAATTAAATAAATATATGCGGCAAGTGTTCGGCCATTTTGTGTTCAATAGAATGGTCGTTTGGGATCAATAATGCTTCATCCACAATCATTCATGATGGAAAGTGATGTTGATGCTCAAGGTGTTCACCCGTTCACTTTGGCCTTAAAAATATCCGGATTATACGGATTCAGGAAAATAGATGCAAAAAAATTCACTATTTAGCTGTTCGCATAACGATAGCGGAAGCAATTCGCTTTGTGTCAATGGATAAAATGTTAAGAACATAAAAATAGAAGCTCTCGCCGCGCCTGGTTGTCCAGTTAAAGAAAACAGGAGTTGGGGTATAATTATGTATAATTCCGGATAGTCCACCGGATATAACCGATACAAAACTTAGAGGCTAGCCACAACTCTTCGATGAACAAGCTTCTGGAGATTAGCCTTAACGAGTGCGTCTTTAATAAGTCTCGCTTCGCACAGAATATCAGAATATTTCGTAGCTCTTTTAATGTTATTGATTCTGTGAAATCTGTTAATGTAGTAATTTATGTTTAGCAATTGATTGAAGCTCGATCTTTATTATCAACTAGCTGACCCGCGCCCACTTCGTTGGGCATAATATTAATAATCCCCGAAGCGAGCACGAAAGCGAACTGAATTAAACCCGAAGCCATCGCGCGCCGTCCGCTGATGATGATGATGATGATGATGATGATGACACTCAACAATAATGTGGCTTTCTATTGGTGAAAGAATTTTTAAAATCGATGATGATGATGATGATGATGATGATGATGATGATGACACTCCGCAATAATGTGGCTTTCTATTGGTGAAAGAATTTTTAAAATCGATGATGATGATGATGATGATGACACTCCGCAATAATGTGGCTTTCTATTGGTGAAAGAATTTTTAAAATCGATAATGATGATGATGATGACACTCCGCAATAATGTGGCTTTCTATTGGTGAAAAAATTTTTAAAATCGGTTCAGTAGATCCCGAGATTACCCCTTACAATTTACAAACACACAAACTTTACTTCTTTATAATATTAGTATAGATGAAACGTGCGTTTACGCAATAACGTAAACGGCACGGTTAGTTGATTCCACGTGAAAATAGTAAGTATAAAAATATTTGAAATTCTTTCAACATTATTTTGATAACAATTTCTGTGAACTTAAATTGATTTAGATGTATTGTGCTGCTGTTAAGATTTTGTGCGAGATTGTGTACGAACTTCAGGAATAGTAATTAAATTATCCGTAATTTACTTTCTAAGAAATACATAATGAATATTAAAATTTCCTTAATTTTACACGATCTCTTAACAGCGATGAATTTTATAATGTTGAGCATTACTTGATATTAAATACGTAGAAGAGAAAAGGGTAAACGTTTCGAAAAATACCGTGGGTACAGTGCGGTACAGTGGGTACCTCGCTGTCACATTGTAGACTATATCATGACACACTTATTATGACAAACAACCTTTTATTCTTATATCTACCGCAGATGAAAATACTGTAACATTCAATTCGTCACCGACGCCGCAAAGGGGCGAACTTCATACAAAACAGTCTAAAATACAGCAATGTAAAATATTACTGCTGTATTAATTTAGTAGCTACGTCTCCATAGTATACTATTACAATTGATTTTTATAATTATAATAGCTTTTTTCTAAATAGAAATAAAGCTAAAATATGCACGCCATCGGGGGAAAAGAAAACGTTTTTTTGCTCTCCAGAACAATTTTCTTAAAATGAGATTCGCCCCTTTGCGGCGTTGGCGACGAATTGCCACAACGTAAAAAAAAAAATATATTCTACATATTATTTTGACATTAGTAAAAATAAATTGCTGAGAAAAATCATTAAGTGAGTAATAACAATTAAAAATAACAAGATACTGGACTTAATTATGTAAAATACTCTTACAATAGAGATGAAATAATACCTTAAGCTATTTAGTCAATGATTATAATAAAACGTATACATTGATAAGATATTTACCATAATCAATAAAACAGTTGAAACACAACCGCTAATTGTAGTATGTTTAAGCATAATACGTGAAGTTAAAAAGTAGAAAAAGTAGCGAATACATGAATTAGGAACAAATTCCCGTATTTAAAGCGACGCTTGGACACCTCACAGAGCTTCGACTATAGTTTCCAAGCGATCCGATAAAATTTGAGCACTCCAATAGCGCCCACGATAGACCTGTAAACAATGCATACACATTTTTATAAGTGTCGCGTTTTGCAACTTTTCAACTCAGGCTAGTGATAACTAGCTGGAACAAATCAATTTCATGACATAATAATTTTAAAGAAAGTCTTATAACTAGAGATCGGACAATCGGATGCATATTTACCTAAAGTTAGTTTAAGACAAAGTATGGAAACGGCTTTTTAATGTTTTGTTAAATAAAAATCCCGGGATTGCGGAATTGGATAGCCGGGTGTTTATTTATTTACCTAATTTAGTTTTTGACAAAGTATGGAACTGTCTTTTTATTTTATTTCCGTAAATAAAAATCCCGGAATTCCGGAACTGTGGAACATTTTGGTAAATACGTATGCATAGTTGTATAAATGAACCCGGAGTCTCGGTCTTTTGAAAATAAATACCACGTGCTAATTTAGTAATTATCAAACAATATCACTACGTTAAATTTGCAGTCCCGTATTTTCCCGGGATTTTTAGTTAACAAAATGTATTTTAAAAAGCCGCTTCCATAATTTGTGAGCCAAAAATTAACTTTAGGTAAATATGCATCCGATTATCCGATCTCTACTTATAACATAACATGATGTATGATACAAACCAACAGGTTCTTGTTGTTCACGGTATTCTCCGCAACGGCACGAAGGATCAGCCGTTGCACCGGATCAGCAGGATCTAGACAAAGATAGAATTTACTTCAAAGCGACAGGGATACATAGAAATATGTATAGCGTAAATAATTTCCATTTACCGTCTAGGATTGGCTGGAAGATATCTCTCCTGTGAGATAAGCGTTTAGACCAGTAAAATTTGTACTTTTAATATTTTTGTTGTAACGGTGTTCAATAAAGAGTTTATATATAGTTATGTATGAAAATGTTTAATTAGATTTATTGAATATAAAAGTCCAAAATTTGTATAAAAGTATAAAACAAGAAACTAAAATGTCAAAAATTTACTTTGATTCTCTTCTTTTGAATCCCTTTTTTAAAATACTAAAAATAAAATATAATTATCACTGACTTGTAAAAAAAGGAGATTATCAAAGAATATATATATATAAAATATATAATTTTACAAATTTATCATTATATAGAATTACCAATTTATAAATAAGTAAGTATTAAATCCATACTAATATTATAAATGCGAAAGTAACTCTGTCTGTCTGTCTGTTCCGCTTTCACGCCAAAACTACTGAACCGATTTAAATGAAATTTGGTACACAGTTAGTCTAGAGCTTGAGAAAGGACATAGGCTACTTTTTCATTCAAAAAAGGTTGTAAAGGGTTGTAAAAGGTTGAAAAAAGGGATGCTAGGTTGTATGGAAATATTGTTAAAACTACTGAACCGATGTAAATGAAACTAGGTACACAGATAGTTTAAAGCCCGAGAAAGTACATAAGCTACTTTTTTATACAAAATAGGTTGTAAAGGGTTGTAAAAGGCTGAAAGAAGGGATGCTAGGTTGTATGGAAATATTGATAAAACTACTGAACCGATTTAAATGAAATTTGGTACACAGATAGTCTAGAGGCTGAGACAGGACAGAGGCTACCTTTTAAAGCAGAAAAGGGCTGTAAAGGGTTGAAAAGGGTTGAAGGGTTATTTTACTTTTGGTATATACGGGGTAACCACCCTGTATATACCAATCGTAAATCCCGAGGACCCAAGGAAGGAAATAAGATAATTTTACCGACGGAAAACATATCCTTCCTGTGGGAATTTCGAATATAACGCGGGCGAAGCCGCGGGCGGAAAGCTAGTTTATAATAAAATCATACATACTAAATACTTACTTAATATTTATAAACAGTTCTATTTTGAGCCACACCGTCTCACAGCCGGTCGAGAAATACAGTTTAGATATACTTGTGGGCGGCCAGAGGGGTGGTTGGGTGGCATAAATTCCAAAAATAACTCTTTGTAAATAACAACAAAAAAATTGAATAGTCTCTAAAAGTTGTTGATTGTACTTTAAAGTTTTCATTTTGAAGTAATCAAAATATTATTTTATTACGCGATCACTTTCTTATTTAATATAAAATTAAATTATTTTAATGTATACAAATGTTTCTCTTTCTTTTGTTTTTGTTTATACACTAATTAAAAATCAATTTACATAATTCATAATTACCAGAAATAGTCATTTGGAAGGTGGATTTAAAAGAGATTGTAAATATATATCTTGGTACATACATATATAAAATAATGATAAATTAATGTCAAAGTATAAACGAATTAATCTATATAAATCTATTACGGGAATTAACAACGGGATTTATATTGATTATGCAACACGAAAGTTTGAAAGTTAGAATTACCTAATCAATATTTAAAAATTAAATAGTTATCATATAAAAAATAAAGCCAGGTAATTTTGAATACACATTTATATGTTTTAATTTTGTTTGTGTAATAGCTGAGAATGCAGCATAAAGTCCATTACTAAACGACCAAAAACAAAACCGCGCGCTCATGACATAAAAAAATAATAAAACTATTTACAAAGTTTTCTCGTCACAAAAGCTTTAAAAGTTTTCGTGCGAAGCATAAAGACTGAGTGAACATTCAACAAAAAACCCTTTAAGTAACTATTTTTAAACTACCGGTTCCGTTGCTCGCGAAAATTAATTAAATAATTATTTGATTTATATTAAAAAAAATATCGTATACAATTTGTACTTACTGTTTCTGTTGACACGGTAATAAAAGGTCAGGATAGTGCGCGTACAGCAAATGCACCACGATGGCCGAGATCTTGCGAACATCGCGATTTCGATTTGCGGCGTTCTTGCCCCGCGTGTCACCTTGCCCGCTCTGTTCATTACTTCGCGATCTGCTTCCAACTCACTTAATCTTGCCTGTGCAGCCTCAACCGCACGGAACGCAGCCAGTAAGGGAACTGTACGGAGCTAGCTCAAAGGATTCCCTAGGTCTGGCTCACAAATCGATATGGCGCATGCTCGTTGCAAGTTTCTTTGTGCCACTGGTTGCAACGATAATAAATCACGCAAAATGAAAGATTGATACTAACTTCGGGTGCATGACCGCTGCGTGCGTTTTCGTAGCGTATGTCCGTAGTAATGGACTTGTCGGTTCAACGTTTAAGCTTGCACTCTCCGAAACAATTATTACACAGTTGGGAATAGGTGCAGCATTTACAACTAAAAATAACTATTGTACTTTTATTGTTAACCAAGTATTATGAGCTAATTCGTATTTATGCGTTCGGACACTGAACGAACTTTGTCGAACGTTTGTTCGTTGATTAACGATGTGTAAGTTTTACTTTTAATGTGTTTTATGATTAGAGATCGGATAATCGGATGCATATTAACCTAAAGTTAATTTTTGGCTCACAAATTATGGAAGCGGCTTTTCGAAATACATTTTGTTAAATAAAAACCCCGGCAAATTTAATGTAGTGATATTGTTTGAAAATTACTAAATTAGCACGTGGTATTTATTTTCAAAAGACCGAGACTCCGGGTTCATTTATACAACTATGCATACGTATTTACATGAAGTTTAGTTTCAGTTCCCCGTGCGATTTATGAATGTACGATTTATTACATGAAGAGTGTTATACGAAAGTAGTGAGCTAGTTTGACTAAAACAATAATCAATTAAATCTTATATATAAAAATGAATCGCAAAATGTGTTGGTAAGCTCATAACTCAACAACGCCTGGACCAATTTGGCCAATTCTTTTTTGTTAATGTTCGTTGAAGTTCAAGGAGGGTTTTTACAATGAGGAAAATTCGAATAATTATCGGAAATACCCTAAAAACAGCCCTTTTATTTTCCCATGCAAACGTTTTCTAACTAAAACGTACAGTCGAATTGAGCTTTATTGTTATTGTATAAAGTTCATATTGCAAGCACTCACTGTTGTCTAAGCAATGAAGGTGTGTTCCTAACATCAAAGAGTCAATTTGCGCTTTATTAACGCTACATATAGTTGAAATTCAATAATATCTATCAAAACAGTGTGCGTGCGTGCGTTGGAGCACAGAATACATCGTTGGAGGATTTAATGTCACGTTCCAAAATTGAATAGCCACAAAATGTAATAGGTCATTTAGACTTTTTTTGCGATTTGGTTGGCTATGCGACATTATCTATAAAATAATTAGGAACAAAAAACTGCCACTGTACAAATCTTTTTGACAGGACGAAGTCTGTCGGGTCCGCTAGTAATTGAATAAAAAAACAGAAATGGTGAAAAATTTTATTTAACAAAACAATAAAAAGCCGTTTCCTTACTTTGTCTTAAACTAACTTTAGGTAAATATGCATCCGATTATCCAATCTCTAGTTATGATGTTAATTTAACGAGTAAATATATTCTCAATATTACTTCGATATGCTGTATAATTAATGAGTTAATATCGCGGTGACTGGTAGTTATTTTGAATTGAAAATTTAACAAACGCGCCATTTTGTAAAACGTGAAAACTACTGATTAAATATTAATAACACTTTACAATAATATAGCTTATATGTACATCAGAATAACATATAAGCTATACAATTTATAAGGATACAAAAAATTAATCATACTCAGACGAAGTTTAAGCGTAGCACTCATCTATATGAGATGCAGTTACTCTAACGCGAACAATTCTTAGACCACCCACATTATCCCGTACTGGCGTGGTTTGAGTGTTGCCATTTCATATAAATATAATTTACTTTGAGTTCTAATCGATATGAAAACCAGGAAAAAAATGCTACTCTAAGTGCGGTATTGTGGCTAAAATATATGATAAACTAGGTAGAAATTAAGCAGGAATACAGGACGTGTCAATTTTATAATATTAGATGGCTAGAAACTGCCAAAACGCATATAAAACAGTGCTTTTCATTTCTTATAGCCTACCTGATATCAAATCAAATCAAATCAAAATAATCTTTATTCAACATCAAATAATCAATCAAAATAATCTTTAATCAAGGAAAGAGCGTACTCCCATTTAAAAGGCCGGCAACGCGCTTGTGACTCCTCTGGTGTTGCGGGCGTTCATGGGCGGCGGTAATTGCTTACCATCGGGTGATCCGTCTGCTCGTTTGCCCCTATCACATAAAAAAAAAAGAAAAAAAAAATAGACCTCAAACAAACTATTCTGATAAAACTTACTATTCTGTAAACGAGTACCTAAATGACCAACAAACATAACATGCATACAGACCTCAACCAAGCTTCTTATAGTAATAAAATAATAACACACAACACACCTACAATATCCTTTCCATAAATATACTTTAAATACACAGATATATATAAGTATTATACATATAACCATTCTTTAAGCTGCTGTCTTTTAAATTTTGGTGGAAATATAATAAAAATGAATAATAAAATATACTTAAATACATTATACATTACATATAAATAATAATAAATAATTAAATATACCTACCTAAATGTGAAATAGTAAAAATTGAAAATTATAATATTTATTGTAAATTAAAATGAATAATAAAATACACTCAAATACATTATATATTACATATAAATAATAATAAATAATTAAATATACCTACCTAAGTTAATACAATTTTATAAAAATGGAATATTTATTACTAATTAAAATGAATAATTAAATACACTATACATTACATATAAATTATAATAAATAATTAAATATACTTAAATTAATACAATTTTATCAGAAATGATTAATACACATAAAAATAGTTCCTCGCTCCCGTTGATCAATATTGCTGTGCCCGACAGGGTCCATAATTGTACCTACCTCTAATTTTAAGGTCACCTGTATCATTATGGAACGCAATAAAGTTATTGAGTATTGAGTATTGAGTATTGAAAACTTACTCATTTTGAAGTGTATAATAATAACAAATAGAATTTTAAAGATTGTATCCCGTTTAGTTAAACTTACAAATATCTCGTGGTGGAAAAAATGTTATTAGATAATGCCTTCAAGATTGATTTATGTAATTAAATATTTATTAATAAATAAAATATATTATAGAGCTCTTATATGAAATTGCGAATGATATAAATAGAGTTCGAATATTAAATCATGTGTCATTAGAAATTTCAATCTACATACAATGCTTATCTGAACGTATCAGAAAAAGTCGGTAGGACATATTAAGTTACATACTGGGTGAGTCATATGCGTGTATACGCAGAATATGCAAGTAGTCTACATTGAGCATGTTCTCAGAAAACCATAGTCTGCAACAAAGTTCAGATACCTTATTGAAATTGCGGGAAGTTGCTGAATCCTCGCACTGTAGGACAGATAAAGGCAGAGATCAATTCAGAGGCCCTTGCCCTTCAGTATACACTCAAAGCTGATATAATGAAAAATGATGATGAAGCAAATTCATAAAGGAGAGAGAACAGTCGGTCACAGAACTGTTCTCCGCTATCGAAACGCCTGACTCTGAAAGAAATGCTCTTTACTGCAATTAAAGGCAACTAACACACTAACCGCTTTAGTACATCACTTCAATAATTTATGGAATGATTTACCCTACCACATACTACTGTACTGTAATAACATAACATAACATAACCCTTTATTGTATTCATAAAATATTCACACACAAAAAAAAGAAAATAACAAATGTAGAAAAGGCGGCCTTATTGCTAAACAGCAATCTCTTCCAGGCTACCTAGGACCAGGGAAATATTAAAAGGAGATTTAAATATAGGATGGGTACAGTAATTGGACAGGACAATAGGCTATAACTAGTTTAAGTTAAGGAATCTTTGACAGGAAGTGAACACGGACTTGATTCTTAAAGGACTCCAGCGTTCGCGCTCCCCTAATACCCTCAGGGAGAGAGTTCACAACCGGACGGCATAAGCCGAAAAAGAATATGAAAAATAGTCGGTACTTCGGGGCGTTATATCCAGAGTGAGATTAAAATTAGAACGCAAGGCACGACATGACGAATGGGATCGAAAAGAGAACAAAGATTTAAGGTAGGATGGAGATGTTGGAAGATACAAAATATTGTAAAGTAGGGATAAAACATGTAAGTCTCTGCGCTGGCGAATAGGTAACCATTTGAGTTGAAAGCGACAATTAGAAACATGGTCAAACCTACGCAGATTAAAAATGAACCTGATGGCTACATTTTGCAGCCGCTCCAAACTGTCAATAACACCTTATTCTCATATATATATATTTATATATATACTAGCTTTCTATCTATAGAGGGTTAAGGGTCATAGCTTTCGAACCACGACTACATATGCGCGGCAGTCGGTTTGTAGCGCGAAGGTTTTATCGCGCTTCCCCTGGTTACTATACGTTTTTCCGAGATTAAAAATACCGCAAAACCTTGCTCAAGAATCACTCTATCTATTGATGAAAACCGCATGAAAATCTGTGCAGTAGTTTATGAGCGAAGCCTTTATTGCTCATCCCACGGGATCTGTCGATTTTTCCGGGATAAAAAGTACCCTATTTAATCCGGAATTTTTGAAATTTCAAAGCAATCGGTTCAGTAGTTACGGCGTGAAAGCGGAACAAACAAACTCACTTTCCGATTTATAATATTATATGTATAGTAAGGATATATATATATATATACATATATATATATATATATATATATATATATATATATGTTTAAATGGAGTAACTGTTAAACTGTTGTATGAACTTTACTGCATCCCGAGTTCATACTCGTACATATGAATAGTTATTGCTTCTGAAGTGAACTAAAGAGTGAATAAAGTAATAAAATCAATTGTATTTAAGTTTAAATAATGTAATGAAGAAAAATACATACAACAACAAACTTGCAATAAAAATAACGCTATTGTGTTCCTGTTCAGTGGATGTGGCTACAAACATAGAATCTGACATACACAAACACTCAGTGTCCTGTGCGGGAGTCGAACCCGCGACCCGTTGCTGCTACAAAAGTTTCATTAAATCAGTCCACGGTGTGATATTAGCATGGTGAAAACAAAAAAAAAACATGTTGAATAAGCTTCCTGCCGAGGTTGTCGCGGAGGGCTACAGTATGGGGTTCTTCAAAAGGGGAGTAAATAGGTTTATGAAGGGTCGGCGACGCGCGAGTGACACCCCTGGTGTTGCAAGTGTCCATAGGCTCTGGTAACCGCTTACCATCAGGCGGGCCGTAGACCTGTTTGCCACCAGCGTAGTATAAAAAAAAACGAAAAACTGACCAGTCGAAAAACGACACTCATAATTTTGAAATACATACATATTTAAAGTCGAAACAACTTAAAATTATTATTGCACGAAGGTCACAACAGCTTTATTCACCTCACGTGTCATATATTGTTAACTGATGGAATGCAGACATACACATGACAGCATATTCTCGAGTATAGCCTGAATCTCTTTGTGGCGCAAGTGAAAACAGTTATAGATAATCTCTATCCTGAATGAAGAGTAAATCCTAGTATAAAATAAAAGAAGCCAAATAATCAACAAATGAGTAGACATATATCTAAATATAATAATATAATTTTAAATATATAGCGGAAGCAACTACAAAAAAATGTTCTCAATAATATATTTGCAATAAATGTTAACCAGGAAAACTTATTTATATATATATTAGTAAATAATATTAATTCGTAATAAAAATATATATACAATAATAATTGTAATATAAATAACATGTAATAATTATATAATTATATTGATAATAGTATTTACCTTACAAATAAACAAAATGTAAAATTAACCATAGATATTAAACATTGTTAGTCTTAAGTAATAGTTGAAATAGTTGTAAAAGTATAATACAGAAAAATTTTAAAGTAGTTTTGTGCTTTAAAACTGAAAAGCAAATATATTATGCGTCAACAGCCATCTATGGTAAAATGTTGCTAAACGCAGGAACACAAATGTAAATGTTATTTAAATATACTTAATTAATAACAGAAATAATTTTTTATTATTTAATTTTTTATTTCATGCCGTGGCTATTTGTCTTTTGAGTTTATTACACAGATTATACAGTAGATCTGGCATAGACCGCGTATTTATAATTGTTATTAAGAAGTGTTTTCGTAGCAGGCTACGCTTGCTGCTTACACTGAGCTTGCCACAATTTTGGTATCACGCATCGGTATTTTCCTTATTGTTTGTTTTTGTCATTGTTGTTACCTCTTCCGTTGTGTGGTCCAAAATAAATGTATTTCTTTCTTATTTCTTTCTAAATAAGTTACAGATAATGTATTATAGAATTAAGTTCGGTACCAGCGGAAGTTCAGCGTTAGCCGCAAGGTTAGCACATGCTGAGCTGGGACCATTTGAGGCAATTTTAATGCATTTGGTACCCGTTCAGTTTGTTCGTTTTGTTGTCTCAATAAAAATATTTTCATTTTTTCTTTCTAAAATATAGATATATAGATGGGGCTACGACTGCGGGGGAAGGGATCATCTGTTCCTACAACACGGAGAAAAGACCCATTCTCCCAACCGAGAATTGATATGTTACTTGTAAATCTTATATATAAAAATGAATCGCAAAATGTGTTGGTAAGCTCATAACTCAACAACGCCTGGACCAATTTGGCCAATTCTTTGTTGTTAATGTTCGTTGAAGTTCGTTCACAATGAGGAAAATTCGAATAATTATCGGAAATACCCTAAAAACAGCCCTTTTTTTTTCCATTCAAACGTTTTCTAACTAAAACGTACAGTCGAATTGAACTTTATTGTTATTGTATAAAGTTCATATTGCAAGCACTCACTGTTGTCTAAGCAATGAAGGTGTGTTCCTAACATCAAAGAGTCAATTTGCGCTTTGTTAACGCTACATATAGTTGAAATTCAATCGTATCTATCAAAACAGTGTGCGTGCGTGCGTTGGAGCACAGAATACATCGTTGGAGGATTTAATGTCACGTTCCAAAATTGAATAGCCACAAAATGTGATAGGTCATTTAGACTTTTTTTGCGATTTGGTTGGCTATGCGACATTATCTATAAAATAATTAGGAACAAAAAACTGCCACTGTACAAATCTTTTTGACAGGACGAAGTCTGTCGGGTCCGCTAGTAGATAATAAAAAGGACATCAAAAATGCTAACACAAACAAAAAAGAGTGCGCACCAAAGAGTCCGCAGAAAATCAGACAAACATTATAAAAATAAAAAAAAATGATGCGTTTCATGTTATGAATTTAATTAAATTCGTTCATTCGATTGACGGAGATTTGTTTTTGACGCTACAAATATAGACCGTAGCAAGTGGAAAGACGTAATCTCTGCCTACCCCCGTGGGAAAAAGGCGTGAGTGTATGTATGTATGTAAAAATACGCATAAATTGTAACTAGCATGTATTTTAGAACAATGCCCAGAGAAGCTTCAAGATTGAGTTTGTTTTTTCTCTATTCGAATTATCGTTTGCATATTACGAAGTTCACAGGCAAGGGATCTACTAATCTATACTAATATTATAAAGAAGTAAAGTTTGTGTGTTTGTAAAATTGTAAGGGGTAATCTCGGGATCTACTGAACCGATTTTAAAAATTCTTTCACCAATAGAAAGCCACATTATTGCGGAGTGTCGTCATCATCATCATCATCATCATCATCATCATCATCGATTTTAAAAAATCTTTCACCAATAGAAAGCCACATTATTGCGGAGTGTCGTCATCATCATCATCATCATCATCATCATCATCATCGATTTTAAAAATTCTTTCACCAATAGAAAGCCACATTATTGCGGAGTGTCATCATCATCATCATCATCATCATCATCACCATCATCATCGATTTTAAAAATTCTTTCACCAATAGAAAGCCACATTATTGCGGAGTGTCATCATCATCGTCATCATCATCATCGATTTTAAAAATTCTTTCACCAATAGAAAGCCACATTATTGTTGAGTGTCATCATCATCATCATCTCATCATCATCATCATCAGCGGACGGCGCGCGATGGCTTCGGGTTTAATTCAGTTCGCTTTCGTGCTCGCTTCGGGGATTATTAATATTATGCCCAACGAAGTGGGCGCGGGTCAGCTAGTACTTAATAACTAAACTAAATAACCCTTAATCACATATACAAATAATACATTCATATTTCTATTTTGTTGGCTATAAATTGAGATGGTTTATCTCTGTCTAAATTTCGCAATCGTCATTCTGGGAGTTGTTGTAATTTGTATGATATTTTGCGTAACTTTTCATTTGATTGTGTTATTTTTAAAGGCAAATACGCAACAGCACTTACAGACAATTAGGCAATCCTGCCTTTTGTGTATGAAGTCTGCCAGGCGTTCATTAATTTCAGAACATAGCGTTGCAGCGGTATAACAAGATTCTGAAGCCTCCGCTTCCCACCCCAGTTGCCACCGTACCCCCAAACTCCTCATCGCCCCTTTGATCTACCTGCGATTACAGCTGAAAGTTCTCTTGCACCATATCATGGATAGACAAACCAGTTTATTAGAAACAAAATATTTCATTTTCCTAAAATACACTGTGTTGCTCTCAATAAATCAAAATATATATAATATTTATAATAATAATAATATTTATTTAATGAACACTACTATAGTCAATATTACATTTTTTAGCTTAAATTATATGTATACACGTATTATAATAACTGCGAACATACCTGAACTAGGATCAACCTGTATCTCAGGCTTGTAATTACAAAATAAAAATATGGACACATAAATCAAATGCAAGATGTATATTATATTTGATTAATAACTAAATTTAAACAAAGTAAGAAAGAGATAAAAATATAAATAAAAATACAAATTATTTGGTAACTAGTAATAGTTTCTCTGTATCGGCATACGACATAACTTGAAGTGCTTCTTGAAGAAGTATTTTAGCTTTATGATAGGTACAATTAAACATACATAGCTTGGCGTTTAATCTATTATATATAAATGGTCCCAGGAATACATAAAATCTGGCCAAGAAAGTATGCTTAATTCCCATATTTTGAGCACAAACAATATCCCTTCGTCTTTTGTTAGTATATTCGGTGCTAAAGGGAAGTGTCGAGTGCTGTTTAAGGACTGTATTCATTATAAATAGTTGTCTCACAGTTAAGACTTTACAATCCTTATATAGGAGGTACGTGGGAAAAAGAAATGAACGAGACGTGGATACTTTTAACACGGTCCTTTGTGCTCTCTATATAAAGATATCATCAAATAATATATCTAAAGTTAAGATATGAAGGCCAAAAGAACACAGTAATTAGAGAGAATCTACACTAATTTTAATAGAGAGGAAAGATTTGTATTTTTGTATATAACGAATAAACTCAAGAAGTACTGGAGCGATTTTAATAATTCTTTTGTCACCAGAAAGCTACATTATCGCTGAGTAACATAGGCTATATTTAGTACTAGAATATTACAGAAATCTTTAGAAATTCTTATTAAAACCAACTGAACGTGTAACAAAATTTGCTATTAAATGTCTTTCATCGCATACGCTGCGAAGAGTATTAATGATAGTTACCTATAAATTTAAAATTAACAAGGTAAATAGATCCGTAAAAGATCCGCCAAAAAGTAACGGATAGGGACACGGATACGGATGTTTCTTCTGCCTCGGATGTCCACGGATACGGATACGGATATCCGGCACATTACTAATAAGGACATTTTGTAGTAGGTATATCACATAAGCATTGCACACGTGCGAAGCCGGGGCGGGTCGCTAGTCTTGTATAAATATGTATTATAACTCCTTATATTATAACTAGAGATCGGATAATCGGATGCATATTTCCCTAAAGCTAGTTTAAGACAAAGTATGGAAACGGCTTTTTATTGTTTTGTTAAATAAAAATCCCGGAATTGCGGAATTGGATAGCCGGATGTTTATTTATTTACCTAATTTAGTTTTTGACAAGTATGGAACTGTCTTTTTATTTCATTTCCATAAATAAATTCCGGAATTCCGGTACTGTAGAACATTTTGGTAAATACGTATGCATAGTTGTATAAATAAACCCGGAGTCTCGGTCTTTTGAAAATAAATACCACGTGCTAATTTAGTAATTTTCAAACAATATCACTACGTTAAATTTGCAGTCCCGTATTTTCCCGGGATTTTTATTTAACACTAGCTTTCCGCCCGCGGCTTCGCCGCGTTATATTCGAATTTCCCACAGGAAGGATATGTTTTCCGTCGGTAAAATTATCTTATTTCCTTCCTTGGGTCCTCGGGTTTTACGATTGATATATAGGTACGGGGTGGTTACCCCGTATATATCCTTTCTCAGCCTCTAGACTATCTATGTACCAAATTTCAATTAAATCGGTTTAGTGGTTTTAACAATATTGCATACAACCTATTATAATGATGGTATAGATGGTATAGTTATTAATTATATAACTAACAATTATTAGTTAGGACTTTTATTAGAATTATTATATGAAATACGACAGACACATCATAGACCGATTACAAGTAGTATATTATATGAAAATCAAAGACAATAGACCAAAGGACGCTACCTAGTGATGTGATTACATAATTCATATATTACTAGTGTTGTGACAATATCAATCACATCATAACATGTTCTTTTTTTTTTTTTTTAAGTAAATTCTTAATTACATACTGTGTTACAAATCAATAAAATTAAATAAATTGATTACAATTTAGAAGTTACTTTTATTTTTACCTATATGACACTTTTATCAATTAACAATAAACTATAATATGAATGACATTTTAATCAATTTATCAATCTGTTACAAATTTACAAATTAATCACTTTCATTGATAAATCTTTTTGGTGGCCTGATCTGTCGACCATATCTAGTACATTTGATTTCTTTCAGCCTATTAGGACTTGTGTTGTTGCTTCCTTCTTTCTCTTTTTCTTGTATTTCATTTTCATTATATGCATTACTTCCTTCTTTTATTTTGTCTTCTTTACATGTATTATCTCTTCTATGTGAACTGCTAGGTTTCAGTATATGTTGTCTATTACGGCGATACTTAATACCCTCTAATGATTCTATTATAAAAGATCTAGGTTCTTCACATTTTTTTATAACAATCCCTGGTGACCATTTAGCTTCAGGTGTTTTTTTATAAAATATAGCATCACCTTTGTTTACTGGTGGTAAAGCTCTTGCATGTTTATTGAAATAATACTGTTGGCGTTCTTGACTATGTTTCTTTTTATTTGAAAACTCTTTAAATGTTACCACTTTTGGCTTCAAATTTTTTTTTGTAGTTGGTAATTGTGTTCGCAATGAACGTGACATAAGTAGTTGAGCTGGTGATGGAATGTTACCTTTGCCGTTGTTCTATATTGCAATAGAGCTAAATGTGGATCATCACCGGACTCATCACATTTGGTAAGTATATGTTTGATGATTTTTACTCCAGACTCAGCCAAACCATTTGATTTAGGCATGTAAGGACTTGATGTAATATGTTCAATGGACCAATCCTTAATAAAATTCTGAAATTCTATTGAATTAAATGGTGGGCCATTATCACTTGTAATTATAACTGGTATTCCATGACGACTGAATATACATTTTAAGACATTTATTAAAGATTTTGCATTTGTACTTGGCACTTCTGCTATTTCAATATAATTAGAATAATAATCTTCAACAACAAGAATAGTCTTCTTCTTATACTCCATGAAATCTATACCAACTTTCTCCCATGGAAAAGCAGCTGGTTTATGTGACATTAATGGTTCTGGTGGATTAGCAGATCGATTTGACATACATGTAGTACAACTTTGAACTATATTCTCAATATCATGACTCATTAGAGGCCAGAAAACTATACCTCTCGCAAAATTTTTTGTCTTCTGTATTCCTTGATGACCACTATGTATAATTTTAAGCATTTCAGATCTTAATTTAGTAGGTATAATCAAACTGTTGCCTTTCAAGACAATATCACCCAAAACATGTATTTCATGACGGTAATTCCAATAGGGTTTGACTAGCTGACTGACTTTAGATTTAGTATTAGGCCATCCGTCTTTATAATATTTCTTAAGTAGTTGCATAGTTTCATCTTCATTAGTAGCATTTGACAACCATGACATACATTCTTTAGATATAGGCAAATTATTCTTCAAGAGATTGATATGCACAATAATTTCTTCATCGAGTTCATCCTCTTGACTTTCTTGTAATGGAGCTCGTGATAGTGAATCCGCAATATACATTTTAGATCCAGGTTTATAGGTTACTCGTAGATCATATGACTGTATTCTTAACATGAGACGTTGAAGACGCGTTGGTACTTCTGCTAAAGGTTTCTTAAATAAAGTTATAAGTGGACGATGATCAGTTTCAACTTTAACTACTTGACCATATATATATTGATGGAAATAGAGACAGCCATAAACAATAGCATAAAGTTCCTTTTCTATCTGTGCCATTTTTTGTTGATTAGGTGTTAAAGTTTTAGATGCATAGCTTATAGGATGTTCATCTTGTAACAAAACTGCACCTACAGCTGACTGACTAGCATCAACTGATAGCACAACTGACTTATTGACATTAAAATGAATTAGAACTGGAGCTTGACATATTAATTCCTTCAGACGAGTAAATACTGATTCATAGCTAGAATTCCACTGCCAATCGCTTGATTTTTTTAGTAGATTTCGCAAAGGTTCTGTTTCAGATGCTAAATTTTTAATAAAATGTCCTAGATAATTTAGTAAACCTAAGAAACGTTGAAGATCCTTTAGACAAGTTGGTGCTGGCATATTTTTGATAGCTCTGACTTTATCTGTATCAGGAGTGATACCATCTTTTGAAAAGATATGTCCTAAATACTTAACCTGTTGACGGCCAAAAACACATTTACTTTTGTTCAGTTTCAAATTTACTTCTTTTGCTTTTTGCAAGACTCTTTGTAGGTTTCTATTATGCTCGTGCTCCGAGGATCCATATACGAGAATATCATCAGCATAAATTAAAACACCATGTAGCTCACTGAATGTTTCTGTCATCACTCTATGGAATAATTCTGGTGCACAGTTTATACCATAAGGAAGACGCTTAAAACGGTATCGTCCGAATGGTGTGTTAAACGTACAAAGCAGTGAACTTTCATAATCAAGACATAAATTCCAGAAGCCACTAGAGGCATCCAAAGTCGAAAAATAAGCGGCTCCAACTAATTGTGATCTTACCGCATCAATAGTAGGTATTGGATAATGAGAACGACAGATTGCTTGATTCAGATTCCTTGGATCTAAACAAATTCTAAGCTGTCCATTTTTCTTTTGTACAATTATTAAAGAACTCACCCATGCAGTAGGTTCTGTAACTTTGACAATTACATGCTTCTGTTCCATCGCTTCCAATTCTGCTTTCAGCCTTTTGTGAAGAGCAAATGGGACTTTCCTTGGAGCATCTATCTTTGGTGGAACATCAGGATTGACTGTGATGTGGTACTCACCCGGCAGACAACCCAGGCCATCAAAAAGAGATAAATAATTTTTTAACATTTGTTCAATACTTTGATAAGAGTCACTACTTAAATATGTCTTATTTTTATACTCTTGACTGACATTATGATTTATCTGTAAACATTCATTATTACATGACTTATTTAAATTACAAATATTATTCTGTAATTGCACAGAATTATTTTGACAGCTAGTATGACAGACATTATACACTCTCTTTACAAGACCTAATTCAGAACAAGTAAATTTACCTAGAACAGTTGGTGATGAAACATCTGCAATAATAAAGTTAATATTTTTTGACACTTCATTATTTTGAACAGTATAATGACATAAGATATCTTGTTGACCTAAGATTTTAATTTGATCACCACTATAAGATGTTATTGTAGACATGCAAGGAACAAAATTCTTAGTTAAATTCAAAGATTCAAAAGTTTCAATTGACATGACATTTGTATCACTACCAGTATCCAATACACATTCAGTACAAATATTATTAATTTTAAAACTAATTGTCCAATCATTTGAAGTTTGATTTAATCTAATATGACCTATAAATAAATTATTAAAATGAATACCTTCAGAGTCTTCTACTTGTACTAAATTCACATTTTTTGAACGACAACAAATCTCATAATGTCCTTGTTTTTTACACTTATTACACTTGGCATAGATTGCAGGACACTTTCTACGATGCACTTGGTTACATCTACCACACTTTACTGTATTACTGCTCGATGACGACCTGTACCCCGAATGTGATCTTGATCTTGACTCTAGTAATCTTGACTTTGACCTTGATCTTTGTTGAAACTTATTTGTTTTTGTGTAAAAAATATTTGAATGTTCTTGTGATTGCTGTTGTTTGTTTTTTAGTTCAATTGCATGACTTTGTGTAAGTACTAATGTCTTAGCCTTGGAGACAGCATTTTCCAATGTTAATTTTTCTTCCAATAAGAGCTTCTCTCTTATATGATGATATTTATCATGCAGGTTGCATATGAAAATATCCCTTACCAACCGGTTTTCCATTAATCCGAACTCGCAATCTTTACTTAATTGTTTTAATGTTGTTACAAATTCATCAATTGACTCTGCCTCATTTTGTTTTCTAGTGAAGAATTTGTGTGATTCAAATGTTATATTGATTTTTGGCACAAAATATTCTTCAAATCTCGATATTACAGTTTCGTACTGCACAATATCCTCATTTAAATTGAACGTGTTAAAAATTTCAATGCATTTTTCACCGATATAGTGTAAGAAAATGGCGACCTTGCGTGAATCTTCTTCCTTGTTTAATCCACTTGCCTTCATAAAAATATTAAAGCTTTGCAACCATTTTCGCCAATTAGCTGCTGGATTGCCTTCTAGACTGAGAGGACTTAAATTACCTGCGATATTTAAACGCGTGCTTGGGACTTGCACACTTTTGTGTGGCGGCGACGACATAACGGACACAAGACAATCACTATTTATTTTTTACTTCTGACACCATATAATGATGGTAAGATGGTATAGTTATTAATTATATAACTAACAATTATTAGTTAGGACTTTTATTAGAATTATTATATGAAATACGACAGACACATCATAGACCGATTACAAGTAGTATATTATATGAAAATCAAAGACAATAGACCAAAGGACGCTACCTAGTGATGTGATTACATAATTCATATATTACTAGTGTTGTGACAATATCAATCACATCATAACACCTATTATCCCTCCTTTTAACCTTTTACAACCCTTTACAACCTTTTTTGTATTAAAAAGTAGTTTGTGTCCTTTCTCGGGCTCTAGACTATCTGTGTACCAAATTTCATTTAAATCGGTTCAGTAGTTTTAACAAAATTTCCATACAACCTATTATCCCTCCTTTCAACCTTTTACAACCCTTTACAACCTTTTTTGCATGAATAAGTAGCCTATGTCCTTTCTCAGGCGCTAGACTGTCAGTGTACCAAATTTCATTTAAATCGGTTCTGTAGTTTTGGCGTGAAAGCGGAACAGACAGACAGACAGAGTTACTTTCGCATTTATAATATTAGTATGAATATATGCATAATATAGTAGAGAAATACTGAAAAATTTAGAGGTTATCATGCCTTGAGTTCATTAAAATGACGATAACTTTTTTTTTAATTAACCGATTCTGATGAAACAAAGTTTAGATGTTATTCTGAGTTAAAACAAAGCAAATAGTGAAAGTTTCAAGCAAATCGGTTCAGTACTTTCGGAGATAAACGTGAACAAACATACAGACAGACAGACAGACAAAAAATTCCAAAAAATTTTTTTTGCTTTCTAATAATCTATTTAAGTGCCCCTCTATCCATTTCAGTCAAAAATACTAAATGTACAGACAAAATATTTTTACTGTCTTATTATATGTATAGACTGTTTTATTATATGTATAGATGTTGAATAAAACTCTTGTACTGTTCCACTAATTTTAATTTTAATCTCGTAAACACGATAGAAGCGTAAACGACAGAAATTGTGGAAAAGCTTACATAATTGTAGGATTTCCAATTCCGAAGTCACTTAGATGACAAGGTCAAGTTGGCTTCTAAAAAACTAGGTGTGCTTAACAGAGCTAAACGATACTTCCTTCCGAGGCAACGACTGCTATTATACAAATCGCAAGTCAGGCCCCATATGGAGTACTGCTGTCACCTGTGGGCGGGAGCACCTCGATACCAACTTGATCCTTTTGATTCGGTCCAAACACGCGCTGAGCGTATCGTTGACGATCCCATACTCACATGGTGTTGAGCCCTTAAGTCTGAGAAGAGACTGTGCCTCTTTGTGTGAGAATTGTTCGACATGATGCCGACGGCCACATTCTACCATCGCACCGCTCGCCATCGGCAGGGTGTTCATCTTCACATGCTGGAGCCTAAATGGTCACGCACAGTGCGGTTTCAACGAAATTTCCTTCCGCGCACGCTCCGATTGTGGAACTAGCTCCCTGCTGAGGCTTTCCCGGGGGATTACAGTATGGCGTTTTTCAAAAAGGGAGTAAATAGGTTTTTAAAAAGGTCGGCAAAGCGTTTGTGATGCCCCTAGTGTTGCAAGTGTCCATAGGCGACGGTGACTGCTTACCATCAGGCAGGCCGTAAGCCTTTTTGCTACCGTTGTAGTATAAAAAAAAGGAAAAAAAAGGAAAAGTCTATGAAACTTATTTTACGTTGTTGTCAATATATGAATTTCGTTTTTGTTTTTATATCTGACAGTGTCAGTCGCACAATATACGGATGAGCGTTACGAATGTTTCATTTTTAAACCGCAATATTTTACATAATTTTATAGTATTTTATAATAATTAAACATAATAATAAGGCTCATAAAAAGCACATTGCAACACTGCAGTAAATTTGCAAGCGCCATGAACTCATAGTGATTAGATAACAGCATACATTGTACATTGCTACGAAGCTATCATAACAACAACAGCAAATAAATTACAAGCCGGAGTTTCGCAGTAAACTATACACATTCAATTTGTCTTTGAGGGTGTAAGTGAGAAAGAAATATCATGTTTCTCTTTTATAAAATGAAACGTTATCAGATTTATGTATCTCTCGTCCTTAACATGTCTGTGATGCAGTTTGAGCCGTGAAATAAGCTAAGGTGAAGCTGATTCTGCCGTAAGCGAGGATTTTTTACCCAAAACTTCAGAGCCCGTAGCGGCGATTTTTGTCGTAAACATTATTTAAAACTTGTATTATTCGTGATCAGTTCGTCAAGGAGAACAATAGGTACTATTGAAAATTTGGAGTCGATCGCCGCTCGCCAAACTGCCATAATAACTGTGCCATATACTTTACAGCCAATTATCATTTGTATCAACAGTAATCTAACTAATTAGTACAACGTTAACAGGAGAATTTGATCGTTACTAACAATATAAATGCGAATATTCGTAAATTTGGATGAATACTTGTCAGTCTTTCACGTGTAAACTACTGAATGGATTTTAATGAAACTTTAACATCGCTTATAATAATAATAATAATACATAATAATAATAATATAACGCCGACGGCGTCTCGATCGCTGTCGGAGACACCTCTCTACACCCTTAGCCGTTCACACCAATGTTGCTCTCTTCGTACCAATATTGGTCTGCTTTTTTGGAGGGCCCATTTAGTGAGCGGCGAGTCACCACCTGCCATATTTAAATCAGTTAGGAGGCTTTGAGAAGGCAGGTGACTAGAGTCTCTTCCATAGCCCGGTTTTCATTACCACCTAAATCGAAATGCAATAGGCCACAAACGTTTTGACCACTAATGACAATAGTTTCTGTGCATCTAACTAGGTATAGTCTTTAGCTGCATTTTTCATGGTGCAGATAGAGATTAGACCCAGTTGGTACACTCCACGCACACTTTCATTAAATTTCGCTTAAATGGCCTCTACGCGTTGGATCTGTATCCCCGCGCAAGCCTTATAAAGGGCCGTGTCTTATAAATATACGTGATTTAAGCTACATAATAATAATAAATCAGAATAATAAACAGGCTACAATTTATGAAAATATACAATTTATATTTTCGAGTTAAACATAATGTATAACTCGAAACTATACTAATTATTTATTGATTAACTAGGTGCAAACTACGGCTTATGTTATGATATATAGTGAATATACTTAAGAGGAATTCATTTATCTATCTATCCTATCTTACTGCATTGTTTCTTGGGGATGTGCTGGTAAAACGCAGTTCTTACGTTTGGAAAAGGCCCAAAGAGCTATACTGAAAGTTATAACATTCAAACCCATTTTATTTCCGACTACTGAGCTCTATTTGCTTACAGACGTTCTTTCTGTCAGACAAATTTACATAGCCCAAGTAATCATTCGAAAGCATCTCCAACTTCCTTATGACCCTAAGTTAACCATAAATACTCGCAGATCATATAGTGTTTGTAATTATGTTCCATGTAGACTTATTGTTTCCAAACGCCATTTTTACTAAATTGCATCTCTTATTTATAATAAAGTTAACCAAATTTTGTATATCTACCCGAAGACCTTACGTGACTGCAAGTCTTCCATTGTTGAATGGCTAAAAAGTTTAACATACACTGCTACTGAAGAATTAATCGGTAGTTGTTTGTATGGACCTAGTATATAATATATAAACACATCACTATCCCATTCGCAAATGATATCTTCTGTCACACTCACACACACACACACACATACATAGACATTTTTAGACGATATCATATTTTTAATACTTAAGGTCATCATATTAAAAGTTTTTGTTTATATAGACTTCCTAGATTAAGCCTGGAACGCTGTTGCCTCTGGAGGTGGGCGTTAATGTCTGCGACACAGTTCTGAACTATTGCAGACATTATCGTTTTACTTTAAGTTTATGTATATATATTGCTTATGTTCCAATAAAAGATTTTGAATTTTTTTGAATTGAATTTATTTATATAATCCCGATATAATTCTGATTCGGCAAATACTTCCACCATCGGACGACGAGACGCAGCCAGGGATTACATCTGTATGTGGTCGACATTCCACCTCTTCTTACCTCTCGGTTCGCTTCGTCCTTTATTATGCGAACCGCCAAGGAATGGAATTCCCTGCCTGCGTCTTTGTTCCCCGATACCTATAATATAGGGATTTTCAAGGCGAGAGTAAATAGGCACTATTTGAGTTTGCGTGTTCCACCTTAGGCAATATCTTCACTTTACATCAGGTGAGATCGTTCTCAAACGCACTCAAATTCGGAATTAAAAAAAAAATAATTATGATGTTAAATAAATATACGTAAGCGTTATAACTAGAGATCGGATAATCGGATGCATATTTATCTAAAGTTAATTTTTGGCTCACACATTATGGAAGCGGCTTTTTGAAATACATTTTGTTAAATAAAAATATTCTGTATTGAGTTGATTGTTGGCTCTTGGTGGAACTTATTATACATGTTGAATAAAACTCTTGTACTGTTCCACTAATTTTAATTTTAAGCTCGTAAACACGATAGAAGCGTAAACACGAACAGCTGTGTACTTTAACACCTTTGAAAATGCTGTAAAGCGAAACCGGTCAGGTCGATAATAATTAAAATTAGTGGACCAGTACAAGAGTTTTATTCAACATGTATAATAAGTTCCACCAAGAGCCAACAATCAACTCAATACAGAATATTTTTATTTAACAAAATGTATTTCAAAAAGCCGCTTCCATAATGTGTGAGCCAAAAATTAACTTTAGATAAATATGCATCCGATTATCCGATCTCTAGTTATAACGCTTACGTATATTTATTTAACATCATAATTATTTTTTTTTAATTCCGAATTTGAGTGCGTTTGACAACGATCTCACCTGATCTAAAGTGAAGATATTGCCTAAGGTGGAACACGCAAACTCAAATAGTGCCTATTTACTCTTGCCTTGAAAATCCCTATATTATAGGTATCGGGGAACAAAGACGCAGGCAGGGAATTCCATTCCTTGGCGGTTCGCATAATAAAGGACGAAGCGAACCGAGAGGTAAGAAGAGGTGGAATGTCGACCACATACAGATGTAATCCCTGGCCGCATCTCTTCGTCCGATGGTGGAAGTATTTGCCGAATCAGAATTATATCGGGATTATATAAATAAATTTAATTCAAAAAAATTCAAAATCTTTTATTGGAACATAAGCAATATATATACATAAACTTAAAGTAAAACGATAATGTCTGCAATAGTTCAGAACTGTGTCGCAGACATTAACGCCCACCTCCAGAGGCAACAGCGTTCCAGGCTTAATCTAGGAAGTCTATATAAACAAAAACTTTTAATATGATGACCTTAAGTATTAAAAATATGATATCGTCTAAAAATGTCTATGTATGTGTGTGTGTGTGTGTGAGTGTGACAGAAGATATCATTTGCGAATGGGATAGTGATGTGTTTATATATTATATACTAGGTCCATACAAACAACTACCGATTAATTCTTCAGTAGCAGTGTATGTTAAACTTTTTAGCCATTCAACAATGGAAGACTTGCAGTCACGTAAGGTCTTCGGGTAGATATACAAAATTTGGTTAACTTTATTATAAATAAGAGATGCAATGTAGTAAAAATGGCGTTTGGAAACAATAAGTCTACATGGAACATAATTACAAACACTATATGATCTGCGAGTATTTTTGGTTAACTTAGGGTCATAAGGAAGTTGGAGATGCTTTCGAATGATTACTTGGGCTATGTAAATTTGTCTGACAGAAAGAACGTCTGTAAGCAAATAGAGCTCAGTAGTCGGAAATAAAATGGGTTTGAATGTTATAACTTTCAGTATAGCTCTTTGGGCCCTTTCCAAACGTAAGAACTGCGTTTTACCAGCACATCCCCAAGAAACAATGCAGTAAGATAGGATAGATAGATAAATGAATTCCTCTTAAGTATATTCACTATATATCATAACATAAGCCGTAGTTTGCACCTAGTTAATCAATAAATAATTAGTATAGTTTCGAATTATACATTATGTTTAACTCGAAAATATAAATTGTATATTTTCATAAATTGTAGCCTGTTTGTTATTCTTATTTATTATTATTATGTAGCTTAAATCACGTATATTTATAAGACACGGCCCTTTATAAGGCTTGCGCGGGGATACAGATCCAACGCGTAGAGGCCATTTAAGCGAAATTTAATGAAAGTGTGCGTGGAGTGTACCAACTGGGTCTAATCTCTATCTGCACCATGAAAAATGCAGCTAAAGACTACACCTAGTTAGATGCACAGAAACTATTGTCATTAGTCGTCAAAACGTTTGTGGTCTATTGCATTTCGATTTTGGTGGTAATGAAAACCGGGCTATGGAAGAGACTCCGGTCACCTGCCTTCTCAAAGCCTCCTCATTGATTTAAATATGGCAGGTGGTGACTCGCCGCTCACTAAATGGGCCCTCCAAAAAAGCAGACCAATATTGGTGCGAAGAGAGCAACATTGGTGTGAACGGCTAAGGGTGTAGAGAGGTGTCTCCGACAGCGATCGAGACGCCGTCGGCGTTATATTATTATTATGTACATTTAATTTTCTCAGCGTGAGTGCTGGTTCTAACTGTAATTACGGGCGTAAGCCAAGTAAATTACAGAATGTGATGTGTTGGTAGTGTGGTTGGTGAATAATCAATATTGTTTTCATCTATTTGCAAAAACTTTCTAACAATGCGGCATGTGTTAAGTATGGCTGCTTTTTGTAGGGTTATGAACAAAGTATCTTTGAGATTTAATATTTTTAAGCTATTGAAGAGATGATTCGGGATTACACCAGTTGTGGACAGGACTATAGGAATAACATAAACTTTATTTTGACGCCATATCCTAGTTACTTCATCTTTGAGTTCGGCATATTTACTAATTTTATCTGTAATCGTTTTCTGTATATTATGGGTGTTAGGTACTGCAATGTCTATCAGATATGTAATTTTCTTTATTTTGTCCTGTAGGATTATATCAGGCCTATTATAATGAATTGTTTTGTCGGTGAGTATGGCGCGATCATAACATAACTTGTGTGTGGTATTTTCTAAGATTTTTTCTGGTATGTATTTATAGTAAGGTGTATGTTTATCTAGCATAAGTCTGTATTTGAGTGCTAAATTTTGATGAATTATATTTGCAATTTGGTTGTGTCTGTGTGTATAATCTATTTGTGTAGTGTTATGCATGCTCCTGTTATGTGCTGTATGGTGTCTGATTGTGTGTGACACTTGCGACATTTGTCATTTATTACTGTAGGGTCTTTGATGATGTATTTTTTATAATTTTTTGTGTTAATGATTTAGTCTTGGATTGCTATTATGAATCCTTCAGTTTCTGGGAGTAAATTACCTATCTTAAGCCATATGTTTGATGCTTCATTATTTATATGTACATGCTGTAAATCGTGTGGATGTCGGCCATATAGGACTTTCTTTTTCCAGTTTTCAATCTTTTCTTTCTGAAGATTATTTTCGTTATACTGTTCTCTATCTATCCGATCGTTTAAGTTGAGTGGTGTGTAGTTGTTATCGTTTAGGGTAATGGCTTTATGGATTTGACTGGTTTGAGATTTCACGTGGAAAAATGATGTAAGGTTGTTAATTTGTTTTTGCCATAAATGCTTAATATCTATTAGGCCTCTCCCTCCATTTTGTCTTTTAATAGTCAGCCTCTCTATTGCAGATTTTGGGTGTAGGTTATTGTGTTTTGTGAGTGTGGTGCGTGTTAATCGCTCTAGTTGCTCTGTATCCGTTTTTGTCCACTTAATTACTCCAAATGAGTAGGTTAACACGGGAATAGCGTATGTATTTATAGCTTTAAAAAGATTTTTTGCATAAAGTTGTGTCTTACAGATGGTGTTGATTCTTCTTTTGTATTCTGCGGTGATGGTACTTTTTATTTTTGTATGGTCTAGTCCTTTCAATTGTGTGTATCCTAAGTATTTATATAAGTCAGTCGGTTCCATTGCTGATATCGTGTCTGTATTGCTTAACGTGTAGTCGCCAGGTCGTATTTTACCTCTTATAATGTGTAGTATTTTGCACTTGTCTAGTCCGAATCTCATATTGATATCTGTGCTGAATTCTGTTGTAATATCTATAAGTTTTTTCATATCCCTTTCAGATTGTGCATACAGCTTAATGTCATCCATGTATATAAGATGTGAAATTGTTGTTTCTGTTATACCGTTTTTTAAACCATATCCGACCTGGGACGTCTGCAGTAAGTGAGACAGAGGGTTCAGTGCGAGGCAGAACCACAATGGGCTTAAAGAATCTCCTTGATAAATACCTTTATTAATTATAATCTGTCGTGTTGTTACGGTGTTACCATTACTATTAACTTGTAGTGTAGTTTTCCAGTGTGACATGATGTGACGAAGAAAATTGATAATTTTTGGGTTTATTTTGTAAATTTCTAATATTTGTATTAGCCAAGAATGTGGAACACTATCAAAAGCCTTTTTATAGTCAATATAAGTACAATGGAGGTTTTTATTTTTAGATGTTGCATGTTTGTGTATGGTGGAGTCAATTATTAGCTGCTCTTTACAGCCCATGTGGCCACGCCTACAGCCCTTTTGTTCCTCGCTCATTATATTATGTCTTAAAATGTGTGAACTAATTTTGTTGGTGAGTGTTGATGTTAATATTTTGTAAATAGTAGGAAGGCAAGTGATTGGCCTATATTGTGAGGGTTGTGGTGAGTGTTTAGTTTTTGGCAACATGTAGGTTATTCCTGTTGCAATAAATTGTGGGATATTTTGTTTTCCTAATACTATCTCGGTTAAATTTTTTGCTATATATTTATGTAATATTGTCAATTTTTTGTACCAAAAGTTATGTATTTTATCTATACCTGGTGATTTCCAATTGTGTAACCTAGCTGTCACGTTTGTTATGTCTGATTCTGTAATTTCAAGAAATTCCATTTCATCTATTTGTTTCCATTTTTCTTTTTCTTTTATTATCCAAGGTGCTGTATCGTTGTGTTTTGCTTGTTCCTCCCATAACCGAGCCCAGAAAGTTTCTAATTCGTCTTTTGATGGCGGTGTTTGGTCATTTAATATATCACTACTTGTAGTATTTAGGTTTCTGTAGAATAGTTTTTCGTTTGTTGAAAATAAGCCATTCTCATTTCTGCGTTTTTGTGCTTTTTTATATCTTTTGAGTCTGTGTACTTTTAAAGCTAGTTTTTGTTTTAGGGTATCTAGGAACTCTTCAAGTTTTTTATTATTGTTTTCATGTTTGGTGTGTATATAAGTGTTTTTAAGAATGGCCTCGACTCTTTTAACTAATTTATTTGATCTATTGTCATTGATATATTGTGTAAGCCTACCACAATCTGCTCTTAATTTTTCAATATCTTTTTCTAGTCTGTGTTGCCATGGTGGTGTATTACCGAGTTTATTTCTTCTGTTCTCTGTGTGTTCTGTAATTTTGAAGTTCATTTCTTCTGATATAACTACTGCAGTACAATATATAATGGTGTGTATATCTACTAGTTGTGTATTGTCAGTTACAAATTGATGGAGTATGCTATCATTAAATAAATTCACTAGATGGAAGAGATTTCTATTATACTTGAGTTTAGGGAGTTTTGGTCGAGCTGCGGGTTCTAGCCCTGAATATTGTATTAAAGTCATTTTAAATTTGTCAAGTATTTCCTGTCCTGTGATTACATTTGTTTCTGGTATATCTAAGATTTCGTTGTCATTTTCTAACGTAAGCGTAATGGATTCAGTTTGTGTGAACGTATTTGTAGTTTGTAGGTTGGTTTGGGATTGATTTAAATGGGATTGTGTAGCAGAATTATATTGTGAACTATCTTGTGTTATAGGTGGTAGCGTGTTTGTGTTTTGTGAGGGTGGAAAAGTAGCATTTTCTATGTCTTCTTGTATTTTTAATCGTGATTCTTCTTTAAGTTGCTCTATTATTTCTTGAGTAAGTAATTTATTTCTAACTATAATTCTTCTTTGATCTGCTATTCGTTGTTCTGAAACTTTTACTTCAGGATATTGTCGGGTGAAAAGTTCGTGCATTTGTTTTCTGTAAGTGGTCATATCAGTTTCTAATTTGGTGATGTAGAAGTAGGTTCGCATGATGAATATGTTAACTTCTTTACTCCATTTCATGCGGACTCTAGTTTTTCCAGCCTTGGTGGACGCGGGTAGAAAGGCATTCACCCCCCGCGCAACATCCAAGGCTGAGGTGAGTGGGACTGTACTTAACCTAGTGGAAGGTGACGATGGTATGGACGGTGAGGATGATCTAGAGGGTGTGTATGATATGGTACTTGGGCTGCACGGCTCTACAGTACTATGCCTACTCGTTAGTCTATCACCATCGTCATTAGTTTCGGCTGTAGTATCTTTGTCGGCGAGGGCCCGCCTGTTCAACCCCTCACCGCTGACGGTTCGCATGCTGTGACACCCAGCGTCAGCTCCAGGTGTGCCCCGGCGATCATCCCCGGGAAGCGGTCCTATACGTTTTCTCATTGAACGAGTCTCCATATTTTATTATTATTATTATAAGCAATATTAAAGTTTCATTTAAATCCATTCAGTAGTTTACACGTGAAAGACTGACAAATATCCATCCAAATTTACGAATATTCGCATTTATATTGTTAGTAACGATCAAATTCTCCTGTTAACGTTGTACTAATTAGTTAGATTACTGTTGATACAAATGATAATTGGCTGTAAAGTATATGCCACAGTTAATATGGCAGTTGGCGAGCGGCGATCGACTCCAAATTTTCAATAGTACCTATTGTTCTCCTTGACGAACTGATCACGAATAATACAAGTTTTAAATAATGTTTACGACAAAAATCGCCGCTACGGGCTCTGAAGTTTTGGGTAAAAAATCCTCGCTTACGGCAGAATCAGCTTCACCTTAGCTTATTTCACGGCTCAAACTGCATCACAGACATGTTAAGGACGAGAGATACATAAATCTGATAACGTTTCATTTTATAAAAGAGAAACATGATATTTCTTTCTCACTTACACCCTCAAAGACAAATTGAATGTGTATAGTTTACTGCGAAACTCCGGCTTGTAATTTATTTGCTGTTGTTGTTATGATAGCTTCGTAGCAATGTACAATGTATGCTGTTATCTAATCACTATGAGTTCATGGCGCTTGCAAATTTACTGCAGTGTTGCAATGTGCTTTTTATGAGCCTTATTATTATGTTTAATTATTATAAAATACTATAAAATTATGTAAAATATTGCGGTTTAAAAATGAAACATTCGTAACGCTCATCCGTATATTGTGCGACTGACACTGTCAGATATAAAAACAAAAACGAAATTCATATATTGACAACAACGTAAAATAAGTTTCATAGACTTTTCCTTTTTTTTCCTTTTTTTTATACTACAACGGTAGCAAAAAGGCTTACGGCCTGCCTGATGGTAAGCAGTCACCGTCGCCTATGGACACTTGCAACACTAGGGGCATCACAAACGCTTTGCCGACCTTTTTAAAAACCTATTTACTCCCATTTTGAAGAACCCCATACTGTAATCCCCCGGGAAAGCCTCAGCAGGGAGCCCGTTCCACAATCGGAGCGTGCGCGGAAGGAAATTACGTTGAAACCGCACTGTGCGTGACCATTTAGGCTCCAGCATGTGAGGATGAACACCCTGCCGATGGCGAGCGGTGCGATGGTAGAATGTGGCCGTGGGCATTATGTCGAACAATTCTTTATAGAAAACACACAAAGAGGCACAGTCTCTTCTCAGACTTAAGGGCTCAATACCGCATGTGAGTATGGGATCGTCAACGATACGCTCAGCGCGTCTTTGGACCGAATCAAAAGGATCAAGTTGGTATCGAGGTGCTCCCGCCCACAGGTGACAGCAGTACTCCATATGGGGCCTGACTTGCGATTTGTATAATAGCAGTCGTTGCCTCGGAAGGAAGTACCGCTTAGCTCTGTTAAGCACACCTAGTTTTTTAGAAGCCAACTTGACCTTGTCATCTAAGTGACTTCGGAATTGGAAATCCTACAATTATGTAAGCTTTTCCACAATTTCTGCCTAAAAATTCAAATATGTTGATTTAAAGCAATACGACGCAGTCTCACATAGTTATAAATATAATAAATTAAAATTAGTTATAGGTAGTTTAATTTTATGTACTTGCGATTTTGTGACATCAATAGTATGGATATGCCTGGGAACTTACTATTTTCAGAGATTGTAAAAATATTATATTGAACTTCCAAATAGTATTTCATGTTTTAGCTTATTGCTGTAATAATAAGTTGTAAACATAAAATTCCTTGACACCCAGTAATGCCGAGAAAATCATAGTATGTATTATTTTATAATAAAAATGACGATATTGATTACGTTGGCGATCTTCAATTCGAAGAAGACAAGAAGACGAATAATTACACCATCGGGACAACACTGTGTACTTTAATCTATACATATAATAAGACAGTAAAAATATTTTGTCTGTACATTTAGTATTTTTGACTGAAATGGATAGAGGGGCACTTAAATAGATTATTAGAAAGCAAAAAAAATTTTTTGGAATTTTTTGTCTGTCTGTCTGTCTGTCTGTCTGTATGTTTGTTCACGTTTATCTCCGAAAGTACTGAACCGATTTGCTTGAAACTTTCACTATTTGCTTTGTTTTAACTCAGAATAATATCTAAACTTTGTTTCATCAAAATCGGTTCATTAAAAAAAAAGTTATCGTCATTTTAATGAACTCAAGGCATGATAATATTGCGAATTATAATGTACACCATTCTTACATAAGTTACATGGGAAATTTAAAATCTAAAGACAATTCATCATCATGATACAATACATACATAAGGTCCTTACTAATATAATATTATAAATCGGAAAGTGAGTTTGTTTGTTTGTTCCGCTTTCACGCCATAACTACTGAACCGATTGCTTTGAAATTTTGCAGACGTAAAGATAAAAGTCCGGATTAAATAATAGGCTTAAAAATCGACAGATCCCACGGGATGCACAATAAAGTCTTCGCTCAAAAACAGATTTTCATGCGGTTTTCATCAATGGATAGAGTGATTCTTGAGCAAGGTTTTGCGGTATTTTTAATCTCGGAAAAACGGATAGTCCCACGGGAAGCGCGATAAAACCTTCGGGCCATAAACCGACTTCCGCGCATATGTAGCCGTGGGCAAAAGCTATGATCCTTAACCCTCTAT
Organism: Scirpophaga incertulas; assembly: GCA_036419045.1. Lineage (NCBI taxonomy): Eukaryota > Metazoa > Arthropoda > Insecta > Lepidoptera > Crambidae > Scirpophaga > Scirpophaga incertulas. The sequence goes on along the minus strand of CM071626.1, from coordinate 277,933 downwards.
AGACCCAATTCCTAAATCCACGCGGGCGAAGCCGCGGGCAGAAAGCTAGTGTTAATATAAATATATGTTTATTTTTAAATTTGATTTATATTGTAAACTTGCAATAAGTATCTGTAATATCTGAACATGATATTTTTCCTTCTACTCACTCCTATAAACCTACAAATAAACAATAAGTGTAATTTTCATGATTATATAAAATGACATAAGTTCCATTGCATTGCATTATTTAAGGTCCCGGAAATCACGCTGGTTTTTGGTTTATCCATGTTACGCTTATATGGACTAATTAAAATATATAGATAGATAGATCATTGGCGGGCTAATGGGATATACTTTTATATGTCGCAGCGTTGCAATAGACTATGTTCTGACGGGAACCTTACCGTACCGTACCTTTATAGGCACCATTTTGAGCATTATGGTTTTTGAAAAATACTTTGAACAGTGTTCCTGACAAAAGTTGTCATGGAGAGAGTTTTTTGGGTTGGATAATTAAAAATTTGTAAGAAATGTTTTAATAATAAGCCATATCCATACTAATATTATAAATGCGAAAGTAACTCTGTCTGTCTGTCTGTCTGTCTGTTCCACTTTCACGCCAAAACTACTGAACCGATTTAAATGAAATTTGGTACACAGATAGTCCAGAGTCCGAGAAAGGACACAAGCTACTTTTTTATACAAAAAAGGTTGTAAAAGGTTGAAAGAAGGGATAATAAGTTGTATGAAAATATTGTTAAAACCACTGAACCGATTTAATAGAAATTTGGTACACAGATAGTCTAGAGCAGGAGTTCCCAACCAGGGGGGCATGCCCCCCTTGGGGGGCGTAGTGGAATACCAGGGGGGGGCGTAATCGAGTACTTAAGCGCAATACACACTAACCCAGAATCGACATACTGGTACAGAAGATGCAAGCTCAAGTATCTCATTAGTATTTAATAATTAAAATAAAACTAGGATATTTACCTAAAGTGAAAGTAATTAATGGTTTTCAAGTGTAGTGAGATACATATATCTTCTCTTATTCTTAAAACATATATATCTACAAATATCTGTATTTTAATTTTAATTCAAAGAAATAATTTAGTTGTTAAAAAAAATTATGTGTTTTTAATGTTTTTAAACTTAAGGGGGCATGAGAATATTATTTTTGAATTGGGGAGGCTCAGTGAAATAAAGGTTGGGAAACCCTGGTCTAGAGGCTGAGAAAGGACATAGGCTACTTTTTCATTCAAAAAAGGTTGTAAAGGGTTGTAAAGGGTTGTAAAAGGTTGAAAGGAGGGATAATAGGTTGTATGGAAAAATTGTTAAAACTACTGAACTGATTTAAATGAAATTTGGTACACAGATAGTCTAGAGGCTGAGACAGGACAGAGGCTACCTTTTAAAGCAGAAAAGGGTTGTAAAGGGTTGAAAGGAGGGGGTGAAAGGTTGTCTGGCAGTATTGTAATAACCACTGAACCGATTTAAGTAAAATTTTATACACAGATAGTATACCCCGTATATACCAATCGTGAAACCCAAGGACCCAAGGAAGGAAATAAGATAATTTTACCGACGGAAAACATATCTTTCCTGTGGGAAATTCGAATATAACGCGGGCGAAGCCGCGGGCGGAAAGCTAGTTTAATATATATTACATTTGCCGGATAGAAGAGCTAGCCATATGATTAAAACTTCAGGCAAATGTTTCCTGGGTTAAATCATAGATGGCGTAACTATAGCAAGTGACGTTTCGTTGACATTGTCATTTTATGTATTGTGCAGATGGATGGAGATATTATAGTCACGATTCCTGAACGCATTGGACGTGTCAAGTCGACGCATGTGCTTACGCCATCTAGAGATCACCACGTTTTAAATCAAGAAATATCTTTTAAATCATAATCAACCCCGCCTATTATAGAAAGAGTTTGAGAAATGCCATGGGAAATATGCACAGTAAAATAAAAAAAAATAACAACAAGTAATTATTTCTATTTCCTTGCAGTTAAATAAGATCGTAATAGTTGAAAATACAATAGATTTTGTGCATATTCTACATCCATTTTTTATTTCGTTCTCGATGCAGTTATTAATCATTTTCCTTGGAACAACGATTTTTTCCAAGTATTTACTATAGTAAGCTCAGTATTGAATCTTAAACAATTGATAATATTTTTATTTCAGTAAGCTCAGTAGTAAATCTTAAACAATTGACCCATAGCTCTGCCATCCAGCACACTAACCTCGATTTTCCCGCTGCTCTACAGACACTCACTTGAGTAGGTTACGTTGTTCTTCTTCCCAGACAGGCTTTAGAAACTATGCCACATATAGTACGTTCACTATTACTATACAATGTTGATATAATAATTTGTATGTTTTATCAAACTATCAAAACTATATAAACAAATAATTTTACTAATTAATATTCCCTACAAACCATCATCATAAGATTTGATGTGGTTATTTTATTATGGATTTAACCTTTGATGAATCCTTTAAACTATACCAAATGCTTCGTTATTATCTGCATAGAATACGTATAAGATGATTACAATATTTTATCAAATAGAATAGAATAGAATACAGTTTATTTGCAAGAATATGGTAGAATAATGTTGGTATAAAGGTACATTTGCTTTGCGACATATCCTATTGTAAACAATGTGCAAATATTTTGTGAGTTTGTAAGATATCACATTCAGCATTTTAAAAATTTCTAGAAAAATATTATTAATTACTTACATTTATTATTAATTCTATACCTATTTGATATCATCATCATACAAAGTTTATTCATGTGTTTCATAATTTATTACAATATAAAAAATGTCAATATTAATAGATGTACCTATGTCGAAAACTAATTACTACTGTTATATATCAAAGCTTATTATAATGTCACATTTTAAATTCATTACAGGTATGTAAAAAAATGTCAATATTAACAAAATGTACCAATGTCAAAACTAATTACTAATGTTATATGTCAAAGTTCATTTAAAATATTATAACTATAATAAAATCTGAAGTAGTTATTACGTTTAGGATTTCACCTTTCCCAAATCAACTCAACGTACTTCATTATTACTAATTTGTCAAGCAGGTACAGCTAGACGTTGCGTTTATCCTGGAGGGGTCTGCATAAAATAGACGTACGATCTAAATTGTATCATGACTACAGGTAATAAGCTTGAAAATATGACCAAGTGGAAAATTTCTACTCACACTTTGAAATTTCCACCCACACGGTGAAGCGGAGACAAAATCAATAATGCAACGGGTGATGTTTCGGGGAAGGGTGGCAGCGTCCCGGCTACGGAGGAAGGCTACCGGCAGTCCTGTTGCCACCGCGGTCGAGAGAGTTGCGAACGTAGCCCTAAAGTGAAAATTCACGTGCGAGTGCAATCTAGATTGTGTTCCCCTCCAACGATACATAATATTCGCGCGATACATTTGTATACGGTGATTTTACATAAAAGATGTGGAATTCAGCTACACAGAAATAAAATAAAAAAATGTGGCATTACGAAAATCTGTTTGTGAAGAAGGTATATAACAAAAACATCAAGAAAGTTTTTGGATATGGAAACCAAGCCTGAAGCACGAGTCGGCTTTATTTGAAAAGGAACCAGTTGAACTATTTTAGTGTTTTCACGCTGCAAAATAAGTGACCGCGTTCCCCTATAGTCGCAATAAAATACTGAAGAAATTTAAGGAATAGTATATATTTTACAAGAAAAAAAGATAATTGCACGTTTGTGGTTGACAATAAAGAAGAACAAAAAAGAAGATGGCATACCATCATTTTGCGATTCGTAATTTTAGCTCGCCTCTAGAAAACGAACCGTTCCCACAGTTCAAAAGCGGCGACGATAAACCTATGATGCCTTGCCTGTGCCGTCATCCTGCAGATATAGTGCTAACGCCTACAGCGCTCATTGTGGTTCGAGGCCAGAATGACGAAGAATACATACTGCGTTGCATATTGGATTGTGGAGCAACCCATAGCTTCATAACAACGGAATGGTCAAAGCGTCTTGGCATATACGAGTACTACAGAGATGAATTTATTGTTGTTAAAGGTATTGGAGGTGTAAATCAAGCCATTACTAAATCAGTAAGCTTACAGTTTTTTTCTCGCTACAATACTGGAAAAATATATAATATTCGAGCATTGTTGATCGATGAAATTGCAGACGATTTTCCATCGACGTTTGTCGATGTAGATCGCCTAAACCACTTACGAGGTCTCAGGCTTGCCGACGAGACTTTTGGCACCCCAGGCCCCATCGATATGTTGATTGGAGCAGAGATGCTTCCATTTTTGATGCTTCCGCAGATCGTGCTTAGTCATTCGAAGTATCCGCCAGTAGTAAACACTGTGTTTGGTTATATAATAATGGGGGCTGTTCCACGGCTGTTTCCACCATTTCCTTATCCATGCTGTACGCCTTGTGCCTATTGTTACATGGGAATATCGTATTCCACAACACCACGTTTGGGAAATGAAGCAGTAGTAGGTACTGCTGCTGCTGCTGCTGCTAGTGGTGACATTGATCATTTGTCGCAAGACATGGCTAGTGACAATAAAGAAGATGATAATGTGGAACGCGATATTAAACCTGTGCCTGAACAGGAGATCATTGATACTCCAACCTCGTCTGTTGCTAAAAATGAGATGCAAATCTTTATCGACGCACCAAATGCAGGAAACGCAGAAATATCACCTCGTTTGCCCGAGAAAAATCAGGGAATACTTCATGCAACGATTAATAAAAATCACGTTGAGAAAATGAGATTTGAAGCCATGTGGTCCGCTCTTATTAATAATAAAATAGAGACCCTTATGAAATCAGAACATACAAAACACCGCAATAATAATAAACAAGCTTTAAGTCTTTTGCAGTATAAAATTATAAATCCTACATCTATTCTCGATATAGGCAACAAACCGGCATTGATGATTTCCAAAATATTATATAAAACTAATAGACGTATCACGTCAATTGCTCCCCTTGAAACAAATTACATGAAAAATACTTTTATGAACTTATATGAAGGCGTAAAAGAATATGAGTGCATAATTTTTTTTATGGGCGCAATCAATAACATGTCAATTACTGTATCGAATGCTATAAAAATAAAATTTTTACTTCTTCAATTAACTAAACAGCTTGATATAACTGTACTGTTCTTAAACATCCGATTGAAATCTTCTTGCGCTCTCGTAACTTTTACACAAAAAAGTTACATAAATAATATATACAAAAAGAACTTGGCAGAAATATGCTACAATCTGAAATGTGAAATCGATACTAACAATAAGATTGTACAATATACCAAACCCTTTCAAAAAATAATGGTGTTTTTCGGAAAAACACTTATGTAGGTTCAATAACCTATTGACAATGACAAATGATCTCAAACTGGAGTAACAAAATAAAATTTACTAAGACCCAATATATATGTTTGTGAAGTCAACGTTATCAAAACTTACTTCAAGTACATTTAACAGAAATTAATTTAATATCAATTAGGATATAATTCATTAATAAAATACTGATAATTCTAAGAAAACGTCGGATATCTTCTCATATGAGTATATCCGTTAGTTATAGTTCATATAACATTCACACATTTTATATTATTTTATAATTGCAGTAACAAGTATGCATTTTATTAATACACTTTTTAGTTTGCAGTTTGAAATTGTTTTATATTTTTTTTATTTTACGTATTAATGCAATGTCTCTACGGGATATTATTTTTTATCTATAGTCACTTTTAATGAATCGATTGTATCATTAGGTTAAGTAACAATTATATATAGGTATACTCTTTAATAATATGTATGCATTTTCCTTATCATTTCATATAACAATAACTTGATATAATATTTACTCGTAGCTGTCAGAACATTTACAATGTGACCTTAGGTTAGGAATACGACTGTTATGCATAACATTTTATTATTAGGATTTCTATGTATTTATAATTATATCTAACTTTTTAATATATAAAAAAAAATACTATAAGATTTGTAGTATTTTATGTTTCGTAATTTACAACGATAAATCGACTATAACTTTGTATTAGGAGTCCCACTATGAAGTTTAACTTGCTCTAATTAAGTTTTATATCAATTGATATTATTTTAAATTATGACTGTGGTAAAATAAGAACAGGAAATTGTAAATGTTTATTTACGGTAATATACAATGAGAAAATGATTGTGACGTTATGTTAAGAATATAGTTGAAAACTATTTATCAATATAATTTATTTTTTAAGTAATGTAAGTGACTGGTTTTAACATTCACGTGGTAATTATATTAAAATTATATTAAAAGAAATGTCACATTTCTTAACACACATCACATGTTAATATAAGTTTTAAATACTATTAATGCAGTGGACTTTTAAGTGACCATATACCAGATCATAATGTAAATGACTTTTCTTAATATTTACATATATTTATAAAAAGAAATATCACATATCGTCTGCTTGGAAGAAGACTGTCATAACTCAAAAAAATTAATTGTTACGTTTTCGCAATGTAACAACTTCAATTTATCTATTATACTAATAAATGTCTATATAATAATAATACCCGTGAGTCAGGTTATGTGGGGCTCTTCTCCCCAGAACGGGGTAGGCCTACCTACTGGAAACCTCACCTTTCCCCCCCGATTACGCCGGGGACGAGCGCTAATCCCGAAGGAGAGCAGCATCGCACCCTGACCATGGGAACCCTTGCAGACGACCATCACGTCCCCGCCGGCGTATGGCGACTAGCGCCCACTCCGCGCCGTCTCAGAGGCGGCCGCCGGACTTCTCCCACTATCCACCAACCCAAAATGGGTCCCCTGACAATTACCCCGTCTTAAAAAGAAGGGGGGCTTCGCCCGTCCGCCACTGGCTAGAAGCGGCCCGCCATCTATTAGCCGTCAAAAGACGTTGCCCAGGGTGCACCGTCTTTTGACGGGACTTTTAAAGGAGGTTATCTGACATCACACCCCATAATTTCAACCTGTAAAGAATATGGTTTCTAATTATGTAATGAGATCGAGATCTGAGTTCATTTTAACCAGAAAAATGTTTACGTGCTTCCCCTGAAAGTTTGTGTATTTTGAGTTATGACAGTCTTCTTCCAATATGCGGCAAAATAGGGGCATAATACATATTTTTTAATATAAAAATGAATCGCAAAATGTGTTGGTAAGCTCATAACTCAACAACGCCTGGACCAATTTGGCCAATTCTTTTTCTTTAATGTTCGTTGAAGTTCAAGGAGGGTTTTTTACAATGAGGAAAATTTGAATAATTATCGGAAATACCCTAAAAACAGCCCTTTTATTTTCCCATTCAAACGTTTTCTAACTAAAACGTACAGTCGAATTGAGCTTTATTGTTATTGTATAAAGTTCATATTGCAAGCACTCACTGTTGTCTAAGCAATGAAGGTGTGTTCCTAACATCAAAGAGTCAATTTGCGCTTTATTAACGCTACATATAGTTGAAATTCAATCATATCTATCAAAACAGTGTGCGTGCGTGTGTTGGAGCACAGAATACATCGTTGGAGGATTTAATGTCACGTTCCAAAATTGAATAGCCACAAAATGTAATAGGTCATTTAGACTTTTTTTGCGATTTGGTTGGCTATGCGACATTATCTATAAAATAATTAGGAACAAAAAACTGCCACTGTACAAATCTTTTTTGACAGGACAAAGTCTGTCGGATCCGCTAGTTTTTTAATATTTTCTATGTAAGAGTTTTATGTGGCTATCTATCAGATCATAATGTAGATTCTTGTTTGCACACGTATTAAAACAAAATCTGGATATATGCAACGCAAAAGTGACGTAATAAATTATTTTCAATATTTTCTATGTAGTAGTTTCATGTGGCTGTAGATGACCGTTCCTAATTTGTATACGTGTTATAATAATTAACGTGTGTTTTAAAATATTATCTGTGTAGTAGTTTTTCGTGTCTATATACAGATCGTAATGTAGATGAAGTATTTTAAGCGTTCATATTAAAAATGTGTCAAATTCGACCCAACATATAATTATTCAATATCATCTATGTATTAGAGTTAAATGTGACTATATAATGGACCATAACGTCCACGTATTCGAGTAACGTATATGTCTGATTATTATATATATATATATAATACTGTGTGTGTGACACAATAGTGTTACGATTATACCTACCTCTATTATGATTGTATTATTCTAACTGCTACCGCAAAGTCCTGCCGTAAAATATAATATTTCTATGAGAAAGCGGATTAGATTTTCGTCAGTATTTCGTCACCACACTTTTTCTAAAGTAAGCATCGAGTTAACTTCCACCAGTGTCACTATAAAGACTAATTTACATACGAAACTAGTGGCATGAAATTAGTTTCACGACACTAGTTTTATAAACAGTTTCACGTGTAAATATCAAGTTTCACAGTGCATGCATTAATTTCACGACACTAAATTAGTTTCGTGTCAGCGCAATTTTTCGTTTAAAACTAATGTTATGCAACTAGTTTCACTGTGTAAATGTGACGCGAACTAGTGTCGCGAAAGCGCTTTGCGCGAATTGACGTGTGTTTTTGGCGCGGTACAGGCTAGAACGCGTTAAAAATGGCGAACCAACGTGGACAGCCGACAGAAATATACAATTCATTATTGAATATCAACGAAATGAATGTCTTTGGGATCCAAAAGACCTCGATACAAAAATCGGGATGCCCGAGAAGCCATCCTCGAATCCACCAAGGTTTTTTTTCGAGATAACCTTTTCTTAATTCGATTTAGTATCACCTATACGACAACGTTTTGTACTACGCTAACTAGCTTTACTGTCGACGGAGCCATAATCAGAGCGATACTGTGATTTCACGACACATTATTTTTAAACGAAACTAGTTTCATTGCAATTGTAAGAAGTTTCATGAAAGTCATTTCATCATGCATGCAACTAATTTCGTAATGTAAATTCGGCTTAAATGAACTGTCAGAGTGTAGAAGAAACAAAATGTACGTGCTCAAGGATAACTTGTAATTGTGTATTATTTGGCAGGAATGTCTAGGTTAACTTCAACGACTACATAATGTGTATTCAAAATATTATTAAATAAATCAAAATTAACGGCATATTTTATTTTTCGACAACTTAATCCATTTGATCTGTCAGCCATCATATTACAAAACTCCTACCTATCCTAACGATAGGTATTGGCGAATTGCCAGAAAAGAATAAAAGTGAGCGCGCAGCTTCTACGTCGCTGAAAGTGTAAGTAACTTGGTGTAAAAATGGAATGGTAAAAAATGTAAAATGGAATACTATTAATGAAACAATATCTTGTAAACATTGTAGTCGCTTATGGTGAAAGAAATAAAAACAATTTTTCATTAATTTCAGATCGACGGTCGGGTTTTTATTTTCGAATGTGAAGATGGAATCTCCAATAGAAAATTAAAACAAAAATCGCTTAGCTGCTCTTCGTTCTGAAGATCTTCGTTGAGGCTATGATATTGGGCTCATCGACTATACGGATTGTACGTTTTTGCAGATAGTCTAGTTCAGAGGGTTGAACTGATATTTCGGTACTTGGAGCCAACAGTGCACATATGCTAGTCTTAATAGCACTTTTCGATGGATATCTATAAACTCCTTTAATTTTCTTGCTTTGCAATGCTCCAAGATCGGTAACGGAATATCTTTTTTTTTATATAGGATAGGGCAGCAAACGAGCAAACAGATCACCTGATGGTAAGCGATAACCGTTGCCCATGGGGATGTCCATGCAAGTCCAGTCCAGTCGAAAATCCAGTGCAACACCAGAGGAGTCACAGATGCGTTGCCGGCCTTTTAAAAAGGAATAAAGGGGGAAGGGGGTTGGGCCTCCGGTACCCTCACTCACTCAGCGAAAAACAGCGCAAGCGATATTTTACGCCGGTTTTCTGTGAGGTCGTGGTATCACTCCGGTCGAGCCGGCCCAATTCGTGCCGAAGCATAGCTCTGCCACGGTAAAAATCTTTTTTATCCATTTCTTTCAAAAAGTATTCAAAAATGACTCCAGTGTGTATCTTCTCTACAAAAAAAATCTAATTTGGCAAAATTAAAGGTTAAAAAAAAATATTAAGTCATTTGAAAAGTTAAATATAAATGAATGAAGTTTTTTATTTTTTGTTAAGGATTAATGCTAAAGTGTAAATAAAAGAGCTTTTATAGCGGTGGCATTTATATATAATTTCTAAAATGGAAAAGCACATATCATTAACATCATTAAGGCCCTTTGTCCCCTAGCTGGGGACGAATATAATATAATAGACGTTGTCACGTCAAAAGACAAGTAATAAGTACATATTATCAGTCCAACCCTTTGTAACTGCAACTGAAGCAAATGTGATTAGTTCGCTACCACAGCTCACATCCATAAACTTTATAGACATGCGAGCTGGAAAATAGTTTAGTGATAAACTTCTAGTATCCAAGTAGTGCTCAGAACTTGCGCAATGTAATTCCACGTATACTATTTCAGCATCAGACCAGACGATGTGGTAAAGGTTTTCATTCATATATAGTTGACGGTCCGTCCATTTACTCTAAACCATTCACTTCCACATTTATAATACGAACTCTGCATCCGTGTTTCCAATTAAGTAACTTGGGGATTTCCAAGGCAGAGTAAATCGAGATTATTTGAGTGTATGTGCTCCAACTTATGCCACATTATTGCTTTCCATCAAGGGAGATTGAGGTCAAACGAATGTAAATCAGTAAATCCTATTACTATTATAAAGGCGAAAGTTTGTAAGTATGGATGTATGAATGTTTGTTACTCTTTCACGTAAAAACTACTGAATGGATTTGAATGAAACTTTACCACAATATAGCTTATACATCAGAATAACACATAGGCTACAACTTTTGAGGTTCTATGAGGTCGTAAAAAAAAACACATTTTTTGCGCTTACATTGCAAACGCTGACTGAATCCTACAAGATAGATCAAAACAATTTACTACAGTATTGTACAACTTAAAAAAGTCTACAAAAAAGTCCGTGATGGTATATGTTTATCTCTTAGGAATAACCCACAAAAGAAAAAGATCGTTAAATGTAGTTTATAGGAGCATACTGCAGTAGCTACCTATAGGCCTATGATTAGGGCTCTGCAGTGCTTAGTTACCGTATTTCTTACTTATTACTAGACTAGACGGGACGAACCTGAAGTCCACGCGAACGAAGTCGCGGGCAAAAGCTAGTAAAAAATAATCTCTTGGGCGTCTGGTTTCGTCCTGCATCAAGCTCTTCTTTGTCAGTCTTTTATTGATTGAGTATAACGCCATCTTTATATTCTTCATACATTTTTGATATAAGCAACGAAGCGAATAATAGCCGCTACCTCGTATGGAGTTCGTTATAATATCGTCTATATTAACTTACCATTGGTATTTATTTTTTAATCAATGAATGAATTTTCTATCACAACAGCAGTATTTATGTTTTACCATATGTGGACACCATTTACCTATTAATATAAAATTTCAAATATATATCAAATATAAAAACTATTTACTAAACATATACTAAGCAACATGTGTATATTTCAGCGGTTAATAGCACCGAGTGTTGATCGGAAGCAGCGCAGCTTTTGGAATTACGGAAATAGAATTTCAGCGTACCGCATAAAGCTAGCTTATAGTGCATTTTGCCTAAAACAACGATTATACCCATAAACCATGTTCCGAAAAAGCCCGCTTGTACCCGCAATCGTTATATTTATTTAATTGAGTAATTATATATGTTTTGCACCAGACAGCACTTGTGCCGTTGCTTGTGTTATATTTGTGTACTAATGTGCCGTACCGTATGTTTTTATAAATACTCGTATATATATATATATCATATATTATGATACTTGTAAATGTAATTTGGTGAACGCGTGGTCGTCCACTTTCTATTCCAGTCTTCTAGACACTACATCTTTGTTGCTTGATAAAATCCGTAAGTAATATAGGTCGATAAGGCCGTATATCTGTGATATATTTCCGTAAAAAATGCTATTATCAATCCAAATTATTACTGCTGAAAATGTTACCGAGATTAATCCGTGGTTTACTTTTTTCTATTGCCCTTCTTTTTTCACGGTCCGAATGTTGTCAGGCGTCATAAATCCTAAACAAACCATTACACCGTCAACTATTCACAACAGATAATTCTTAGTTCGTACGAACGATATACAGAGCCACAAACTAAAACGTTCTAAAACTAAAAGTTCAGACTAATACCTTTTTAGTGATATATCTGTCGCAGCCAACTGGTTAAAATAGCCGTTCAATCAAACAGCTAGCCCAATGACCGAACAATGTCATTCAATCACACAGCTATACGTCGTTTAGCCGACTTGTTGATTGCAACGTTCAACATTACCTACAGCTAGACGATCGACGCTTAGCCAACTGGTTAAATGGCAAATTAACTAAGGGGACCATTAGTTTAGTACTTAATTTGAAAAAATAGGAAGACTTTTTGTAATTTCTTGGGAGATTATTCTTAAATTAAGCTCAAGAGGTGACCAAAAGTTTGATGAAATAAGTAAAAATGTAAAACAAGTGATTAATCATTATATTGTTTATTTCACTAAGCAAAAAATTACAATCTCAAAAATTTACGAATTAAGAATCATTTCATAATCCCGTAATTTCTCCTCGAATATTTGTTTAAATTTTGATTCACTCGTAAGTGACCTCATAATTTTTGTGTCTTTAATAACACGTGTAACGTATTACTTTCCGAAAAATATCTCGAAACAATCACAAAACACAGCTAGTTGACGCCATATTGAAAACAAAACGCACCTAGCGCTGCGGTGGTGAGCGCTGAACTAATTCAATTAGACGGCGGCTTTTGAATCAGCTGTAGTGTTGAACGTTTTGAGCAACTCAAATATTCAATTAATAATCTAGACGTATAGTTGAACGGCTATTTTAACCAGTTGGCTGCGACGTATACATTAAAAATAGTTATTTATAACGTTAGTAAATCTTAATCTCAATACTAACGGTATTATTATTCCATCCGGTCGATAAATAATTGTTAGAACGTGTCCATATTTAGTACGCCAGTTGAATACTCTTGTTCATTTAATTTGTCATTAAATCTAAGGGGGAGGGGCTAGAACTTGGAGTCGGAGTCACACCCGGACGAAAAAAATGACAAGTAATTAATCATCGATGCAGAGGGAAGGAATCATTGTTGGGGGTGGGGCTATTCTAAAGTTAAGAAATGCGTGTACTCCAGTAAGGGGGTGTCGCTAGCAGTATTTATAAATACCGGAAGTAAGCTGGGCCCAACCACCCGCACTGCGCGTGAAACCGGAATCGTCATTGGTTGTGGTAAGCACTTACCAATAAGGGCCTTAGTAACGTTAACGACATTGGGGAGGTCGTCTCACCAAAATCATTTAAGTGTGAGTGAGAAAGCATGATGTAATGTTTATACAGAAAATCTAGCAGGTGTCTTCACTGGCCTACTAATTCAAGTAAATAAGAAGGCTTAATTGTTACATTTTATGATATAATCAACTAGCGACCCGTCCCGACTTCGCTCGGGTAGATATAAATAGGTACTTACAGATATTTAAGTTATGAAAAGTAATCATTAGGTATTGAGATAGTCTTGAATATTAAATTATTTATTTGGATATAAATGTATAAATGGTATGGATAACACGGTCTGATTTTGATCGGCATTTCTATCAATTTGTTAAATGTTAAAAAGTAGTTATAGTGACGTAATTACAATAGTTAGATATATGGTCTCGCGAAGTTCTTTGTAGATATATTCTATGATATTGTCGAACATATTTTTGTCCTATCATTAATACTCTTCGCAGCGTATGCGATGAAAGACATTTTATGGCTAATTTTGATACACCTTCGGTTGGTTTTAATAAGAATTTCTAAATATTTCAATAGTAATCTAGTACTAAATATATACTTAGTGATAATGTAGCTTTCTAATGAAAAAAGAATTATTAAAATCGGTCCAGTACTTTTTGAGTTTATTCGATGCATTCAAATATACAAATCTTTCCTCTTTATGATATTAATGTAGACAACTTTTAAAAAATATTTTTTTTTTCGATAACACTACCTATTTAGGATTTATGACCACCACCGACAACATTCGGACCGTGGAAAAAGAAGGGCAATAAAAAAAAAGATTTTGAATGACGATACGTTACGGTCTACGGATTTATCTCGGACGAAATATATCACAGTGCTTCAAATATACGGTTTTCAGAATATATCACTTACGGATCAACACAAGCAACAAGTGTTTAGTGCCTTGAAGATTGGATTAGAAGGTGGATGGCCACGCGCTCACCTATCTTTTTTTTTTTTTTTCCCTGAGGAAAATGCATTAAATTGCATACCCCAGGTGTGGCGAGCCGGTGGTTATGTGGGGCTCTCCTTCCCAGAAGGGGGAGGCCTACCCACTAAAAACCTCAGGGATGGCCTTCCTCAGGCATGTAGGGAGCCCCCGGGAACATCAAGCCACTTCCGGGAGCCTCCGCTCCCCTGCCTAGAGGGGAGCCCTCCTCGGGGGAACCTACACTACCTCCCCCGGTCTCCTCCACCGACGACGTCCCCGGCCACGGAAGGGGCGTGGTCCATCCCGGGTCGCCGTAGCAGTCGCGACTTCCTCGCGCCCGCCGGCGACCCGCGGCGGCGCCGCAGCTCTGCTACCGAGCCCGGCGCCGCCTCCTTCTACACTACAAGTATCATAATATATGATATATATATATGATATATTTATAAAACACATACAGTAGGTCACATTAGTACACAAAATACAATACAAGCAACTGCGCAAGTGCTGTCTGGTAAGCAAAAACCATATAATTAAGAGATAAAATAAACATAACTATTGCGGGTACAAGCGGGCATCTCCCCTTTTTACGGAACACTACCATTTATATAAATAGGTTAAATGCTTTTTTGGAATATCCAAAAATGATGTATGTTTTTATACAAATTAATAAAGTCATAATTGTTTGAATATAACACCAAAGTATGGTGTAATATGCAAACAATTGAGACATTTTTACACCGAATTTTAATTAAAAAATAAAGGCACACTAATTTCCAAAGATATGGCAACTGTAATAAAATTTATTTATAAATAGAACCGAATATACCACGCAGTTGCCAAAAAACCCGAAGATTGTTATCGAGCAAAATGCAGAAACCGTGGGAGAAATAAACTAAATGTGCGGTTTCAGTAGTCCTGCTCAAGGAGCAGAAAAGAAAAAGAAGTACCTATCACCAAAAATTGTCCACTGACATCTATTCATAATACGAGTGGTGCCCTCTATGCAGTGGACGCAGAAGAAACGTCACAGCTCGTCCATATAGAATGCAGAATTAGAGTAAACCTTTTAAAATAATAGTAGTTTACACACTTAAATTTTTCCACTGGCTACAGCAAAATGTAATGAAGTTTGTTTCTCTAATTTTAGCACATCAATCAAAGCGTTGTGATCTCTTATCAAAAACTTCACTAAATGAGCGTATCCAGTCATAGCTGCTAAGTGAAGCGCCGTTCTGCCATTCCTGGCCTTAGAGTTAATAAGGCTTTATTTGTTAATAAAGCATCGCATACTGGCCATGTTCAGTTGCTAAGTGTAATGCAGATCGCTCTACAACGTCAAAAACATCCACTCTAGTGTGATTTGAAAGTAATGTGTTGACTAATTCCAAAAGTTTGTGATATAAAATCTACATTATCTAAGTCAAGAACCCAATATTGATCATTAGGGTATTTCATAAGTTCTATTGAAGCAGAGGCTAAGCCTATTGCCAGCCTTCGTGCACTCACTTTAAGCTCGCATAATCGACCCTTAGAACATTTACGGAAATAATAAGTTGCTCACGGAAATAGTGATACGTTTTTCTCAAAGTTCGTTGTCGAACAGATATAGAACAATTATCAGATAAAAAAATCATACAAGCTGCCTATGATCAGAAAATCATAAGTCTATACACACGACATATCTCGAGTAATGACGATTACTTCCCGAATAAACAAAATTTGATTGTTGATTGATGTTGATTGAGGATATTCAAATGCAGAAAGTATATTCAAGGCTTATCGAATGAAGTTGGAACAGATAGTGAAACTAATATGTAAAGCGCTCAAATATAAAGTATTCGCGTACTTTTTGTTAAGTCACAGATTAAAAAGATATCCTTATTCCCTACAACGATCTCGATGTCTACCGTGGGCAGCAGATTTAAACATTTTAGTGGATTCAAATGTTTTTACAAGTAACTGTAGCTTACTCCTGAGAAATAAATAGCCCGATTCATTTCAGTTAAAACACGAATTCTAGAGTCAGTATCCGGAGCTCTGTCTGGGCTAGCAAGGTGCTACGATCAATATATCACCCCACTTCCCGGGTCGCCTCTCCCTGTAGCTGCTACATCTGTGCCCATTGCCATAATTTAATTGATTAACATATTACATATTTTATAAAAAAAATATCATTTTTAATTTTATATGTAATATGTCATAGCTATATCATAGATCACATATCATAGATCCAGAAATCAGCGGTAATGGTAAACGAACAGTAAGAAAATAATATTACTATTAAATAGTCTTATATTGGACCACGAATCATTGGATGATAAGCAATAACGCGATCTAGCGTGTAGTGCGTATACCTGCTACAACTTTATTCATCTATTCCTAAAGGGAAAAATACTATGGGCTTAGCATAAATAAAGAATATATACTACAACGGTAGCAAAAAGGCTTACGGCCTGCCTGATGGTAAGCAGTCACCGTCGCCTATGGACGCTTGCAACACTAGGGGCATCACAAACGCTTTGCCGACCTTTAGATTGAAGCTATGAATTCAACTCCCACAAATGATCTGCAAAGTAAGAGAGTGAACCTTCCTTTAGATCTTTCACGTTTGTTTCTTGCAGACTGCTTTGTATTTAAAATAAGCTGGTGCCCGCAATTTCGTTTGCGCAGAACACATCGTCATATTTTAGATTATGCAAACAATATCCTGTTGAGGCCGTAATATTGGGATCACCGATGATACGGAAAGCACGCCTTTGCAGGGAGTCAAAAGGGTCGAGTTGATATTTGGGGGCTCCAGTCCAGAGGTGTGAGCAGTACTCCATATGCAGCCGTATTTGAGCTTTATAAAGCATCAGACGCTGACTGGGCGTTTACCGCTTCGCTCTGTTGAGAACACCCAATTTTTAATTGCCATTTTGGCTTTGTCCTCCAAATGACTCCCGAACTGCACTGTGGCTGAAATTTCCACACCTAGAATCCCACCTATCACCTAGAATCCCAAAGCTTTGGTAACACACTTGAATTGTTAAGGCTCGATGATAAAAGGACTTTCAAGCTATCCAAAACCTAGTTTCTCGATCTTTGCAGTATTGACAAGAAATCTTAAATATTATCTAGAATCAGTTTTTTCCATTAATCCACTCAAGTTTACCTAAATATAATAAAAGTTTCGTATTCGTCATTGCGGTCGTGAATAAGAAATTGTTTTTTTTTTAATTGCCCACGTTTGCCTTGTATTTTTATATGATCTCATTCCTAACATTATCCCAACACCCTTCAAGGCGTGGTAATGTCAGTACTATCAAATTATTGTGTAGTATCTAATCCTCCGCGGGTCGCCGGCGGGCGCGAGGAAGTCGCGACTGCTACGGCGACCCGGGATGGACCACGCCCCTTCCGTGGCCGGGGGGCGTCGTCAATGGAGGAGATCGGGGGAGGTAGTAGCCTCTCCCGAGAAGGGCTCCCGTCTAGGCAGGGGAGCGGAGGCTGGGGGTTCCCGGAAGTGGCTTGATGTTCCCGAGAGCTCCCTACATGTCTGAGGAAGGCCATCCCTGAGGATTTTAGTGGGTAGGCCTCCCCCTTCCGGGGAGGAGAGCCCCACATAACCGCCGGCTCCCCACAGCCGGGGTATGCAATTTAATGCATTTTCCTCAGGGGAACAAAAAAAAAAAAGTATCTAATCCTACTAACCTATGATTTATATTGGTGTTGTAATTCTTTCAAGTTTCATAAAAAGTCTTGCACACACACGTACACACACAACACAAAACACATGCATACATACACACAGTGACTACATGTTTCAGGTTATTTTTCTTTTTATTTTTATATTTTTCTTTAATTGCTAGTACAGATGCCCCAGTATTATACTTGTTAAACTAGTTATGGAAGAGTGGTGCTTCCTACAAGCACGTATATGTATGGATGGATAAAAATATTGCGTAATCTGAAGCCCTAGACAAAAATCACGCGCGTCTTTTCTATTCTATTTCTACTATTATAATAGACTAAGCGTTTTCTATCGAAAAATGCTAGACAAAGTGTATCTACTGATAGAATGGCTGTTGTGTCTACCGTGACAGTAGAAATAGAATAGAAATAGAAAATAATCTACCGTGTTTAGCCTTAATTCCCTTTGCTAAAAGAGAAAATGCCATTAGGAGGAACTTCAAAACATTTCGAACGTGCGTACTTTTTTTTAAATCTGTACACAAGTTTAAAAACATTTCTTTATTGAATCTAAAATGTTCGATAAATAAACTTTCGGGCATGTCATTAATATTTTCCAGCTGCCGTCGATTTTAAACCCTCCTTCTACGCCGAATCAACGTTTCTTCGGTATGAGCTGCCCACAAAAGCCTTATCATGTGCATGTTTAGGAATAATTTGGCAAAAACACACTGTTTTAAAACAATAAACAAACAATCTATCACCAATCTATTGGGTATGAGCAATCGCTTTGTTGAGTAGAAATAGAATAGAACCGTATCTATGTTTTACGTCACAAAACTACAATTTTCTATGAATTTGTATAGAACTCTTCTACTGTCAAAATAGAACACAGACGAGCGATAGAATAGAAACACAGTTAGCATCTTGTCTGCGAGTTTTCTATCAGCGTCATCAAGTCACGTGACGTATCTACTGGAAATGTCAGTTCCATACATTTTTTAAGTTATCTATTATAGAAAACGCAAATAGAAAGGCATTTTGTCTAGGGGGGCTGAATAGACTACGTTCATGTGAAAATAAACATTACACCAATTAGTGTCAATTGTAACTAATACATTTTATTTATAACTAGCTGACCCGTGCCCACTTCGTTGGGCTTAATATTAATAATCCCCGAAGCGAGCACCCGAAGCCAACGCGCGCCGTCCGCTGCCCGTTTTTTCTCCGATTCACTTTGCAAAACGGACTACCACGTAAAAGCCTTTTTATTTTTCGGTTTTTTATACCTATGACACTCAGCAATAATATGTCTTTCTATTGGTGAAATAATTTTTTAAATCGGTTCAGTAGCTCCCGAGATTACCCCTTACAATTTAACAAATATACAAACACACAAACTTTACGTCTTTATAATATTAGTATAGATGACGTCGGTCAAAATAAAACATTGGAAACAGACTTGTTGAAGCTCAGGCTAATTTGAGAGCAGCCACCCCACTCACCCCTTCGAACCATCGGCATCGTTCTGACACAGGTAATTTAATGGTCTAGAACGAGCTAGACTATATTAATCAATAAATCTCCCTACGCACGTCGAAGTACGATCCGTACTATAATATATGTACATCAATGCGCCTTTGTTTCTCCAGCTCAGCATGGGATTTCAAACCTAAATGGCTTTGTACTTGGATACAAAACAACCAGGAAACTCACTGACTATTGCTTAGCTTTGCAATATAATTGGGATACGCTTGGTATTCATTGTCGCTATGTCAGTGATTTGCAGAGACCTTTTTAGCTTTTGGTACAACTTATTTCATACTAGCTTCCGCCCGTGGCTTCGCCCGCGTGAAATTAGTTTTTGTCAATCCTGGTCCCTTCATACCTGGCCCACATAATTATGTATACAACCACTACGATTTACATACATACATACATACATACACTCACGCCTTTTTCCCACGGGGGTAGGCAGAGATTACGTCCTTCCACTTGCTACGGTCCTTACATATCTCTTTCGCTTCATCTACTTTCATAACATTCCTCATACATGCTCGACGATTGCGGGTACTTCACTACGGCACTACGATTTAATTTAATTTTAATATATATATACCCCCGTGTAAGGTGTAATTGCGTGAACCATATATGGTAAGACTAGCTTCCGCCCGCGGCTTCGCCCGCGTGAAATTAGTTTTTGTCAATCCTGGTCCCTTGTGTTTTTCAAACCCTATTTCACCCCCACACTGGTAAATATTTCAAAATGCTAGAACATACGATTTTTTGTTTCTTATGACCTGATATTTAACGAACTCTCAACCCTTATTTCACCCCCTAGCTGGTAGAAATTTCAAAATGCTAGAACAAATGTTTAATGATTTCTTATCAAGTGCTTAAATATAAAGTTTCATGTCATCTTTTAAAATTAAAAAATCCCATACAAACTTTCAACCTCTATTTCGACCCCTTCATCCCTTTTTTCAAAATTAAAAGTAGCCTATGTTCTGTCTCGAGGTCTAAAAATTGTCTGTACCAAATTTCATCAATCAGTTGCGAGGTTTAAGCGGGAAAACGTAACAGACAGACAGAGTTACTTTCACATTTATAATATTAGTTGGAATGTGAATATTTGTAATTGTCTATGACATAATTTTTATGTTATTACCTCTTTAGATATTTGACAGCTAATACAACAAAGGAATTATAATACAATGACATGATGTCCAATTCGGAGGAATTAAATTTATAATATCCCGAAATAAGAATAATTCTTTAACATGAACAGCTGGAGTACGCTCCTGACTCCATCCTCGGGCCACAAAATGTTTTGAAGACACCTGTGCTCTTCGTTTACTTTAATCATTAGATATATGTGTCTAATATCATAGAAAAATATATTTAAAAGTGCGAAAAAGTAATAAAATATCAAAGAGAGATCGTTGCACTACAGTGGGCGTACTCTTAAAAACGATATTCGATATATCGTGGACTTCATCGTGTCGTATCCTACTCTTAGTTACTATCGTTTAAAACATTTCAACGGACGATCGAACGAACGATATTAATTTTGACATAAGAAAGTCTCAAATGACAACGATGAATTGAATTTGACAGACGAACATTCGCAAAATTTACGTCAAATTTGCGAAAAGTAATACGATACGGTTTGAGGTGTCGTTGTAATTATCGTAAATTTGACGTTTATTATGCGAATGTTCGTCTGTCAAATTCAATTCATCGTTGTCATTTGAGGCTTTCTTATGTCAAAATTAATATCGTTCGTTCGATCGTCCGTTGAAATGTTTTAAACGATAGTAACTAAGAGTAAGATACGACACGACGAAGTCCACGATATATCGAATATCGTTTTTAAGAGTACGCCCCCTGGGCCGTTACACATATCGCTCATCCAAAAGAATATTGACATAATTACAAAAAAGTCGAAAATGAGTTTTTAATACCATAACTTCGTGTTTTGCACGTTTTATCTGTGGTAAAAACGACAGAATTTTTGTTCCATTAGTTTCCGACAGAGGGAGTCGACTGTCACTTATTATTTACTTAGAATTGTTTAATAACAGTTTATTTTTGTTTTCTTATGTTAAGATTTTTATAAACAAAAATTAGTTAAGCTTTTGAAAAAGTTTACGTTTCAAGTTCATAAAATGTATTATAAAAATAAAACAAATTAAGAATTATGTAGTTTAAATTCATGATTTATTCCCATATCCAAACCTGGTATAATGTCATTATTGTAATATTTAAATTACAAAATGTCATAAATGTACGTCCGGTTTGTTTCATTGGTATTTTTTAAATAATATCTTGAGGTTTCTCGCAAAACTTTTTATGTAATATTATTGTTAAAAAAGTAATACAACATAACTATTAAATATATCGATAGAATGATTGGAAATACACAATATTTTCGATGTCAAACTTTTAAAATGCTCTCCTGAAAAATCGCAAAAACGTAATTATGTCAATATTCTTTTGGATGAGCGATATATTAAGAGTACCTAACAGTTGTATATTTTATTGTATGAAATGTAATGTAAAAAAAAATGAAAAATGTCACCTGCCGTAATAATAAGAATAAGTCGGAGAGAATTTCGCAGAATAGGCAGAACTGAGTGAACCAATAAATGACTATACCACAGTGTGGTATAAAACATACAAGCAAACACAAAGCATACGATTTACAGTTTGGGGAAGATTTATGCCAGCAACGGATTAATGATAATGAATTCACTTTAACATATTCACTGCTAAAACCCTATCCCCCTGTATAACCCTATATATCCCTAATAAAACATACCCAGCTTTAGACCGATTCGAACTTATTTCATCGATTCAGACACAAATTCGAAGTTATTTGGGACAAACAAACAACCATACAATAATTAACTACACAATCAGTATTAATACAAAAATTGTTAATTGAAATGACAAGCAACCAAAAAAACTAATATATTTATTTATTTATAACTTTATTGTACATCAATCATAGTGAAAAAAAATTACAGATAATGAATCCTTAAAACTAACTGTACAAAGGGCGACCTTATCACAAAGAGTGATCTCTTCCAGGTAACCTTAGGATGGACAGGAATTGAAATCAATTATTACGTGGGAAGATGGCGATGTATAACTTAATGACATACTTACTACATACATACTATAATACATATATTTGACGACCTCCATAGTCGTGTGGATAGTACACCGGTTTCAAGGTGTCGCCATCTCTGAGGTCCCGGATTCGAATCCCGGTGGTGGCAGAGGAGTTTGTGTGATGAATGCGAGCATTTGTGCATCAGTCGTGGTTGTTGATATATATTTCAATAAAAATTATTTATATATGTATAATATATGTATGTCTATCCGTTACCCTAGATCCCATAGCACAAGCCTTACAGGGCTTAGTTTGGGCTAATTGGTGTGAGTGTAAGGAATATTTATATTTATTTTATATTTATATACACTTACACACATACATACATATATATACAAACATACTTACATACATATACCAATAAAATACAAAATCATAGTGACAAATAATGTTTTTTAACAAGGCTTTTGAAAATGGGAAGGCTTTGTGCTTGCCTTATATTTAAAGGTAACGCATTCCACAATAAAACTGCTTGTACCGTGTAGGCCTTTTTATAAAATTTGGTGAAGTGAGATGGTAAGCTCAGCATTAAGTTCTCTGCCGACCTTAAGACGCGGAAATGGGTTTCATGGAGAAACTCAAAGCGATTTTTTAAGTAAAAAGGAGTGTCAGGCTGAAACAAAATAGAATAGAGAAGGGAAAGGATACGTGCATTCCGGCGAAGGCGAATGGGCAACCACTTGAGCTTAACACGAAATTCTGAAACATGATCATATTTGCGTAAACCAAATATAAATCGTATGCAAAAGTTTTGGAGTCGCTCAAGTTTATCAAATATAAGATCAATAAAAAATAAAAAAATACAAACAAGGATGTGTGATTGAATAAAATGCATTCTTGTAAATTTATGTACTATGTACAAACGTGCATTTGAACTGTTGAGCTACTAAATAAAAAGAAACTAAACAAAAATTTAAGAGTTACTACATTTTGTTTCTACTTGAAATATTTCCATGATCTTACTTGTATCTACTTGAAGATAGCGAAAAAATATCCACATCCAAAAATTTATTATATGACGTAAACATCAGACGCCGGAGAGGAGCCCGCACACCAGCGCTGGTATAACATAGCTTCGCTGCAAACAGACGCTTAGGATATTTATCATGTATACGCTGGGAGCTGCTAGAGACACAGTAGTAAAGAAGATTATTTAGATCACGATAGAATCGTCAAGAAGTAATATTTGTTCTTTGTTGCAAGTGTGACATAGAATGTTTCAAGGCCAGCCGATGCCCACTTAACGAGGCATGTTAACTCTAGGAACTGATGTAAGGCCTTTTTTTTGTTGTTCCTCTGAGGAAAATGCATTAAGTTGCATACCCCGGCTGTGGCGAGCCGGCGGTTATGTGGGGCTCTCCTCCCCAGAAGGGGGAGGCCTACCCACTAAAAACCTCAGGGATAGGCTTCCTCAGGCATGTAGGGAGCCCCCGGGAACACCAAGCTACTTCCGGGAACCCCCAGCCTCCGCTCCCCCGCCGATACAGAGGAGCCCTCCTCGGGGGAGGCTACAATACTTCCCCCGATCTCCACCACCGCCCGCCGTCGACCCACGGCGGCGCCGCAGCTGTGCTACCGAGCCCGGCGCCCTCTCCTTCGAGCGGGATCGGCCATCTCCCGACCCCGCCCGGCGGCCTCCTTCTGGAGCATCACTGCTTCACAGAAGGAGGCCACAGCCCTCCAACCTCCCTCGTCCGCCAGCATTGCCGCAAAACAAAACCAAAAAAACAAACCAATCAAAAAAGCCCATCACTTTTCGAGTTAACCGACTAGTCAGCTCTTTTCACAGAAACTAGAAGTAGACCCAATAGCATTCAATAGATTTCTTTTCATTACGATATCGACCTCATATCTATCGAGATTTATCTAAACGCTATTATGCAAACGTCTCTATTCAACCCACTTAAGTCAATCAGCATCTCCCCAAGTCCACCAATAGTCCTTCCAATGTCATCCGGAACGTCGTTCCGGTACTTCCTTCTTGGACCGGAACGCGTTCCGCAGCTAAAGATGATTTCTGATAACGAGAAGTGGCTGACGTAAATATTAAAAAAAAAATTTAAGAGAAATGCTGAATTTTTTTTCTATTTTTTAACGCATTTTTATATGTATTTATTATAAACAAATGGGTTTGAACCGGAACAAAAACCGGAATGAACCGGATTGATTTTCCGAACCGTGAGCCGGAGTCCGGAACGTTTTTGTTTCTGCTGAACTCTAACCAAACCGAAACAAATTACGGGAATTAAACTTTATTTATAATAAACATTTGAAGAAAAAAATATACAATTCTAAAAATTAAATATTGCATACATATATTTTAAGGCAAGCGGCCGACGGTAAGTTACAATTGGAACATATATACAAAATGGGTTTCGTAATGATTTTCGTTTTCTTTCCTTTTTATTCTATATACAGGGTCGATCTAGGCAACGGACAAAAACTGGGGGAAATAACCCCCCCCCCCTAGAGACCTAAAAAAACTTAACACCAGAAGTTGTTCAGTGCCTGGTTGGATGTCTCCCTTCACTACTAAACTGACTCAAACGTCGGAGCATTTATAGCGGTACGTTTAAGAAGCTTTGTCTCATTCGAACCACTTGGTGACTTTCCAGTCCTAGGGCTGCCTCTCGGGGTGATTCCAGAGTGCAGAGGAAGTGAAATCCACAACGAATAGCAAAGAAAAGATATCATTAAAAAAATAAAACGAATTACTGTGAAGTGTTTCCTTTTACGCTTATGGTAGGGCTGTCGATAGGTAGAAATAAAAAAAATGTTTTATTTAATGGTATGAAAAAGATAACACTTTATCTACTTCATGTCCTAGTGGATATGCACCATTCATTATTATTTTGTGAACCCTAACATTTCATATTAAAGTATCTTCCATTGGCATAATATTGACGTTGTAAAGACTCCGTTCCACAGTGAAGACATTAGGACAATAGAGTCCCAAAATAAAAATATCAATGTGATAAGTGATATAAAAAGGAAACCGTCAACTTGGTCTGGTAAACTGGTGTCTATTCACATACATACATACACTCACGCCTTTTTCCCACGGATGTAGGCAGAGATTACGTCCTTCCACTTGCTACGGTCCTTACATATCTCTTTCGCTTCATCTACTTTCATAACATTCCTCATACATGCGCGACGATTGCGGATACTTCTGACCTGGCCTTTTTTGAGGACACTTTCGATTTGTTCGAAATATGTTCGCCTAGGTCTTCCTCGTCCCGTGTCTCCACTCACTCCAGCTTCATAAATCATTTTGGTCAGTCTACTTTCATCCATCCGTTCCACATGCCCAAACCACCCAAGCATCCCTTTCTCTATTCTTGTCACGATATCCTCTTTCAAACCACATTTCTTTCTAATCACTTCATTATACAATCTGTCACTCAGATTTACTCCTGCCATACTCCGTGTCTATTCAGATGTGTTTATAAATGCACTATATATTTCTATTGCAAATTTTTATTTACTGTTTAAGACTAACTGACAAGTTTTTGTCGTTAAGTAGTTTTAAGCTTAGAATATACTCTATTAATAGTTTATTTAATTTAATTTTTTATATTTAATTATGTGTTTTAGATTGCTAACAAAGTATTGTATATAAAATTCATAAGCATGTTATCAAACACATGTCTCTAACTGACATTTTACGCCAAATATTTGATTACACAATGACAATACCATATGAATGGAACATGGCAAATGATGTCAATCAAAATCAAAAAATCTAAATTAACTTTATTCAAACATTATAGAAAGCTCTTATGAATAGTCAAATTTTTTTTAGCTATAACTAATAAAGCAATGAGAAAAAACAATAAAAATATAACACAGAGTAGACAATTTCTTTTAAGTTAAAATGTTTCTGATACAGTACATCAGAAATTAAGAAACATATTTAAGAAAACTTGTCACATTAAGTCACTTTTTTAAAAGCTCAATCTCAACATAATTTTTAAATCAGAATCTCATTAAATATATATATATAATATATATTCTTAAATATTTTTTATATATTCATAGCTATTAGGCGCGTCTTCAGCGTATGATATTTTATTTAGCATCTTTAGATAAAAATGCAAAGTCAAAAGTCAATTAAATAATAATCTTAATAAGCCAAACGCTTACGTCAGTGAATATCAGTAAACAGTTAAATGAGACTATTGCTTCAGATTAATTGCGCCTTCCTGATATCAATATTGATTTAATTAATTAATAGATAATATATTATACATTCTTAACAAATTTAAACATTTTGGAAAGACGTGTCGTGTATTATTGTCGAATTCATATACTTCTGTAAGACAAGAACACGCCTAGTTTTTACCTTTTTTTTGTATTTAGATAAGCTTAGAATTATATAAGTTTATAAGATTAGTTTATTTTAAGTATTAGGTTTTTTAATTTTAGACCATTTATCACTTTATAAAAGAGGAGCGTTTATATTTATAATAAACTAGCAGCCCCGGCTTCGCACGGCTTCGTCAATCAATCAATCGTTTGCAAATTCGCGGAAAAAACGTGCTTATTTACGACATCACATTAAAAACCTCTAAATTTATCAGTGTTTCTGTACTACTAACTACAATAGTTAAACATATGGTCTCGCGAAGTTCTTTGTAGATTTTGATATGTTCTATAATATTGTCGAACATTTTTTTGTCCTATCATTAATACTCTTCGCAGCGTATGCGATGAAAGACATTTTAGGGCTAATTTTTTTACACCTTCGGTTGGTTTTAATAAGAATTTCTAAAGTTTTCTATAGTAATCCAGTACTAAATATAGCCTATGTTCCTCAGTGATAACGTAGCTTTCTAATGAAAAAAGAATTATTAAAGTCGGTCCAGTACTTTTTCAGTTTTTTCGTTACATACCTTTCATTACATTTTTCCTCTTTATAATATTAGTGTAATGAATACTAATTAAGATATTACGATTTTATAAACATTGTTAAAATATTCTGAATGTAATCAAGCAATCAATGAAATCAAGTTAGCTTGCAAAAATAGTTTCAATAACAAGCACAATTTGCAGCCGCCAATAACTTCAAAAACATGAGCATGCATGTTTTTGAAGTTGGCGGCGGCGGCGGTCGTTTTATTTCAACGCTAATTTGAAATTAAGAACGGTTGCAATACAGTCTTCTTTTGAATGAACATAATGCGACCCTCGCTTGCAGTGAGCGCTAGTTAGGGAGCCTAGCAAGTGAGCTATCTTCACGCAGTTATTGCTCGATTTTGACGGGAACGGTCGCGTTTCGCATACGCAAGCCTGGAGTCTGAAATGTTCCAGATTCGTCTTCACCGTCGCTCCCATCTCACTCTAACCCACAGGTAGGCAGATTCGAGTGACACGTGCGTCGATACCGACGACGCTATTTCAATTACGCTATTAAAATAAATAAAGTGACCGAAGGCAAGAGCAGACTAACGATGGATTGTTTTAGCTGAGGATGCTGTAATGTCTACGCTTATCATCGCGGCGTCATCAATTACACGTCGAAGGTGATTGTCGTATCCGAGAAAGCCAACTCCGTTTTAACAATTGTAAGCTAACTTTTTCTTTACTTTTATTACATTCATATATGAAAGAGAATTTGAACGCTATTTTCATAGTGATTGACGCCTTTTGGGGGCGTCCATATATCACATGAGGTGTTTTTTGAAATTTTCTGTTGGTGAGATGTCGTGAGAATCTATTTAACCCCCTCCTTCAATCTCACATGAGATTTCTCAAAATGTGGGTATCACACGTAAGCGCGTTAAATTGTTATTGTAAAAAGTAAAAAAATCTTTTAGTTACGACTCAAATGTAAATTCAAATTCTAAATCATTTATTCAGTCTAGGCTGTCAAAAGCACTTGTGAAAGTCGAAAAGCTACGCTATCGGTTCGCAAATCTACGGCGGGAGACCTTGTACTGAGAAGAACCGGCAAGAAACTCAGCAAGGGCTGTTTTTTTCTATTAATCTTAATTAATCTTAATTGTATTACGATTACACTTAAGATTAAATCTTAAGCATTGTACAAATCTGGATTAAATCGACCAAAATAGTTTATTTTTGTTTTAATCAGCAAAAATATTGCGTGATATTTTCTGAGACCCTCCCCCACGTAATTTATGGACGCCCCCTTTGCTACAAACGTAACATAATTTATTGTAAATTTCGAATTAGGTGTTAATGCGTTTTCCATATACATCATTTTCAGGCAGCTGTAATAGAGACATTCACAAAAATTTGCACTTGAAGTTCACCAACGCATTCATGCAGAAAAAGTATCATAAACTTCATCAGCGAAAATAATTGTAAGTATATTCTTTACTAGCTTTTGCCCGCGACTTCGTTCGCGTGGACTTCAGGTTCGTCCCGTCTAGTCTAGATGGTTATTGTGGGTTATTTTTAAGAGATAAACATATACCATCACGGACTTTTTTGTAGACCTTTTTAAGTTGTACAATACTGTAGTAAATTGTTTTGATCTATCTTGTAGGATTCAGTCAGCGTTTGCAATGTAAGCGCAAAAATGTGATTTTTTTACCACCTCACATTAGAAACCTCAAAAATTGTAGCCTATGTGTTATTCTGATGTATAAGCTATATTGTGGTAAAGTTTCATTCAAATCCATTCAGTAGTTTTTACGTGAAAGAGTAACAAACATCCATACATCCATACTTACAAACTTTCGCCTTTATAATAGTAGTAGGATTTATGATATACTAGTAGATTTTTTTCTCACTCATATTTTAGACATTTCACATCAGCCCTACTAATTTATTTTTTTCTTTTTTTATTATGTTTGTCCGATTTTTTGCGGACTCTTTGGTCCGCACCCGTTTTTGTTTGTGTTAGTATTTTTTATGTCCTTATTTATTATCTACTAGCTTTCTGCCCGCGGCGTTGCCCGCGTGGATTTCGTGATTGGGTCCATATAGGGTTAAGGGTCATAGCTTTTGCCCACGGCTACATATGCGCGGAAGTCGGTTTATGGCGCGAAGGTTTTATCGCGCTTGCCGTGGGACTATCCGTTTTTCCGAGATAAAAAAATACCGTAAAACCTTGTTCAAGAATCACTCTATCTATTGATACAAACCGTATGAAAATCTGTGCAGTTTTTGAGCGAAGCCTTTATTGCGCATCCTGTGGGATCTGTCGATTTTCCCGGGATAAAAAATACCCTATTATTTAATCCGGACTTTTATCTTTACGTCTGCAATTTCAAAGCAATCGGTTCAGTAGTTACGGCGTGAAAGCGGAACAAACAAACACACAAACACTCTCCGATTTATAATATTAGTAAGGATTTACAAGTAAGGGAACGTACCCATACTACGTGACCCATATTTTACAATTTTTACCCCCTCCCCCCCCTCGGTGACTACCCGTAGTATATGCTAAGACCCCCTCCCTCCCCCTAGTTTTCACGTAGTAATTCATAAATATGGTTTTGAATTATTTTTTGCAAATAGAAAGTTTAAAAAAAAAATATTTTTTTTCATATTTATCTTTATTAATACGGCGCTTGCCTATAATACCTATAATCACAAGTTAAAAAAATATTATTAAGAAGAATAAACATACGTAGTCATATTGTAACAGAATCTTAAATCACAAAAAACAAAAGTGTGATATGATGGACATGGGACTATTATATGATATGTAGCGCTAACGTTGCCCGCCATATTTGAATATAGCTCGCAAAAACGCGAGATTTTCCTAAAGTATATTGATTACGTGACGAAAACTTAAGGCCACCCCCCCCGCCCCTGTGCCCAAGCGTGGTATTTTGACGACCCCCCTCCCCCCCTAAACGGGTCACGTAGTATGGGTACGTTCCCTAACATATCAATCCTCGGTTGGGAGAAGGTGTCTTTTCTCCGTGTTGTGGGAACAGATGGTCCCGTCCCCCACAGTCGTAGCCTCATCTATATCTATACTAGCGGACCCGACAGACTTCGTCCTGTCAAAAAGATTTGTACAGTGGCAGTTTTTTGTTCCTAATTATTTTATAGATAATGTCGCATAGCCAACCAAATCGCAAAAAAAGTCTAAATAACCTA
Organism: Scirpophaga incertulas; assembly: GCA_036419045.1. NCBI lineage: Eukaryota > Metazoa > Arthropoda > Insecta > Lepidoptera > Crambidae > Scirpophaga > Scirpophaga incertulas. The sequence goes on along the minus strand of CM071626.1, from coordinate 247,114 downwards.
TTACATTTTGTGGCTATTCAATTTTGGAACGTGACATTAAATCCTCCAACGATGTATTCTGTGCTCCAACGCACGCACGCACACTGTTTTGATAGATATGATTGAATTTCAACTATATGTAGCGTTAATAAAGCGCAATTGACTCTTTGATGTTAGGAACACACTTCATTGCTTAGACAACAGTGAGTGCTTGCAATATGAACTTTATACAATAACAATAAAGCTCAATTCGACTGTACGTTTTAGTTAGAAAACGTTTGCATGGGAAAATAAAAGGGCTGTTTTAGGGTATTTGCGATAATTATTCGAATTGTCCTCATTATAAAAACCCTCCTTGAACTTCAACGAACATTAACAATAAAGAATTGGCCAAATTGGTCCAGGCGTTGTTGAGTTATGAGCTTACCAACACATTTTGCGATTCATTTTTATATTTAAGATTATACTATTACAACTTTTATTAATTATTCCTTAAGACTAACAATGTTTATTATTTATGGTTAGTTTTTACATTTTGTTTATTATAAATTAAATACTTATATTCCCTCCTAATATTATAAAGGTTTTTTTATTGTCAATTAAGTGCATCTTTATGATTTAGTGATTAGTTTCCATATTCATGATTTTCAGGTTCCTGGTTATGTCGGTATGATGGGCAGCTCATATGCAGTTCGCAAAAACGCAGTGGTGAGCCGCCATCATTAAAAATGTGTTGTAATTTTCCTCACCTAAATTAATGTGAGTATATTTTTTTTACAAAGCTTAATATAAAAGGTCTGACACCATTGTTGTGACGTAGATACGAAACCTATTCGCTTGCAATAAGTTTAAGTACATTTAACTATTCCATCTTGAGTTTAATTTTAAGAGACCATGATCTTATAATTTCTCTTTGGGTTGACAATATAATGTCGAAACCAAAATCAAAAATGTATTCTTCGAATAGGATTTTTACAATGACTTTTACACGACAAGATGCTACGCTATTGATTCACAAGTCTAGATCTACCGGGAGAAAGTCAGCAATCCCAACCCAACTTTCTTCCTAAGTTTAAGCAAGTTCACATTATATCTGACGCAGCCAACTGGTTAAAATAGCCGTTCAATCAAACTAGCCCTTTGGCTGAACAACGCCATTCAACCATACGTCTAGCTTATTAATTGAATATTTGAGTCGCTCAAAACGTTCAACACTACAGCTGATACAAAAGCCGCCGTCTAATTGAATTAGTTCAGCGCTCACCACCGCAGCGCTAGGTGCGTTTTGTTTTCAATATGGCGTCAACTAGCCGTGGTTTGTGATTGTTTCAAGATATTTTTCGTAAAGTAAGTAGTAAAAATTCGTAAAGTAAGTAGTAAATTTGTTTTTAAGGACAACACTAATTCACATCCAAATTCAAATTCAACATTATTTATTCAGTCTAGGCTGTTACAAGCACTTGTGAAAGTCGTAAAGCTACGCTATCGGTTCGCAAATCTACGGCGGGAGACCTTGTACTGAGAAGAACCGCAAGAAACTCAGCAAGGGCTGTTTTTTTTTCTATATTAAATAGATACAGAGTCGTCAATTTGGAAAATGACTTCAATATGGATAATTCATTAAGGCACTTTCCATTACATAATATAGGAAATACAACTAATAAAAATATAATTTGAAAACATGCCTATATTAGGAATGCTGTGTCATACAGTTTTAAAAAAATATATTAAAGTTACATTAAAAATATAATAAATAGTACCCAGTATAGCAACGAGCAGACTCATCTCCGCTGGCAGCACCCGTTCACGAGCATGACGCATGAACCAGCCATCGCTTCGCTCAACCATGTCTTAGGGAACGTAACGACCCGCCTCACACGACACTGTCGAACAGATTTTAATGAGAGTATGACTAGCCCTAAGCCACAAAAGGATACAAATTACTAAAGCAGGTACCCGTATACATTATCACCACTATGAAAAAAAAAAACAACCGCAGCACCCAAAAAAAAACAACTGAATTCGAGTGATTCAAAAATCTATAAAATTGTAAGCAGTAGAAAATTATTTCGCTCCTGATTTGTATTCGTATTCCAAATTCACGCCTAATGATTCAAAAATACGTCTCCAGATCATTTGATTCGATAATTCGAATGATTCGTAAAATGATTCGTTTTGCTTTCATAAGAATTAATACACACATTATACTAAGACTAAATACCCAAATTAAAGACTCAATTCTGGAGTGATGGATGCGTTCTAGAAACGCTACTGAATACCAATACCAGGAGAACTGAGCGGTTTATTTATCCAGGGCGAACATCTTGTTTCACGAAATTGGTAGGGTTCAACTCTGGGATCGACACATTGCCACCACTGCGCATCCGACCTCGACTCGGCCCAGCCCCACATCCCCATCGCCGTGCCCCGCGTGGGCCTCCGAGCGCCGAGGCTTGGTCGCAGAGATCGGGCGAGATCTGTCTCCGCCGGCATTGATTGCGGCAATGCTGGCGGACGAGGGAGGTTGGAGGGCTGTGGCCTCCTTCTGTGAAGCAGTGATGCTCCAGAAGGAGGCGGCGCCGGGCTCGGTAGCACAGCTGCGGCGCCGGGCTCGGTAGCACAGCTGCGGCGCCGCCGCGGGTCGCCGGCGGGCGCGAGGAAGTCGCAACCGGTACGGCGACCCGGGATGGACCACGCCCCTTCCGTCGTCGGTGGAGGAGACCGGGAGAGGTAGTGAGCTTTCCCCAAGGAGGGCTCCCCTGTATCGACGGGGGAGCGGAGGCTGAGAGTTCCCGGAAATAGCTTGGTGTTCCCGGGGGCTCCCTACATGCCTGAGGAAGGCCATCCCTGAGGTTTTTAGTGGGTAGGCCTCCCCCTTCTGGGGAGGAGAGCCCCACATAACCGCCGGCTCGCCACAGCCGGGGTATGCAATTTAATGCATTTTCCTCAGGGGAAAAAAGAAAAAAAAAGGTTTAACTCTGGGAAAGACTGTTCTTTGCTTTCATAAATGACTCACGATCACAAATCGCAGATTCAGTTGTGATCCTTTTAGGTGAGCATACAACTATTGATATAAGTACTCGCATATATCATACATAAAAGATATATAACACAAAAGAATCACCTTATACAGACAGCTGGCTTAGTGCAAATTAATTTTTCTTAAAAGTCTGCAACCCAGGAGTTTGTGCTCTGGTTTTAAGGTCTCAATGGGAGCAGATCTTTGTGTGATGTTTTCATTATTCTTAATCCTTAGTTTGTAATGTATGTTTGTATCAAAAATATTTATATCTGTGACGCCTTCCAACTGTACATTACTGACCTACTACTTAAGAACCTTATTTGTCCTCACTTTTATTTGAACCAATTGCATTTTTTAAAATTATCGGTATGATATGATGAATTATTTAATTATTAATATTCTTATGTAAATTCACTGAATCATTACGTATCTAATTTATTTTAGCGATATTCATGTTTTATTATAAATTTTAATCGAATTCTATTCTTAAGAGTTTTGTATATGCAACGTTAATTATCAATAGTATAATTTGAAATTTAAATATAAGACCATTAAATATGAGAACAGAATTATAGCATTTTCATTGTATTAAATAATATGAAAAATAAGCAATAAAAATAATAAAAAAACAAGTTGCAATTTGACCATGTTGTTATGTCACTAACAGTGAAATCTAATTAGAAATATTTTTGCTTTTCAGGACGAGCTGTTTGTGCTTTAAACAGCACATGGCCGAGTGCATGGATAATAACTAGTGTATTGAAAGTCAATGTAAGCAGTAACGTGGATAATCCTAAAGCCAGCGTGATTTCCGGGACCTTAAATAATGCAATGCAATGGAACTTATGTCATTTTATACAATCATGAAAATTACACTTATCGTTTATTTGTAGGTTTATAGGAGTGAGTAGAAGGAAAAAAATCATGTTCAGATTTTACAGATATTTATTGCAAGTTTACAATATAAATCAAATTTAAAAATAAACTTATATTTATATTAACATAAAAGTACATAGTGTTGTTCCGATGGTGTAATTATTCGTCTTCGAATTGAAGATCGCCAACGTAATCATCATCGTCAAGTTTATTATAAAATAATACTATGAGTTTCTCGGCACTCGGTGTCAAGAAAGGAGATAATTTTTTCTTGTATGAAGAATAGGCCCACTACAAAATGTAACGTTTATTAATGAGACATACGTTAAATAATTTCTTATTAACCCTAGATATTATAAGGAACATTAGCTTGTTTTTATCTAACGGGAATATTGAGAAATCAATTAAAACATGAAGATTAAATAACCTAATATTTCTTAGTAGTTACTAGCTTTATTTTGATTTGTTTTCAAATTGTTTTTTACGTAAATGCTATTTAACACTTTTTTATTCTTGAAAAATACAATCTTCTTTGGCCACTACCAAACGCCCGAAATCGTATTATTTTTTTGCATTCTAAATACTGGATACGGGAAAGAAAACGAAATCAAGCCGTTGGAAACGTAAACACAGAATTCGGTTGAAAACAAACCGACGTCAATTGGATGTCAGCGTAGGTACCATTCTGTCGCTGTCAAAAATGATGACGCGTTCCGTTTCACGACGATACTGGACTGACGAACTAATAGTTAAAATAATCTAAACTAGTATTAAAATAATTATAGAAAGTTCAATATTTTTAAATAAAATAAAAAAGAAATAATACACTATCCTTTATCTATTATTATATTTATATATTATTTGTATATATATTAAATCATCTTTCATTTTGATTTGAAAAAGTTCCTTTAGCTAAAATGTCAAAAGTCATTACTAAGTTTAATTAATTGATTTTATTATTCCCGTTTCATTTTTACTCATAATATCGTGCAATTGTTATAATAATAAATTGATATTTTAGGGTTCAGTAATATCAATAAACGTTGTCGTTTTCTAGTGGGCTTAAAAAAATTATCTCCTTTCTTTTCATATTCAAAATCCATTATTAATCAATTCTTTATAAAACTGTTTTAGTTGCAAAAGAAGGGCTGTTTTAGTTTATATTATTACAAGAATGAGCTAATAGATGAAATACTATTTTGAAAGTTTAATATAATATTTTTACAATCTCTGAAAATAGTAAGTTCCCAGGCATATCCATACTATTGATGTCACAAAATCGCAAGTACATTAAATTAAACTACCTATTTTGAGCACTATTCATAAGTATAAGAACTACGAATTTAATTTTGTTATTAAAATAACTAAATTCTACATTACGTCATTATTTTAACAATAGTAATTGATTTTGTCTCTCAAAATAATTTTCTTTTATTACTTAAGGTTTTGTAATGTAACAAAAGATTATCAGTAAAATAATGGCATTTATTTGTTAGACATTTCCTAACGAAATCAGATTTATAATAATTTCAACAAATATGGTACTACTTTTTAAAAAAATCTATTCTGTTTATTGTTACAATTTTGTTATTTTTAAGTGGCAAAGTTATTCATATATGCTGAATAGAATAATAGATTTAACTCGTGTATTTGTCATTAATTGTAATAAAATTAATTAATGTATCGTCATTTATCAATATTCTTATTTTCAAAAAGTTTATGTAATGATCTGGAGAATTGACGATATAAGATTTTAAACTTTCGCGTTGCATTGTATATATAAGATATAGTTTCGGGACGTAACGCGACGTATATTACGTAGTATGTAAGTACTACTTACTGCTCGACGTTTTGGCTAGGTTGCACTAGCCTGACAAATAAAGCCTGACAAAAAAATCGACTGACAAATAAATCCGCAGTGTCTGAACATTTACTTAAATGTGGAGTTAATCACTGGATGGAGTTACATGATCCAAAAATCCTCTCCAATGATCGCTACTATCATACAAGAATAGTTCGTGAAGCGATTGAGATAAAGAAACATAAGAATTTCAATCGGGATGATGGATTCAAATTATCATCAGCGTGGAATCTAGTGATAAACAAATGTACGCCGCGTACTGTGCCGTCAAAATCAAAAATAAACCCTGATACCGTCAGTGTGGTGTGCCGAAGTGACATTAATACTGATAATATGTGGGTAGAAGAAGAACCACGAGCCCGCCTGAGCAGACGACGCCGCGCGCCAGTCAGCTCGCGACCACGGCTAGTGCAACCTAGCCGAAACGTCGAGCAGTAAGTAGTACTTACATACTACGTAATATACGTCGCGTTACGTCCCGAAACTATATCTTATGAATTGACGATAGTTGCATACTGGTTTCTTTGATGATATAAGGTGATCATTCGTGATAGTCCCAATTCTCCAATCATATAATTGTTGCAATTAAAAGCTTTCACTATTTAATTTATAAGAAATTTAAACATAGGAACCATTATCTAATGTGTAGGTATATCTAAAAATCCTAAACTTTGTTTATTTTATAACTATGTACAAAAGAAATGCATAATTTCATAAGAATATTGTTTTTAATCACTTATAATGTTTTTTAAAATAGTCGTAACATTCTCGTAAGCATATTTTATATAATATCTAATATATAAAATTTAAGATTACTTATTCGATTGAACTTTAAAAACTGCTCACAGCTTGTGTCCAATGTCAGTTTCATGTCTAATTGTCAATTGAGCTCACTTATAAATATACTTTTAACATTTTATAAGTTCATTATTATAGTACATTACGATATTAGTGCGTTATGATGGTTATAACATGCGAGGCGGAATTTCAGTAATTCGTAATTGAGCCGAGCATGTTATAATCAATACGCACGTATATCGTACGACGGTTTTCAATACATTTGCCAGGAAATAGAAAAAAAAAACATTTAATTAAACTCAATCTGTGAATGCACACTGTTGCTTTCCCGCCATTTTACTACTGACTGACCGCGCGGTGATTAGTTCCAAGTTTGAATAGCAACAGCGCGCGAAATGTCAAATAATACTGTTATGGAATTTGTATGGACTATAACTTAACTATTCGCTTTGGTAACACACGCGTTCTTTATGACCCGTTTTACATATTTACAACCGATCGAATTACAATCAGCTTTACGAGCAAAGATGTTAAAAATTTATGATATAATGTGAAAAATTTGACATTTAGTGAATTTTGTAGCCTATGAAATTGCCATTTTGTATGGAGTACTGTCTTATTAATAAAACCTCCATTCTTAAATTTCCCTTGTTCAAGGAATAATAAAACATGAAAACTTGTCCACACACATGTTAATTCGGAAAGTTGGAACATTCGAGACTCTTTTTTAATATTAAAATTGGGTAGACGACAATTTTTAAAATTCTATATAAAATAAGAGTACTCTTTTAACTGAGAAATATTGTAGAACCAACAGTACACCTGCGCCTATTACTGTTGAAGACACATCGCCATGTTTGCGGCGCTGTCGCGGCTCGCTCAAAAACGCTCCATACTAAAAACACTGCAACCGTGACGTCATAACTCAGTAAACTCGCCTAATTTGTATGAGCGTATAAACAAATTTTAAAATAACTTTGTTATTTGTACGTTTATAGGTATACTTTTTTATAAAAAAATGTTACATTTAATATGAGAATGCTAGATATGTGTTCGTTTCAGTAGAATTACGTAAAAAATAATTGCTCATTTTTCAGAAATCTAAAAACAATATAAATTAATAATTAAACTGAAATTTCTATATTGACATAGTTACATTAGATATAAATTGCTCAAAAGACCTATTTTTGAATTACGAATGCGATTTCGAAATCACCGCTGACTAAATAGTCAGCGGTGACTTTGAGGTCACGGATTCCTAAACATCCAATTTTTAAAAGTCGATCGCAGAGCTGCCAACATAGATAAAGTACACACATAAATGTAAGAGTTCGGTTCCACGTAGAATGTAGTCGCTGCTGGTTATGGCTAGCTTAACCATTATTTTTATTATATATATATGTGCTACATTCATATATGTATATTGTATATATAGACTGAAAAATCAAACAAAACAGATAACATTTGCACAAGTATGACTTGATTACGAGTGGGTGAGGGCACTCGTAATGGTATCACACCTGTGACTAAGGTAGTCACATTAGTGATATTCAAAAATAAGAATTATTGAAAATCGGTGATTATTAGTCACATCGGTGATTTCGAAGTCGCATTCGTAATTCAAAAATAGGTCTTCAAATCAGATAATTATAGTATAAAAACGGCCATAATCAGTTGTAGTCGTCTAGCCTATTCTGCGATTCAAGTGTTATCAAAAACAGCTTGTCTATAAGTCTTAAAGTTATATTTGAGGTCATTCAAGGACTTGTTGTAGATTCTGGATGGTACTTGATGCTAGCATCTCAAGAAGGATCATTGCAGTGATCCTTGGAAGAGTCCTGTATCTAACACTGGACGTGTATTGACTGAAATGATGACTTAAATTGCAACTGTTATAAAATTAGATGAAAATTATAAAATTAGGAGAATTATTCATTATAGCGACATCTCATAAGTGTATTAAATATTACCTTTTAATATTTTATATAGGGTTACATTGTTAAAATATTATATACCTATATATATAATACAATATAATATAATAGTTTACCACTGTCTAACTAATAATCTGCAACTCCAACATGAACCCGTAACAATATTTTAAATTCCATAAAGTAAGATGAATTTTTTTTATTATTTTAATTTTTACAACAGGAAAACACGTGTATGTAATAAGTGGGATTTGATTTTATTACAAGATTACTATTTCTATTGGGAATTTGTCAATAATTTAACATATATTTGAAAATACTACAAATCTTTTTAATAAATTGTATTTTTTTTTAATTTTTACTTTTGTTATTACGTCGATTACTTAATGTAAAAATTTTATTAAAGTGAATAAAAACAAGAAGTTGTTATTAAAACTGCTGAGGTTGATTATTGTTCAAATTTTACCACAGCTACTAAAGTTTAGTTTCTAATTAACCAAATTTTCTGTCTAAATAAAATCTTATAGAGATTTTCAATTGGAAAGCGAAATATACTTTCAATTTATGTTAATCAAATATGTTGTACCTTATCACTGAACGTTTTGGGATTATATTTCATAAACTTTTAGTTTGGATTGAATATAAGTGTTGTAACATTTTATTAGAACGACTTTTTCAACACACTTCCTCATAAAGTGGCTCTAATCCCAGTTTGAAGTTATTTAGTTAGTTATTAATTAAGATGTCTGCAAATACAATTTATGAAGAAAATAGTTTTTTTTTAAGTATTATTTTATTCAGAAGTGTGTTGAAAAACGTTGTATGATACACATGTGTATTGATGATTACCGTCCTCGGCTCCTTAAGAAGCCTCGATGCACCTCAGCGGTAATCACCAAGATTACACACTTGTAGCATAATGCACTATTATCAATTAAAGTTTATTTTTAATTAGTTTCATTATATACTGTTCAGAACAGTTAGTTGGGTATATAATTGTAACGTCACTTTCTCAAACTATTCAAGTGTGTGATATTTTTTTGTTTAACAGCTTCGCTGTCTAAATGAAGTTATCATAAATGTTCTGATGTGTATATTCTTAACTAGAACAAATTACAGACATTTTTATTTTATAAACTAAATTATTGTGGATATGTTTGTTTAGTATTATATAATAACAACGATCTATTTTAAATAAATTTAAAAAAAAATATCGTCATTGTCTGTGAAAATGCTAAACTGAAAATTAACTAAAATTTTGTAGCAGCTGTTGTTTGGCCGTTGAAGGGTAACACCACGTTTTCCAAGTGACAATTTTCCATCGTCAATGGGTAGCGGTTCTGGCGACAGATTGGACAACGGCAAACTCACACAACATTAACTATAATAATAACGAAATCGCAATAAGGAACCTTAGACTTGGCACGACTTTGTTATATTTCATTACTTTTTAGAGATAAACTTGCTAGTTGATTTTTATGAAGATGGAGCTGCTGCTCTATCAAGACTTGGCTAGTTTTTTATCCTAATATATATATATATATGTATATATATATATATTGGGATATAATGTGTGACTGCTTAACTAAGTAAACGATGACACACTAAATCAACTCGTGCACTGTTACCTTTTTTGTTAGCGGACCCGACAGACTTCGTCCGGTCAAAAAGATTTGTAAAGTGGCAGTTTTTTGTTCCTAATTATTTTATAGATAATTAAATGTAAAAAGTAGTGTAATGTAATGTAGTTGTAGTGACGTAACTACAATAGTTAGTGATATGGTCTCGCGAAGTTTTTGTAGATAATAATGTGTTCTATAATATTGTCGAACATTTTTTTGTCTTATCATTAATACTCTTCGCAGCGTATGCGACGAAAGACATTTTATGGCTGATATTTTTACACCTTCGGTTTGTTTTTTTAAGAATTTCTAAAGATTTCCATAGTAATCTAGTACTAAATATAGCGTATGTTTCTCAGTGATAATGTAGCTTTCTAATGGAAAAAGAATTATTAAAATCGGTCCAGCACTTTTTGAATTTATCCGTTATATACAAAAACACAAATATTTCCTCTTTATAATATTAGTGTAGATTTATATATAAGTATACCTGGATATATATATATGTATATATATATATGTATATATATATATATACAAATAGATAATAAATGAATTTTTAAAGATCAGGTATGCGAACAGATATAACGAGTGAAAGAAAAGATTAAAAATAATGTAAAAATAAAATGTAATTTTCTTATTTCAATCACATTGTGTGCAGACTTCTGGACAGTTCGGAATTCCAAGGCTTTGTTTCTCTAATAGTGATTTCATTATTACAAGCTTTTATATTAGCTTCACTTGTAACTATGTAAGAAAATCTTGGAATATTAATTTGACCCACTTCCTGGTCTCCGATTGAGCTGAAATTTTGCATGCACGTGTAAGTCGGATGACAATGCATGGTTATGTGTGTGACGTCATTCTAAATTCAACATGGCGGCATTACCAAGATGGCGGATCAATTATTTTTAATGCACCCCTACAATATGGGTATCAAATGAAAGGGTTTGCTAAGCTTGGTTATTTAGACGGAAAATAAATTAAAATTAAAAAAGAAAAATTTTAATAGATGCTTTTATAAAATGCGCTATTAAAAACAAAATAATCTTTGACATATAAAAGCTTGTCGTTAAAAGTATTTAGCTTTTATATGTAAAAGTTTATTTTGTTCTTTTTAGCGCATTCAATAAAAGCTTTTAATTTTAAAGCATGATAACGAAAGCTGCCAGTAAATAATGGTGTTCGTATGTGTATATAATAAATCAAAATATAGTTTTTTCTAATTATAAATATTCAAATTTTAAAATACGTAAACATTTGTGACAAACATTCAAACTCCTCTCTCGAAGTCAGAAACGACCCTCACCCCTAACCTAGTTAACTGAGCGTGTGTAGAGCAACGTGGAAAATCAGGCCGTTAGAGGGGTGAATAAGGGGTGCCGCTGAGGGTCAAACCGTCTAGACAGGGTGGTGGATTCAACACAAGGTTAGGGTAACGTATAAAATTTGCATTTTAAACATCCGTTCAAAATATCTTGAATGGGTATAGCATCCGATTTAAGAGTACTTCTATCATTGCATTATGTGACAAAACTTAAGGAAATAGTATTTAAATGCGGATTACATTTGTCGACTTTTTATTTTCTGTTGTTGTTGTAGAATTTAAAAAAGCCTATAAGTTTCGAGTATTTAACTTTAACACTAAGTGCGTGTCGGAGTCACACACAAAGGGTTCCTTAGCATTGATTTATGAAATTATAGGAACCGGTTTACGATTTACGAGATATTAATAAAACTACTTACTAGATCTCGTTCAAAACAATTTTTGTTGGTAATTTTTTATTGACAAGAATAGAGAAAGGGATGCTTGGGTGGTTTGGGCATGTGGAACGGATGGATGAAAGTAGACTGACCGAAATGATTTATGAAGCTGGAGTGAGTGGAGATACGGGACGAGGAAGACCTAGGCGAACATATTTCGAACAAATCGAAAGTGTCCTCAAAAGAGGCCAGGTCAGAAGTACCCGCAATCGTCGAGCATGTATGAGGAATGTTATGAAAGTAGATGAAGCGAAAGAGATATGTAAAGACCGTAGCAAGTGGAAAGACGTAATCTCTGCCTACCCCCGTGGGAAAAAGGCGTGAGTGTATGTATGTATTTTTTTTAATTTTACATTTTCTTATTTTAGAATTTACTTTTTTCCACTATCACATAAACTATTCGGTTCAGAAAAAAAATATTTTTGAAGCCGCGATATAATTTTTGAAGACCTATCCATAGATACCCTACACGTATGTGTTTGATGAAAAAAAAATTTTTTGAGTATGGGGAGCCCCCAATATTTATTATTATTTTTTTATTTTTGCTGCAAAATCTTAATGCGGTTCACAGAATACATCTACCTACCAAGTTTCAACAATATAGCTCTTATAGTTTCGGAAAAAAATGGCTGTGACATTCGGCCAGACGGACAGACAGACATGACGAATCTATAAGAGTTCCGTTTTTTGCCATTTGGCTACGGAAACTTAAAAATGGATATTGAAGCCAATTCGTGAATACTTGAATATTATTTCATTATGTGACAACTCCTCTCGCAACCATCCATTGTTCTACGTAAAAATTATATTCTCAAGATCCGTTCATAAAATCTTGAATGGGTATTAAAGCTGATTTGTAAATACTTGAATATTATTAAATTATGTGGCAAGACAAATAGTACTTAATAGCGTTGTTTTTTCAGGACTTTTTGTGGGTTCTCCCGAAACTATTAATTGCTCCGCATGTTACATTATCAAAATCCCTTATATTAGTAAAATCTTAAATGATTGTTAAATCTTAAATACATGAATATTAATTCATTATGTGACAAGACATATAGAAATAATACTATAAAAGTAATATAATATAAAGTCCTGAAACATAACTCTAGAATACATTTTAGAATTTAACACTTCTCTTTTATACTATTTAATCCGTCAGTCTATTACTGAAATAGAGTTGTAGTAACAATTTCTGTTACAATTGACAATTTAGTTCATAATATTCCAATTAAAGTTCAGTCAATATTGGACTATTCCGATACGTGTTACCCTGATTTGTCCGTTTCCCAGTTATACAAATTGGAGCGTTTGCAGAACCTGTGTATACGGTTCATCTTTGGGCTACGCAAGTTCGACCATATTTCTCATTATCGCTCCAAACTTGAATGGCTACCAATAACCCGTCGGAGAGACTGTCATATCCTTTCCCTTCTCCATTCTCTGCTTACCAATCCAAATGCCCCGGAGTACCTCAAATCCCGTTTCGTTCTCCACTCCTCAACTTTAAATAGAACCCTTCGTTCCTCGAATAATCTATCTCTTGTTCTCCCACTACACTCTTCAATATTCTATGACAAATCATTTACGGTCAAAGCCGTCAGGCTCTGGAATTTCCTTCCAGAAATAATAAGGCGTGCAAACTCGCATGACTCTTTCAAGAGAGCGATCAAAACACATTTCTTGCAGATGGAAAATTAGTATTCTCCATTACTGTTTGTAGTGTTTTAGTACATGTATTTTATGTAGTATATGAATGTATATTAGTTTTTATGTAGTATATGTATTTTACATCATTTTATAAATATATATTTAATATTTGTATCTCCCGTCAATCAAGTTTTTTATGTTAACTTTCCTTTATTTTTAGGTTGCCTGGAAGAGATTGCCGCTTTGGCAATAAGGCCGCCTTTTGTACTATAGTAATTTAGATAGTATGTATAATACATGTGTAAATGTTGTTTTTTATTACAATAAAGTTATCATTCATTCATTCATTCATTCATTAAAGTTCCTTGGCAAATATATAAATTCCTTGACACAATTTTAAAAATTCTTTGGCATTTTCCTTATTTCCTTAGATAGCAGGAATTAATTGTAAAATAATTTATACATTTGCTTATTACTTATTGGAAAAGTTTTCAAAGTGCACTTATGAATGTTAAAACATTTATTTATTAATTTATTGATAACAAAACATTTTGTATTGATCGTGTGACAAAAAAAGGGGAAATTAAAACAAACCAGTCAATTAAAATGAAAAGGAAAAGTTAATTATAAGAATATGTAGCACTGATTTGAAATCGCCTTATTTTTAAATTAGTTACTTCAATGTTAACATCGTATGTTTAATGAACATTGTTTTCATTTAGAACAGATTCACTAATAAAGGAGAAATAATTAAAATATTTTGTAAATGAATCTGAATTGTCAGCAAGAAGCTTTTGAAATTCTTTAGCTACTTCAGGGTGTGTGGTCACTTTTTTATCTTTAATACTTTAGGAATAATTACCACTCTTCGTTCTATTTTAGTTTCAGTATTAATAATATTCCATTATATTAAAATTTTATTTGTGCAGCTTTTTAATATTTAAGAGCATTTGCTTTTTTTATATTTATTTTGAAGTGATCATAGATAGATTAGATATTTAGAAATAGAAAATGAAAGTTAGAATAGATTTAGAAACTACTGTACCGAATTTAATGAAACTTGTTGAAGAGATAGTTCGAGAGAGATACATAAAAAGATATAAAAAAAATTGTATTTAGATTTTGGAAATTATATATAATATGTCGGAAAATTTGATAAAAACAGCTGGCCAGGTTTTGACTCAATTTTTATATAAGGATGGTTGGTGATCGAGGAAGAATATAAGATCAATTATAACGTATAAAATACATCTTTATGTTTAAAAAATGCAATATAACGTGGGCGAAGCCGCAAACCGGAAGCTAATAAAATGATTATTAAGTCTATGAAAGAAGAAAGTATACATGGATTTCGTTTCTCGTTCTGAAAAAAAAATATATTGTGTTATTATTTCCAGTCACTATTAGACAAATCGGCTGCTCAAATTCAAAACCTAGTAACACCTAATTTGAAAAAAAAAAACGGTTTTTAGCATTTTTCGACTTACTAGGTAATACCGAAACGATGTGGACCTCAAAACATCCATTTTCATACGTAATTTTTAAGATATTATTTAGCAAGTTTAAGCAATTTGCCATGATTACGAGAATTTCTTTGAAGTACAAATTCTATACGTAGTATGTCAGAATGCAAATTTAAAACCCTAGCATCTCAAGCGACTTACTAAGTTATGAATTTCAAATACCTACTTGCTATGTTATGAATTTGGCGCAATAACCTACTAAAGCAGACTTACTAAGTTTTGATACTTATATTTGGGTAAATTCACGAAAAAAAAAGTATGAGCGATTTTAGTGTAACTATACTCCAAAAAAATTACGAGTATTATAAATTAAAATGTTGACCATATAGCACAAGTTTTCGTTAAACACCCAAATCGTTATCTCTTCTGGAGACCTATTTTTGAATTACGAATGCGATTTCGAAATCACCGCTGACTAAATAGTCAGCGGTGACTTTGAGGTCACGGATTCCTAAACATCCAATTTTTGCAAGTCGATCGCAGAGCTGCCAACATAGATAAAGTACACACATAAATGTAAGAGTTCGGTTCCACGCAGAATGTAGCCGCTGCCGGTTATTGCCGGCCATTTCCATTGCCATTGCCATTATATATATATATATATATATCTCGTAATCAAGTATGACTTGATTACGAGTGGGTGAGGGCACTCGTAATGCAATCACACCGTGACTAAGGTAGTCACAGGTGTGATATTCAAAAAGAAGAATTATTGAAAATCGGTGATTATTAGTCACATCGGTGATTTCTAAGTCGCATTCGTAATTCAAAAATAGGTCTCCTGGCTTCGTCGGGCTAACGAAGCGAAGAAGCCGACCCGTTTTTTGCTTTTCTGAACATTTTTGTTGGAAGGACTATCTCTTGATTTTAAGCAGCCGATATGCATACGAATAGTAAAGATGACGAATAATAGGAATGAAAGAAGAATACATTTTGGGCCGATCACGTACAGTTCGAGTGCAGTGGAAAGAAATAGTGCTATTAAATTCACAAAGTTCCTCTTCATTCTCTGGCAGAAAAGCGGTCTAAGAGTGGGATAAGAGTCGGATTTTAAATGTCGATTTTTCGAGTTTTTTTTTTATAGATAAGAGAACATGCCGGAGGTGAGTAGAACGAAAGTTATTAGATGCATTACCAATGATATTCCTAAAGATATTTTCAAGCAATGTGCTAGTCACTTACATAATCCATTTTACAGTATTGTTATAGATCTGTGCGGAATAAATTAATTATTGAATTTTAAAAGTCTAAATTAGTACCTTTACAACTTTATACCGATTAGTTACATTACTTCTAAAAATATTTCATTTCATTTAATTATGTTGACATTTCAATACAAAAAAATATCTCGCTATATCATATATAGCAAGTCATATGTCCTATGGTTTACTGTTATGGGGGTCGGCTGCTAGCATAGAAAGTATTTTTGTTCAAAACAGAGCAGACCGCGCTATTTATAATTTACGAGCAAAGGGTTCTCTTAGTGACTTATTTAAAGAGATTAATATAATGACTTTAGCGGGCCAGTATACTATGTGTATAAAAATTGTAATACATTTCATACTAATTTTCAAATAACTAATTTAAACACAAGAAATAAAAATAAACTTGCCGTTCCAACGTACAGGCTACAAAAAGGAGAGGTTCGTTTATGGGCAAATGTATACATTTTTATAACAAGACTAGCTGCCCCGTGCCCACTTCGTTGGGCGTAATATTAATAATCCTTTTTTAGTACAGAGTGTTATGTCAGTAATGTTTAACTGTAATATAAAAAAAAACTACTTTTTGTAACTTAAATATAAAAGTTAGACATATGCTGTCGTTGACTTTTTTGTAGGCATTCAAGCTCCACATCTTTTCTCTAAAACTCAAAAATAAATCTTTCATAGTTAAGGCAGTGTTCGTAAGAAACGCTTCCATTCGACAGATTTTTCTCTTATTTACTTTGCAAAACGAACTACCATGCAAAAGCCTTTTTATTTTTCGGTTTTATAACCTATGACACTCAGCAATAATGTGGCTTTCTATTGGTGAAAGAATTTTTAAAATCGATGATGATGATGTTGATGATGATGATGATGACATTCCGCAATAATGTGGCTTTCTATTGGTGAAAGAATTTTTAAAATCGGTTCAGTAGATCCCGAGATTACCCCTTACAATTTAACAAATATACAAATATACAAACACACAAACTTTACTTCTGTATAATATTAGTATAGATTCCGCATAGTGTAGCTGAATTGCCTCTTCATAATTTGAAGGTACATGTTAAAAAGACGCTAAAGAGTAAGGGCTATTACAAAGTCAATGATTATTTAAATGATGCCAATGCTTGGTGTTGATTTGAGGATACATTCTAACGTGTAAATATTTATTTTATAAATTGTAAACATATATGTACATTGTATGACAATGACATAATTTGATGTAAATGTTGTTATTACTTTTGATAAAGCTGATAAGTTTCTTGCGCCCATTCTTCCTATCAGCTAACAAGTACGCCCTGAATGGGTGGTAGTAAAAAAAATTGGACGATTCAAAAGAGCTTTCTGTTAAGTCATCTTATATATAAAAATGAATCGCAAAATGTGTTGGTAAGCGCATAACTCAACAACGCCTGGACCAATTTTGCCAATTAATTTTTTAAATGTTCGTTGAAGTTCCATGATGGTTTTTACGACAAGAAAAATTGGAATAAAGAGTCAATTTGCGCTTTATTAACGCTACATATAGTTGAAATTCAATCATATCTATCAAAATAGTGTGCGTGTGTGTGTTGGAGCACAGAATACATCGTTGGAGGATTTAATGTCACGTTCTAAAATTAAATAGTCACAATATGTAATAGTTCATTTGGACCTTTTTTGCAATTAATTATTTTTTATTCACAACGCCCTACCACCAGGGTGGCAGTTCTGTACAGCAGAATTTTTTGCACAGCCTACAAAATAAGTAAGAATAAAAAACTGCCACTTCATAAATCTTTTTGACAGGACGAAGTCTGTCGGGTCCGCTAGTATTTGAATAAAGTTAATTTCGATTTTGTTTTTTAATACTCTTGTATGAATTGATATAGACAGTGCGTTGAAAGTTAAGATGAAGACGTCAAAAGAATATCTCGTTTTAATCTTATTTTTAACATCGGTTAAAATAGCCCAACAAGACTTATCAATAATGTTATACTGACATTTTATTTCTTGGAGAAAACCTATTCGACAATTGAATAATCAGTACTTCAGCACAAATAGCGGAAATAAAGAATCATCGAAGGAGGAGCCCGTGCTTCCATCTCACTCTGTGCGTTGCAGTATTGATCGCGGTTTGACCTAGTAGTCTGGAGTTTAAAATTGTAAGGGACCTATTTGTGACTCACTCGTTTGGCCTCCTGCACCTAATTTCGACTGATTTTCAACTAAAGCCTAAAACTGTTTTCATTGTAGTTAAAAATAAGTATTACTCACATCGAAATTTAGAAAAACAAAATATCACCAAGATAACAACACCACAATAAATTAACTAATTTAATATGTAACAAGTACAGAAAATAATTACACTAATTTAATATGTAACAAGTACAGAAAATAATTACACTAATTTAATATGTAACATGTACAGAAAATAATTACACTAATTTAATATGTAACAAGTACAGAAAATAATTACACTAACTTAATATGTAACAAGTACAGGAAATAATTACACTAATTTAATATGTAACAAGTACAGAAAATAATTACACTAATTTAATATGTAACAAGTACAGAAAATAATTACACTAATTTAATATGTAACAAGTACAGAAAATAATTACACTAATTTAATATGTAACAAGTACAGAAAATAATTACACTAATTTAATATGTAACAAGTACAGAAAATAATTACATATGGTTCCATTAATGTCAACTTCTTAGCAAATTCAGTAAACAAGACTTTTTAGTCTTATATATTCAAAGGATTTTAGACCTTTTGTCTGATGAAGCATTTGAATTATTTGTCACAAATTGTTTACACACCATAATACATACATAAATATAATATGCGTGCTAACTAACGTAGGCAAATGCCTTAGAATGGTCAGAAAAATATCGATGAACAAATCTGCTTACTTTTCCAAAGAGCAAAAACGTGTCTGAATAGTGCAACTCCAGCATCAGTAGTGCATCGACCTTTATTAAGGTCGAATAAATAATTGTGTAAAAATTTAATAGCAGTATCAGTAGTAATAATTAAAAGATTTTTTAAAAAATGTATTTGAGTTTCACTTGGAGTTAAATTGATGTTAACATTTAATACTTATATCTGCTATACCTCGAATCTGTAAAGTTTTAGGAATATAATAGAATATAGATTTAGATAGGGCTATGACTGTGGGGGACGGCACCATCTGTTCCCACAAAACGGAGAAAAGACACCTTCTCTCAACCGAGAATTGATCCGTTACTTGTAAATCAATACATAGTATAAAACAAAGTCGCTTTCGCTGTATGTCCGTATGTATGCTTAGATCTTTAAAACTACGCAACGGATTTTGACGCGGTTTTTTTTAATAGATAGAGTGATTCTTAAGGAAGGTTTGTATGTATAATAAATGCATAATATAGTAGAGAAACACTGATAAATTTAAAGGTTTCTAATGTGATGTCGTAAATAAGCACGTTTTTTTGCGCTTATATTGCAAACGCTGGCTGAACCCTACGAGATAGACCAAAATAATGTACTACAGTATTGTACAACTTACAAAAATCCACAAAAAAGTCCGCGATGGTATATGTTTATCTCTTAGGGATAACCCACCATAACCATTTTTTCACTGCACCCGTGCGAAGCCGGGGCGGGTCGCTAGTAGATAATAAATAAGGACAAAAAAAAATACTAACACAAACAAAAAAGAGTGCGGACCAAAGAGTCCGCAGAAAATCAGACAAACCTTATGAAAAAATAAGAAAAGAATCTGTAATGTCTCTAAAACCCCCAATAATCCACGGGAGACTCAACAGGGGTTTTCGTTGGGTGTGATAAAATTTGGGCCCAAGCTTAACTTTTTCTATTGTAAAAATCTGCTTATTCCATATTCATTACAACCGCTTCGAAACTCTGAAAATTTATAGTAATATAGTATAATTGAAATTGGTTATTTTATAGTACAAGAGTTTGGAAACTTCTGCTCTAAATCAACATAATACAACTAAAATACATTATTATTATTCTTTACCAGATCGCAAGTGATGATAAGACTAAAGGTTCCAGAAACTGTCAGTCTCCCCAGTAATTATCGGTACACAATTTCGATTGAAAATGGCAGAAAAAGATTATCCATTAAAACCCAAAATTAGACGTCAGTCTTATTAATCGCCATATACTCGCTATCACAGACGAGGTGCCTATAATTTCAAAACCTATAAATTAAGATGGTATTGTGTTGAGGAAAGAGTTATATATAAAATATTGGGGCTCTGTGCATTAATATGTGACGGATTTTACACACGTACACAACAAAAGTAGAGCAGAAGCTTTCTTCACTAAATAAAATAATACAATGAAACGTGATATCTTTGAGCTTTTTATCAAATCTGCAGCTCCCACAAAAAATTAACTGCCTGTCTTACCCTTCGCACTGGTATACAGCAAAGCAAACACTGCTATTTTGCAACAGAAATAAGTAAGACGGAAGTACCCAAGTATACAATTTTATTATACAACCTCCCTCCTGTATTAACTTATATTTCCCCAGATAGAAAATAGACCCAGTTTGTAAATTTCACACACATTTTATGGTTTATTTTTTTACACCTTCGCTTGGTTTAATTAAAATTTTCTAAAGATTTCTATAGTAATCTCGTACGAAATATAGCCTATGTTACTCAGTGATAATGTAGCTTTCTAATGAAAAAAGAATTATTAAAATCGGTCCAGTACTTTTTGAGTTTATTCGTTACACACAAAAATACAAATCTTTCCTCTTTATAGTATTAGCGTAGATGTGCATAGTCAATCATAAAACAAATTGAATACATTTCCATTTATTATATGCATAGCCCAATTAAAATTAGTTCAAATGGAAAAGAAAATACAATATATATTATAATTGGACGTACGATTGGTGTCAGTATAAGTCACCTCGTCGCTGCTTGCAAAGAGCATGCGCGGTGTCGAATCGCAAATGACCTGGGAGTCCTCTGGGCTAGTTTAGTCGTCTTTAAGCCTCCGTACAAAATGGCCGAAAGAGTGCAAAATAATCGTGCGCCAAGAGGTATGGAAGAGTTTGCTAGGATGACAGAGGAGCTTATGGCTGACTTGGAAGACATGACTGAAGACGTTGATCCATCCGAATGCGCTGGATGCGAAAGTGGCCCGAGAATTTATCAATTCCACTTCAGAGATTGTAAGTTCATGTGAATATATTATTTATTTAAATATTCTTTTAGAAAAAGCTTGAAGCGTGTTCACAAACAACACATCTGCTTGATTGTGCTTTTTTTTATAATTTAAAAGTATTTTTTATAAATGTCTTAAGATATTTACCGTTAGTTTTAGATTTACTTTTCACGAGTGACAGTTACATTTCATTTTAACTATATTATATACTAGCTGTGCCAGCGACTTCGTCCGCGTGGAATAGTTATTTTGAGCATCATATTTATTTTTGCAAACAACCACCTCAGCTGTTACCCGATCTTGACAACGCGACATATTCAAATTTGATTACCATAAAAACGATTCTAGTGAGTTAACATTAAAAGATAGACATATACTGTCGCGGACATTTTTTTAGATCATTTGAAGAGGATCATTCTTTCATAAATATTTTTTTGGTATCTAGAACCGTTTTCGCAGCGCACGCACCGGAAGCCCTCAAAGATGAATAATTTTCCCCGTTTGTTCCACATTTTTCATTATTTCTTCGCTCCTATTAGTCGAAGCTTGATGCTATGTAGCCTAAAGCCTTCCTCGATAAATGGGTTATAATAAAAACAGAGATTAGTGCGTTCAAATAAACAAAAACTCTTCAGCTTTATAATATTAGTATAAATTATTTTTGATCTCGCGACGTCATTTTATTGTACATTCAGTTAATACTCTATAATGTATATGGTTTCCTGATAAAAATGTCTTTATAGCTATTATATAAGTTGCACTGCAAAAACGGAGACGATTTATTAATTGAAAATGACATGAGCTGAGCGAGGACTCATAGCGAGAATCTGATTTGTACAGAGTTTTCAACAGAGAATATGTTTGCAGACCAAGCATTTGTAGTAACTATTTTGTATATTAATAAGTGACTAAATGCTCTTTAGAATATGTATTACGACTGCGTTAAATAGTATGCTAAATAAATGACAAATGCGTAGCGGAATAATGGCGGAAGTATATGATTGCGACCTAAACATGTTTTGTCTTTAAGCGAGCTAGATTTTTTATACTTCAGGCAAAATATTCACAGTGTTTTTACAAAATTGTAATATAATTTGCGATAGTAAATCTATATGTACTTATGCGATAGTAATCAATATATATATATACATATTTCTATATATATTTATATATAAAGAAACGATTTTTTGTTTCTTACGTGACGTGATATTTGACGAACTTTGTATACTAACTTTCAACCCTTATTTCACCACTTAGCTGGTCGAAATTTCAAAAATGCTAGAACAAATGTTTAATAATTTCTTATCGATGTTTGATGTTTGAAGAAGTTTCATGGTTTCATCTTTTAAAATTAAGAAATCCCGTACAAACTTTCAACCCCTATTTCAACCCCTTCATCCCTTTATTTCGAAATAAAAAGTAGCCTATGTTTTTTCCCAGGGTCTAAAGATTGTCTGTACCAAATTTCATCAAAATCGGTTGCGAGGTTTAAGCGGGGAAACGTAAAAGACAGACAGAGTTACTTTCGCATTTATATTAGTTAGTCTATAAGTCTATTTATAAAAATTGAGAAATCTGTCTGGACACAAAATCACTGTTAATATAGAGCGACAATAAAACCATTGTACATACATACATATTATATACTGTATAGAGATAATGAAACATATAAGATAATTTAGTTATTAAGCATTATTTACACAGTATTTATTATTTATTTTTGTTTAACAGACATTCGTCTGAAGAAGAAGCTGGGTGGAGTCGTCAAAAGGCGCCATTCGGTTGAAACCAAAGTAAATATTCAATATATCTCTATCTCTCTCTATCCAATGACATCATTTCGGCTGCTTAAAATCAAAACATAGTAACACCTTCCAACAGAAATGTTCAGGAGACCAAAAAAGGGGTCGGCTACTTTGATTCGTTAGCCCGACGAAAACAGAGGAAATGACGATTTGGGTGTTTGACAGAAAGTTGTGCTATATGGTTGACATTTTACTTTGTAATTCTCGTGATCTTTTTGGAGTATAGTTACACTAAAATCGCTCATACTTCCTTTTTTTTCGTGATTCGTGGAAGGGTATGGAACCGGACATAATTCCAGCCTGCTGACGATACATGAGGCTCAGGGACTCACATACACCAGGGTAATAGTATTGAGAGGGAATGAACCCAGAAATCCGGTCCATGACAGTGTTCCTCATGCAGTTGTCGCAATATCTAGACATACTAAGTCCTTGACGTACTTTTATAGGGAGCAAAGGGAGGACGACGCCATTAGACATTTTATCGCCCTCAGTGATATGGCAACAGATAAAGACCTCGCTGACTATAACACGCAGATGATGTTCAAAGACCAAAACAACGCGGCAGCGGTCTAGATGCTGCTTAAATTCTATGTGTGTGCGAGTGTGATGATATCTGAGTGCTTGTATGTGTGTATTATAAGAGTGTTTGTACGTGTGTGTATGTATGTATATCTAACTTACTAAACTATATTATATAAATTCATAAATAATTGTATACATAATTAGGTTAGGAGCTGCGCAACTCTATATGAGTACCTATAAGTTATTTTAAGACAATTGTTGTATTGTAAAGATCACTAAGTAATTAATCATTAAGTAAGTAAAAAGAGCATGGACCAAGAGTCCGTGGAGTTAACAATTAATAATAAAAAAAAAAGCATAGAATTTGTACTTCAAAGAAATTCTAATCTTGTAATCATGGCAAATTGCTTAGACTTACTAAATTATATCTTAAAAATTACGTATGAAAATGTGTGTTTTAAGGTCCACATCGTTTCGGTACTACCTAGTAAGGCGAAAAATGCCGTTGTTTTTCTTTCAAATTAGGTGTTACTAGGTTTTGAATTTGAGCAGCCGATTTGTCTAATAGTGACTGGAAATAATAACACAATATTTTTTTTTCAGCAATATGTAATTGGACGCTGGTTTCGCGCGAAGATTACAGATAAGAACTTTGACGAAACCGGTATTATTACAATGCAGTTGGTATGCAATCATCAACACCTTTGAACAACTGACGGCTATTTTAAACTTATAGTTATAAGGTTACATTTATGTTGATGTGGTTTAGCCTCGCCTTTTCCTATTCCTTCTTAAATGGTTATATCATTTCAACTTTACGACTTATTTTCTATTCGTTAATATCAATTGTTTCCGTTATCGTTCCGTTCCGGTTTCATAATTGACGACTTATTTTATTTTACGTCGAATTTTCTTCTATAATTGCAATTCTTTATATTCGTTTAGGTAATTACTTGAATTTCAAATATATATCGCTCATCCAAAAGAATATTGACATAATTACGTTTTTGCGATTTTTCAGGAGAGCGTTTTAAAAGTTTGACATCGAAAATATTGTGTATTTTCAATCATTCTATCGATATATTTCAATAGTTATGTTGTATTACTTTATTAACAATAATATTACATAAAAAGTTTGTGAGAAACCTCAAGATAATTATTAAAAAATACCAAATGAAACAAACCGGACGTACATTTATGACATTTTGTAATTTAAATATTACAATTATGACATTATACCAGGTTTGGATATGGGAATAAATCATGAATTTAAACTACATAATACTTAATTTGTTTTATTTTTATAATACATTTTATGAACTTGAAACGTAAACTTTTTCAAAAGCTTAACTGTTTTTTTTTTATATAAAAATCTTAACATAAGAAAACAAAAATAAAGTGTTATTAAACAATTCTAAGTAAATAATAAACGACAGTGACTCTCTCTGTCGGAAACTAATGGAACAAAAATTCTGTCGTTTTTATCACAGATAAAACGTGCAAAACACGAAGTTATGGTATCAAAAACTCATTTTCGTCTTTGTGGTAATTATGTCAATATTCTTTTGGATGAGCGATATATTGTTTTTGAGCATATTTCATCATTTTCTTTTTCATTTATTTATTTCAGTTACTACTTGTTCATATCATTACTAGATATATATTCCAATTAATCGTGTAATACCTATGTTAGATATAATCTAAGAAACGTTATCAATTTTGTGTATTATTATTAAAAAGTATTATTATTATTTATATGTATGAAATTATCTCTGTATCTGAATAATTATTTATACCGCTATTTTTTTAGAACTTTGTTTGTTATTTTATGATAATTTTAAGCAAACTATATTTACATTGGCAGCGTTTCAAATTAATATCAATAAGTATTTGTCACATTATATTTAATCACAGTTTCAAGTAATTAATAACATAATAACGTTTGTTTTATACGATACTAAATATTCTATGTTATAACGGACTAATCTCTATATAAATTACATAAGCACAATAAGATTTACTTAAGATTAATGTCTTAAGTCTGATATGTCGCTCTATGTACCAAAATAAAGAGATCAGTTTGTAAATGTTACTTGTTACTTGAATTATTTTACAATATTTTATTAATTCTCTTTAAATTGCAAAAATATCAACGTAAGTTACTACATATTACAATGAAATATTTAAATATAACATTTAATTGTAAACGGCGAAAAGAATATAATAAATGTTTTATCCGTAACAATATTTTCTTGACTGATTCTGTCCATTAATTTATTTTTTAACACCTTTGCGCATAAAGCTGATGTAATTCCACCGGTTTTAAATATGTGGTTATAAAAAAATACGTGTGTTACCAAAGCAAATAGTTAAGTTATAGTCCATACAAATTCCATAACAGTATTATTTGCCATTTGCTATTTAAATTTGGAACTAATCGCCGCGCGGCGCCAGTCAGTAGTAAAATGGCGGGAAAGCAACAGTGTGCATTCACAGATTGAGTTTATTTAAATGTTTTTTTTTCTGTTTCCTCGCAAATCGTCGTACGATATACGTGCGTATTGGTTATAACTAGAGATCGGATAATCGGATGCATATTTACCTAAAGTTAATTTTTGGCTCACAAATTATGGAAGCGGCTTTTTAAAATACATTTTGTTAAATAAAAATCCCGGGAAAATACGGGACTGCAAATTTAACGTAGTGATATTGTTTGAAAATTACTAAATTAGCACGTGGTATTTATTTTCAAAAGACCGAGACTCCGGGTTCATTTATACAACTATGCATACGTATTTACATGAAGTTTAGTTTCAGTTCATGAATGTACGATTTATTACATGAACAGTGTTATACGAAAGTAGTGAGCTAGTTTGACTAAAACAATAATCAATTAAATAATTGAATAAAAAAACAGAAATGGTGAAAAATTTTATTTAACAAAACAATAAAAAGCCGTTTCCATACTTTGTCTTAAACTAACTTTAGGTAAATATGCATCCGATTATCCGATCTCTAGTTATAACCATCATAACGCACTAATATCGTAATGTACTCTTTTAATCACTGGCTATTTTATTAAAAACTAGCGACTCGCCCCGGCTTCGCACGGGTGCAATGCTGATATACTACACAAAAACTGTGAACTTTGTTTATAATAGTTTGCAATGCAAGCCCAAAAAAACGTCCTTATTTATGACATCACATTACAAACCGCTAAATTTATCAGTGTTTCTGTACTACTAACTACAATAGTTAAACATATGGTCTCGCGAAGTTTTTTGTAGATATTGATATATTCGATAATATTGTCGATCATTTTTAGGGTTCCGTACCTCAAAAGGAAAAAACGGAACCCTTATAGGATCACTTTGTTGTCCGTCTGTCCGTCCGTCTGTCAAGACCCTTTTTCTCAGGAACGCGTGGAGGTATGAAGCTGAAATTTATATCAATTACTCAGGTCTACGGTCCCTTGAAGCTGTGAAAAATCAACCTTCTAAGCCAACGCAATCAAAAGATACAGCCGTTTATGCCGCAAATTTTCGACACTTGCAAGGGAATCAAAACCTACAGGGTGCTTCCCGTGAACTCAGAATCTTGAAATTTGGTACGAAGCAACGTCTTATAGCATAGATAAAGGAAAAATTACGAAAACCATAAATTTTTAGTTACATCACATAATATATATTTTTTTAATAATTTTAAACTTACTACCTTCTTACTACATTTCCTCATAAACGCGTAGAGGTATTAAATTGAAATTCATACCAAATACTTAGGTCTATAATACCTTAAAGCTGTAACAAAATCAAACTTCTATGTCAACGCAATCAAAAGAAACAGCAATTTAAGCTGCATATTTTGAAACTCGCAAGTACTCACAAGAGAATCAAAACCTAAAGGGTACTTCCAGTCAACCTAGAATCTTGAAATTTGGCATGAAGCAACGTCTTATATAGTAATCTAGTACTAGATGTAGCCTATGTTACTCAAGAATAACGTAGCTTTTTAATGAAAAAAAATTATTAAAATCTTTCCAGTACTATTTGATTTTATTCGTTACATACAAAAATACAACTCTTTCCTCTTTATAATATTAGTGTAAAGTTAGCTCAAAAAAATTACAATATAACAAAAGCCTAATAAAATTACAGTATGGTTCTATACGCTGCAAGTCCGGTGTTTCGATGTTTTGACGTGAAACGTCTTTAAAACCGCGCCGAAACATACGGGTACCAGGTTTGAAAAGTGGACCGTAACGAAAAGGTCTATATCATCGTACCTTAATAATTAAAAAACTATTAGTCTTAGAAACAAAAATGTGGTGTGAATATATCACTTATATAGTCAGCTCGCTGTTGTGACATTGAGTTTTTTATTAAAATACTTAACAACACCGTCAATCTTGTTTTTTTATTTCAATCTTTTACTTTAAAAGCGATTCCCTAACATAGACGTTTCACGTTAAAACCAACGGCCGTGTGCCTTGGCACAGCCACACCCGATTTTTTTAACTCGTCATGGTAACACTTGTAAAGAAAGCAAAAGTTAGAGAAATAGGCTTGTTGCCTAAATTTCAGTAGTTAGATACTAATATACCTTGATGCCTATTCTATACAAAATAATTATTATTTTTGAAAAAAAATGCTTATTTATAAGAATAATTTTGCATTTAATTAAATATTTGACATTAGTCATCAAAAACGCTCATGACTGTCATGGCGTCTTGAATGACGTCACGCCGTGCAAAACACAGCTGTTTTAGTATCGGAATATTCGGTATTGTGAAGTTATTTTAATAAAAAATGGATTCATCGTATTACAAGTACTGCATAGTGCCCCAGTGTACAAGCACAAGTATAAAAACACCAAAAAAATTATTTATATACGTGCCAAACAATCAGCAGATACGTAAAAAGTGGCTGACACTCGCGAGAAGGAATGATGCCCATTCTTTTTCGCACTTCCACAAGACACTTGGGAATGACATTTTGACTTTGACGTTTCGCACGGCGTGACGTAACACTTTTTAATTGGTGTTTGCTGTCACGTGACTTATGGCTTATTTTGTGCAATTTTATTTATAAAAATATAAATAATCAAAAGTTATTATTTTATAAAACTTTGTTTTTTCATAATTAAATGATCATCTTAATAGTTATGCAACCTAATGCATCAGATTTGTTCATAGTGGATACAAGCCTATTGCAAATAATCACTTTATATAGCAACAAAGTGAATTAACCCGTTTACACTTCGGCATCAGTATAATTTGAGCACTCTAGTATTGTTATTTAACTATTAAAATTTTGCTGTACCGTCTGAAGTTATTTAATTCGTACATTCACAACTATTATATTGCACAAAATGCAATTGACAAATTATACACGCAGCGTTCCATTTAATTGATGCTGATGTGTGAACATTTATTTTAATTCTTTGTTGTTATGGCTTTATTCTTCTTAAAAACCATTTAATTATTTTAACAACTTGAATATTAAATTATGTCGTAATGAAAAATCATACTAGATGTAAGTAATAATATAGAAGAGCAATCGAAAAAAGACAGAGGAATCGTTAAATTTGTTAGAAGTACAGATAT
Organism: Scirpophaga incertulas; assembly: GCA_036419045.1. Classification (NCBI taxonomy): domain Eukaryota; kingdom Metazoa; phylum Arthropoda; class Insecta; order Lepidoptera; family Crambidae; genus Scirpophaga; species Scirpophaga incertulas. Next base: position 217,772 of record CM071626.1, on the reverse strand, counting down.
GAAACTAATGAAATATATATAACACTTTATTGCACAGTTAGACATAGATAATGTAAAATATATAAGATAGAATATGTATAATGGTGGACTTATCTCTAATAGAGATCTCTTCCAACCAACCAGAACGGATGTCCTGAAAGAAATGTGCGGGAGAACTTTATGTGCAACTTTTATTTAATAATATATTATTAGAATGTAATATATATTATAATTTTCAACACACTTCCTCATAAAGTGGCTCTAATCCCATGGCAATTAGGCACATAATGACACCTATAATCAAACTGTGACTTTTTCATTACTATTATTCACGAGAAAGTAATAGTTTTTTTTAATATTATTGGTTGAGTTACGCTTACATTTGCGCTAAAAAGCTATCCGCGAAAGCCCAAAAAAAAAGAAACCTCATTTTTTAGTCTATGGCCGATGCGCGCGCATATAGGAAAACTGATTAATTTTTCCCGCCATTACGAAACATTTTTCACAACTCTTCTCGTTTTCTCTTTTGAAGTTATTTAGTTATAGTTATTAATTTAGATGTCTGCAAATACAATTTATGAAGAAAACGGTTTTTTATTTAAGTATTATTTTATTCAGAAGTGTGTTGAAAAACGTTGTATGATACACGTGTATATTAATGATTACCGTCCTCGGCTCCTTAAGACCCTCGCCTGACGGCTCGGGCCTCAATGCGCCTCAGCGGTAATCACCAACATTACACACTTGTACCATAATGTACTATTAATAATATTATACTTATAAAATAATGAATACGTAATAACAGTACTATATATGCTTTTAACAAATACATATATACATACATACATACATAATATATACATATACAACACATTATGACTATGGGAGAGTAGAAAGCAAATGATCTTTAAGTACTCTCTTGAAAACATCCACGGATTAACTGTCGCGAATGCTTGCGGGCAATTGGTTCCAGAGCCTCGTTGCTGACACCGTAAGTGAATTACGAGTTATTTATATCAGAGATGGCCAATTTTCAATTAAAAGTTCCATTAAAAATGAAATTAATAGTTTGAAAGATTTTATTCGTTCGTATTTGCATTTTCTACTAGTTCTGATCTAGATGTGGCTTATTGAATCGGTTGAATTGAGAGAAGGGAACTTCTTGTAATTGCCTCCCGGAGCAATGAGCTTTATCAATTAATGACAAACAAATAGACTGCAAAACCGATATTTAGTGGTTACTGCTGCCCGTAAAAGCGTCGGTCCTGTGGAAATCACAAAAAATGTGCAAATCCTACTATAACTAAAGTACCTATATATCCCCAACAAAAGAGATTAATATAATGACTTTAGCGGGTCAATATATTTATGAAAATTTGATTTATGTGTATAAAATTGTAACACATTTCATAAATATGTTATTTTCAAATGCGTAATTTAAACACAAGAAATAAAAATAAACTTGCCGTTCCAACGTACAGGCTACAAAAAACTAAAGTTTTATAACAAGATTCCACATAGTGTAGCTGAATTACCTATTCATAAGTTCAACGTACATGTTAAAAATACGCTAATGAGTAAGGGCTATTACAAAGTCAATGATTATTTAAATGATGCCAATGCTTGGTGTTGATTTGAGGATATATTCTAAAATGTAAATATTTGTTTTAAGCTGATAATACGTCCTGAATGGGTGTAAGGAAAAAAAATTGGACGATTCAAAAGAGCTTTCTATAAAGTCATATATGAATAAACTTAATTTTGATTTTGAACTTACGATACAAAATATAAAGTCAGGGTGCTCAGTAATTGCACTGCATGTGATACCCAAACAAACTGGAACAAAGCACTTGTTGCTTGTAGCAGACGAAGAAAAGTCGGAAGTTGCGGCCTTTCAAATAGAACTTTATCTGTACTAATAACAAGAGTGAAATTTGACTGTTTTATTGTCAAAAGTTAAAAGTGTAGCAATAAAATTTGTTGATTGTACTCAATACGCAGCCACTATGATAAAGAAAGCTCTCATATAACATGTCTCTCTATATGTCAACTATCAACAACAAACAAACTATGAAACCACAAATTATGTACATATTTTAACACATGTCAGGTTATTAATCTTAATTAATCAGTGTCTCTGCTAAACAAAATCCTAAAGATATTACACTCGCAATAAATTTGCATCTACGCAATCAATAACTCAACGCATAAGGTTGACGACCGTGGAGAGAGATAGCGAATCTGGGCGCGAACGATGGATGCTGTACGTTTGATGCTGTGTAATCTAGCTCGCTCTGTACCGTAACCCTGCCTGTGTCAGAAAGGTGCCAATAGCTTTTAAGGGTGGTAAGGGTGAGGCAAAGAGGACGTATTACGTTTGATAACCTGCGTCATTTAAAACTGTGGCTCTGAAAGTTTTCATCGCTGCAATAATGTATAATTTTTTATCGTTTAGTAAAACGATAAAAGATTGTTTAATTATCGTAGCTTAAGGAAATTCGCAAATCATATAAGAATAACGCTTTCAGATGAGATGCATTCGTTAAGTCCACGAATGTTTTGGTTCCGCAAATCATTGATATTTCATGGACCTGAGATTTCAGTCCACCCTATTCAACATATTCTCTCTCAGTAGTATGTCAAGGTGGCTTGGTACAGTTTTTTGATCTCCCAGAAATGGAGCAGGTTGCCGGATTTCAGGATCATCGTGAACTGACCCTTTTTGTTTTTTTTTTTTGTTCCCCTGAGGGAAATGCATTAAATTGCATACCCCGGCTGTGGCGAGCCGACGGTTGTGTGGGGCTCTCCTCCCCAGAAGGGGGAGGCCTACCCACTAAAAACCTCAGGGATGGCCTCCCTCAGGCATGTAGGGAGCCCCCGGGAACATCAAGCTACTTCCAGGAACCCCCAGCCTCCGCTCCCCTGCCTAGAGGGGAGCCCTCCACGGGGGAGGCTACACTATCTCCCCCGGTATCCTCCACCGACGATGCCCCCCGGCCACGGAAGGGGCGTGGTCCATCCCGGGTCGCCGTAGCAGTCGCGACTTCCTCGCGCCCGCCGGCGACCCATCGTGAACTCACCCTGCCTTTTGATTTCTGATAGTCTTACAATACTTCTGCGAAATCTACTCGATTTTTTTCCAAATTCTCCTTAGTTAGTAACCAGAGCCAAGGTCATTCGACGCTTAGTTTTTATAGCACGGAGATTCTTAGTACCTTTTGCAGAACCCATCGCGCCAACCCCCTTCGCCATTGTCACGGATTTCGGTAACGACTAGAACTTGAGGCTATTCTGGATCAGAAATCATATCTATTTTGCTTACTTCTAATGCTCCTACCACGCTAGCCCAATGTGAGTTAGTGGGACCTCTTTTGTTAGCTGGCAGGATGCTCTATAACTGGTTGAGATTGGTTTGGATAATATAAATAATTTACATTTAAACTATTTTGTTAATGATCACAATAGAAGATATCATTTACTGATAAATGAATTTTCATTCATTACCTTTGCTTAAGTATTAAATGTCTCTAATCCCATAGATGTACATGCAAGCACGGCTGCAACTCAACTTCCTATGTTGAAATTAAGACCACCTCTATTCCCTAAATAATAAAAGCTGTTTTCGTAGATCAACTGTAAACGTATATACACTGCTATCTGTGCATACGGACCATTCTTTACTATTATGCGAACCTAGTGAATTCGCGCTTTGCACCGATCAATATGAAGCCTTGTCATGCAGTGAGCCTGCGTGGAATGAATGAGGGGAAGAGGGGCATGTATCTATAGCTGTTATGTAATATTCTGTCGTAAAGAGCTACAGCAAAAATATGCGAGCCTAGTAAAATCTGAATACACGCGTCTACGGATCAATGCCGGTGACGATCACAGTAAGTCTGCGTCAATGGAGTGGTGGGGTAATCTACCTGCCATATACACATCTAACTGTTCTATGATATTCGCTAGAGCTCCTACATTATTATGTAAACCTGGTAATCTCGTCGTTGTTCAAATCAATACCAACTGTCATGGTTTTTCTGAGCCTGCGTGGATATGAGCGACGGGAGGAGTGGTTTAATAACGACCTCCATAGTCGAGTGGATAATACACCGGTTTCAAGGTGTCGCCATCTCTGAGGTCCCGGGTTCGAATCCCGGTGGGGGCAGATGTTTGTGTGATAAATGCGAGCATTTGTACCTTAGTCATGGTTGTTGATATATATTTCCATAAAAATTATATATGTATAATATATGTATGTCTATCCGTTACCCTAGATCCCATTGCACAAGCCTTACAGAGCTTACCTTGGGCTAGGCTAATTGGTGTAAGTGTAACAAATATTTATTTATTATTATTATTATTATTATAATAGTAGATTGCTTTATAAGGGTGGAATGGATTCAATCCCTACGAGATTGATAGACCTCTAGGGTTGTTAGTCCCTATGAGGTTGTTAGACGGACTATAGTATCGTATGTATACTAGTAGGATTTGATTCCTTTTACCCGTGTGTAGCACTCTACTTTTCATTTCGAATGCAAGGAAATTCATTTTCAGAAAATGAGTTTTCATTTCTCATACTCGGATAGTTGTGTTGTTTTGATCTGATTATTGGGTGGAAAATGCTGCTTCCCGACATAGGGAGGGACAAACTCATACAATTTACTTCCCACCCAAGGGCCGGAATGAACTTTAAAAATAGATCTACGAATGTCAGCTACGAACTGTCAGCTGTGAACTATAAAAAAAAATGCTGCGGCCATGTGAGTTTCTAAACAGCCAGTGTGAACTTAGCGCAAACTACTTCCAGCGGAAAAAGCCGCAACAAACACGCGGCGAGTTCCATATTTAAAATTTAAACAGTCGACATAAATTGGCGGGATGTGAATTTATTATATATATCTGTGACGGAATTTGAAAAAATTCAAATATTCTCTAATACTAGTTAAGATTTTAATTTTAAAAATTAGTTCAAGCGATTCCGAAATATTGACACCAGATTCAATTAAAGACAAGGTAAATTGTGTTCTGCCTACTGATGGTCTACTGATATTATCATATATTATCAATAAATAGATTAAATAAACAACCAATGTTTTATTTTCCTCATATATTCGAAGTGAAAAGTAGAGTGTTTAACACGGGTAAAAGAATCAATTCCTTCTCGGACTATAGCCGAGTCTAAATACCTCGGGAATTGATTCTTTCCACCCTCGGTTAACAATCTACTATTAAATATCTTTCCTTTGAAATTTTTGCCAAAAGATTTTCGAGTATTGTATTTGCTTCGTTCGCGACTGAATCTGGAGTCGAAATTTCAGAATCGCTTGAATTCATTGTTTTTCTTAAATACCTAAATCACACAATCAAGATTTCGGTACAGCGTAAAAGACTCCCCTCCCGCCAAAATTATCTTTTTCACAGGTATTTTTAAATTTGGAACACATCGCGTTATCTTTTACTGGACATTCAGCCAAATACTTTTATTATTATTGTACCAAAGATTGACCTAATTCAGTTCTATTTTTAAAATTTTACTTTCCGCCCTAAGGAGGGAAGTAAATAGTATGAGAATTTCCCGCCCGCTGGTAGAAACTAGCGTTTTCCTCCCAATACTCAATCAAAAAGATCAAGGAAACGCTCCTTTCCGAGCATCAGGAATGAAAAATACATTTATATCGAGGACAATATATTTGACTATTAATATGAATGCTACAAAATATATATTTTAAAAGCCATTTCAAATATATTTTGTCTAGCTTAGGTCTGCCTAGCTTATGACGATTGCTAACTTAAGATTACAATCTTAAGTTAGCATATGCGTAAAACAGCAATTTAGAACAATTTAGCAACATTTGACGACCTCTATAGTCGAGGGGATAATACACCGGTTTCAAGGTGTCGCCATCTCTGAGGTCTCGGGTTCGAATCCCGGTGGGGGCAGATGTTTGTGTGATGAATGCGAGCATTTGTACCTTAGTTATGGTTGTTGATATATATTTCAATAAAAATTATTTATATATGTGTAATATATGTATTTCTATCCGTTACCCTAGATCCCATTGCACAAGCCTTATAGAGCTTAGTTTGGGCTAGGCTAATTGGTGTAAGTGTAACAAATATTTATTTATTTATTTATTTATATAAATAACCGACACCAATTGGCAGCAATTATTACTGTTCTAGCCAACATATTCTGGATGTCAGCAGATGTGTCGTGGTTTTATACTTTGTACGCGGTTATAGAAGAACACAAATCAGAATAGTTCCATTTTCTTCCATTGAATAGCAATGAAGTGTATTAAGTGATTGGACAAACTGGAGATATACAAATAATGTACGCCGCAATAAAATTGGCCAGAAATATGTATAGGATAACGCAAACAAATGTGTGAAGAATCACATAAAAATAATTGATCAATATATAGTTTATATAACGACTCTATTCGGAAATTGGGATTTCGGAAAGAACCGGGCAAGAAACTTTAAAAGTCTATTTTTTACCTTTATTGACGTGACAACGTCTATTAAATTGGTACAGCGTGGAGTCATTCTCGAAAACACCGTAACGGCCGAATCTGACGCCACACGGAGTCCACGAACGGCGTAACGGCCGATCTGACGCCACACGGCAACGTAATAAAAATATAAATGTTATACATTACTTTATTTTAAATAATTTTTCCTGTAAGTTAACATTTTGAATTAATATTCGGAATATTCGAATTAATTTTGTGTATTAAAAACTGTTAGTGTTCATAGATAAAATTGTTAAATAAGTCATTTGACATATTGCTATTAATTATTAATTCATTTTGTCCTTAAGATTTTGAATTAACATTTGGATTATTCAAATTAATTTTGTTTATTTGATATTATTTTTGACGTGACAACGTCTATTAAATTGGTACGGCGGGGAGTCATTCTCGAAAACACCGTAACGGCCGAATCTGACGCCACACGGAGCCACGCACATTACTCATAATAAATAATTTATGTATAACTTCAGAAGCAGAAAATTTAAACAAACTATTAAATAAAAATATAAATGTTATACATTACTTTATTTTAAATAATTTCATTGCACCCAGAAAAAAATACCATGTAATAGACGTTGTCACGTTCAAATATCGGCAGTAGACGGAGTTCTACAGACAACCAATTTTTTCATTTATAATTTGCTATATAATACTTATTTAAATCAAAGATTCTCGTCTTTGTAAGTCAGGTGAAAAATGTCCAGGTGACAAAAGTTTGAGATGAATAAACGTAGGCGGGAAGAGTATATAATTAATAATTTAATTCAGTTACAAAGTTTCAAAATATAAAATATACTTTATAATTAGATATTTCGGTAACAGGTATAATGTCGCTTATTCATCCTTAACTTCCGTTCCGTGTGTTGATTCTGATAGGTGACCGCTTGCAGGTCGCCGCGCCAATAATTTTAAAAAACTCATCAAATATATTCATATAACAACACTACAATCCATTTCAGACAAAACTAGACTTATAGAACTATAGAAAACAGAGATACTAAGGCCACTGCAATCATTGGAACCAGAATCGCAAAACAATCATGGCCTATCTCTATTTTTCTTATCATATTTCCTTTGTTCTTCGAGGCTCTCTCACAATATGTCACTCGTGATTGGAATGATCATGACAGAAATAAAATCTATTTCAATTAAGTGATTTATATAATTTTATAATACGTTTCATATAACAACAATAAGCCATGGATGTTATAAGAATCGCCTGTATGATAACGGTTGAGCTTGCCAAATATTCGTAAGTTTTGTTAAAACGCTACCAGGATTACATAACTTTGAGGAGTTCGACTGCATCTGCGTGTTACCCGCCTCCCATCTTAGTTTTCAACCCCTTCGCGTTATTGATTACAGTTCGCAGCGGAAACCTATGACGTAGACGATCCGCTAGCGCCACCTGGTAGTTTAGTGTTACTATTAAAGGTCTGTAGGGCTTATGCAACCCTAATACATGGAGCACTCGAAGTGAGAAATTTGAGGTTATACCTCAGTTGCGTCAATGTCCTGAATTTAAGAAAAATAACAAAATACATGGAGAACGGTTTTTCATAAACCAAATCATTTTATAATTTTGTGAAGTTTAATATAAATAATTCATAAAATATTTCTTTTTTCAGTACTAAGTTGGCAAAAGATTTTGTACTTAGTTTTATTTGCGGCAAAAGTTACGCCTAAATACCACACTCCTTTTGCTAAGTTTGTCATCATTTAACATAGTTCATTTTTACATCATTCAGATTATTGAACGTAAGGTACAGTTGATTAGTTATTAAGTAATTCAGGACAAGTTTGTTTGCTATTTGCTATTTACTGTTTACGAGCTAGAGAATCCCTAAAAGAATTGTTCAAAGATAATAATATTTTAACTTTAGCTAGTCAATATATATATGATAATTGAGTTTTTGTATATAGAAACTATAATAAATTCAATAACAACAGTGATCTACATAATGTGAATACTAGAAACAAAAATAAACTTGCCGTTCCAATGTTCAGACTCCATAAAACTAGCTGTTCGTTCTTGGGGAAATGTATATGTTTACCAAACTTCCGCAAAGTGTCATTGATTTGCCTTTATATAAATTTAAAATCCATATCAAAAAGACACTCATGAGTAAAGGTTATTATAAAGTAAGTGACTATCTAAATGATCACAGTATTTGGGAATAGGGACACTATTCATAGAGCCATGTTTGGTAACAACATTATTTATAATATTGTATTATTTTTATATGTGTATGACTGTAATCGTATTAGGTATGATTGTATCTTATACTATATTGTATTTTTATATTATATTATTGTAATTATTAACATTGAAAAGAGGAGATAAAAAATAGACCTTCAGAGTTTCTTGCCTGTTCTTCTCGAGAAGGCTCTCCCAATTTCCGAACAGGTGTCGAGTCAATTTTTTTATTTTTTTCTTTTTTTTCCTTATTCGTACGTACGGACAAGGTTTTTGTTTTTTTTTTAAGCTTTGTTTTTTTGTTTTGTCTGTTGACGTCAATAAGTGCCTGTAAAGGTCTATGTTGAATAAAGATTATTTTGATTTTGATTTTTTTGATTATACATCTTCAAATTGTCACTTAAAATCGAATCTCGTAAAGACTCACGCGAGCGCATTCATTTTGCATTCAAAGCATGTCATTTTGGTAACGAACTGCAATGTATGGAAACGACACTAAATTACGAATTATGTCCATCCAATCTTCTATTCTATATACAGTCTTAAGTACTTAGTGTAATTTACATAAAAACTTGATTGCTTCAAAAATACATAATGAAACCATTCTTTACATCAGCACGCCTTAGAAGTCTAGCGGCTTTTGAGTTCGTTTTGATTGAATGAATGAAAAACTATTATCTGCGATTTTAGAGACAATTTAATACATACAACCATACAACAATCTTGTAGAATAATATACGATAGGTTATATGGTAGAAAACTCTGTATGAATTTATTTCGATTTACGTTGTCCTTTAATCTATCAAGCGCCATCTGCCCTTGACTTACGAAAACACTTAGGCACACTAAAAATTGTGTCTACGCCATCTAGTCGGGGAATGCGAAATTACCTCCTGTTATGCTAGCTTTGTGTGTTGTTGTTAAAATGTGCATTCTAAAGTGCTATGGCACTAAAGAAGTCTAAAGTTTGGATGCTTTTATTGATCTATAAAATACATTCCGGCATAATAATTTAACGACATTATTTCATTAGATTCAAAACAACTTTTAAAATATGTTTCAACAGTTGGGTTTTATCAATAGTGTCTGAGATTCAGTGCAGTGGTGCTGTTATTTTGGCACTATGAATCTTACCGAAAGGTCTGGGATGCTCAATCTGGGAACCCATAGCAACACTTCGGACTTTTCATGTGATCTCGAGACTGTGGCTTGTTACCAAAGGCGGCGTAAGGCGTGGGCGGTGTGAGCCACCGCCTCGCAGTGCACAAGGCCTTGCGCCTCACAGCCGAAAAATAATTGAAAAAGTATGAAAAATCTTATTTTATATTCCCTTCTTGCACCAACAGAGGGCCTCGCAAAATGTACCATGCTCACATTAAGTTTAGGTCTTGCGCCGCCACTGCTTGTTACTAACTGTACAAATACGACATTTGTTTTCATAAGAAAAATGTATGCAAAATGTAATGATCCATGACGTAACTTTAATTCTGACGTAATTTAATTTTATTTTAATGAAAACAGTATTATGTAATGTAACTGATGACTTAGTCTGGTATTTATTTAATAACCACATCACTCTGTCACGCTCAACAACCGACTGCTGTAAATTTTTACAATTCTTTCCTCACTTGTTCCGCCCCACTGCCACTTCCGGCCTACAACCAACCTCCTTTCGTTTCATGATGGAAACGGTTACAAGTCTCGGTCTACACAACAACTTCTTGTTATAACTTCTCATTAGTAATATGTAAGATTATGCTAATCGTATTATATTTAGTTTAAAATGATTTATTAATTAATGTAAGTGCAATATCAAATATATTTTACAATTTTAAATAAATGGTATAACCAACGGAATCGAAATGGAAGTTTGGTTTGACAACAATACTGTGACAGTGAGAGCGTTCTTATTTTGAACTTATATTAAACAATAATTATGTACGTAATTAACTAACCATACACGATTTTTTACAAAGATATATTAAAATCCCAACAGTTATGTATTAAACAATAATTAGTTACTCATATAATTTGTGCTTAAATACTCACATAGTAAATTGCAGGACATTAAATAAAATATTTTAATCATTTTAATAATAATTTAAGTTAGATTCAATAAGATTATATTTTAACATAAAAAGGACAATTTAGCTAGTTTTTATAATATAGTATAGGTTAAATAAAATGATCTCTCTTATTAGTTTTAGTTCTTATTAGTTCTTATTAGTAACATTGAAATGAGGAGATAAAAAATAGACCTTCAGAGTTTCTTGCCTGTTCTTCTCGAGAAGGCTCTCCCAATTTCCGAACAGGTGTCGAGTCAATATATTTTTTCTTTTTTTTTTTCCTTATTCGTACGTATGGACAAGGTTTTTGTTTTTTTTTTATTTAAGCTATTTTTTTTTTTGTTTTGTTTGTTGACGTCAATAAGTGCCTGTAAAGGTCTATGTTGAATAAATATTATTTTGATTTTGATTTTTTGATTTTGAGTTGCTAGGCAACGCTTTGTTATTAAACAACATTTACCGGTTACTGGTAACAGGAATGCATGAGTCAGTTAGAGATATGCGCTCGTCAATTGAACGATGCAAGTTTACTGAAAACTTACTGAACATACTTTCAGTAGGCGGAGCCTTAGTGAGGATACGCCCACAGCTTAAAAGTAAAAGTTGACATAGTAAAATTCTGTTATCCTGGTACAAGCTCGCCGAACTTTCTCGAAAAAATGTTTAAATGACATTTGTACTGGAATACTGTAAATTATTAAGTTTCAATTAATATAGGTGAATTAATAGGTAAACTTTACTTTACTGACGACAGAAAAAGAGGATCAAAGTGTAAGTCGCAAAAATACGGTATAGATTGTGATATTGTAAATTTCAAATCAAATCAAAATAATATTTATTCAACATAGACCTTTACAGGCACTTATTGACGTCAACAAACAAAACAAAAAAAAGGCTTAAAAAAAACAAAAACCTTGTCCGTACGTACGAATAAGGAAAAAAGAAAAAAATTTATTGACTCGACACCTTTTTATATATATATATATATATATAGAAAGTATTTCCTTCGCACTTAATGATAATTTCTAGTGATGCTGTAATAAAATCTAACAATATTAGGGGCGTGGTTCGCAGCCAGCTTGGCCCGCCCAGTTCTCATAAGCATTCATTCAATAGATACTAGCAAGCTAATGCAACCTGAAACATCTTGCGGTTTTATGGTATCCTGGTGCATGGGCAGCTTGGTGTTCATTATACTAAAAATTGCATATTTACATTTGTCCCGGAAAACATAAATATAAAAACATATTTCCCCGCAAATGCGGAACACTTACACTTATGTTTCATAATGGTAGTAATTCAAACAAATAATAAAAATAAGGGTTTTCAATAAGCTCTTCATATGTGGACTGAAAATGGTAAGAAATATTGTACACCAATAAATGAATTAGTTCAAAAATATCGCTATTCTACTTGCTAAATACGAGTATAATATTTAGCAATTGCTAATACAGTGTAAGATTTTGTATATTTAAAAGTTATTCAATTCCCTTTCGATAGACGATTAAAAGACTTGTTTCTAGAAATGTTTCAAAAAACTTAATGAATTAATGGTTTATACTAAAGCGATAAAATTAAAAGTTGTCCGATATCTGTAAATGTAATTCCCACCAAAAACATTCTGTAAAAAACTAGCCAAGTCTTGATGGAGCTGCTAGTTTATCTCTAAAAAGTAATGACATATAACAAAGTCGTGCCAAGTCTAAGGTTCCTTATTACGATTTCGTTATTATTATAGTTAATGTTGTGTGACTTTGCCTTTGATTTTGACCTTTTTCAGCTTTGCAAGCTGAACATTCGGCTTCAGCATAGGTCCGTCCAAAAATAAATATTTTCCGCGAGTGTTGTAAGTGTACAATTATAACAGACCTTATACCTTCATAGTCTTTGCCTTTTCTGTGACGTCATCAAGATTTGGAACTTTATGCAGGCCAAAATCAAAGATCTCAGAGTTACTTTGTTAATGTCTCTGATCAAATTCGTCAAATCACTTGTAAAACAAACGATTGGTAGAGTAGGGTGTTGTTTAAACGTCGCCGACCAAGAAACACCTTCTCCTCATGGAGCTACTCCTAGATACCAACTAGAGAGTAGGTAGGTAGAGAGAGGCTGTTTCCAAACCTATCAACTTTTATTTCATATATATAATTAACGTTCAATTTGTTTAATATATATTAACTTTATTTCGTGACAGCCTTCGTTAAAAGAATTCGCAGTAAACCTTTTTAGTTTGCTCATCCGAAAAATAGATTAAAGATTTACCACGTAAAATTATATAACGTATGACGTCGAGTTTCAATTTATCGACAAATTGCGACACCAAGACTGCAGAATGTAAGGAGATTAGTCAGTAACGGTTTCATTTTTCCTGTGGTTTGCATGTATTACATTGTTATTTATGATCATGGATCGTTTTGTCTCTTTCCTTTTCATTATGAAGATATATGATGCTGTCTCGTTTAGCACTACTAACTGTTTCATTCATGCGACGTGATATGAAATCGCCGGACTGCAGTTTGGCTGGAAGCAGCAACGAGTAAGGGTGTTATTCACGCGAATCTATAGATATTGCTTCTACGTTATATGCGATCCTGGTATGTGAATCGGGAATTCGCTGAGGGGAAAAATTTGATATTAGCGAGACTTGAGTAGGTTACTTGATATTACTGAACTCTAAAATAACAATTTATTATTAAAAGCAATTGCACGATATTATGAGTAAAAATGAAACGGGAATAATAAAATCAATAAATTAAACTTAGTAATGACATTTGAGGTAAAGGAACTAACGTTTTTTAAATCAAAATCATGAAAGATGATTTAATATATATATATAATATATATATATATATATATATTATATATATTATATATATATACAAATAATATATAAATATAATAATAGATAAAGGATAGTGTATTATTTATTTTTTATTTTATTTAAAAGTATTGAACTCTCAATAATTATTTTAATACTATTTTAGATTATTTTAACTATTACTTCGTCAGTCCAGTATCGTCGTGAAACAGAACGCTTCATCATTTTTGACAGCGACAGAATGGTACCTACACTGACGTCCAATTTACGTCGGTTTGTTTTCAACCGAATTCTGTGTTTACGTTTCCAACGGCTTGATTTCGTTTTCTTTCCCGTATCCAGTATTTAGAATGCAAAAAAATAATACGATTTCGGGCGTTTGTAGTGGCCAAAGAAGATTGTATTTTTCAAAATAAAAAAGTGTTAAATAGCATTTACGTAAAAAACAATTTGAATACAAATCAAAATAAAGCTACTAACTACTAAGAATTATTAGGTTTATTTAATCTTCATGTTTTAATTGATTTCTCAATATTCCCGTTAGATAAAAACAAGCTAATGTTCCTTATAATATCTAGGGTTAATAAGAAATTATTTAACGTATGTCTCATTAATAAACGTTACATTTTGTAGTGGGCCTATTCTCCATACAAGAAAAAATTATCTCCTTTCTCACTTTTTTATATTTTTCATTGTGTTTTACAGCAAACTAAGCCGGGTTGTCTGCTTGTTTAAAAAACAAGATAAACAAGAAGGTTATCTTGTCAATTTTTGCCGTAAAGAAATAGTACCCGCATTGCCGTAACTTTACATTTTGATCACAAGTTGGCAACATATAATACGTTTTTGTATGCGATGCAGATTTGTTGATCTCGCTTATTTCACAGGAACCACTTGAACTTTAAAACCACTTAACATTAGGAAGACAATCAGCTTGCATGTCAATATGAAGTAAAAGAAATGACGATTCAATAATGTGTTGCTGTTCTTTGTATAAAGATGCAATTGGTAATTAAGCATATTGGGAATAGTAAATAGTTAATAACTAGTGTAAATTATTAACTTTAATCTATTTATCAATTGTATTATAATGACTCCATTACATATTTAACGAAAAAGTGTATTTAACGAAAGAGTGTATTGTCAAATTTATGATCCACGAATTTGTAGATTTAAATTAATAATGCTTGAAATAGGTGGCATAGTACAAAAATATTATCAAGGGAATATGTGATCTCTTTTGGAGTACTTTATTCTGGCACACAGCAATAAAATCAATATTTTATAAACTCTACATTTTATTATAATTACAACTTGTGTACATATACCTATAATACATTGTTGAATATAAACCAAAAATTTTTATGTTATTGACAGTCAAAAACCGTTTTTTCGCGTTTTAAAAGCTACTTGGACTAGCTAATAAAAATTATAATAAATTGCTAATCTTAATATCTTTTTAACTGTAAGCAAAATTTTACCTGACTCCTTATGTAATAAAACTATAATCTTTACTATATAATATTATAAATCGGAAAGTGAGTTTGTTTGTTTGTTTGTTCCGCTTTCACGCCGTAACTACTGAACCGATTGCTTTGAAATTTTGCAGACGTAAAGATAAAAGTCCGGATTAAATAATAGGGTACTTTTTATCCCGGAAAAAATCGACAGATCCCACGGGATGCGCAATAAAGGCTTCACTCAAAAACTACTGCACAGATTTCATCAATAGATAGAGTGATTCTTGAGCAAGGTTTTGCGTATTTTTTATATCGGGAAAACGGATAGTTCCACGGGAAGCGCGATAAAACCTTCGCGCCATAAACCGACTTCCGCGCATATGTAGCCATGGGCAAATGCTATGACCCTTAACCCTCTATAGACCCAGTCCCGAAATCCACGCGGGCGAAGCCGCGGGCAGAAAGCTAGTAATAAATAAAGGAAATACACAGGAATTATTTATGGTTTGGATAGAATTAGTAATAACTCTCTGTCGTCAAATTTATTTTACTCTTCTTAGAGTAAAGTTTATTGATATGCGTTTGTTTTGCTGTTACTTAGTTAATTTATCAAAAGGAAAATAGTCAGTGAAGAAAATGCAAAATTCTTATCAATCTCGCAACAAAGCGGATGTTGTCCAGTTAACGTAATAACTAGCTACTCTTATCACCTCCACAATAAATCTTGGAACTGTTACTTCAATATAATTATTGAACGTATGACGCTGAAATTAAAAACCTGACTGCGTAAAAATGTTATTTTTTAATTTAATAAGATATAAATAAATTGTAACGTGGAATATACATATTTTAATTGTTCACATTTATCAATTATATTACTCGGCTCAAATCTTTCCAATAATGGGTTTAAATATCATTTTTACGCAGACAGGTATTTATTTTTCCCGACGTCATATTAAACTTTAATTCATATTAAAATAACATATCTACAATAATACACGCAGAATAATCAATAAATATAAAAACCATTGAAATGGGTTCATACGATTGACCTCTATAACGCCACATACATAGACTGACAAAAAAAAAACTTTTCTTCGCATCGCTCAGTGGTATACAAATATTTAAACTTTGAACAACACGCCCAAACATATTTATCTTTCAGGAGCTACTCACTGGATAAATAAGGATCGGTATGATACATTTCTTTAATAATCGATCTCTCTAGAGCCGTCTCAGAACGTCTGCAGAACTATATCGTCATTATATTCCATTGTCACATTCGTCAAATTTCTCTTTTGCTATTTCAGAGCCACCACGTTGTACAAGTAGTTTAACCATTATATAAATTACTTTTGATGTTTAACAAACGAAATGTAAAACTTCCTACCTAATGTAAATTGTAAAATTAAATAAGATCAATAATATCAGTCGCTCCAGCGGTCAGATTCTTAAGTTCGTGCTAACTTACTTAACTGAGTTTCTAGGGCAGGTACACATCGCGTGGACCGTGCCAAATATTACTAGGGTTGCATAAGTAGCGAGCAGTTGCTACAATCGTGATGAATGACCCCATCTACGACATAGAGAGAGAAAATATATCTTTCGTCTCTCTTTATTACATATAGAATGGATATCTTATATGAAAACTAGTGCCAACTGGAACACTGTGCAATATGAGGGTTAACTTTTTTACAAATATTTTATTTTATTATTAAGCAACTACAGTGATGACAAGAACTATAATATTAGTTTTGACACGTATGCATCGAGTTAACTTTTATATCTTACACTACTTTTAGTGAAGGGTACTAGGAATGCATAAACTCGAGAAGCATCGTATACTAGTACGGCACAAAGCCACCCTTCTCACTCCCCAGATCTCCCCACACACCATCGTCGGTTTCAGCTACGAAGTGCATTTAATGGTGTGCCCTAGAAAGAGCTAGACTACTCGAGTCAATATGTAGTCCTAGTCGCTACGTGTCTCTTTCCTTTTGCTCATTCACCTGAAGTAAACATACGGAGTGACCACTTTCGTCTACTTAGTACCTGCGAACATTTCATTAACAAACTTTACTATTTCTATAAGCCAGTTTGATATATCTAATAGTATAGATTTATAGAAATCCAAACCTGACGAGTTTCGCAAAAATATTTTGCACAAACTGTGGATAAAGTTTTTAATTTAAGTTTCACGATATATTTAAACAAATTTATTTATTTTTTGAGTACAGCAGTATATACTTAGCGACCGACTTTGTTAGCACCACTCACAGTACTCAAGTTTGGTCATCACTCTTATCATTGATGTTCAAACTAAAATAAAATTTAGAGCTCAATTACCTCACACGGTACCCAAATCGATCGAGAGAATCACCAGCTAAAATATAACTAGCCTTACTGCAGCTACAAGTGATCGATTTCATTTTTAGTGGCCTCTCATATGGACATATATATAAAATCTTTTTGAATCATTCTGATTATTTATTCTGATTACATACACATTTAATGCTTAAAAAATATATAATTTTATACTTTCTAACATTTACAAGAAGCCAGATGTACAAAACTATTCATGTGCCCCATATACAATGTCAAATACTAATCCCACGCAACTATGTTTCCGTAGCAGCGACTACGAGCTACGGAGTCACGACAGTAGCTACGAATTCAAACTACGTTTACGAATAAGTGATTCTGTGCTACCTAACTGTCTTACGTATTGCATTGGATTAGGTGTTATAATAGCACGTTTAAAATATAGGACCATCATCTATATAGTTTGTGAGCTCGGAAAAATTACTTTTGAAAACAATAACTTATATATTTGTATGTGGATTCGACATCAACAATATCATGTAAAAACAATATCATGTAAAAACATATGAGCAGTTTGGATATTTCAATTATTATACGTGTACATTATTTAACATAAGCGTCCTCAAAAGTCAAACTGCGCAATAATAATGAAGTTATATTGAAGTCTGTCAGAAAGTATGCATTGTAATATTTATCGTATGGGTTTACGCTCAACAAGTGTCCGCGCTACGGCCAGTTACAAATGACACATCCGACCACATTGCAATCACATAATATACTGCCGTCCGCCTGTTGCCAGCTTACCACGTCTCCAATGAAGGAGATAGACACATATACGTCAAATTAAATTTTCAATGTGCAGAATAAGGACGAAGCGATTGTCAAGTGAAACATTCAATTGAGTAAGCTCCTCGCATTTCTGCGACTCTGGTAAAGCAATGTGGAAATAATGAGATATTTGATTTTAATTAGCAGCGACAGCAATAAACGCGTACGAATATTCTAAGAAGTTATTTTTTATAACCATACTAGCGGACCCGACAGACTTCGTCCTGTCAAAAAGATTTGTACAGTGGCAGTTTTTTGTTCCTAATTATTTTATAGATAATGTATTATTTTCAAAAAATTATAAAATAGTGCAATAGAATTTAATTAAGTAACCACGTTTCCGAACAAACTTAATTAAGTAACCACGTTTCCGAACAAACGATGCTCTTTTAATATAGTCTATGGCTGTGAATGACGTTGACATTCGTATAAAAAAAAAAATGACATTCGTAACGCGCGTTTTTTAAAATATGCAAAATTAAATGTATACTTTTCAATATTTCTGAGAGATTTTCTTAATATTTTTTTCCGTAAGAACCATCCTTGGACTTCCACAAACATTTAAAAAAAAGAATTATCGAAATCGGTTCAGCCGTTCACACGTGATGCCGTGACAACGCGAAACGGGTTTCATTTTTATATATATAGATAGATAGATAATAACAATATAAGGACATAATTATTTCATATTTTTTTTTGTCGGAGCAAAGTAAAAGAATCTGATGTTATACAGTCTTTGTCGTTAAAATGTTGATCCCACAGTTACAGTATGGTCTTGAAGCCATAATATAGTCTATGAAGAGGTGAAAGTCAGACTATAGACAGGTTTATCTCGAGACCGCATCTACTCTCTACGTATTAAAAACTTTTTCATAAATCAACTGTTTACTTTGACGTACTGCAGTCAATTAATTTTGTTTCACTTGGAACTTACGTAACCTCGATAGTTTTCGTACCGTACATTTTTTTTGAATATTTGTGAATGGGAATGATTTTTTTTTTATAAAAATTATGGATAGCCTCCCAAGACTAATTTCTTGTAGCTGCAACGATTAGGGTACCTCCCTTGGCTGCCCCATTGAAAGTTTTCAACCTGTATAATATTTGAATACTATACCCTGTATAATATTTGAATTTTACCGTGGGAGAGCCATGCTTCGGCACGAATTGGGCCGGCTCGACCGGAGTGATACCACGGCCTCACAGAAAACCGGCGTAAAATAGCGCTTGCGCTGTGTTTCGCCGAGTGAGTGAGGGTACCGGAGGCCCAACCCCCCTTATTCCCCTCTATTCCCCTTATTCCCCCTATTCCCTTTTAAAAGGCCGGCAACGCATCTGTGACTCCTCTGGTGTTGCAGGTGTCCATGGGCAACGGTTATCGCTTACCATCAGGTGATCCGTTTGCTCGTTTGCTGCCTATGCTATAATAAAAAAAAAAAAATATACACAACATAAAAATGGTCACTGCTTATTTTTTAATAAAATCTCTTATCAGTCTTATTATTATTGATATTTTTCAAAAAGCATTTATATCATCACAATACGAGTATAACGATCAAAATTCTGCACTTCTTAATTATTATCGGACCTAAGTGACAAAACAATTTGTATCATTATTCTTGTGATAACTCGAGTTTATTGAAAATAATGCTTGAATCTTGATATTTAATAATGTAATAATGTCTACTATTCGGTATAAAATATTACAGTAATATCAATAAGATCATAACGAACGAAAAAAGGTATTACATAAGAGCTAAACATTTGCATTTGTCTTTAATTTCATTTTGTTCAAGTTCAAGGTAGTTTATTTAATTTAGAGAAACTACTAATCGGAAGGTTGGGTAGCCCAGATTCGATCCTGCTATCTGCTAATATATTTTCGAATTTCATATGTACTCGTATATTACCATGTACGTATGTTTATCTGCTTCCACTACGGTGAAGTAAACCATTGCGAGACAAACTAAACTAAAAAAAAAAATGACAGGAGTAAAATTATTAGTAGAATCATCTTATATATAAAAATGAATCGCAAAATGTGTTGGTAAGCTCATAACTCAACAACACCTGGACCAATTTGGCCAATTCTTTTTGTTAATGTTCGTTGAAGTTCAATGAGGGTTTTTACAATGAGGAAAATTCGAATAATTATCGGAAATACCCTAAAAACAGCCCTTTTGTTTTCCCATGCAAACGTTTTCTAACTAAAACGTACAGTCGAATTGAGCTTTATTGTTATTGTATAAAGTTCATATTGCAAGCACTCACTGTTGTCTAAGCAATGAAGGTGTGTTCCTAACATCAAAGAGTCAATTTGCGCTTTATTAACGCTACATATAGTTGGAATTCAATCATATCTATCAAAACAGTGTGCGTGCGTGCGTTGGAGCACAGAATACATCGTTGGAGGATTTAATGTCACGCTCCAAAATTGAATAGCCACAAAATGTAAGGTCATTTAGACTTTATTTGCGATTTGGTTGGCTATGCGACATTATCTATAAAATAATTAGGAACAAAAAACTGCCACTGTACAAATCTTTTTGACGGGACGAAGTCTGTCGGGTCCGCTAGTCCTAAATAAAATAATCCCATATCAGGCAAACTTACAGTATATTTCGATTGTCCCGTGGAAGATCGCCTGTTTGTTTGTCCTTTTTCATTATTGGTCTTGTAATAAATTTCTTTACTTCATATAATGATGAGATATCGCGTCGCGATTCGACTCTAATATAATTATTTTAAAGTATAGTTTTCTGAAGATATTTTCTAAGCAGATATTGATATAACGGTATGTTGTAATATAAAATTTATTGGCAATTTATTACATCAATATTAAACTCATCTCACCTGGATCCCAAAAAATATATATTGGAATCCATACGTGATGATAATATTATATTAACTCACTTCTCAACTTAAAATTATCAGTCAAGTGTAAATACTAACTAGACACGTATAATACCAGAATTATGAAAATTCTTCCATCGTCAATTGCCAGGCTGAAAGCGTGGTTTTTATCGCGACAGGTGCCAAGTAAGTACCAGGACTGCATAAGCGGTATGTAGCTGTCACAACGCAACCTTATTGCTAGATAGAGCAGGAATTAAAGCCTTGGTTCTCTCTTTCGCACAGTAATGGAACGGGATAACACGATGTCTTCTTACTCTTTCTACATGTAAGGCTTATAGTAGAGCCGTTTTATAATGAACGTATCATAAAAAATATGATTATACTCGTAGCTATATAGAAATATAACTAATAACTAATTAACTTTAAAGAAAATATGTTTTTCTTCAATTAACTTGCTTCTATAACTTGGCAGGTGGTTTCTGTTCCAAATGTTTGATAAATTCTATTTTAAATGTCGAATAAAAAAAAATTAAAAAAAACTTTTTAAAAAACACGCTTTTTACGCAAAGACTAAAAAACGTTTGAAAAAACTTTTGTTTGTTATAAAGACTAAAAAACATTTGATCTAAAAAGTAGTAAATAAAAAAAAATTAAAAAAAACTTTTTAAAAAAACACGCTTTTATTAAAAAGACTAAAAACCGATCTAAAAACTTGAAAATAAAAATAAAGTCACGCTTTTAGAAAATTTGGGTACATATCAAGAAAAATTTCTGATGACAAAAAGAAATGTAACTCAAAAATTTGTCTATAAAATTTAGCAAATTAGTCCAAGAACTCAATGACTATAAAAGCGTGGGGTGTTCAAAATTAAACATTACTCATTTAATGGTCTTAACATTTACACCCCACGCTTTTATAGTCATTGAGTTCTTGGACTAATTTGCTAAATTTTATAGACAAATTTTTGAGTTACATTTCTTTTTGTCATCAGAAATTTTTCTTGATATGTACCCAAATTTTCTAAAAGCGTGACTTTATTTTTATTTTCAAGTTTTTAGATCGGTTTTTAGTCTTTTTAATAAAAGCGTGTTTTTTAAAAAGTTTTTTTTAATTTTTTTTTATTTACTAGGTACTTTTTAGATCAAATGTTTTTTAGTCTTTATAACAAACAAAAGTTATTTCAAACGTTTTTTAGTCTTTGCGTAAAAAGCGTGTTTTTTAAAAAGTTTTTTTTAATTTTTTTTTATTTACTACTTTTTAGTCTCGTGATTATTATAACAAACATAAAGAAATGTACATAATTGTTCAGAAAATGTAGTATTAGAATTAAACATATGCATTATATCAAATTCTATCTGTTTGCTTCATTGAACCAATTCTCATATTAAAAAGTTTTTAATTTATTACAACATAATTATGTATTTTTATGATTCGAAAATGATTGAATATTGTATTGTCATCTAGAATACACATGTAAAAAAAATTTGAGCTCGATTGGAGCAGTAGAAGTGGTCGAAAAATCGATTACAAGATTTGATCATGACAAACAAACAAACAAACAAACGGACAGAGTAAGTCAATAAAAAGCGTGTAATAACATTATATTAACTTTATCAACATAAAAATTATTAGAATAAGGTTTTGTAATAGACATATGCAGATAAAAAACTGTATACAGTTGTCAGTAGGACAATTTTTTTATGCCATGTTATTTTTTTTTTTGCCCTATCTTTAAATTTCTGATGCCCGATTTAAAAATTATTTTTGCAAAATCATTAAGTATAACTTTTCATAAAGTCAACAACTACAATAAACTGAAATTTATTATATTTTTTTTCTATAACTGACTTATATAACATCCTATATAACCAGAAGTTCTATACGAATATAACTGTATTCTTTCAGGATACGTCCAGAGTAACAATTTGATATTTCCACTATCCAGTATTAACATATTGAAATGTAATAGACAGACACAAAATAGGATACCAATAAAACACTTAAAAATCTGGTTGCATTATTAAATTATAAAATTACTATTATACTGCAAATTCATCAAAAGAGGAACTAATCCAAATATTATTCAGCGTTTTTGGTAGGAAATTGTAGAATCTAGGAAAGAGGAATCAATTGATATATTATGTTTATAGTTCAATAAAGTTTTGAAGATCTCTATGGTTAGTAAGTAAGTAGTCGGAATGTTAAAAAAATGAATTTTAAGACGTGCTTAAGGCATAGTTTTCTAAATCAGGAATAGGATTTAAGCTAACGCAAGACCTGTTTTATTCTCTGATGTCAATACTTTCCGCACCACTCAGAAGAAAATAAAAACAGCCACAAAATGAATACATCACATATTATTTATTACTCATCTATCCGATATAATAAATATAACTATTTTATGTATAATTTCTATACTGAATATGTGTATTTAATTCATCATCACTGCTCATATACGTCCCCACCGAGGAGCTCGAGCCTACCCTAAGTTAGGGAGATTAGGCCTTAGTCAAGCACGTTGGCCCAGTGCGGGTTGGTTGACTACGTACACCTTTGAATCCCTTCGCAGATGTACGCAGGTTTCCTCACAATGTTTTCCTTCACCGTAGGAGCGTCGGATAAATATACATATGAAATTCGGAACGAAAAACACATTGGTACACGGTGGGGAGTGCCGAGACCACAGCGCCACCGACGCTCTTATTCGTATTTGATTCCCTATCTTTATAAAGATAGGTTTCAATTTTCACCTACATAGATGTAAAGAAGCGGAATATAATTATTGTTCGATTTTTAATATAAGAACATACATTTTTAAATATAGAATTAAAGGTTTTAGTTATAATAATCAAATTTTGAGATTGGATATTGTTGTACTCAGCTGCGGACTGTATTATTTTCTGAAGTTGTAGGCTCTGGTTCGCCAAAAGAAAAACACTTGTATCTTGGTTATGATACTTGTTATTTGCTAGTAAAAGAATGCCCGTTACTAATAATCAAAATAGCAATACTATTATAATATAAAATAGGAAGATTTAACACTTTTAACAGAGAACAATGTCACCGTGTTCGCAGCGTAGAGATAAGAGAGTTTTTCTTTGTTGTCACCACTGACAGTTGACATTTTATATGTTGTATTGCCAACAGATATAAATCTGTAAATTATTGAACTCTATTGTTCGACTGATTCTTATCTATAAGATATTAGAATAAGTAATTGCCGATTAGGTGGCGCGTATGTAGTATTAATTCAATTTTCTTCCACTCAACCGGCATACCATCGATCACATGAATCAGCATCATATCAACAAGTAAATAGGTCGATCCCTATAGTTCAATATATACAACGGATACCTGTTGCTTTGAAATACAAATGTTGGTAACCAAATAAGCAATTCGCCCGAAGAGCGCGACAGAGAAAGCCATATTGGTGGGTTGTGACGTTGCACAAACATATTACCCCGTGACTTTAGCAATATTTATGAAACGAAAGGAAAAATGCATTACCTTTCCCGAAACTATATAGTTTACAATTTTATTAAATAATTTTATTTATTTATTTATACCTATGAGTTGTCGATGAGTGTTGGAAGAGTGTCGTCCATAAACGTGACCGACATTCAATGTAGCTCACGATTATAACCGCTTGACCCCGCCCTTCTTTACTCTGCGTTCCGATTTTTCGACAACAACCTATCGCAGGCAACACTAATTGAGGACCTGTTTTCCGCGTTTTTCTTTATTTTAAAATAAGTATAAATATTATATCATAAAAACATCGTGTCATATCAAATAGAAAATTGACTTTATTCCTTATAAAATTTTAAAACTATATGTAAGTAACTAACAAAAATAAATAATTGCTCCCGTCTACACCGCAAACAGACAGCCTATCTCAATGCAACACTAGTCACTACCGGCAGGATACGTAGACCGCGACATGTCCTTAGCGACCCCCCTAACCAACTCACGCAGGACCTTCTAGACCTGCAAGCGGCGGCGTCTGAGCCGTCGCCTCCCTTGTCACCTCCTAACCGGCAGCCTTCCGCTTAGCCACGAGTAGGTTCCCGTCAATACAGGCCGGTCCCACTTTGGAGAATCGTGCCTTCTTCTAGCGCTTATGCCCTCCCTATGGGGCAGCGCTAACCATGCCTCTCCTGAGGTGCGGCGCCCTCGTCAATAAAGCCAGTAGGGTCAATACGCCCAAAGGCTTAGGCTGAGTTTAGTCGGTAGGTCTGAGTGGTCGAGCCGCCTCGACAGCACCAGGAGTCCGACATAATCAACGCATCCCTGCTTGCTTGTTGCGTTGGTATCCATGATGGATTCTCAGCCTCCTCTCCTGAGGAAAAAAATAAAAAATAAATAATGCCAAAATATTAAGACGACAAACTGTATCAAACGGAATAGTCAGAAAATAGATATAGATGGGGCTACGACTGTGGGGGACAAGACCGTCTGTCCCCACAAAACGGAGAACAACACCTTTCTCCTGATCGACAAATGATATGTTACTTGTGGATTAAATAATATATAAGGAAATGTAAAAAGACAAACACAAACAAAAAAGAGTTCGAAAAAGAAAATATATCAATGTTTTGCTTGTTTTATAATGTTTTTTTAATCAAAAGTATTTATCCGATTGCACGCAACTACATGTTAAACTTTTATATATTAAAAATATGCGAATGTCCACAATTTTTTATAGCATTTTTATGATAAAACATCTTCAAAGTATATGCAAGCAGCTTGCATTAGTGCACAAATGTTGCACAAACGCAGGAACGTTACCAGGAATGCATAGCTTCCTAAGAGCTAAGCTGTACGAGTGTCAACACGAACCTCCCCATGAAAAGCCACCCTATTCCACCTTTCGAACCACCGGCACTCTTTCACCCCATGAGCTAGAACGAGCTAGACTGCATTAATCAATACTAAGCAACCCACACTCAGACTATCATTCACTTTGGATGGAGATATGTACTATATAACTACAATAGCTACACTATAGAACGTTTTTCATTTGCAGCGACGTAGTGAAAAATAAACATAGCCAACAAAAGATAGAAAAAGTTAACGATGAATTTTAGTCTATATTGATTTTAGTCTTTACTTAAATTAAAAACTCTATTAAATTTATACAATTTTGCTGCAAAGTATTTAAACTCAAACAGTAATTAGTTCAAGTATACCATATGCCATCGATTTAGTGTACTAACTACGTTACACCAAATTACACTATATACCTATATATATGTAGTTAGGTAGTGTGATATTGCAATAAAGTAATTTATTTAGTGTTGTCAATACGCAACTTAATTCGAAAAAAGCGATCCAATTACTGATTATCTTAACCACTTATTTATAAGAGAAGAATAAGAGAGAACTTTTCTACTCAAATCTATACTAATATTATAAAGCTGAAGAGTTTGTTTGTTTGAATGCGCTGATCTCTGGAACTCCTGGTTCGAATTGAAAAGTTCTTTTTTATTGAATAGCCCATTTATAGTGGAAGGCACATAACACGCTGCCACTAATAGGAGCGAAGAAATAATGGAAAATGTGAAAAAAAGGGGAAAATTATTCATCTTTGGGGGCTTCCGTTGCATGCACTGAGAAAACGGTTCTAGATACCAATTAAATATGTATGAAAGAATTATTCCTCTTAAAATGATCAAAAAAATGTCCGCGACAGTATATGTCTATCTTTTAACGTCAACTCACTAGAATCGTTTTTATGGTAATAAAATTGGGATATGTTGCGTTGTCAAGATCGGGTAACAGCTGAGGTGGTTGTTTGCAAATATAAATATGATGCTCAATATAACTATTCCACGCGGACGAAGTCGCAGGCACAGCTACTCACAATTAAATTATTACTTTGGTAAAATCTTTTCAATATTGTAAATAATGCCAGTGACTTGATGCCCTTATCTTCCGTAAATAATACATCGATTTAAATCTCGTCTATCTTTAAGTATAGTTGAATAAGTATTACCCCACTAAAATTGATAATTGGTCAACTTTCGTCTTCCAAAAAATAAAATAATAATCAGCATGATCTTATTAGATTAGAACTATTGTTCTAAATAAATGTAGTTTATATTTTTGGTTTAATAATTAGGTCCTTACATATGGAAATGGCGTTTTATACAGGAAGAGTATAAGGTCTTTTTTTTGTAAAATTAATTTTATTTTGCCGTCTTTATTGATCTTTTTAATAAAAACAAAACCATGGGGCGAAAACCAATAAATTCTTTAAAGGCGGTTTGAAATACCACATCAAAGTTGAATTTTTTCCTTGTAAGAATTTGCACAAAGTCTAGAAACAATGACAATCTGTTGAAACAAATTCCGAGGAGTACGGTAAATATCGCAGGCGTTCCAATTGTAGTTCATCTAACTTGATGGTTATTTGTTGTGCAGTGTGTGGTCAAAAAATAATGAGTAAAAACAAGTTACAACTGTAACAGCTAAATGAATTTATTAATTTGAATTTAGAATTAACTAAAGAGGAAATATTTCAAATCAAAGTGATCAGTACGACAAAACGCTAATTTCATATGTACGAATCTATGTATTTATGTTACAAAATAAAAAAACCTACACACATCTTCATAAGACTTTAAAGACGTTGAAATGATAATAAATTTTACCATACAATTTATGCATATACAAGTCTATTTTAATATAAACTATGCCGCAAATCTCTTTGTTAGCAGATTCATTTACGCAATACGATGTTACGAGCGGTACCAGGGTCGCATCAATATGAGAATGTGAAATGTTCAATTCCAATGTCAATTATAAATTGCAAGACACACAAATACTATCCGATGTTCTGTCTCTGTCATATATTTGTGACGACAAAACGCAGTGTTATCAATATTTACTTACGCAG
Source organism: Scirpophaga incertulas (assembly GCA_036419045.1). Classification (NCBI taxonomy): domain Eukaryota; kingdom Metazoa; phylum Arthropoda; class Insecta; order Lepidoptera; family Crambidae; genus Scirpophaga; species Scirpophaga incertulas. Next base: position 189,808 of record CM071626.1, on the reverse strand, counting down.
CTGTTCAGTGATACTACGCATCAACCATTTGAGAACTCGTACAGAATGTATGCGGTTGCACGAATTTTAGCTATTAATGACTTTTTGCATACTCAAGCAATACAAAGGGCCTAATGAGGTAACTCAAGGTCATTTAAATGGCAATATTGAGGGCATTACTATGTTCCTATGGCCTGGAGGCCTATTTTTGAATTACGAATGCGATTTCGAAATCACCGCTGACTTAATAGTCAGCGATGACTTTGAGGTCACGGATTCCTAAACATCCGAGTTTTGAAAGTCGATCGCAGGGCTGCCAACATAGATAAAGTACACACATAAATGTAAGAGTTCGGTTCCACGCAGAATGTAGCCGCTGCCGGTTATTGCCGGCTTAACCATTATGGTTATTATATATATATATATAATATATATGTGCTATATTCATATATGTATATTGAATATATAGACTGAAAAATCAAACAAAACACGGATTGTTATCCGTGTTTTGTTTGATTTGTTTGATTTCCACAAGTATGACTTGATTACGAGTGGGTGAGGGCACTCGTAATGGTATCACACCTGTGACTAAGGTAGTCACATTAGTGATATTCAAAAATAAGAATGATTGAAAATCGGTGATTATTAGTCACATCGGTGATTTCGAAGTCGCATTCGTAATTCAAAAATAGGTCTCCTGATCAGAGCGCGATGCAGCTCTCCTTCGGAATGATGGGTACGGGGCGGGGAGGTTTTTTTTTATGTCTAGCTACGTTCAACATCTGGATGCTCAAATGAAGCTTTGATATGTTTCTATAAATCAAATAAATTAAAAGAAAAACATATAACAATTCATTACACTAAGTCTATTCTCCAAATAATACAAATTATCATATATGAGTAACGCCAATAATATTAGTAATTTTACAGATAATTTCTAATAATTAGTAATAGTAATTTTCGAAAATCAATTAATGTAAGAAACCATACAGTTAATTAAATAATATTTATTTTAACCTCGAACCTATCAAGTGCGTAGGCCTAAGGCAAAAAAATTCCAACAAAGTACTAGGCATTCATAAAACTAAGAGTGTGTTATTAAGTAGTCGTCAGTTACGTCAGTCTCACAAAATAAATACAAACGGAATACAAAGACTACATCAAACTGCGGACGCAGACAATTTCTACGTCGCATTTATTCTATAAATCGCAACGCGCAAGTGAGTCATTATTAGTATTATACAGCAGTAAGGTTGATATTTTATTTATACATAGTTTGATACTAACATACTATACATCTACAAGGGACAATTGAGGCTTTACTTCATTATTTTACTTATCTATAAAATTATGACAACTTGCCATTTAGAAGCTTGCAACTTATGTTTTTGGTATAATATCAAAAAGAACGATTTTCGATATATTTACAAAAAATTTAACCCAAAAAAGGATATAAATATAAGGAAAAGTCTAGTTGTTATAGGCTCGCAGCCTACTGAATCGAAATTCGGCAGAATTTTGACGCTTTCTACTATATAAAAATAAATGGGGTTTTCCTTCCCGACGCTATAACTCCAGAACGCACGAACCGATTTCCACGGTTTTGCATTCATTGGAAAGGTCTCGGGCTCCGTGAGGTTTATAGCAAAGGAAATTCAGGAAATATTTCCTTATCTATAAAATAAGTAGGATCAAAAAACTGCCACTTTACAAATCTTTTTGACACGACGAAGTCGAGTGCGCTAGTTTTGTATGAATATGGTTAGTATTTAACATAATATCTTGATAATATTTACATTCCAAATAGCATACGTCACAGTAGATTTTAATAGTAAATTGTGATTCCTGTTGTGGGTCTTATTTTCTGTACCCACTTTCATTGCTTCTGTCTTAATCGAGCAAATACCGATATATTTTCTCGACTGAAGCTACGATGTGCGGAAACTTCTTGTTACTAGGATAGCATACAGTCAAAGGAGCCTCTTGTGCGCTCCCGCCCTCTCATCTTCGCCGGTCGGTATATATAATGATGACGAGGCTAGTCCATACAGTGCAAGTACCGTTAGGAAATGAGAGAGAAATACCAGTTAAGCAGGACAACATGACTCATAGCGATCGATGCATGCAGTTTCCATTCATGAAGTCTAGCTCTTTCTATATCATAGCCGGCACCTGAAAGAGAAAATACCTATGAGGGATGAGTAAATGAGTTTCTTCTGTACTTCTGGTAGCTTGTGCATAGTAGAAATAGCGCGGAGAAACATGCATATTATGTAAATGTTTAAAATAGGCAATTTCAGAAACAAACAATATAAAATTAAGGACACAGGAATTTTACTTCAATAGCATATGTAATTTTTGTTTAATAAGATTGTACGTTTACTTTGTTCCACTTTGAATCTGTGACTATAATAATTTTTCAAATGGTTCTGTTACCAGTCATGTTGAGTTAACACAATGAGGAATCCTAAGCTATTGTCTATTATATGACTAAGACTGGTAAGTATAAATTAACGAAACACGGTTTAATCAAGTAAAGTAAAGTAAGTAAGGTTAAGGTAAGTATCTAAATACAAGTAGTTTTTCATTCATACCTATTTTTTGAATTGACGAATTAAAAAGATAAACGTATTTGTAAAAATAAATTGTGCTTTCATTAAAATTAAGACTAAATTATATAACTGTTACGTCTAAATGAAAATTGTAGCAATTAACAATGGTAACTAACAAAAAATTTTACTTACCGTTCTACCAAGAAAGGCGCAAAGTTCCAAAAAAACAGTCTGACGTTTATCATATCATTTTAATCAAATATGACTTTATATTATAGAAAGTTCTTTTGAATCGTCCAAATGTTTTTTCTTACCACCCATTAAGGACGTATTTTTTAGCTGATAAGAATGGGCGCAAGAAACTAATCAGCTTTAACTTAATTTAACGTAACGCTTTAAAGTAATAACAACATTTACAATATATTATGTCGTTTCCATACAACGTACATATGTGTTTACATTTTAAACAGGACAACAAATACATACAAAACAAAACATTTAGATTAAATATCTTCAAATCAACACCAAGCGTTGGCATCACTTAAATAATCATTGACTTTGTAATAGCTCTAACTCATTAGCGTCTTTTTAACATGTACCTTGAACTTATGAAGAGGCAATTCAGCCACACTATGTGGAATTTTGTTATAAAAATTTATACATTTGTCCATAAACAAACTTCTAGTTTTTTGTAGCCTATATTGTTAAAAAGCTTTTTATGGTTATTATTTATTCTTATCTTTTTTATTATTAAATAGCTACTTTGAAAAACTTGGAGATAAATGTGCATTCAAAACCAGATATCCTAATAGGCTTATTAATACTAGAATAAAAACTGAACTACACTTCTCATCAAAAAAATCGAAACACCTTGCAAGTTTACGTTTTGTCAGGATTATCAGAAAAATGTGTACATTTAGGAATAAATGTTAAATGTCGTTTAATAGTGAGTAATATGAGCTTATCAAATCTTAATGTTAATGTTCTAAATTTAAATGAATTTTTCATAGGTTTCGTATTTTGTTAAATGAGTCATTTTTATTCCGTATGGAGTATAAAGGAAATGGATAAAACAACACACGTAAATGAAAAAAAAAGCTAAAAAACGTTTATTTAATAACTTGTATTCCCTCCCCGAGCTCTAATTACTGCTTCCATACGGTTCTTCATCGATCGGATGAGAGTCACGATCACATGCTGTGGTATATTGTCCCATTCCTCTTGGATTGCATCTTGCAGCTGGCTAAGTGTTTCTGGGGCAGGATCTCTCGCTCGAATTCGTCTCTTTAATTCATCCCACAGATGTTCAACGGGATTCATGTCGGGCTTCTTGCTGGCCATTCCATAATAGAGATATCGACTTCGTTAAGATAATCTCGTACGACGCCCGCGGTGTGAGCCCTAGCATTGTCGTGCATGAATATGAAGCCGTTGCCAATAAAATGTGCATAGGGCATCACATGAGGCTCGAGACACTCTTCGACGTACCGATGACAGTTTAGTGCAGGCAGACGTGGCCCAGACACAAAAGCAAGCTCTGTCTTACCGTCGGCGCTGATTCCTCCCCAAACCGTCCACGAACCGCCACCATAGCTGACCTTTTCTTCAATGCAGCATTCTGCATAGCGTTCTCCGTCTCTTCTGTAGACCTTGTTCCTTCCGTCGTTACCATACAGCATAATTTTACACTCATCAGAAAAGAGAACTTTGCTCCACTGTAGGTATGACCAATTTAGGTGCTCACGTGCAAAGTTAAGGCGCGCTCTTCGATGGTCTGCAGTTAATTTCGGCCCATTTGCTGGCTTATGCGGTACCAGTCCACGATCCTTCAACCTTCTTCTAATTGTAGAGTCACTTACAGCCACCCTTCGTACAACACGAAGCCGCTGCTGCAGTTGAAAAGCGTTAAGGCGTCGATTTCTTAAAGAAGTTGTTACAATAAATCGATCATCTCGCTCAGAAGTGACCCGATTCCTGCCAGATCCTGAACGGCGCGTGAACAAACCAGTCTCCCGATAACGTTTATAGACTCTATGAACAGATGACAGGCTTAGATGCAGTCTTGCAGCCACAACACGCTGACTAAGGCCAGAATCCAGCAATGCCACAACTTGGGCGGCTTCTGTGGGCGAAGTATCCATACGTTTTAGAAAAATAACCTTTTTTCAGACGTCCCAAAGTCACAGTATTGAAATAAAAAACAAAAAGTTTAAGGATAGGCGCCAATTTTTAGTTTTTAAACGCTAAATGTACTCCAACCCTAAACACATTTGTCTCAAAACAGTGATTCATTTCGTTTATAAGATAAACAAATGAAATTCTAATTTTGAATTTAGAATTTTCGCTTATTACTGTAATGGCCAAACTGCCAGCTATACATTCATGTTTTTTTTTTCATCGTATGAATTCTTTTTTGTGTTAAATTCGGACAGAAACAATGAAAACGGAAGTGTTTCGATTTTTTTGATGAGAAGTGTATATAGGCGAAGCTGTATCCTATGTGTATTCAAATCTATAACAAGATTCCTACCGAAATTAAAGAACTTCCAATGGTTCGCTTCAAAAGGGATTTACGTAAGTGGTTAATTGAGAATCCCTTCTATAATATAAAAGAATTCTTCCAGTTTAAATTTAAGTAATAATTATAATTGTACCTACCTATAACAAATATTTGCATGTCATTATGTTATGATTAAATATGCTAAGCTACTATCATTACCTACCATTTTAAGAACATTTGTAACCATATTTATCTGCAAATAAATCTTTGACTTTGACTTTGACTTTGTATTTTATCAAAATCGAAAAACAATAAACTTAATTATTCTCCAACTATTACATAGTCTGACAAAGTTGTGTTATAACATTTGATTTTTGTAATAAAATACATGAAGTTACCGACAAGAAACAATGACACACACGTTCAAAATGCTTCCTACGAAAATTTCTAGATTACTGTTGCCATCCAAACTCATTAGCTGATATTTACAATACCAGGGCTGCATGAATACTAGGAAGCTTATTCGTGTAGATATTGCGTTTGTTTCATGATAACTTGAATAATCAACCCGTCCTTATCTCACACACATGTCGCGTTAATAAGTTATCTCAGTGCATATCATCTGCATTTCATAATAATGTAGCCAGGGGTAAGCCAGTGTGGTCTGCGATTTTAATGTATACGCATGTGTTGCGCTCAAGCGAAAAAACACGACTTCATTTTTGTACAAAAAATTTAATACTTGTTATACTGACATGTGTTATAGAGGTATAATGTAATAACCACTGTGAAATTTGTAGGCCACGTGAAACTTTATTTTTAGGATTAGCTACTACAAAAGACGAAACTTTATTAGTTTGTTTTACGTTATGTCCAAATCAAATCAAAACAAAATAATCTTTATTCAACATAGACCTTTACAGGCACTTATTGACGTCAACAGACAAAACAAAACAAAAACCTTGTCCGTACGTACGAATAAGGAAAAAAAAATATTGACTCGACACCTGTTCGGAAATCGGGAGAGCCTCCTCGAGAAGAACAGACAAGAAACTCTGAAGGTCTATTTCTTATCTCCTCTTTTCAATGTTAATAATTATAATAATATAATATAAAAATACAATATAGTATAAGATATAATCATACCTAATACGATTACAGTCGTATGTATGTTTACATACACATATAAAAATAATACAATATTATAAATAGTTACCAAACATGGCTCTATGAATAATGTCCCTATTCCCAAATAGTGTGATCATTTAGATAGTCACTTACTTTATAATAACCTTTACTCATGAGTGTCTTTTTGATATGGATTTTAAATTTATATTTATATAAATTTAAAATCCGTCCATCTATCAAGAACCGTATTCTCAGACAAATTTGCAATCCCTTGAAACAAAGATTATTCTTTGTTCAACAAACTTCTAAATTGATGCAAGATACGGCCTTAGATGTCTATTTAATAAACTAATATTTTTTTATAAATATAATATTTTATGACCACACTGATATTAACGCAATTATTTATTGCCAATTATACACAAAGTCATTATGAATTCACAACTGAAAAGCATTATATTCTATTAGATAGATTTTTGCAGATAACTCAAAATATACAAATCTTGATTACAGGAGTTAATCTTCGATAGTATGAACGCTGTTTCTCTGTAATGTAAAAAATAAATTAATGACTTGCTTAGCTTTTGTCTAGACTTGAATTCTTATGACACTCATCATAAAATAACAGTCGACAAATTATATTAAAAATACTAATACGAATACCATGACTTTAGCGGACAATGTAAATGTTTAGAACGCCTCAAGAAATATATGTCTATTATCTGCTGCTCTGATATATTACAATATAGTAAAAGCTAAGTTTTGATACATGAAATAATCTTTTGATAACATCATTTAATTTTCTGGAATCAGATCTTTTAGTCTTATAATGAAATTATATTGTCGGTTTCTTGTTGAATATGAAATTACTAAACTGTGTCTTTATACTGCTCAACGTAACTGAATTGAATTGAACATCGTGAGGTTACCTGCATACAACATTATGTAGCCATACAGATCCACACTGGGCTGACCTACTTGACTAAGGCCAACCGTCCTAAAATAATTTAGGCTGGGCTCGTGCCCCTAGGTGAGGATATTGGCTGTGATAATTAATATTGTATCTAAACAATACTATATATAAAAATGCGCCATGAAAAATGCAGCTAAAGATTCTGAGAAACTATTGTAATTAGTGGTCAAAAAAGCCTGTTGACTATTGCATTTCGATTTCTGTGGTAATGAGAACTGGACCATGTAAGAGACTCCGGTCACCTGCCTTCTCAAAGCCTGCTAATTGATTTTAAAAATGGCAGGTGGTGAATCGCCACTCACTTAATGCCCCCCCCCCAAAAAGCAGGCCAATATTGGTGCGAAGAGAGCAACATTGGTGTGAACGGCTAAGGGTGTAGAGAGGTGTGTCTGCGACAGCGATCGAGACGCCGTCGGCGTTATGACATTATTACACTTCAACCCTTCGAGCATCTGCTCTTGCGACTCCACTCTGTCCGGCTGGTTAAGGCAAGACAGAGGCGGGCCGCTGAAACACATCGGCACCCTCGGTGATGCAACTCACCGACAGCTCGCCATAAGCTGCCCTGGGGGGACTGACTGCACTGATGGGGCATTTATGGCAGTCGAGGGGCATTAAATGCCCACCAACGGGCGATGGCATCGCCACTTCCCTACGCACTATTATTATTTTTACAACCTGTACTTGGCCAGTGTTATTGCATTAGAAAAATAATGAAATAAATTAACTGTCAAAAAATAGCAGTAACATCGTCTCTACAGCCGCTTGTTATGAATCTACCGAATAACGAATCAACTCCATTGCTTTCTGATGGCGAAAAATTTTTACAGCATGCGATATGATGCATCTATAGGTATGTAGATCGGTTATGAATTAAAATCGGACATACCCACGAGGGTGGCCCAGTATTGATTTAGTCGTCTAACTCGTTCTAGCCCGTAAGGGTACCTAGGGAAAAACAGTGCAGATAGCTAGATGGAATGCGTTGCCCCCGCAACACCCACCCTAACGGTGGAGGCAACACGGAAACATTTAACCTCTTCGCTCGGTATGCGTTCCTGGTAGCTCTCTAGCAAAATTGCAACGTTGCATTGGTGCACGAAGCTTGCATGAATTAATCAAACGATGTTTGGTTATGATTGACTCAATTCGAATCGTTCGACTAGGAGTGAGAGGCCTCCTAAGGAGATTATCTTCGATTCCACATCAATCCGAGCCGACAGAGATATGGCCTATCAACTAAACTCAGCCTCAGCCTTGGTCCTGTCGACCTTATGGCTGAGAATGAGTGCGACCGCTTCTTAGGACGGTGCAGTGTTTCGTTTTAATTATTTTCTATTAATTTTCAAGATAATTTGATGTTAATATGTATGAAACGTAACCAAAGTCATTTTATCACTATAAGCTATTTCGATTCCTAGTTTTGGTGTCAACTGGAATGCAAAACTGGTTGAAATAAATAAATAACAGCAATAAAATCAAATGAAACTTTGAAGAAAACTATACTTGCGAGTTCTTACTTAATTTCATTAAACTATTGTTAATATTTTAATTATTATGAAAGTTACCAATGACCTATTAACATTTATATTTAAGTGGACATATAACCTGGATTTTTAGGGGATCGGTGAAGGAGGAGTGGCCAAAATGGAGCAGTCGCTGTCACACCCAAATAGCTAGAAGCTAATCATCGAGAATGAGGGCAGAAGGATCAAATTCTGGGGCGGGGTATCGTTAACGCAGAAAATGCACGTATGTAGTATACTACATGTAGTGTATTCCTATAGGAATACACGAATCCCCGGCTTTTATGAGGTGTTATTTCGCACTCAGATCCAGGTGGATCCATTCGCAATACTTAGACAAGGACATAAATATTACACATGAAAGCGTATTATTGTGTTTACTAAAAAAATTGTGAAGATATTATGTTATCTTATTAAAACGACTAAATTAACTACTAATTATATATTGGGTAGTGCTAGTGTACTAAGATTCCATGGTTGTTGTAGGAAAAAGGACCTTAATACCAAGAATATGAGTCGAAGGGAGAAAGCATGACATCAACAGGTGTGTGCTGGATTAGGGGTTGATATGGAATCAAATGAAACACACTTTTAAATAAAACTTTTAAACTTGGAACTAGGAAAGTCAGAACTTAAAAGATTAAGATAGAATTTCAATTTCCAAGACAGACAATGCGTCTTGAATCATAATACGTCCACCAGGAACTCATCACGCTGCAGGATACCTCACCTGCCTCGTTTCACTTATATTGGTGCGAGTTCTATTGGAGGGATAGAGATAGGTAGATGCATGTCAATGTTGCGGCGGATATGAAAGAGAAAACAAGTGTTCGAGTATTTCTACGGACACAGATCAAAAAATTCTTACGATTATTATAATATTTGCATATAAATTCTTTCATTTGATAAGAAATAAAGGTAAAAAAGACGGCTAGTTAAGGTTGTTTCGTATCTTCGAAACGGGGTAAAATAACTTCAAGGCAAAAATGAATAGGACGTAAGGATTTTGTTTAACAGCTGTTTTGTAAGGTCTTAATGACATAAGTCAGCATCAACTAGATTAGGCAGGATGAGGGTTTGGATTATTGGCAGAAAAATTCTCGACGGGAAAATGATTAAAGGAATTTTGTATCATGTACTTTGTATTTTTAGATTGTATTATAAAAACAAAAGTAATCTTTAGAATACTCCAATCACATTTACTTTTTAAGGACAAATTTCAAGAAGCTTATACTGACTTATCACAAACTATGTACAGAAGTCTTTTACAAACTTTGATTCGAGTCTAGCAATTGGTACATTAATTTTATTAATTAACTAGACAAAGAAACAACACTAAACATAAAGAGAAATCTTATTGATTTTAAGGTTAATATCAAATTTAAGTTTCGTTTTCCTTAAACTTGTATAATTTTTTGGTGTATAGTATATACAAGGTCAAAACAATACATTTTTTTTATGAATGCTGGAGAAGCATTTGGCCTCTGTCAAAAACTTTAGGTTACTTAGCAACAGGTTCTTGTTAAGTCAGTTCTATAGAAATTATTCTAGATATAACTTTGAAATATTTAATAAACTAATTTACCTTTTACGACGATTCAGCCTTTTATTAACATTTGTGGCGACCGTGACAGGACTATAAAAGGGAATAATGGAATCGCTAAAACGTAAAAGAACTCAATTGAGACGAGAATTTACGATGCAAGCAGACGAAGTTGAGCAGTCCGAAAAGGAGCAGAGGTATGATGAATTTGGAGATCTATTTGGTTTACTATCGGATACCGCTGAGAAACTGTTTGATACGGAGAATGCTTTGCGCGATGTGTGGTGTGCTGATGAACATTTCGACGAAGAGTTGTTTCAAGCCGATCAAGATAAGGCAATTCTTTATCGTAAGAGATGGTTCAAATTAAACAGCTTGCATAAAAGAATCTCGAACCACGAACACTTGAATAGGTGTATAAGTGAGGCGTCATTGTTGTCAGCTGGTAAAATAAAGTCAATATGTAGCATAGAGGCAGCCGGTAGCAACAAGAATCAACGACGACTTCAAATACCTAGACTAGAATTTATAAAGTTCGATGGAAACATAAAAAATTGGCTACTTTGGTGGGGCCAGTTCAAAAAAATCCACGATGATAGTGATCTGGACAATTTAGATAAGTTTCAGTATCTTTTGCAGTCTATGTCTCCTGATTCAAATGCCCGTCAACTTATCGAGAGTTATCCGCCTAGTGGCGAAAATTATCAAAAGGCTCTTGATGCTCTAAAGGCTCGGTTTGCACGAGATGATATATTAATTGAGACCTACGTGAGGGGAATTCTGAATTTAGTATTACTGCATAATAAAGGAGAAACACACCCGATCAACATTCTGTATGATATTTGCACAGCCACTTACAAGCACTAGAAACATTAGGGGTTGCTAATGACAAATATGCTTCAGTATTATATCCTATAATCGAGTCGTCGTTACCAGAAGATATTTTGCGGACTTGGAACAGAGTACGGTATACGAGCACAAATAAGGGTGATGCCTTAAATACGTTGATGCAGTTCCTGAAAGACGAAGTGGAATCCGAAGAGAGGATAGTTTTGGCTAAAAGTGGATTCGCTCAGTCAAGTTCAAAGGTTCCTACTGGTTGCTTTGTATCCGAACTTAAAACTGGAAAGGAAAATGTCAAGTCAAAAACTGAAAATATCAGAAGTACAACATGTATATGGTGCGAAAAGGATACACATGCGAGTACAGAATGTCATAAGGCGGCTAGAATGACACTGTTAGAGAGAAGAGAATACATTAAAGTCTTTGAAGAGACGGACCTTATATCCCGACGCTGTACGTAACCTGGCTACTCTACTCACCTTGTCTGGACCATCGAACAAATCTACTACCAAACCTAGAGGCCAATTAACTCTTTTGTCTTCAGTCTCTATCAGTACGATATCTCCAATACGAATGCAAGAGTAATCTGATCGACAAGTGCGCTGTACAAGATTGCTCAATATTCACTACGAAAACGTTGCCTAAAATCATCACGTAGTTTTTGAATAAACCTACAACGTACATTTAAAGATTCTCGATTTATGTGATCTAATTCCGGTACGTCAACCTCAGCTAAAGGCTGTATAAACGAAGCTGGAGTCAATGGCTTTAATTCATCCACTTCAGTTGAGACATATGTCAAGGGTCTGTTATTAATGACTGCCTCACAATCACATAAAACAGTCTGTAGTTCTATAAGCGTAACAGACGCCTTACCATCATTCTATGAAAGACTAATAGGCTTTGTTAAGCAAATTTTGAGAAGAATGCTCGGTAAGGCGTCTGTTACGCTTATAGAACTACAGACTGTTTTATGTGATTGTGAGGCAGTCATTAATAACAGACCCTTGACATATGTCTCAACTGAAGTGGATGAATTAAGCATTGACTCCAGCTTCGTTTATCCAGCCTTTAGCTGAGGTTGACGTACCGGAATTAGATCACATAAATCGAGAATCTTTAAATGTACGTTGTAGGTTTATTCAAAAACTACGTGATGATTTTAGGCAACGTTTTCGTAGTGAATATTTAGCAATCTTGTACAGCGCACTTGTCGATCAGATTACTCTTGCATTTGTATTGGAGATATCGTACTGATAGAGACTGAAGACAAAAGAGTTAATTGGCCTCTAGGTTTGGTAGTAGATTTGTTCGATGGTCCAGACAAGGTGAGTAGGGTAGCCAGGTTACGTACAGCGTCGGGATATAAGGTCCGTCCTCTTCAAAGACTTTATTTTTAGAAATAACTGAACCGACTTTAACTGACTCAAACAAAAGACTACCACTACACGTTCAGGGAGAGCTGTAAAGTGTCCAATTAGGTTAGATATTTAAATAAAATTTTAAATTTAAATAAAAGATAAATTTTGTGACCTTGGATAAAATCGCAATTTTTAGTTCGTAAGTTACGTGACAATAACATTACTTTGTCGGACACTGTTGATACACCCGAGGATGTTTCCATACTATTAGGCGCAGACTATTCTGGTACAATTATGACTGGTGACGTAATACAGCTTGATAACTCTTTGACAGCAATAAGAACCAAACTTGGTTGGACTATCCAAGGGCCTTTGTCTGGAGTTTTTAGCACTGTTGTAAATAACCATAGTATTTTGTCACTTCATTCGTTTTGTAAATTTGATTTGGCAGATTTGTGGGGGCTCGAAATTTTAGGAATTAAGGACCCAGCGGAGATCAAATGTAAGCAGTTCAAGGCTTCAGAAACACTAGAGAAGTTTAATAGTTTGCTGCGTATTAATGAAGAGAGGAGATATGAAGTATGGTTGCCTTGGCGTGACGGTATGCCTCGTCCTTTATGTAATTTTGAAGTAGCTAGAAAACGTTTAGTATCTACAAGTAAGCGACTTGAATCTATTGGTAAAATTAATGACTACGATGGTGTCTTTAAAGAATGGTTGAGTCTTGACTTCATTGAAATTTCCCCTCTGCAAGATATTACGAATGGTTTTTTTTCTACCACATCATGCAGTTATTAAGGAGTCCAGTCATACTACGAAAATTAGACCAGTGTTCGATGCATCGGTTAAAGATATTCATGGCATTTCTCTTAATGCATGCTTAGAGAAAGGTACAAATTTGATAGAGTTAATACCGAATTTGCTAATTAGTTTTAGAAAATATGCTATAGGTATTACTGCTGACGTTGCCAAAGCCTTCTTGCGAATTTCTATTGCCCAGAAGATCGAGATTTTTTGAAGTTTATTTTGGTGGTCTGATATTCATGATCGTAGTAAGGGTTTAATTGTATATAGGCATAGGCGAGTAGTTTTTGGCGTGACGTCTAGTCCATTTCACCTAGCGGCAACTATTAGACACCATTTAGACAATTGCCCAATTCGTTTAAAGGATACTGCCATGAAATTAAAGAGTAGCTTCTATGTAGATAATTGTCTAATTAGTGTAAATACGGAAGAAGAAATGAATAAATTTATGAGAGAGGCTAAAGAAGTGATGAAGTTGGGAATGTTTGACCTGAGGTGTTGGGTTACGAGTCCTATCAGAGTGGACCAGTCTGTAGAAACTATTTCAGTGCTAGGTTTATTATGGAATACGGCCAATGATGATCTTTGTAGCAACATTGCATTTTTACAGGAAGGTGATGTCAAATGTACTAAGAGAAATTTGTTGTCAATCACTCATAAATTTTTCGACCCTATTGGATTGTATTGCGCTATTACAATTGTACCCAAGCTTATTTTACAAAAATCTTGGTGCAGAAATTTGAAATGGGATGATGAGCTACCATCCGACTTGAGTCAGGAATTCAAGAAATGGTCAAAGAATTTACATCTTCTTCAAAAAATTAAAATACCAAGGAGGTTGACTAAATTTAATATTGAGCAAACAAATAATTCGTTACATGTTTTCTCTGATGCCAGTCAATATGCTTATGCCACCTGTATATTTTTGCGCACCGAATTTAAGGGTGATGTTGACGTAAATCTTGTCATGGCCAAATCACGGGTAGCACCTGTAAAGAAAATTACAATACCACGACTTGAACTTATTGGAGCAACTATGGCAGTCAGACTTGCTAAAACTGTCATAGAGTCGTTGTCCTTGACAAAATGTGACATCTATTATTGGACAGATTCGAGTGTAACACTCAGTTGGATAAAAGGTGAAGGTGAATGGAACGTGTTCGTTGCAAATAGAGTGAAAGAAATTAGAAGTTCCAGTATACCTGAAACATGGCATCATGTTCCCGGAAACCTAAATCCCGCTGATGTTCCGTCTAGAGGTATTGACGTAAAAGGCTTCCTTGAGTGTCAGTGGTGGAAAGGACCCTCGTGGTTGTTTCAAGAACTAGACAGTCCGCCTACTTCAGATTTTAATGCAGATTCCAATGAGGTTAATCAAAAAAGGTCCACATTGATTACAACTATAAGTGAAGACAATGATGTTTTAATTAGATTGTCATCGTATTTTTCATCTTATAATCGAATTGTCAGGATGGTTGCATGGATATTGAGGATACGTTATAAATCAAATAGTGCATTAATATACCCGGAATTGGAAGTTGCTGAAAAAAAATTATTTAAATTAATACAAAAATCTCAAATTAAAAAACCTAATAATTATTCATTTATGACTTTTGTAGATGAGTTTGGATTGCTTCGGGTTCAAACTAAATTAGGTCTTAGTAATGAAAAATATGATTTCAGAGCTCCGATTGTTTTACCTTCGAATCATGTGATTGTAAGAAGATTGGTGGAAGAGAGGCATCGGTTATTGCATCACGCGGGAACACAAGTTTTAATGTCAAATATAAGAGAGCGTTTATGGATTGTTGGCATTAGAAAACTAGTGAAAAGAGTAGTCCGCGAATGTGTCGTCTGCAGACGATATAAATCTAAACCTTGCACAACTCCGCCAGCTTCTCTACCTAAAGGTCGCGTTGAAGGCAATGTTCCTTTTGAGGTGACCGGAGTAGATTTGACAGGTCCATTGATATTAAGATCCGGTAACAAGTGTTGGATAGTCCTCTTTACATGTGCGACTTACCGTGCAGTCCACCTTGAAGTGGTAGAGTCACTTTCAACTACAGATTTTATACAAGCACTGCGGCGTTTTATTGCGCGCAGAGGTAGAGTCAAAATAGTTTATAGTGACAATGGAACAAATTTTCGAGGACTATACAATCAACTGAGTAACGAATGCTGGAGCGACATTTTACATTTTTCTTCATTAGTTAAACTTACTTGGAAATTCATACCTCCTGGTTCACCGTGGTGGGGAGGATTCTATGAAAGACTAATAGGCTTTGTTAAGCAAATTTTGAGAAGAATGCTCGGTAAGGCGTCTGTTACGCTTATAGAACTACAGACTGTTTTATGTGATTGTGAGGCAGTCATTAATAACAGACCCTTGACATATGTCTCAGCTGAAGTGGATGAATTAAAGCCATTGACTCCAGCTTCGTTTATTCAGCCTTTAGCTGAGGTTGACGTACCGGAATTAGATCACATAAATCGAGAATCTTTAAATGTACGTTGTAGGTTTATTCAAAAACTACGTGATGATTTTAGGCAACGTTTTCGTAGTGAATATTTGAGCAATCTTGTACAGCGCACTTGTCGATCAGATTACTCTTGCATTCGTATTGGAGATATCGTACTGATAGAGACTGAAGACAAAAGAGTTAATTGGCCTCTAGGTTTGGTAGTAGATTTGTTCGATGGTCCAGACAAGGTGAGTAGAGTAGCCAGGTTACGTACAGCGTCGGGATATAAGGTCCGTCCTCTTCAAAAGACTTAATGTATTCTCTTCTCTCTAAACAGTGTCATTCTAGCCTGGACTTTACTTGATGGAAAGTGAAGATGAGGCCGAGGATGGAAGACATGCTTACCCAGTAGGTGCCTAATTCACTCATTTCTTGTCGTGTCTTCCTCGTTTTGAGAGCACTCCCTTAACCGCCTCAGCCAAAATTGGGATTTTTGGTGTCGACATATCGAGCGTAGTTCAGTTCCGTGGTCACTTAGAGGGTAAGGCTAAACTAGCCTCGAAGAAGCTTGGTGTGCTCAATAGATCGAGGCGGTATTTCACACCGGCCCACACGTCTGCAACTTTATAAGGCACAGGTCCGGCCTCATATGGAATACTGTTCTCATCTTTGGGCAGGGGCGCCCCAATACCAGCTTCTCCCTCTAGACCGGATTCAACGGAGAGCGATTCGCATCGTCGACCACCAGGAAACTTCAAGTCGGCTTGACCCTTTGGCATTGCGTAGAGATGTAGCTTCTCTCTGCATACTCTATCGCATTTACTACGGAGAATGCTCAGAGGAATTATTTGGACTAATCCCTGCAACTACTTTCCGACATCGTTCCACGCGACAAAACTTCCATCCTCACCATCTCAATACTTGGCAGTCTACCACTGTGCGTTTCTCTAGAAACTTTCTGCCTCGCACAGCTAAACTGTGGAATGAATTGTCGCCTGCAGTGTTTCCGAAGCGTTACGATATCCAAAACCTTCAAGAAAAGAGCGTACTCCCATTTAAAAGGCCGGCAACGCGCTTGTGACTCCTCTGGTGTTCATGGCGGCGGTAATTGCTTACCATCGGGTGATCCGTCTGCTCGTTTGCCCCCTATCACATAAAAAAAAAAAAGAAAAAGTTGTACTGTGTAGAGAACAAATCTGCGGGCAAAGAGTTCCACCCTCTTGCCGTTCGCTAAATGAATGAAGAAGCGGTCGCTTCGTGCGCTTGGCAGGAATATCAATGACATAAGGGTGGAACCCCAGCTGGCGTCTGGTTCCTCTGAGATGGAAAGGAGAAGGCGGAATTAATTCGTGCAATTCCCACGCACACTTCCCGTGATATGTCCTGTAAAATATTAATAAACATGCCGCCCCACGACGATGTTGGAGGCTGTGCAGCTGGGCCTCGGTTAGTTTGGTGTCACCAATGAGGGTTTTTGCACGTTTGCCTATAGAATCGAGAGCCGCTAGTTGATATTCGGCAGACCCACAAGTGGCAGCAGTACTTCAGACAAGATCGAACTTGTGCTTGATATAGTTGGAGCAACTGTTCCGGTGTGAAGTACTGCCTGACCTTGGAGAGAATGCCGAGCTTTTTTGCTGTATTTGTCTGATTTGACATTTATCCAGCCTTACCCTTACTGACAAAGAAAAGATTAACTCTTCGCATACTATGATAATAAAGTAATTAAAAGGCAAGATGAAAACTCTAATAACATGTTGCGAATCAAACTCTAAACTGTTTATTCAACTTATATTTTTACAGTATTGTATCTGAATAGTTTTGATCCGTAAAGATCTAAGCTTTTCAGACACTTATTGATATTAAAATTATAATATTCCACAATCCTTATATTATGCAAACACCCTTAATGTTATTACGATTCCTGAAAATACAATATCTAAAGTTATACATCTGCTCCGAAATCAAGCGAGCTTTCTCAAGAAAAGTGATAGAGAATCTCGAAAGGTCTATTTTTTTTAATTTCTTTTAACATATTTATTCTATTTAACCGTACACACACACTAAGAGTATAATGTGAGTGCTCCGCATTAACAGACAGATCCACAATACCAAGGTGCATTCTACGTCACATGCCGCACACACAATACGCAGGCGTTGTATAGACTCCCTACACGAACACGTACGTATATCCGCCCACGTTCTCCGGTACACACGGCATACAATTGTTCCTTACAATTTATACTCTCCTGGTACAATTAAAATTGGAATTATCGATTTATTGATACGCGAATATTCATTTGTCATTTACAATCTGGGTCCGATGGTAATAAATTCGAATTTATTATAGAGGTTATAAAAATCATTGATATTGAGAAATAAAAAAGTGACACACAATCTTTTTTAGATCAAGAGTCCGTAGATCTCACAGTGATTGCATCGTGCTGTAATTAATTACCTTCATCAGAATCGTCGAGTCAATCTTCAAAGCATTGAATTAAATTAATTACCTGAGGCCTACGCGAATAAAGTTAATAATAATACCAGGCGTGCATAGAACTGAGGCGATGCATACTAAGTGCTCGGTATCAATTGTCAAATATAAGCACACAATAACCTAGTAAAATAACAAAATGCATGGCAAGGCAAATTGCAACCGTACGTAATTTACATGTCATTTTATTTAATTTGCAACATTGATTTACAGTGTTATCTCTTTTTATCGTGAGGCACAATAATGAATTGTGTGAACGGGATGTCAGTATTATTAACATTAACAGAATGATAATGTAACATTACACGCTGCAACCAGAATAGCTACAAAATACTCCTTCTCTTTATGTGGCCCGGTTAGCTTTAGTCTTGTTGCGATAATTCCATTTATTTGAAAATTTGTATGCACCAAATAGAGGTAGAGTTTTATAGTCAGTGTTATCTGTATCGTGTTAATGAACCCAAAGTAATCATTAGTTCTGTTATTTTAAAATAAAAATATTGTTAAATCAATACAACGACCATAATGACTGTCTAACTAATACCTTTAAAAAATAAAGGCCTTTTAAAAGTAGAATAGATTTTAAAAATAGAAATATTCCCCAAAAAATATACGTCTTGCGTAACTTGATCTCCCGCTTGTAACACATTCAGCCACCAAACAAATCCTCCAAATCGAAAAGCCAAAATGACTCTTAAGCCTTGTTAATAACATTGAACTTTGTAATCTCTTATATAACATAGTGTCTGAATTTATCGACAAAGCTACTAAACCAAGACTGCAGAGTCCGAGGAGGTTAGTCAGAAACAGTTTATTAGTATTTCCTGTGATTTGCATTGTTACTTATGATTATGGATAGTTTTGTCCCTTTCCTTTTTATTCTGGATATATATGATGCCATCTCAGTTGACACTACTCTAACCGTTTCATTCATGCGAAGTGGTGTGAGGTCGCCGGACTGCAGTTTGGCGCGAGGCAACAACGTGTGAGCGTGTGTTTCTCGCGAATCTATAAATATTTCTTCTACACTATATGCGATCCTGGTATTGAAATCGGGAGTTCGCTCAGGAAATTTTTGTTATTAGCGGGTCTATTGAGTCTCGACCGATTGATGCTCGACTGACTTTTTCCTAAATAACCTAGCATATTAAATGAAACTAATGAAATGAAGACAGGGAGAGAAATTGTCAAAAGAGTGAGACTTTGTATACAACAGAACGGATCACATTTTGAGCGTTTGATAAATTAATTTTTTTTTAATAAAATGTTAAATTTTTTAATCTTAGTTTCATTTAATATGCTAGGTTATTTAGAAAAAAATAATGCTTATGAGTAGCCTTTTCAAACGCTATTATAAAATACAAGTAATTTTTCTATCACATTTGGCGGGTTCGATTCCCGGTTGAGGTAGGCGATTTTCAAAAAATCTGTGAATGCAGTTCTACTTATTATTAAAAATAAAACGATGTCTTCTTTTAGTAAAATATCCTACGTTCAATATTTAATATACTTTCCCTCCGTGTGGCATGGCCGTGGGACGCCCTATATTGACAATAAAATGTTCTATACAAAATGTATTCAAGAAAAAACTTTAAGGAGACAAGTAAAGAGGGATACTTTATGTTACTTTTCATCAAGAGTCAGTAGAGGTTGTTAACAACTTAGTTATTTTTCGTATACCATTTCCAAAACACGTAAAAAATGCTTTGAAATATATACGTATATTGTTTGTATTACTGGGAACCATATTATTATTTGAAATACTTTCACATTCTTTTACCTTGAGACACAATAATGAATAATGTGAACCAAGATTTCTACAAAGTTCGGACATGCTGCAACATACTCCTATGTTGATTTTTCCCTTATTACGATAGTTACATTTATTTGAAAATTTGTATCATCTTTAAAGGGGGATTAGGCCTACGCAAAAATGATTAATAGTACCAGGCGTTCATAGAACTGAGGCGAATCATACTAAGTGCTCCGTATCAATACCTAGTAAAATAACAAAACGCAAGGCTAGGCGAATTTCAGCCGTTCGTGATTTCTACGTCACATTTATTTACACTGCGACATTGAAAACAAAGTGTTCTCTCTTTTTGTCTTGAGACAGAACAATCAATTGTGTGAAGAGGATGTCAGTATTGTTAACGTTAACGAAATGATAATGTAACATTGATTACTAGAGTCAAGATTTCTACAAAGTTGGGACATGCGACAAAATACTCCTTACTACTTATGGCGCTCTGTTAACTTTTATTACGATACTTCCACTTATTTGAAAATTTGTATGCACCTAAACAGAGGTAGCATTTTATAGTCAGAGTTATTGATACTATCTCGTGTTGATGAAAATATATTTATTTATCATCTGAAAGACGAATACTTCTGGACATAGACCTCCCCCAAGTAATCATCAGTTTTGTTAAATTGAAATAATTTTAAATAAATCATTAAATTATGATGTTACTATTTTGGGCTAATGGTTGATCCTTAAGGCATCAGATTTGCTTCAGCAAGACGCCTTCGTATCGTATATTCGCTTTCGCAGTGGGTATGAACTACTTTAGTAAGCTTACTATTGCCGTTTGGTGTCGTTTTCTTACATTCATGGCAACTACAAAGCGTTCTTCAAGGGCTCCATTCGGTTCCAACGCTTCCAACAGAGCCAACGGTATAAAATAAAATGATATTAATAATATTCATAACTTTCAAACTTTCAAGAAAAGAGCGTACTCCCATTTAAAAGGCCGGCAACGCGCTTGTGACTCCTCTGGTGTTGCGGGCGTTCATGGGCGGCGGTAATTGCTTACCATCGGGTGATCCGTCTGCTCGTTTGCCCCCTATCACATAAAAAAAAAAATTGTATAGAGTGCTACACCGACTGCTTTATACGAGTAGTATTTCGTTGGCTAATCCCTAGCTCTATCACTGTGATGTGGATGAATTCTTTTGGTATATAAAACATTTTTAATAAAATTAAAATGAATAATGTATAATGCATATCATCGTTATATACTAACGTTGAAAAAAAAAATGTAACAAAAAGAAAAACAACATTTGTAAAATAAAATAGTAAAAAAAACAAAATTAAATATACATATGTAAGATTTTGTTTTATTTTAAGAACTGTTAACTTATTATTTTTTAATGTTTTGATATATTAACTAATTGTAATATTATTTTAATTTAATAAATTTTTATTTTCATGTAAATTTAATTTACCAACTTAATAATTACATTATAAATTTATATATATATATTATATATATATATATATATATATATATAATATATATATATATATAATTATATATACTTAATTTAATTTGGACACATTTAATAGAATTTGTCACATCTTTAACTAACACTGGGACATAAGTTCTTGTGACTAACACATGATAGATATTATTTAAATAAACAAAGAATGAGTAAATATGCGTTTTGGAAATGGTATATGAAAAAAAACTATGCTGCTAACAACTTGCACAGATATTCTTGTTCAAATGTATTAAAGCCTACCTAATCTATTTTTTTTTACTATAAGACAGTTTATTTTTTGCATATGACATTTTGTATTGAATGTAAGTTGTCTTGATTTGTTTAAAAAACTCAAATAACTCAGCGTTAATAGCTTATAACAAATATGTCCTCCATTTCCTGAACGAACTCCCGATTTTAATACCAGGATCGCATATAGTGTAGAAGCAATATTTATAAATTCGCGAGAAAAGCACCCTTGCACGTTGTTGCCTCGCGCCAAACTGCAGTCCGGTGACTTCGCATGAATGAAACGGTTAGTAGTGCTAACCGAGATAGCGTTATATACCTCCAGAATAAAAAAGAAAGGGACAAAACTATTCATAATCATGAATGACCTATCTCCTCGAATGCTGCCTTGGTTTCTTAGCTTTGTCGATAAATTGAAGACACGGGACCGAGCCCATCCGATTACATTATATTTAATATCATTATAAACTGTACACTCTATATTACTCAAGTTTTTACAGTCGATTCAGTTATACTCACAGCAACTTTGGATAGAGTACAGTCAGTTCAGTTATACTCAGTAACTTTGGATAGAGATTCCATTGTAGGTTTAACGCATATTTAACCGTAGTCTACGCTAATATATAAAGTGGAAAGACTTGTATTTTTGTATGTAACGAATAAACTAAAAAAGTACTGGACCGATTTTAATAATTCTTTTTTCATTAGATATCACAGAGTAACATAGGCTATATATTTAGTACTAGATTACTATAGAATTATTATAAACAATGCAAATCGTCCGCGGGTGAAACCGCGGGACACAGCTAGAATTGTAATATAGGATTCTGCCGTTATATAGATGTACTAATATTTTTATTTGAAATTAACAAAACTGATGATTACTTGGGGGAAGGTCGTCCAGAAGAATTCGTCTCTCAGATGATAATTAAACATATTATCATCAACACGAGATAGAATGAATAACTGTAACTATAAAATGCTACCTCTGTTTAAGGTGCATACAAATTTTCAAATAAGTGGAAGTATCGTAATAAAAGTTAACAGGGCGTCATAAATAGTGAGAAGTATTTTGTCGCATGTCCCAACTTTGTAGAAATCTTGGTTCTAGTAATCAATGTTACATTATCATTTCGTTAACGTTAACAATACTGACATCCCCTTCACACAATTCATTATTCTGACTCAAGACAAAAAGAGAGAACACTTTGTTTTCAATGTCGCAATGTAAATAAATGTGACGTAGAAATCACGTACGGCTTCAATTTGCCTTGCCATGCATTTTGTTATTTTACTAGGTTATTGTGTGCTTATATGACAATTGATACGAAGCACTCCGTAAGTATCGCCTCAGTTCTATGCACGCCTGGTATTGTTATTCGTTTTTCGCGTAGGCCTAATCCCGCTTTAAAGGTTGATTACATTGGATCCTTTGAAGTTTGAAAACGACACCAAATGTTATAAATGCAAAGGAGATGTCCTCTTATTACAAGGAGGTTGGTTTTTTGTGATCAGCGTTAACTAACAAACACCAAACTACATTAAATTGAAAGCCGAAAAAATATGAAGTATGAAACAAATAAAAGAAATATTTTTACCTACCACCCCCAATTATTTTTAAATAAATAAAACATGTTTATAAGAAATATTTCATTATGGCAACACCTTAATGATGTTTTTATTAATCTGTGACTACCGGTATCTTACTCTATGTTTGATATTTTCCGTTGAGTTGAATCATAGAATACATTTAATCTATGATTTTACTCGGTCTGATCATAATCATAAAATCAAAACTATGACATTGACAGCAGGTGCCTGACTTGTCAGTTGATTTCTTATTAAATTTTTTTTCTGGCTCTAGATAACATACATTAAGTAACATAGCAGTCCCTATATTTTGTTAGTTAAAAACTTCTCAAAATTAGAAATATTCGGTTCATTAAAGCAATTATGTATGTATGTAGATTTTTAAAAGGCTTGATAATTTTTTTTAAGCAATGTGTAATTATTGCATTAAAGATATTTCATTTTTTATTATACTAGAATACGAATTATTAAAAATCGGGGGTCTTGAAAATAACATGACTTACGGCGATTACTTTCTTTTAGAGCCTTCTATCCAAATATATCAAATTTACCCGAGTTAGTTACTATAAACCAATATGGGACATCTCCTTTACTAAAGCAATTCCAAACTTACCCTGAAAGCAAATAGACGATTCGAAAACGTCTTGCTGAAGCAAATCAGATTACAGACCACCCAAAATAGTAAGAGCATAATAGGCCCGTACGATTGGAGTAAAAAAGAATAGTTAAAAGTTGTGTTACTGGCCGACCACACACACATCATGAGGTATTACTTTGCCGAAGTAAAAATAGCATTCCTGGAACAATCTAGGAATATTAATAAAGGGCATCTTGAGGCACAATAATGAATTATGTGAATGAGATGTCAGTATTATTAACATTAACAGAATGATAATATAACATTACTCGTTGCAACCTGATATCTGCAACATGCTACAAATTACTCTTTGCTATTTATGCGGTCCGGTTAGATTTTCCCTTGTCGTGATCATTCCATTTATTTGATAAATTTTTGCATCTTAATTAAAGGTAGAGTTTTATATCTCGTGTTAATGAAAATAAACAAATGTTTATTTTCATCTTCATTATTATCTGAGGGACGAATACTTCTGGAAGCAGACTTCCCGCGAATTAATCATGTATTTTGTTATTTTGAAATAAAAACAAGAATGCTGCTGCAGGCTGTGCCGGGGCACACGGCCGTTGGTTTTAACGTGAAACGTCTAGGTTAGAGAATCGCTTTTAAAGTAAGATTGAAATAAAAACAATATTGACGGTGTTTTAAGTATTTTAATAATAAACTCAATGTCACAACAGCGAGCTGACTATATACGTGAAATATTCACACCACATTTTTGTTCCTAAGACTAATAGTTTTTTAATTATTAAGGTACGATGATATAGACCTTTTCGTTACGGTCCACTTTTTAAACCTGGTACCCGTATGTTTCGGCGCGATTTTAAAGACGTTTCACGTCAAAATATTGTTAGTCTATATAGCGGAAAAAACCACTATCTAACCTTTAAAAGTATCCATATATCATCTAATAAATGCAATTAATATATGATGAATAGAGAATAGATTTATAAAATGAAAATAGTGCCTAAAACGTACGTCTGGAGTAACTTCTTATTACAACTCTACATAATGACACGTCACTTTTTAATTGGTCTCGCTTATTCCTTGTAGCTTCGTTGTGTATACTACTACGGTTAAATATATGTAGGTATGTAGGTAGGTTACCTACCTAGGTGAATATATAGAGTGTAAAATATTAAATAAAATAATCGAATGGGGCATGGTTCCGCGTCTTCAACAAACTGTGTTGGCACCTTATCCACATTAGACTTTTTTTTTTTTACCAACCAAATCCTTATAATCGAAAAACCAAAACGGCTCAGTTCACTGTTGATAACTAGCTTTACAGTATAGTTGTAATAACGTGAATAAATAGATAGTAAAATTTTGTTAAATGGCATTAAATAATATAATCGGATGCGATCCGACAAAGCTACGAAACCAAGGCTGCAGAATGCGAGGAGGTTTGTCAGAAACAGTTTATTCGTTTTTCCTGTGATTTGCATTGTTATTTATGATTATGCATAGTTTTGTCCCTTTCCTTTTTATTCTGGATATATATGATGCCTTCTCAGTTGACACTACTCACCGTTTCATTCATGCGAAGTGGTGTGAGGTCGCCGGACTGCAGTTTGGCGCGAGGCAACAACGTGCAAGGGTGTGTTTCTCGCGAATCTATAAATACTGCTTCTACACTATATGCGATCCTGGTATTGAAATCGGGAGTTCGCTCAGGAAATGCAAGACAACTTACATTCAATCAAAATCAAAATAATCTTTATTCGACATAGACCTTTACAGGCGCTTATTGACGTCAACAGACAAAACAAAAACACAAAGCTTAAAAAAAAAAAACAAAAACCTTGTCCGTACGTACGAATAAGGAAAAAAAAGAAAAAAATTGACTCGACACCTGTTCGGAAATTGGGAGAGCCTTCTCGAGAAGAACAGGCAAGAATCTACTCTTTACAATGTTAATAATTACAATAATATAATATAAAAATACAATATAGTATAAGATACAATCATACCTAATACGATTACAGTCGTATGTATGTTTACATGCAAAAATAATAGAATATTATAAATAATGTTGTTACCAAACATGGCTCTATGAATAGTGTCCCTATTCCCAAATACTGTGATCATTTAGATAGTCACTTACTTTATAATAACCTTTACTCATGAGTGTCTTTTTGATATGGATTTTAAATTTATATAAAGGTAAATCAATGACACTTTGCGGAAGTTTGTTAAACATAGATATACATTTCCCCAAGAACGAACAGCTAGTTTTATGGAGTCTGAACATTGGAACGGCCAGTTTATTTTTGTTTCTAGTATTCACATTATGTAGATCACTGTTTTTATTGAATTTATTATAGTTTCTATATACAAAAACTAAATTATCATATATATATTGACTAGCTAAAGTTAAAATATTAATTTCTTTGAACAATTCTTTTAGGGATTCTCTAGCTCGTAAACAGTAAATAGCACGAATCGCTCTTTTTTGTAATAGGAAAATACTCTCAATGTTAGCCGCAGATCCCCATAGCAGCAGTCCATAGTGTTGGAGAGTTTGGTATAAACTCTATGGTAGCTTTAGCTTAATGAAAGAACATAACACTATGAAAGTTGCTGAAATAAACAATTCTTGCCGTTTCAACATTAGTTACAAGTCTAATCTTTTTTACTGCGTACGCCACTGAACTAAGTTTGATTGCCAAAGTTTCAATACAAGTTATATGCAAGAAAAAATCTGTCTTATAGTAAAAAGATAAGTTAGAGGTAGGCTTTATAATACTTTTGAACAAGAATATCTGTGCAAGTTGTTAACATATCAACATAGTTTAATTTTTCATATACCATTATTACAAATACTTTCACTCATTCTTTGTTTATTTAAATAATGTCTATCATGTGTTAGTTAAAATAAATTCTATTAAATGTGTCCAAATTAAATTACATTAAATATATATAAAACAATTTTAAATGTAATTATTAAGTTGAATTAAATTCAAAATCTACATTATTATTTGTATTAATTGAATTAACTATTACTATCATTTGCACTACAAGGCAATAATAATATTTGACTTCAAGTTTCTATAACTATATTATTAACTTACTTATCCTGTTATATATTTATCAGGTCATAAATTCTATAACACTAAAAAATAAACAGAATTTAACATTTGAATTTAGAATCCGTCATTTTTATATGAATATTGATTTTGTTTCCTTATTTAATCTGTCAATCGGTTATTAAATATTTATGTGATATTTAAACCGAATGGGGTGATAAAGAAAACCTGCTGTTTACAACTTGAAACTTGTATTTCTATCTTCTTTATTACGCCATACACCATTTGAAATCACGTTTTTTATATGTTTTTATTTTTGCAGCCTATAAGAGACGCTCTGGTCATTATTTAAGTTTAATTAAGATTAATTTTTAAAATATAAAATATAATTTAAATTCTGAGCTGAATAAATCATTAAATCATTCCTTCGGGTCGAATTTGTTCTTTTCAAATGATACAGAACTGACAATACCGGCCTGCTTATATTTCTATAGAAAGCTAACCTTAATTCGTCTGAGTCAGTAGTATGATCTTGATGAACTGAAATCGTACCTAAATTAAACAAGATAACATATACAAATATACATCCATTATGAAGCTTTCGATAATATTTTATCCCTTGAAATTAAGTTCGAAAACATGGAAACTTTATATAATAATAAACTTTAAATTAATATATTTGAAAAATGACCCAAATACCTTGTATTGGGTAGTAAATAAACAACTTTACTTGGCACACCGGTGACCTGAGAAAGGGTTACCTACTTATACCAGGCTCACAGAAATATAGAGCGGTAATTTTCGCGTAGGTTTACTGCGCACGACGCCAGTAACGATATTTATTTATATCTACTGGCTTACTACAGAAGCGCCGATTGATCGCAATACTAGAGTGACTAACTGACTGACTCTTATGTAATCTCCTGCTACAATTAACATTGTTTTCATTTTTACCTGGCCCATCGGTGACCTGAGATAGGCTCGCAGGTTACCTACTTACACCAGGCTCACAGAAACGCAGAGCGATAATTTTCGCGTAGGTTTACTGCGCATGCCACTAGTAACATAGCTATTTATATCTGCTGGCTTACTACAGAAGCGTCGAGCGACAAACTTCTTACGTCATTTTATCTTGAGTATTGATCGCAACGTTAGAGAGCCTAGATTGCGTGTGCTAGACAAGCCTTTTTAAAGTTATGGTGCTCTGGTATCTGTATTGGTCGGCTAAACTATTGTGGTGGTTTTAAAATATGATACATAGCTTGATGTCATATTTTTGTATGTCTATGATTAATATCGTTAATTTAGTAAAGTCAATTCAACTAATCAATTTGTACTAACTATTAAATTAGTATCACTATACATTATTAAAACAATGTCGCTACCCGCCGTCTGGCTGTCCCTATGTACATATGCTTAGATCTTTAAAACTACGTTCGTCTGAAATCTATAGATAAATGTAAGCTTAAGTATTTTATTACAAAGGTCTGTCGTCAACACCAACATATATTTGATAGTATGTTTTTTGAAAAAATATTGTCTCGTTATTGCAATATATAAAATTGAGTTTCAATAAATCGATCCACAATTTCATTCGAGACATACATACATACGTATCTATACTGTCGCATCTTTTGCATGGGGTTAGGTGGAGATCAGAGGTCCAATCGCACTAATAAATATCAACCAAACCAAAACCTATACAAAAACGCTGTCAAATGACTCATTCCGTATCGCACTAATGTAACGTTTCACATTCGATGCGTTCCAACTTTGGTCAAACGTTCGTGTAAGGTTGAGACGCTGGCTGAATAACTTTTGCTCCATTATCGTATCGCACTATTTTTTTGACAGCGTTTTAAACTAAACTTGAACCGAAGGATTTAAGACTTGGCTGTATGACACAGAGTCTTTGCCTTTCCTTAGTGGGAAGAAAAAAACCACTACTTGAACCGAAGGCGCTGTCAAAATAACGTTTGAGTTTAAGTGCAAAGATCGGGCATGGGTTTAAAATATGTAACTACGCTAGTGTTTACTCCGCTGAAGCGAATGCCATAATTTCCGCTTTAACATATATTGAAAAAACTAGTCAGTATAATAATTGGATTATCATCACTGATAGCATGAGTGTTCTTATGGCTCTGAATAATCCTTCTTTCTCATCAACTACAAATTACTTGATTTATGTTATCAGAGAAAAGATATACCATTTACAAACTAACTGTTCAAAAAATATCATTTTGTTTTGGACTCCAGCACATGTTGGTGTGTATGGCAATGAACAAGTCGATAAATTGGCCAAAACTATCAACACCAGAGATGTTCCTATCAAAAACATTGCTGTCTGTTACACTGATTGTACAATTCTAATTAAATCAAAAACAGCAAAATTATGGGAAGATAACTGGAGCAATACTTTGAACATCAAAGGGAAGTGGTATCATAGAATAAATAATAAAATTAAGACACCTTGGTTCAATAGGTATAAATATATGAATAGAACATTTTATACAATTATCTGTCGTCTAAGAATTGGTCATGGTCGATTTAATGAGCACTTGTATCGGCTTAGCATGATCGCTTCCCCATCGTGCAACTGGTGCAATACTACTTTACCTCAATCTTTGCATCACCTCTTTTATGAATGTCCAAATTTCGCTCTTCAACGTCATATTTTGTTGGAAGATCTATCCTGCATATTGAATAAAACCCCTCAAGATTTACCGCGCTCCTTACAGCAAGTTTTATCTAATGAAGAATGTTTCGAAACCATCTTTAATTACGTTATCTCCACATTTGGTGAACTATAAATGTATATGAACTTAAAGTAGAAGATATTACAGACTAGGCTGCATGGTTAACACCTTTGCCTTTCCCATAAAAGGGAAGAAGATATTAAAAAAAAAATAACGTTTGAGTAAAAGTTGGTTCCAATGTACTTTTTCGTTACCTTTTGGTCATAATAATCTTATTATTTTATAAAACGGCTATGGCTATCTTACTATGAGTATACTATTAATACAATTTTTGTTATTAAAAAGTAAATAAGCTTACTTATATTTTACAAACTAGTTTCTGCCTTCTGATTTTACTTCTGACTAGTTCTCATTGTAAATGCTAATAAGTTGAGTTAGTTATACTTAGTTATTTGCAAAGGAAAGTCAATCCAAAATTGACTCAGTCGTATCAGATTGACTGAAACCAACAGACAAATGTTTTTTTTTGTTCGTAGTACTTACTTTTATACATTAAGTAAAATTCTGTTTATTGGAAATTACATACAGACACTTTAATTTTATTCAATTACATGTACCTATAGATAAGTTCTTGCAATATTTTGCAGAATAAATTATTATTAAATAAAAATATTTTTAAAAGGAAAAGCACATTGGGTACAGAAAACTTACTTAAAAAATGCAATACACTTTTAACTTACCTCTGTAAGGTTGTTGCAACGAAAGTATATTTTAAATTAATCAAGATTTATTTACTTACCTTATTTAAGTACCCAATATGAATTAATTACTGACCACTGTATATCCCATAAAGCAGTTACTTATTTACTATCATTGTTTTAATGAATTTTGAAAAGTCCTACATTTATTTGCAAACAAAAACTTGACAAAAACAAACACACAGACTACAGAAACAAACGAAACAGATAAGTTTTTACCAAACCACAGCATAAGACACCAATTTGCGGAGTATATAAGCTTCTTGGCGGAGATTGAAACTATCAAAACTGCGTGAAACAGTAGCTCCGATTAATGAAATCAACGAAAACAGACTTAATTCTATGTTTGTCTTTATGGGTCGTAACGTTTGTACTTCGGTAAAGGTTCAATTTTGATTCGGATGAAATGCTTATTGCGATACCAATTTATGTCTTAACCAAATCGTAGTCGAAACGAATGCGAAACGTTACCAAAACCAAACCTAAGCCGTTGTAATTAGTGCAATTGGCCCCCACTTTTCCAATTGCTACGAGCTAAATATTATTATTATAAAATAACCAACTTGCCTAGCTTTCTTATATAAATATTTTCATACATGCTCGTTAGATACGGGTACTTAATAATAGTGATGTGCCGGATCGTCAAAAACCTAGATCCGCGGATACAGATCTGAACACGGATATTTGGTGTCAAGATCCGCAGATACGGATACGGATCTTAAGTTTCTTACACACGCGATCTTGAGTTGAAACATGTTTCGACTTGCATTGCGCGGTGGGTCTCTTTTTTTTTGTTTTGTATTACTTTGTTGTGACACTGGGCAGCATAGATAACGCTTGTGTTTACTATTGGTACATAATTTAAAAAAAAATGGTTGCCTGTAAAGTCGGTTTTACGGGCGAAGATTTTACGTGACAACGTCTTTTTCTCGGTAGAATATTTATTGATATGAATATAATTAAATTGCACAATAGGAACAAGGAATTGAATGAAAATAAGAATTGCACAAATTTTAACTATAGAAATATATTTTGTTTACTAAAACATTGTACATGTAAACTTAAACTTAACTAATTCCTATTTGAGTGATTTTGTTGAGGATAGGACGATGATAGGAGAAATAAACAGCTGACGATACTTTAACCACACGTGTGAACTTGTATTATGACGCTTTCTTGTTTTTCCAACGCCAAGAACGTTCGAGAAAGACAAAGACAGAGACACAAGCATGCGCCGATTCAATGCGCCTAATTCTCTAGTGCTGCGCGCGCGGCAGACCGATCATAGTTGAGTGGGAGAGAGACGCAAGGCATTCGGCGGGCCTCTCTCTCGTTCGGTGACTCATCGTAACGTTACCGAGCGTTACACTTTTTCATAAGTGACTCCCAGCCGCAACCTAATTTAAGACGTTGTCACGTCAAAAAATTTCTACGAAGAAGTTTAGTAGTGTAATATGGAATTATTTTGTGATAATAAATTATAAATGTGAAAAGTCTAAAACTTGTGATGGAAAGTATTCTCGTAAAGGCAAAGGCTCAACTTCCTTAAAAAATCATTTACAAATTTACAAAGAAAACATCCTCAAGAATATGAATTATTCTTTAAAGAATAGTCTGCTAAATAGATCCGCCAAAAAGTAACGGATACGAATCTTTCTTCTGCATCGGATATCCGCGGATAAGTACGGATATGGAAACGGAAACGGATATCCGGCACATCGCTACTTAATAATAATATATTATTACTTTATTTACACAATTACATATTATGACTTAATAAAAAACGGAACGGAGATGTTCACCGGAGCTTAGAATAAAGTTACTAAAATATTGTATGTTGAAATTACCAGATAGTCAGCATTTATCAAACTGATTTGATTGCGGTTGCCCTTTTTGGTAATAAAAGTTATTAAATCTTTCCGTAACTAAATACTTAATAATAAATTAAACTGAGCTATTCTGATAAGAGGCAAAATTGCAGATGCTTACGATCAGGAACGTCAAATCTGACGACTATCAGTAGGTAGAGTGGATCCGTCAGATAAATATTTTTGAGAATATTAAGTTGTCATTTAAATATATATAAAGTCAACATTAATCTACTATAAAAATAAGTGGGGTTTTCCTTCCTGACGCTATAACTCCAGAACGCACGAACCGATTTCCATGGTTTTGCATTCGTTGGAAAGATCTCGGGCTCCGTAAGGTTTATAGCAAAGAAAACTCAAGAAAAATTTCAACAGAAAACATGAAATTCCTTCTTCACATACAGCAAGACAACGTGACATTTGAGACATTTGACAGGACAACGTCTGTCAGGTCAGCTAGTATTTGTTTAAATATTAAATGACAATAAATTTATAGTTATTTATTGCCATTTCATAATCCAAACTTACTTCAATCGTATTGGTGTGTGCATTATGCATATTTATATTAAGTTTGACGAATCCTGACTATATATAATACATGCTTAATAAAAATAAATGCAACTTAATTGTTAGGTTATAACATACTTTCTCACTCAACAAAAGCGATTTATATGTAACTTACAGATTGTATGACATTCAATCAACAATTTAGAGTTAACTTATAATAAATATATTTATAGGCAAGATTTGTGAATTTAAAATAAACAAATGTAAGTAAGCTTCATTCTAAGTTATTCTACGTATATTATTCTACATTTATTTACAACTAGCGGACCCGACAGACTTCGTCCTGTCAAAAAGATTTGTACAGTGGCAGTTTTTTGTTCCTAATTATTTTATAGATAATGTCGCATAGCCAACCAAATCGCAAAAAAGTCTAAATGACCTATTACATTTTGTGGCTATTCAATTTTGGAACGTGACATTAAATCCTCCAACGATGTATTCTGTGCTCCAACGCACGCACGCACACTGTTTTGATAGATATGATTGAATTTCAACTATATGTAGCGTTAATAAAGCGCAAATTGACACTTTGATGTTAGGAACACACCTTCATTGCTTAGACAACAGTGAGTGCTTGCAATATGAACTTTATACAATAACAATAAAGCTCAATTCGACTGTACGTTTTAGTTAGAAAACGTTTGCATGGGAAAATAAAAGGGCTGTTTTTAGGGTATTTCCGATAATTATTCGAATTTTCCTCATTGTAAAAACCCTCCTTGAACTTCAACGAACATTAACAAAAAAGAATTGGCCAAATTGGTTCAGGCGTTGTTGAGTTATAAGCCTACCAACACATTTTGCGATTCATTTTTATATATAAGATAGAGTTCAAACTGTAATTTATTTCTCAAATCTAAAACATGAGATTTTATTTACTGTCTAATGAAAATTTATTGTGTGTAAAGACAATATTGGCTATAAGCGCCATCTTTTATTAGTTATCAGTATTGCAATTCGAATGCTTCGCCATGCACTCCTTTCTAGAAATGCACTAAAAGCATTACAGATGGCACTTTTCCATTTCCGTTTGCAAACCCCTTATATCATAATATTTTATTTAACTTCCACTCAACCACGTCCCAATACTTACCAAATATACACAGGACCTCATTAAAATAAAGAATAGCGCTATGCACATTTTTTTATTTTTATATACAATATAAGGTCAAAAATTTTTAATGTACCGCACATAACAATATATCCGTCACTCACTATATATAAAAAGTGTTTTTAATAGCTAATTTACTATTTTTAACTGAGTTTTGTTTATACTTAAAGATTTGTGGTGGTAACGCATCATAATTCAATGAGGCATTAATGTCGTCGCCGTCGTTATCTATATTAATATTATAAAGCTGAAGAGTTTGTTTGTTTACACGCGCTAATCTCTGGAACTCCTAGTTCGAATTGAAAAATTCTCTTTTTTTTAATAACCCATTTATCGAGGAAGGCTTTAGGCTACATAACATCACGCTGCGACTAATAGGAGCGAAGAAATAATGGAAAATGTGGAAAAAAGGGGGAAATTATTCATCATTGAGGGCTTCTGTTGCGTGCGCTGCGAAAACGGTTCTAGATACCAAAAAAATATGTGTGAAAGAATTATTCCTGTTAAAATGATCTAAAAAAATGTCCGCGACGGTGTATGTCTATCTTTTAACGTTACTCGCTAGAATCGTTTTTATGGTAATAAAATTTGGATATGTCGCGTTGTCAAGGTAACAGCTGAGGTGGTTGTTTGCAAAAATAAATATGATGCTCAAAATAACTATTCCACGCGGATGAAGTCGCTGGCATAGCTAGTACAAAATATTTGTCCACTGCGGAAATCGAACCGGTGGCACAATAACCGATCACTCGACCATCGCACCCTGTTGTCAAATAAGTAAAGATATTAGAAAGTTACTTAGATTTACTATAACTACTTTTTTACATTTGATTATCTATAAAATAAGTAGGAACAAATAACTGCCACTTTACAAATCTTTTTGTAAAGTGGCAGTTTCTGTCGGGTCCGCTAGTTATAGTATAAAAAGAAATTTAACAACTAAAATAGTTTATTAGCACTATGTCTGAGCTACGCCGATACCAGGGCAGCATAGGTTTACTAGAGTTTATATTTATTACGTCAGCCCACACATTTTAGACTGCCTTTGTAGAAATCAATAACGGCGCTGAAGAGGGGCGGGGGGTACACCTCCCTCTTCATATGCCGGTATTCTTCGTAAAATGTCATATTGTATTTTAGGAACTTTTAAAATGCGTATATAGCTACGAGCTAAAAATTTAACAGTCGGGTTGTTCGGAAAAATTTAACTTGTCCTTTAATGATCAGACTCTCGTAGTTATAGAACTAAAACATTACAGTTTTTGTAATTTCATTACGAGATACAATTGTAAAAACACTACGACTTTGAGTATTACAGTAGTTCCCGTTTCGATTGTTATTACACTCACTTCTTTTTAGGTACTTTTTGTGATTGAAAAATATATGAAAGAAACTTTTAGTATTTCAACATCCAAATCTAACATTTTCAGTTCTCTGAATCTTCAAATCAATATATGGAACATTTACATTTCATATTGTTGTTGTCTTGCAGAAATATAAGGCATTTAAACTTGCACAAATACTTAATAAAACCGAAAAGCAGTTTTAAAGACATAACATTGGATCAACATTGATTTGCTTAGAAAGAAAAACTCTTTGTTACTGAAATATCATCAGATAGAGTTTGATTTTCACCGTTGATTTGTTATCAGATATAGAATGTATTCTCCAAAATTTCGGCCGAACTCCTTAAACGGCGCAAATAAGCACACATAATAAGTGGTTGCATATTCGAGCCTTTTAGGGTCGAGACTCTACGATCTTGAGGAAAGAGGGCCCATAGAGTCTTTAAAGAATGCAATAATCCGAAGGCTGCATCATATCTGGCGTGGGGCATCAGCCAATTCGGCCAATATTTTCATTTAGAATTTAGTTTTATGTTAAAATTTTTTTTATTGTTTTTAATAATATAAACTACTAGCTTTCTGCCCGCGGCTTCGCCTGCGTGGATTTCGGGATTGGGTCTATAGAGGGTTAAGGGTCTATACAGGGTAAGCTTTTGCCCACGGTACATATGCGCAGAAGTCGGTTTATGGCGCGAAGGTTTTATCGTGCTTCCCGTGGGACTATCCGTATTTCCGAGATAAAAATACCGCAAAACCTTGCTCAAGAATCACTCTATCTATTGATGAAAACCGCATGAAAATCTGTACAGTAGTTTTTGAGCGAAGCCTTTATTGCGCATCCCGTGGGATCTGTCGATTTTTCCGGGATAAAAAGTAGTCTATGTTACTCGGGGATAATGTAGCTTTCCAAAGGTGAAAGAATTTTTGAAATCGGTCCAGTAGTTTCGGAGCCTATTCATTACAAACAAACAAACAAATCTTTCCTCTTTATAATATTAGTATAGATAGTCCCCAAAACTTAACCTTTCCGAACAAAAAAAATCAAACTTTTTTTAACACACATAATTATTAGCATCTTATTTGAATCTATTCCTCGAATATATACGAGAGATGAAAAATAATTATCAAAGAATAGTTCGAGAAGCTGAGTTGATTCTCTATATTTTTTAAGGTTAATAAACAGTATTGATCCAGAAAAACATAGTGCCGTCTCTTTCTTTTATTCATACCATCCTTTACACACAGGAACATACCTTCTGTTCCTTGATAATTTCCTAGTACATTCTGTGGTAACACGGTCAATAATACCCTAGTAACATCATGCGCAGTGAACACAAACTCGATGGCTCCAGTTTTAAAGATAACACTATGCAACATCAAAAAAATCACTGGTATCTCGGGTGATAATTTGTATTAGGTATGCTTAGTAAACAACAGAAAACAAAGTTACATTTAGATATCACGTCCCAGAAGAAAAATAACGGTAATATTCGTAACGTAATAATACATTACGATATTAGTACGTTATGATGGTTCGGCTGAAATTTCGCCTCGCCTATCATAACCAATACGCACGTATATCGTACGACGTTTTTTAAAACAGCGAGGAAACAAAAAAAAAAAACATTTTAATAAACTTAATCTGTGAATGCACACTGTTGCTTTCCCGCCATTTTATTATTGGATTAATGTCAGCATTAGGACACAAGCATATATCGAAAGAGTGGAGATTGTTTATTGACGGATCCAAACAAAGTCTGAAGGCTATTTTACTCCATAACGGTAACAAACTTCCATCTGTGCCTGTAGCGTGTGTAATAAACGAACCATTAGTACCATTTGAAAAAATCATTTTACCGCCGATACACATCAAACTTGGTTTGATGAAGAACTTGTAAAAGCACTCCCCAAGACGGACCTGGATTTTTATTCCTAAAACAAAATTTCCTATGCTAAGTGAGGCAAAAATTAAAGAAGGTATTTTCATCGGTCCTAACATAAGAAAATTGGTCAATGATCTTGCTTTTTTTATCCAGTCTCAGACCTATTGAAAAAAATGCGTGGTTGGCTTTTGTCGATGTCACAAAAAATTTTCTTGGCAATCACAAATCACCGGATTTCCATGAAAAAATTAATCGGATGCTAGATCCGTATCCGAAACTAGGATGCAATATGTCGTTGAAAATTCATTTTTTACACTCTCATTTAAGTTTCATAGAACACGGTGAAAGATTTCATCAAGAAATTGCAGAATACGAGAAGCGTTACCAGGGAAGATGGGAACCAGCCATGCTTGCAGACTACTGTTGGAGCCTCCAGAGGGATTCTCACTACTGACTATAAGAGAAAAGCCCATCGGTCAGAAAAAAAGTTTTTTTTAATGTAGAATGAGGTGTAGAGAAAGAGAACGTTGATGATTTTAAGTAAAATAAATAAATCCATTTCACTATTAAACGTGATGTGATAGAACAATTTTATTTCGATTTTTAACATAGTTTTAAGGTGGCAAAACATAATTACATACTGTGAACCCAGTGAAACAAAAAATTTTTTACTTTGTTGCATAGTGTAATTATTGTTACTAGGGCATTATGAAAAATATAGAAAAAAATTTACTCGCTCATATTCTTGTGAGCCTTGACTAACGGGGCCTCCGTTTGGAGAATATTGCTGTCTAGTTTTTTTTTAATAATGTTTGTCTGATTTTCTGCGGACTCTTTGGCCCGCACTCTTTTTTGTTTGTGTTTTTTATGTCCTTATTTATTATCTATTTACAAGTAACATATCAAAAAAGCAAATTGAGAATTGCAGTCTAGAGTCTTTGAAATCCTAACATAAACTTTTAGGTCCTAGGTCTCTTGTTTTAACTAGGAACAATCTAGCTAAACTGCTTCGAAGCAACCAGGATCACATGAATCTTAGACGCTGTAAAACACAGGCCGACTAAGTCCCCCTAATTCCCATCCCACTCAACTGTGTATATTGTCGGCCTTTGTCTATCACATGTACTCTTGCGGCATGGAGTGAGCTAGATTGCTAATTAATACTGCCGCCAGCCCACCTACAATACCCACATGTGACAAAAATTGACCATTTTTTTGAACAGTCACTTATAGTTTGTTATTAATCTTTTGTTATTAAATAATTTGTTTTTATTAGCCACAAAACATACATTCTTTCGATTCAATGTAAATGTCCAATTCTTTGCCTTAACCGAAATAAACTTTGTCTTAACCTTAATCCATTTTTAAAGAATTACAATATTTTATCAATTACATTATTCTTCACTAGCGAACCGTCCCGGCTTCGCATGGGTAGACATAAATAGGTACAGATATTTAAGTTATAAGCAATTAAAACGACCATGAATCACTTAATTAGAAAAAATTGTATGCTCATCTTAAAGCCTCCCTGTATACTATGTTGGCTGTGGTATTTGTAGGTGGCAACAAAACGTTTTGATTTTCAGGAGATCCTACACGAGAAAGTGCCACATACAATTTATATCAATCAATACATAGTATAAAACAAAGTCGCTTTCGCTGTCTGTCCGTATGTATGCTTAGATCTTTAAAACTACGCAACGGATTTTGACGCGTTTTTTTTTAATAGATAGAGTGATTCTTAAGGAAGGTTTGTATGTATAATAAATGCATAATATAGTAGAGAAACACTGATAAATTTAAAGGTTTCTAATGTGTTGTCGTAAATAAGCACGTTTTTTTGCGCTTATATTGCAAACGCTGGCTGAACCCTACGAGATAGACCAAAATAATGTACTACAGTATTGTACAACTTACAAAAATCCACAAAAAAGTCCGCGATGGTATATGTCTATCTCTTAGGGATAACCCACCATAACCATTTTTTCACTGCACCCGTGCGAAGCCGGGGCGGGTCGCTAGTATTCTATAATATTGTCGAACATTTTTTTTGTCCTATCATTAATACTCTTCGCAGCGTATGCGATGAAAGACATTTTATGGCTAATTTTGATACACCTTCGGTTGGTTTTAATAAGAATTTCTAAAGATTTCTATAGTAATCTAGTACTAAATACAGCCTATGTTACTCAGTAATAATGTAGCTTTCTAATGAAAAAGTATTATTCAAATCGGTCCAGTACTTTTTGAGTTTATTCGTTACATACATTTTTGTATCTTTCCTCCTTATAATAGTAGGTTAGTATAGATGTCAGCACAAAGAATGGTAATAAAATAATTTAATTTTGAATTTATTTAATATTGACTATATACATTTAATCGTTTATTAGGTATTTGAATTCGGATATAATTTGGACCCTTTATTTAATATTGACATTCTTCTATTGACATCTTGTGTATTTTGACGGTATTAATTTTAAATTTGACTGTATTAATTTGAAATTATAAAATCAATTCAATCGTATGTAATCTTAATTTGTTCACCTTAATTTTGATTGATAACTTTGTATAATTAGTTTAATTTTAAAGTTATTTGTACGCCTGAAGTAGGCAGCCTGTAAGGGAATTTTGAGTACTTAATATAAGACCTAATGTATACCTACATGCTCGCAAATAAATAAATAAATAAACAAAATAATTAGTACAAGTGATTTTTTGTTCACGTGTCTATGGTTTGGCTAAGGTGATGTCTGCGATACCAGAATCACACCTATCGCGGCGTAAAAGCTTGAATTTTAAAAAGACTGTGACGTCTACGGTACCAGGATCACAGAGTTATAGCGAAGTATTGCGTAAAAAATTCGGGCGTAGCTACTTACTCATGAACGCTATTGCGCTCATTTATACAATTCTATGTATGTCCGTCACTGTCGCACCAATATACGATCATATAGTGACATTTCGTTCGGTGTCTTATTCTGAATATATGTCTGAAAATAAGTATTATTAACTGTTTATTAGCCGACTTTTATAAAATCTATTGAAGTGTGAAGACACAATCATAATATATATATATATATATAACAAATTTTGATTGTAGCACACAAATAGTTCTCGAGAAACGTATAGTTCGTAAGTTCTCGAAATTATTGGTACGTCACAGCCTCGCCGTCACAGCGTTGCGTCACGGAGTCGCCGCCACGCAGCCCGTGCCACCCCCGCCGTCTAGACAGTTCGACCCCCGCCCCGTCAACGTGCGCCCTTCGTCACGGGCACACCACAGCTTTATTGATTTGCCCGACCGCCCCACTGATATTCGCTTGTCTGGGTCAAGATTCAATTCAGTGCGCCTTTATACTCTATATGTGACCTTTTTTCATCGAGACGCTTTTGTTATGTGATATATATACTTTATATATATACTTTATTGCCATAATTAGTTACAACAGAGTAAAAAAAAATGTGGTTCACAAAGGTGGACTTATCTCTATTAGAGATTTCTTCCAGCCAACCTGTGAGTGTCTACGGAAAGCAACCAAAACTGTTATTCATAATACAAACATATATATACCATGAATATACATACAATACAACATATTACACATATATACATACATGTAATGCTATATCTATACATATAATAAGACAGTAAAAATATTTTGTCTGTACATTTAGTATTTTTGACTGAAATGGATAGAGGGGCACTTAAATAGATTATTAGAAAGCAAAAAAAATTTTTTGGAATTTTTTGTCTGTCTGTCTGTATGTATGTTCACGTTTATCTCCGAAAGTACTGAACCGATTTGCTTGAAACTTTCACTATTTGCTTTGTTTTAACTCAGAATAATATCTAAACTTTGTTTCATTAAAATCGGTTCATTAAAAAAAAAAGTTATCGTCATTTTAATGAACTCAAATAAATAAAACTGGAGTGTCATCTGTGAAAATTGAAGACGGTGAAAATTTTAATCAAAAGTACTGTGAAAATAGTATTTGTGGAAAAGCTCATTGTTTTGTGCCATACTATACATACATACGAGTACATACTAATATTATAAATGCGAAAGTAACTCTGTCTGTCTGTCTGTCTGTTCCGCTTTCACACCAAAACTACTGAACCGATTTAAATGAAATTTGGTACACAGATAGTCTGGAGCCTGAGAAAGGACATAGGCTACTTTTTCATGCAAAAAAGGTTGTAAAGGGTTGTAAAAGGTTGAAAGGAGGGATTATTGGTTGTATGGAAGTATGGTTGTATAAATTTCCTTGTTTCTGTCATATAATTTATTTCATTTAATTACATGTGAAGAAGTCATAACAGTTTTTTAATCAATTTCCAGTTCTTTAGCTACGTAGTAAACTACTAGACAGGCCGATCATGACCCTCTTTTTAAAAATGGCGTTCATTTTACCAGAACGAAGTAGACCTTAGACAGGAAATTATTAGATTAAAAAAAACTTGTGTTATCCTTATGATACAACATTAATGGCCGTTTTCACCAACTTTGTCTTAGCTTAGGCGACTCCTAAGAGACATGCTGTCTCACTCTTTTCAGTTAATATAAAAAGTGACAGCATGTCACTTAGGAGTCACCTAAGCTAAGACAAGGTTGGTGAAAACGGCCATAAGTTCATTAATATTAGGGGTTGTGCATTAATCACGTGAAACTTGAAAGGGGGGGGGGGGGGGAGGAGTTTCATAAAAATCACGAAAATCACATAAATGTATCACGTGTATTTATATTTTCGTAAAACGCGCGATTTTTTTTTATGGGTTAGGGCAGCCTACGAGCAAACGGATCACCTGATGGTAAGCGATAACCGTTGCCTATGGAAACCCGCGACACCAGAGGAGTCACAGATGCGTTGCCGGCCTTTTAAAAGGGAATAAGGGGGGAAGGGGGGTTGGGCTTCCGGTACCCTCACTCACTCGGCAAACAGCGCAAGCGCTAATTACTACGCCGGTTTCTGCGAGGCCGGGTATCACTCTCCGGTCAAGCCGGCTATTTCGTGCCGAAGCATGGCTCTCCTACGGCAATTGTTTTTTTAAAAACATGAATTAGAAGCGCGCGTATAGTGTTATATCCTGAACTTGCCGTTGCCAGGCCACGACGGAGGCAAGCAACCTTTTTTTTTTTTTTTTTTTTTTTTTTTTTTTTTTTTTTTTTTTTTTTTTTTTTTTTTGTTTCCCTGAGGAAAATGCATTAAATTGCATACCCCGGCTGTGGCGAGCCGGGGTTATGTGGGGCTCTCCTCCCCAGAAGGGGGAGGCCTACCCACTAAAAACCTCAGGGATGGCCTTCCTCAGGCATGTAGGGAGCCCCCGGGAACACAAGCGCCTTCCGGGAACCCCCAGCCTCCGCTCCCCTATCTAGAGGGGAGCCCTCCTCGGGGGAGGCTACCACCTCCCCCGGTCTCCTCCACCGACGACGCCCCCCGGCACGGAAGGGGCGTGGTCCATCCCGGGTCGCCGTAGCAGTCGCGACTTCCTCGCGCCCGCCGGCGACCCGCGGCGGCGCCGCAGCTGTGCTACCGAGCCCGGCGCCGCCTTCTTCGAGCGGGATCGGCCATCTCCCGACCCCGCTCGGCGGCCTCCTTCTGGAGCATCACTGCTTCACAGAAGGAGGCCACAGCCCTCCAACCTCCCTCGTCCGCCAGCATTGCCGCAATCAATGCCGGCGGAGACAGATCTCGCCCGATCTCTGCGACCAAGACTCGGCGCTCGGAGGCCCACGCGGGCACTCCGCCAGCGTGTGCTGGGCCGAGTCGAGGTCGGATGCGCAGTGGTGACAATGTGTCGATCCCTCCCGTCCTATTCGACACAGATACTCACCGAAGCAGCCGTGCCCGGTGAGTATCTGAGTCAATCGGTAGGTGACCTCCTCCTTCCCGTGGAGCCAAGCTTCGAGGTGCGGGAGTACGGCACCGACGGCCCGCTGGCGCGCGCAGAGCTCCGTAATTCGAGCTGCGCACGCCAGGCCGCCACAATCCGTCGGTGCCACTCCCGCTTAGGCACTTCGTGCGCGGGTTCCAGGGCGCTCCCCCCATCGCTCCCCCGGTCGACACGCCGCGACGCATACGTCGCCGCGTACATGTCGGCCAGGATGTCGAATGGGGGGGAGCGTCCCAGAACCGTCGCCGCCTCGTACGAGATTGTACGGTAGCCTCGTACGATCCGTATGGCCATTATCCGCTGCAGGCTCCGTAGCAGAGCTCTGCAGCGGGGGGACCTCGCGCAGTCTTGCGACCACACGGGAGCCCCATACATGGCCACGGATCGCACGACGCCCTCGTACAGGCGGCGAACTCCATCCCTCGGTCCCCCGAGATTGGGCAGCAGGCGATGCAATGCGCCCGCCACCCTTTTGGCTCGGGGGACCAACCGCACGAAATGCTCCTCGAAGCTCCAGCGGCGGTCCAGGGTGAGGCCCAGGTACTTGATGTACGGCCCCACCGGGACCACCGCGTCACCCCCCCGGATCCGGCAGCTGGGTGGTTCCCGGCGCCTCGGAAGGCCGTGGAACCATAGCGCCTCGGTTTTGTGAGGCGCTATTTCTAAGCCCAGCCGGCGGATCGCCCGCACGACACATGCCACCCCAAGCTCGGCAAGCCTGAGCACCGGCCCGAAGTCGGCCCCAGTCGTCACGACGAGAGTGTCGTCAGCGTAGCAGACGACACTCACG
This sequence comes from Scirpophaga incertulas, assembly GCA_036419045.1. Classification (NCBI taxonomy): domain Eukaryota; kingdom Metazoa; phylum Arthropoda; class Insecta; order Lepidoptera; family Crambidae; genus Scirpophaga; species Scirpophaga incertulas. The sequence continues at coordinate 145,962 of CM071626.1, read as the reverse complement.
CCGCGAGGAAGGCTGGTGCGAAGGACCGCGTCGTATGCGAGGTTCCATAGCAGGGGTCCCAACACCGACCCCTGCGGAACGCCGCATTCGACCCTCCTCGACGTTTCCATCCCGTCTCGTCCCATCACGCCGATCGTCCTGTCGCGCAGATAGTCCCCGACCACGGCCCGCAGGTCGTGGTATACGAGCGCCTCCCTAATGGCCTGCCAGGGGAGGGTGCCGAAGCGTTGACGATGTCTAACGACACCGCCAACGCCACCCCCCGATCGGACTGCGGACTCCGACAGGGAACGAACACGCTGGATGGCGTCCAGCGTTGATCGCCCCCGCCGGAATCCAAATTGGCAGTCCGATAGGTCGGGACCCGCGCGCGACAGGTGCTCGCTGATACGAGCGGAGATAACCCTCTCGAAGAGTTTCCCCGCCTCGTTCAGCAAGCAGATCGGACGGAACGAAGATGGAACGTCGCCGGTCCTTCCCTCCTTCCTGAGGAGCACCAACCTGGCCGACTTCCAGTCGACGGGAAACACGCCCTCGCGGAGACAGCTCGTGAAGAGCTGCCTCACCGTGCTCCCGAACGCCCTGAGCGCCAGCGCTAGCACCTTTCCCGGGACCCCATCCGGTCCCGGGGCAGTGTTGCGCGCAGAGAGCCGCGAAACGGCCCTGGCGAGCTCGCTCTCCGTCACCCGGAGGTCGTCCGACCAAGGGCCGGGCGACGGGGCGGCGGGGGGACTGTCCCGGACCCTCGGGAAGAGCGTATCCACCGCTCTTCCCACGACGAGAGGGTCCAGGGTCTCCGTCAGCGGAGGTACCCATGGTCGGAGCTTGCCCAGTACCATCCGGTACGGGCGTCCCCATGGGTCCCTCTCCAGTCCTCAGCAGCTCGCGCCAGGACCGCGCCTTGGCGTCGGCGATGGCGACGCCGAGCGCCTTGGCCGCGGCTCCGTACGCGCTTCTGGCGCTCAGGACTTCGTCGACTGAGGCTTGCCGTCTTCGACGGGCTCTGAGGTACTGGCGGCGCGCAGCTACTACAACGACCCGTAGCCGCGCGATCTCCTCGTTCCACCAGTACGCAGAGCGCCGCCGGGGCGGCCTGACTCGGGGCATGGAGACGTCGCAGATCGACGTCATCGTGTCCCGGAGCCAGGCGGCCCGCGCATGCACATCGAGGTCGGGCGAAATCCGTGCCTCCTCCGCCCAGTCCGCGACGTGGGCAGCGGCTAGAGCCGCATCCCGGTCCAGCCGCTTGATGGACCAACGTCGCGGACGGCTGTCCTCCTGGAGTGTGCGGGAAGGGCGGCGGTGGGCCACCGACACGTCGAACACGATGTGCCGGTGGTCGGAGAGTGTAACCACCTCCGCCGCCACCCTCCAACCTGACACCATCCGGTGAGCAGAGGGAGTCGCCCATGACAGGTCGACGATCGACTCCCCCTGCCACCGCACGCAGGTGCTGACCGACCCCGGTTTAAAGCCGGAGGTCCAGTCCCGCCGCCCACTCCAGGAGTGTCTCCCCTCTTACGTCGTCCCGGGTGTCGCCCCACTCTCGCGAGTGGGCGTTGAAATCACCCAGGACGAAGACTGGACGGGGAGCGCAACAGCGAACGCAGTTCGCTACCCCGTCCAGAAATGCCTCGAATGCGGCGAGGCCGCAGTTCGGGGAGATGTAACAGCCTATCGTGGCCGTGGACCCCCATTCCACGGCCACGTAACCCGGCCCGTAGCGAGCAGGGTGCAGTGCGGTCGGTCGGTCGCCCAATAAATGGCGACCAAGCCCTGGTCGTCCCAAACCACCTTGGGTGGTTCGGGACAGAGTAGGGCTCTGCGACGACCGCCAGGGCAACCTCACCCTCCGCGAGCGTTTGGATCATAAGATCCTGCGCTGCGCGGCAGTGATTGAGGTTGCCCTGGAGCACCCTGCACCCTGTGCTTTGGACGTCCATGTTAAGATTGGACGTTCATCGCTACGCTCGCCCCCGGGGCCGGGGCGGGAGGTTGGGCGACCCCCCCTTTCTTTTGGGTGCGCAGCATCTCCTGCTGCCCACCCGGTGGCCTGCCGGTCTGCCCAGGTCCTTGCAGACCGGGCAGGAGGGAGCACTCGCGGTGCAGAGACGGGCAATATGCCCCGGCTCTCCGCACCGGTAGCACAGAGTGCTCCGATCCACCTGACGGTTAGGGCAATTAACTCTAACGTGTCCCCTCTCGAAGCACCCGAAGCACTGCTGGGGGCGTGCCTCGAGTGCCTGCACCTTGACCGAGGACCACCCGACCAGGAGCCGCCCCGCCGTCAGTTTCCTGACGGCCGCAAGCGGACACCTGACCCAGGCGGTCCCCAGGCGGGCGTGCCCGGCGCGTATTTCCCCGACCTTAACGTCGGCTGGGGAACACTCGCCGGCAGCGGATATGGCTGCTGCCACATCAGCTTGGGCGATAGACTCGTCGAGGTCCATCACCCGCACGTCCGCCATCTTGCACGGGCGCGTGATTTTCGCGCCCGTGCCTTCTAGGGCCTCCCTCATGCGCTCCGCCAGGGCGTCAGCCTTTGCGGAACTCTCCGGGCCCGGCACCTCTAATAAGAGGGCCCCGGTTGCCGCCCTCCTGGTCCGTACGCCGCCGGTGATCCCTAGGGCCGCCAAGCTAATTTTTGCTTTGGCGGTCCCCATGACGGCGGCGTACGTGGTCCCAGAATCCGGAGGCACCGTAACACCACCGCGCCGCGCAGGCCGGTGGTTTGGGTAGCCTCCGGGGACCGGGCTCCACCACTTTAATTTTCGGGGCCACTTTTGGGGCCGCGCCCTCTCGGGGCAGCCTTCTTCGGGCGTCTCGTCACGGTGGCCCAGGTGGTCACCCCGGGGATCTCGGGCGCCGGCGCTGAAAGTGTCGCCGGCGGGGCCATCGTGACGGGCCTGGGAGGAGGGGAGCCGCCTTCTTCTTCTTCTTCCCCCCCTCTTCTTCTTCCTTTTCCCGCCCCCTTCCGCGCGGCAGGCGGGCCGGGACGAGCCTCCTCTGGCTGACGGCGCTCATGCGCCAGCGGGGGCCGTCTTCCCATCTCGGGGAAGAACCGGCTCATAAGGTCGGCCTGAAAACGGGCGAACTCTCTCTCCATTACAGAGGAGAGCTCTGCCCAGGCCGGCCTCGCCGGTTCCTCCTGGGGCGACTGGGATGTTGCGGGAGCGGGCGTTCCCTTCTGCCCTCCCCCTGTCGCCTTTCCCTTCTTACGCTGCGCCGCAGCAGCCACTGGGGGAGCCGCGCTCCCCGGGAACGGCTCCGGTGGTCCGGCCTGGAGGCTCTTTTTTAGAGCCTCGTTCTCCCTTTTTAGGGAGGCCACCTCCTCGGCTAGGGCCAGGACTCGAGCGGAGAGCTGCTGCATAGTGGAGGTGACCTGGGAGTTCTCCAGGTCCCTCCTCTCTTCGTCCGCTCGCACAGCTCGGTCGTCCCGGTCTTGAGGGTGGTGAGCGCGGTTCTCATTGCGCCCACCACCTCCGCCTTCGTGCTCCTCGCCTTTTCCACGGTCTTTTCGACATCGGAGAGGCATGCCAACATGCCCACCCGATGTCCGTTGTGGTGGAGGCCTCCCCTCCGCGGTAGCGTCTTTAGAGGGGACGTCTTCGTCCCCATCTGCCCGTCCCTTCTTCCCCCTGCCATTCAGAGGACGCAGCGACTTGCGCTTACGCGCTACCCGCCGCTGCGTCTCGCTGTCAGTGGTCACGACCGACATACAGCTATCGCTGTCGTCGTCGCCCGCAACCACCGCCACCGATGTCCTGGCTAAGGACCGTTTTGGCCGCGGCGTGTCCGGTCGTAAGAACGACCGATCGATGTCCCCGCCGCGGCCAGTTTCCCTAAGACCTGAGGTGGAACCCCGTGAAGGGGATCGCGACCTCCCACTCTCCTCCGTCCGGTGCAAGGACCGGACACGTCGTCTCCTGGCGGGATCATCGGCTACGGCCGAGGCCGCCGCCGGAACTTCCGCCACTTCCACCTCAGCAGGCACTTCCCCTGCACCCTCCTCCTTCTCCTCGGTTTTTTGGTTGGATTTGAGGAGGCAAATGCAACCTAATCCAGGCAGAAATAGTCTAGAGATGAACCATGTTCGTCCTTCACGCATCCTCAGGCGACGATCGATCAGCAGATCGAGAGAAATTCTCTGCGTTGTGCGCGAAAATTATGACACCGAATGGCTTGATGAAACCGACGTTGATCGTCAACAAAGCACAGTGCAAACAACTGACCTGGATGATGCTTATCCAGTTGTTAGTGTTGTTTAGTTGTTCTTGCTTATCCGTGGACCGAGGACAATATATCAAATATGTTTATGTATTAGTACAATACAATACATGTTTTTCGTATGATTACACTCTTCGTTTATTATTATTTTTATGGCAATCAAAAAGAACTTGCAACCTAGTCTAGACATTTTTATCATGGTCCTTAATTTCAGAATAAAATGAAATTATAGTTCATACCTGTTGTTTAGGATTTATGACATTCGGACCGCGGAAAAGGAAGGGCAATGAAAAAAAAGATTTTGACATTCGATACGTCAGAATAAGATTAGATTCGATACTGGACGGTCACTAGGCTTTTTTATCTGGGTCGCATTTTATCGGCAGTAATTGAATTCGGATTAAATTGAATATTTACGGTAATTTACACAGTGCTTTATATACGGGTTTATTTGAATATATTGTAACGGTGTAGCCGTTACATGTCTTATGTTGCCTATGGTTCACCATCGGTAAGCATTGTCTATGATATTAGGAATCCTCATGGGAATCCTGGCCGGTTTATTTCTTTCGTTTATGATTTTGGTTGTCAGTCAAAATTCGAAATATGTCATCTGCCAAAGCAAAATAAGCTAGGCTGACTGACTCTATGTTTCGCTTTTGTAAAAATCGAATCAAATTTAATAATTTATATACAATGTCATAAAATACTACCTGTTTATTATATTGGAAATTATATTGATTTATTAAAAATTTCAAGAAAGAATCCTACACGGAATGCTGTTGGGCAAGTTCGTATAATTTAAATTTTCTATCGGACATAGAGAACCAATGTATTTTATAGTTTTTTTATATTGTTTCAGACTTTTCTTTTTCTTATTACTTATACCTTTTGTAAAATCGTTTAAATAAACCAACCTCAAGCAGCCAACTGTAGTTTGAGCATTGACTACTAAGAACCCTCCCAAGCCGTAGCCTTCCGCTACGCGACAATATAACTTACGGACAAGCACCAAAAATATATTGTCTTGAAGACGGGATTGGATGAGAAATTAGACGGCCACGCGTTCTCATACTTCTCACTACAAGTATCGTAATATGTGATATATTTATAAAAACATACGGTAGGGCACATTAGCTCCAGGAGGAGAGCCCCACATAACCACCGGCTCTCCGCAGCCGGGGTATGCAATTCAATGCATTTTCCTCAGTGTAACAAAAAAAAAAAAAAAAAAAAAAAAAAGGGCACATTAGCTCACAAATTACAACATAAGTCTTGGCGCAAGCACTGACTGGTAAGTAACATATATATTAGGGAATAAATAAATATAACAATTGCGGTTTACGCAACACCTGTATTTAAAGGTAATATTTTGACAATTATTCTTTGTAGGTACTAAAAATATACTACGTATCACCAAGGCTAAAAAAATGCTAAAAAAGATCACGTGATTAATGGACGGCCCCTTACGGCGCTGACATCGCATGTGGTTAAACGCAATTAGCAATAAGTGCATTCAAAGGATAATGGAAGGGGGAAAAGGTGAAGCTTTAGTTCACCTTTTCCCCCTTCTATCCAATTCTAGATGGCAGAATTCCAGCAGCTATTTTTGTCCAATGCCCAAGTTTTTAAAAGAGAATGTTGTTATAATAGTACATTACGATGTTAATGCGTTATGATGATTATAACATGCGAGGCGGAATTTCAGCAATTCGTAATTGAGCCGCCATAAAATCATAACGCACTAATATCTTAATGTACTTTAATTAATAAATATTGTTATATAAAATTGTATTGTTATTGAATCCTATGTAATTGAACAAGGAACTTGCACAGATTTCATATGAGCGATTTACAATACTTTTGAATTTTCGTTCAGATTTGACAAAACATCAACCATTTAGAACCAATTTCGTTGGAATATTATGAACTAAATTGTCTATTGTAACAGAAATTGTTACTATAACTCTATTTCAGTAATAGACTGACGGATTAAATAGTATAATAAAGAAGTGAGAAATTCTAAAATGTATTCTAAAGTCAAGTTACGTTTCAGGAATTTATATTTTATAGTATTATTTCTATATGTCTTGCCACATAATGAACTAATGTTCATGTATTCACAAATCGACTTCAATACCCAGTTAAGATTTTATGATGGGATTTTGAAAATGTGATTTCAGTTTAATTAATTAATCTGCATGAAGTACTATTTCTTTTTTCGATTTCGGCTTCAACAACCATTTAAGATTTTGCTAAGGGACTTTGATAATATAACTTCATGTGGAGCAATTAATAGTTCCGGAAGAACCCACAAAAAAGTCCTGAAACATAAACTGCCATTATAATACATTACGATATTAGTGCATTATGATGGTTATAACCAATACCCGCGTATATCGTACGACGTTTTTTAACACATTTGCGAGGAAACAGAAAAAAAAACATTTATATAAACTACATCTGTGAGCACACTGTTGCTTCCCGCCATTTTACTACTGGCTGGCGCGGCGCGGCGATTAGTTCCAAATTTGAATAGCAACAGCGCGCGAAAATGGCAAATAATACTGTTATGGAATTTGTATGGACTACGAGTATAAACTTAACTATTTGCTTTGGTAACACACGCGTTTTTTATGACCCGCTTAACATATTTAAAACCGGTGAAATTACATCAGCTTTACGAGCAAAGGTGTTAAAAATATAAACTATGTTTAGGACTTATGAGTTTCGGACCGCGGAAAAGGAAATTTAAAAAAGTAATAAAAAAAAGATTTTGACATTACGGTTTCGGTACTTGACTGTCACTTCGGATTTTTTCACGGCATTTTTATTGAGTTATATTTACGGCGGATTAATAATTGATCATTTACATTTACATTTGGAAGTGTATCATAGTGTATTTAAATATACCATTGGATTAATATTTGCATATTGTCTTGAAGACGGGATTGGATTGGAAAAGTGGTCGGCCACGCGTTCTCCTATTTATATACTACAAGTATTGTAATATATGATATATATTTATAAACACATACGGTAGGGCACATTAGTACACACAAAACACAATTCAAGCAAAGCCAGAACTACGGACCGGTAAGCAAAATTATTACAATATAATTAAATAATATAAGAAAATAACGGGCGTTCGGGAAAACGCAACATTTTTTGGTAGCAGAGCGTGGTTTACTTTTCGGTTACGGACCTGTTATTTTGTAAATTCTTTGATTTGTACTTATATGCGTAACAAATATATTTGACATCGGTGTCAAACGGGTTTACATTAAATTTAATTTGGGGTTATATTAGGTATTGTTTTTTTTTCTGTTTGTTTGTATTTACTTTAATTATTAAAATGTCGGACGGTTACAACGAAATTCGTCGCATATTACAATGGTTGGTAAGCGCATTTTCTCTGGTGAGTAGACCAGACAGGGTTGAGGCCTTGAAAGAGCGGGCTTCAAATGCGAGCAGATACATGGCGGACCTGGATCAAGCTTTACAAATGTGTTATGATAGGGCTGACATGAATCCAGACAATGAAACTTTGCAGGCAAGGTTGATTCAAGCTCAGGCAGACTACAAGCAATGCTTAGAATATTATGACAGCATTATTCAGGCGGTAAGGACACTGGATCTGGCCAGTAGTCCCACGGTTAAGGGTCAGTCAAGTAGTAATGCCTCAATTTATACTAGATTGCCGGATTTAAATTTGCCCAAGTATTCTGGTGGGTATGAAACTTGGATGTCATTTATTAACATTTTTGATTCTTTGGTACATTGTCGGATGGATATATCACTCTCACAAAAATTAAGTTATCTGTTGAGTTGTCTATCGGGAGACGCTCACCAGGTTATTTCACATTTAACCATAACAGATAACAATTATGAGACTGCAAGGGCGCTATTGATGGGCAGATATCAAAATATTAGGTTAATTGCGGATGCCCATGTGGCAAAGATATTAAATTTGCCTTATTTAAGGAATATCATGTTTATAAGGGATGATTTTTTAAATCCATTAAAGGTGGCCTATAATTGTTTGGAGAAATTAAATTTACCAGTAACGGAGTGGTCATTCTTGTTGCTCCATATTGTATTGAATAAGTTACCCTCTGATTTAAAATTAAGATTTGAACAAAAATATGGAAGCGGAGATGAGGCAAGCCCGTTGCCTAAATTTATTGACCTTTTGACCTTCTTGGAGGAAGAAGCACGGATTGTTGACAATGTAGGCTCACCTCCTGCAACGGCTACCTCAGGGCCATCTGGGAGGCCTGTGTCCAGTCAGGGAAGACCTGTATTCAGTCAGGGTAGGATTAGGCCACCCACTCGGGGACTGGCTACATCGGACCATACTATTAATAATAGGTTGCAATCCAAGCGGGTTGGTTGCACTTTTGTGGCATCATAGGCCATTTTATATCTAAATGCCAACATTTTATAAATTGTTCCCCTCAACAGCGGAGGCGTTTTGTGCAAAATCACAAGTTTTGTTATTTTTGTTTAGGGGATCATCTTGTTAATAGTTGTGCAGTGGCACGGCCATGTATTCATTGTAACGGCAAACATCACGGATGTTATGCCTGAATAGGAATGGTGGAGTTAGGCCTGCAGCGGCACGGATTGGTTCTCCTTCAGGAGGGGGTCAAAGCGGACAAGTACGGACTTCACCTCCTCATTCTGGACGAGCGTCGCCTCGACGGGTGGACGTGCGCGCGACTCCTCCATATACGGGTGGGGGTGGCTTTAGGCCTACTTCACAGGCATCTCCACATACGGGTGGGGGAGGCACCGGGCCTATGGTACAAGCACCCTATGCAGCGGGCATAGGGCATATTCAAGCGGACGAATCTCGTGACGTCACTGCGGAACAGTATGCGTCTGCGGCCTCGTATGCAGCGAGAGCGAGGGGTTTCTCACCACCACTCGCGGAACGGCCGCGATTGAGGAACACGCCGCCATCTTTCGGTCATCCGGTTGGTTACGCGGACACGGATGCCAGTTGGCACCTGACTCGGGCACCATTGGGGCGCTCGAAACCCCTACATATAACCCTCTGGCGCTGTCGGCAGCCCAGGTTTTTAATCGGGTGAATGCTTCATTTCATAGTGACGTTCAAGAATAGGTAGTCGCCGCCGCCTCGCCAAATGCAACCTTTTTAAATACTATTTTATTGCCTACCGTTGCGGTAAGGATTTGTGATATTAACGGTTTTTATGTTAGAGCACGGGCTCTAGCGGACACGGGTTCGCAAGGTTGCATGATAACAGTTAATTTGGCGAGACGGTTAGGCCTATACATATTTAATAATAATATTTCGGTTCGTGGCATAGGTGATGTGCTCGTGTCACATGTTTATGGTCAATGTACCTTTAACATTGTTGGAGAATCGGTCTCTCAACCTGTTATTACAGTAACAGCACTAGTGTTGCATGATATTTTAGGAGAACATCCACAGGTGGAATTACCTTCGGAAATTTTGAACTCGGCTTCTCACCTGTCTTTGGCTGACAGAAAATTTTTAAATATTGGAAAAATTGATTTGTTGCTTGGTACTGATGTGCTTGGTCAATTATTGTGCACCGGACGCACTATAAATTTAAATAATAATGGCTTGGTTGCTATACCATCGCACTACGGATATATGATTATGGGCCCAGCATATGATACGGTTTCTGATACGGTTTTTACGGGCGTTTCTCTTTCGGATTTAGTACAGCGTTTTTGGGAGACAGAAGAGGTACCCACGGTTTCACGGAAGGACCCGCTCGACGAAGAATGCGAGCGCCATTTTATCGAAAATGTTTATCGGTTACCGAACGGTCGTTTCGTTACTCGGTTGCCCTTTGTGAGCATTCGCAAACCGCTGGGGCAGTCCTACCGCACTGACGCATGAAGCGAGATACAGAGTTTCGCGACAAATACATTGAGTTCATGCGGGAATATGTACAATTAGGTCACATGTCCCTGGTACGGAGGGACTACTCATCGGAAGAACACTATTTCATACCACATCACGCGGTTTTTAAATCGGATAGCGGTAAGATACGGGTCGTGTTTGACGGGTCGGCCCCTTCCTCTAACGGTGTTTCATTGAACCAAATCCTGCACTCGGGTGCTAAACTACATAAAGATATTTCGGATCTTATTTCGGCCTTTCGTAGACACCAGGTGGTCTTCGCGACGGATATACGCATGATGTTCCGGCAAACGGTGATTGATGAGGCTGATAGACGGTATCAGCTGATTCTTTGGCGCGAGGACCCGTCTCACCCATTACGCGTCTACGAACTGAACACAAACACGTACGGTTTGAAATCTAGCCCCTGGATGGCTATGCGGTGCTTGTTGGAACTCGCTCAACGGGAACGCGTTCGATTCCCTCGTGCGGCGGACGTCTTAGAGTCGGAAATTTTTGTCGATGACGTTATCACGGGTGGATCTTCGGAACAGGAGGCTTTAATTTTACGTAACGAGCTCATAGCGTTATTGGCAACGGCTGGCTATGAACTACGGAAATGGATTTCGAACAGTCCACGTCTCTTAGAAGGACTACCAGCGGATCACGTTCAAGATCCATTGTTATTTGAGAATCCGGACTCTCCTCGTTCAACATCGGTTTTAGGTGTTCAGTATTTACCGGTTCCTGACATCTTTTCCTTTCGGGTTTTAACAATAACGGAAAAGATATGGACTAAGCGGCTAGTCCTGTCTACGGTTGCTCGTATCTATGATCCTAACGGGTGGATCGCTCCTATAATATTTTGGGCTAAATGTTTTCTACAACGGTTATGGTTGGCTGAGCTTAAGTGGGATGAGACCCTACCTACTGAACTCTTAACGGACTGGCTCGCATTTATTGATCAGTTACCCACTATCGGAAGGGTCGTTATACCTCGTAAAATACTTCCACCGGGGAAGTATCATGCGTCACTTCACGGTTTCTGTGACGCCTCGGAATCGGGTTTCGCGGCAGTCGTATATCTTCGGACGATACAGCCAGATGGTTCAGTAGCGTTACATCTAATCACGGTGAAGAGCAAGGTGGCTCCTATACGCAACCGCCAAACCATACCCAAATTGGAGCTCTCGGGAGCTGCGTTACTTACTCGGTTATTGAATCATGTTTGTGATACACTCGGGAAGCACATTAACATAGGCAACGTTTATGCGTGGACTGACAGCCAAATTGTTTTGGCGTGGCTCCAGACCTCGGTACATAGGCTGGAAACATTTGTTGCGAATCGGGTTTCGCAAATTCAAAACTCGTCAGTGAATCTGAATTGGCGGCACGTACCCGGCGAGTTGAACCCCGCCGACGTGGCCTCTCGCGGCTGTTATGCCTCCTCGTTGGTGAGTCATAACCTTGGTGGGGACCTGCTTGGTTGACGGCACCGGAGTCGTCATGGCCCCCTACGGTTTTAATCGGATCGGATCCGCTGCCCTGTGTGCGTGTCATGGCTGTGGAGAAAGAAATCGTCACAAACCCTCTTTTACTGCGGTTTAGCTCTCTTAATAAATTACTGGCCGTTACGGGATGGATGCGTCGGTTTATAACGAATACTCGCAAACCGGTTGTAAGAAATACATCTTTGTTTCTGACGGCAGGCGAACGGCGTGCTGCTCTCATGTTTTGGGTACGACGGGTACAATCGGAACGGTTTTCTGACGAGCTTAAATCGTTACGGACGACGGGTCGGTTAAAGGGTGCCGTACAGAAACTTAACTTATTCATTGATGGCGAGGGATTACTTCGTGTTGGCGGACGGCTGCGCAACTCGAAGCTGCCGTATTCGGCTAGGCATCCCCTTTTGCTGCCCAAGGACGGACCCTTGACGCAGTTGATAGTAAGTGATCGGCACATTACTAACTCGCATGCAGGTTGTACGGCACTGCTTGCTATTCTTCAGCGGGAATTTTGGATACTATCGGCGCGACGGTGCGTCCGATCGGTTATATTTAAGTGTATACCTTGCTATCGGTTAAAGGCTAACACCATGCAGCCTATGATGGGTGACCTACCTAGCGATCGGGTTAGTGTCACCAGACCTTTTCACGGTGTCGGTACGGATTTCGCTGGTCCTTTTATTGTCAGGGCTTCTCACTTGCGGACCTCTAAGACTTACAAAGTTTATTTATGTGTATTTGTTTGTCTGTCAACGAAGGCAGTACATTTAGAAATAGTATCTTCGCTTAGTACGGAAGCGTTTATCGCGGCGTTCGGACGTTTTGTTTCACGGAGGGGGTTACCGAGTTTGGTACGATCGGACTGCGGCACAAATTATCAGGGTGCTGACAGGTATCTTAAGGAGGTCCATGATTTTTTAACGAAACATAGTACGGACTTGGGACAAGCAATGGCTACTCAGGGCATTACGTGGAAGTTTGATCCTCCTGGATGTCCTCATTGGGGAGGCATCTTTGAGGCTGTCGTGAAGGTGGCTAAGACACATTTGAGACGTGTTATTGGGGAAACGGTTCTTACGTTCGAGGAACTTACTACGGTCTTTTACAGAGTGGAAGCAACTTTAAATTCACGGCCTTTATGCCCACTCTCTTCGGATCCCAACGATATGGAGGTTTTGACACCGGGTCATTTCCTCATCGGCCAGCCCCTTGCAGCTCTCCCTGAGTATCCCTTTGAGAATGTACCACTGAGTCGACTTTCTCGCTTTCAAATGCTGCAACAGATGTCACAAAATTTTAATAAACGGTTTTATTCGGAGTATTTGCACATGTTGCAGCAGCGGCTGAAATGGACAGATAAAACGGCTCCTGCACGGGTAGGGGATCTTGTCCTGATTAAGGATTCAAATCTTTCTCCTCTACGTTGGCGTAGAGGACGCATTTTGAAGCTTTATCCAGGCTCTGACGGTGTACCTCGGTTCGCAGAGGTCTCGATCGGCGACTCTGTGATGCGCCGTGCGGTGGCAACCCTGTCCCGTCTACCGGTAGACTAGCGAGATGAGGGTTGCTCATCTCGGGGTGGGGGATTGTTTGGGACTTATGAGTTTCGGACCGCGGAAAAGGAAATTTAAAAAAGTAATAAAAAAAAGATTTTGACATTACGGTTTCGGTACTTGACTGTCACTTCGGAGTTTTTCACGGCATTTTTATTGAGTTATATTTACGGCGGATTAATAATTGATCATTTACATTTACATTTGGAAGTGTATCATAGTGTATTTAAATATACCATTGGATTAATATTTGCATATTGTCTTGAAGACGGGATTGGATTGGAAAAGTGGTCGGCCACGCGTTCTCCTATTTATATACTACAAGTATTGTAATATATGATATATATTTATAAACACATACGGTAGGGCACATTAGTACACACAAAACACAATTCAAGCAAAGCCAGAACTACGGACCGGTAAGCAATATTATTACAATATAATTAAATAATATAAGAAAATAACGGGCGTTCGGGAAAACGCAACAAACTAGGTCGACCATATAACATTGCTAGTTCAATGTTATTGTACCAAGGCAACATGAACATTAAGGAGATATTATTATTCCCCTATCTGAGCAGCGAGTCACTGCGACGCGTTTCAGTGACGTATGTAAACAAATAATGCAAGACACTACGACTTGTATTCTAAAATCAAATTTATTTAGATCGCTATTTGAGTACAGTTAGAGAATAGTGTTATTGAACCCACATAGTGTCGTCCCTTTCTAACTGTAGATATTCAAGAACCGATTAATTTTTGCCGTAGATTTTATGTAATTATGGATATGTGAACTTAATTCCGTTGTTAAATTATAGTTGTAACGAATGAACGAAAAACCAATTATCAATATGATTTTATTTCTCAATATAGTTGTAATGTTTACTTTCTTGCTAGAGGTTATCGATATAGCCGTTCAAGTTTAATGCCCGCACTAAATATATCTGTGTAATATGAAAAGACTCCTATTTTATGTTATCCTGGTATACGTACTGCGAATATTATGCAGAAAATTTCAATACATTGTACAGATTCAGTAATGTAACGAACATTCTAGCTCGAATGACTTATATAAGTAACATAACAAAGGAGATGTCCTCTTATTACAAGGAGGTTGGTTTTTTGTGATCAGCGTTAACTAACAAACACCAAACTACATTAAATTGAAAGCCGAAAAAATATGAAGTATGAAACAAATAAAAGAAATGCTCTCATCTGGGACCATTGCTTTTTAATATCTATTTGCACGACATTGAATCATGTCTTAGATACTCCCAGATTCTTTTATATGCTGATGACAGTAAGATTTTCATGCCGATTCGGTGCATTGCTGACTGTGAAAATCTGCAATCAGATTTAATCCGACTTTTTGGATATTGTAAGAACAATCGCCTAGAGCTCAATGTTAAAAAGTGTCAAGTAATCACTTACACAAGGAAGCGTAGTCCTATATCTTATAACTATCAATTTGATGGCTCTGTGATTCCTAGAGTTAACTTAGTTCGTGACCTTGGAGTCATGTTGGACAGTAAGCTGTCATTTGCATTCCATTTTGAATTTATAATACAGAGAGCCCACAAAATGCTGGGATTCCTCCATAGAAGTACTAAGCCATTTAAAAGAATTCAGTCTTTAAAAATATTATATTCTGCATACGTGCGTAGCATTGTGGAGTATGCTTCACCAGTATGGTCCCCATCATATGTCACACATAAGGCTCGTATCGAATCGGTTCAGCGCTGTTTCACTCGACGTTTAAACTATCGCCATAAGAAACATGAAAGCTATAAGGAAAGACTTATAGCTTTTGAAATGCACTCCCTGGAGGACCGTCGTATGGTCGCTGATATGAAGCTACTATATGATATAGTCAATGCTACACTGGACTGTCCGGTGCTTACGGCGCGGATCGCTCTTTACGCTTGCAGTATGCGCACCAGGCGAAAGAGCTCACTTTACGCTGGATCAGCTCGCTCAAATTACGCCAAACACTCCGTATTATATCGTCTTATACAAACTTACGAAGATAGATTTTGTGATACGGACATTTTCTTTCTGACTCGCAACCAATTCATAAACAGTATTATAAAGCATTTGCCCCGGTTCTCAAACAGTATTTCAGAGTAGCCACACCCACCCACATACACATACACACACACAAGCACACACATGCATGCACACATACTTCTTCATATTGTTAGATAAATTTCATTATCTCAGATGTACTTATCCATATACTAGTTACTTGTATTAGTTGCCTCTAATGTACTTATCCATATTCTACTAACTACGTACGTCATCTGCTAATTTTAATATGACAAACTTTGTTATTGGCTATTTATGTATTTAACTTGAAGATTGTATTACTAATGTGAAAGCTGTTAAGTTTGCTGAATAAATAAATAAATAAATAAATAAATATTTTTACCACCCCCAATTATTTTTAAATAAATAAAACATGTTTTAAAGAAATATTTCATTACTAGCTTTCTGCCCGCGGCTTCGCCCGCGTGGATTTCGGGATTGGGTGTATAGAGGGTTAAGGGTCATAGCTTTTGCCCACGGCTACATATACGCGGAAGTCGGTTTATGGTGCGAAGATTTTATCGCGCTTTCCGTGGGACTATCCGTTTTTCCGAGATAAAAAATGCCGCAAAACTCCTCAAGAATCACTCTATCTATTGATGAAAACCGCATAAAAATCTGTGCAGTAGTTTTTGAGCGAAGCCTTTATTGCGCATCCCGTGGGATCTGTCGATTTTTCCGGGATAAAAAGTAGCCTATGTTACTCGGGGAGAATGTAGCTTTCCAAAGGTGAAAGAATTTTTGAAATCGGTCCAGTAGTTTAAGCGTGAAGAAGTAACAAACAAACAAACAAACAAACAAACAAACAAACACACTTTCGCATTTATAATATTACTAGCTTTCTGCCGCGGCTTCGCCCGCGTGGATTTCGGGATTGGGTGTATAGAGGGTTAAGGGTCATAGCTTTTGCCCACGGCTACATATACGCGGAAGTCGGTTTATGGTGCGAAGATTTTATCGCGCTTCCCGTGGGACTATCCGTTTTTCCGAGATAAAAAATGCCGCAAAACTCCTCAAGAATCACTCTATCTATTGATGAAAACCGCATAAAAATCTGTGCAGTAGTTTTTGAGCGAAGCCTTTATTGCGCATCCCGTGGGATCTGTCGATTTTTCCGGGATAAAAAGTAGCCTATGTTACTCGGGGAGAATGTAGCTTTCCAAAGGTGAAAGAATTTTTGAAATCGGTCCAGTAGTTTAAGCGTGAAGAGGTAACAAACAAACAAAACAAACACACTTTCGCATTTATAATATTATTTCTGCCCGCGGCTTCGCCCGCGTGGATTTCGGGATTGGGTGTATAGAGGGTTAAGGGTCATAGCTTTTGCCCACGGCTACATATACGCGGAAGTCGGTTTATGGTGCGAAGATTTTATCGCGCTTCCCGTGGGACTATCCGTTTTTCCGAGATAAAAAATGCCGCAAAACTCCTCAAGAATCACTCTATCTATTGATGAAAACCGCATAAAAATCTGTGCAGTAGTTTTTGAGCGAAGCCTTTATTGCGCATCCCGTGGGATCTGTCGATTTTTCCGGGATAAAAAGTAGCCTATGTTACTCGGGGAGAATGTAGCTTTCCAAAGGTGAAAGAATTTTTGAAATCGGTCCAGTAGTTTAAGCGTGAAGAGGTAACAAACAAACAAACAAATAAACAAACAAACACACTTTCGCATTTATAATATTAGTTGGGATATAGTTGGGATGGCAACACCTTAATGATGTTTTTATTATCTGTGACTACCGGTATCTTACTCTATGTTTGATATTTTCCGTTGAGTTATGACATTGACAGCAGGTGCCTGACTTGTCAGTTGAGTTTTTTATTAATATTTTTTTTTCAACACCTGCTACAATAGAGTACATTAAGTAACATAGCAGTCCCTATATTTTGTTAATTAAAAACTTCACAAAATTAGAAATATTCGGTTCATTAAAGCAATTATGTATGTATTTAGATTTTTAAAAGGCTTGTTGATAATTTTTTTTAAGCAATGTGTAATTATTGCATTAAAGATATTTCATTTTTTATTATACAAGAATACGAATTATTAAAAATCGGGGGTCTTGAAAATAATATGACTTACGGCGATTACTTTCTTTTAGAGCCTTCTATCCAAATATATCAAATTTACCCGAGTTAGTTACTATAAACCAATATGGGACATCTCCTTTGAACAAAATAATCAAAAACTTTCAACTAAGACTGTTTAAATATATGTATGTGCTACTTTAGAACAATACAGACATGAAATGTGAGAAGGACGCATAATGTAAACGATTCAAGCAATTAAGTAATATGACAATAGAGGTAGCCTCTTGCCAAGTTTCGACCAAAGGTAAGCCAAACTTCTTCGACTGGTCCACCAAAATATTCTTTTCTGGTCAAAAGGCTTTTCTGGTAAAGACCTAGAAATAAACTTATTCTTAAACTCTGATGCACTTTGTATCACTGAGCATTGGCTAAAAAAGGATCAATTGTTGAAAAGCTTAGATAGTTACTAAGTAAGTTCGTTCACTAGAAAGTCAGCTATCAGAGGTGGATCTATGATAATTTTACATAACAATTTGCAATGTAAGGATAGGAAAGACATAGTTCCACTCTCAATCGAACGAACTATCAAAATATCTTGTGTGGAACTCGATAGTTTAATTATTATGTGATTATATAGACCTCCTTCTGGAAATTATTCAGAGTTTGAGTCTGCTTTGGAAAATGCCCTTAGAATAATATGCATATTCAATATTAATATTTTAGAGGTATCACCTTTGTTCAGTCGGTTTGGTAATTTATTATTTTTTTTTAATTTCCGACTGAATCACACTCACATCTGCCACTTGTTTAGACAACATTTTACAAATTACAATTACAAATGTACAAAGTTACAAACTTTGTACATTTGTACACTTATCGTAAATTGTATTAACTCTGACCATAGCGGGCAACTGACGTCATTTGACAGCCTTCAAGTTTGTTTTAATCGTGAGATTACATAATTACTTACTTACTTACTTACAGGCTTATCACAAAACGCGGTTTAGATAAATTTAGAAGCATTATTAATAAACAAACTGCAATTTTGTTTACTGAAGGATTAAAAGCCTTAATCTATACAATAATTTATTTCATGTAATAAATAATTAATGATATATTTAAAAAATAAAAGTTATAAAATTCAAAAACGGTAGAAAGAAATTTAGTGACTGGGCTACTTCAGGCATATACAAAAGCCAGACAAGACTATATGACCTCTACGCTCAAAAAGCACTTCGAGTGACCCCGCATTTTTAACTTATGTTAGAAATTATTATAAAATATTTAAGAAAGTGTGTCTATGCGCTAAATCTATGTTTATTTGTGACAAAATTATTTCATCTTGGAAGAATGAATTGCAGTGGAATCGGTCTTTTGAACGTTGTGCAAACTGTAGGCGTAGACGAATCTGTAATTTAGATCCGACCCTATTCAACTGAAACCACGCCTACAATAAGAAATCTGAAAACTCGTGTTGTCGCTTGCTAAGCAAAACCCATGCCATGCTATTGCAACCCGTTAAAATGACCCAAATCAGGAGACGAACTTTTGAAACAATAGAAAACCAATTCGCATTCGAAACCGTGGTTCAACCCACTCGTTTTTTATTTCTCCTAGTAGAATATCCAACGCTGAAGTGACGTTGACAGTGATACATTTACTCTGGTTAATGTAAAGCTTGTAAATAGGTAAATAATAAGTAAATATTGTTTGAGTACCTATATTTTAATTTTTGTTGTTGTGATTTTTAATTTTTCTGCGTGAAACGGAATCTGATTAAGTTTTTTTTTTATTGACAACACTGAATTCAAGTGATTCAAAAATCTATAAAATTGTAAGCAGTTGAAAATATTTGTATTCGTATTGGAATTCCAAATTCACGTCTAATTATTAAAAAATACGTCCCCTGAATTTGAATAATAATTGAAAATTTGTTGAATTTGAATAGACTATTTTCTGCTAATAGCGTCTGAATAACCATTAACATATATATATATATTGTAGGAGATATGAAAAAAAATATGTCTACGGAGGGTATAAAAGTGAGTGCAAACTATTGACCCGGGCATTGCTGTCCGACATTTTTGCGTGTTATCGCTGTCGAAAAACAGATGGCGCTACGTGTGCTATGTAGCGTTCGTGCGCCGACCGCAGCCGAATTTATCCGAGCGCTCTCGAGCTCAGAGGCTTCGTGACGACTGCCAGTCTTATTTACTTATTACGAGTGAATACATGTTTTTTCAAATTACTCTCTATAGTTTTCTATTAAATATTAGTTTTGTAAAAAGTTACGTCATTTTCTTAATAATAGCGTGGATCTATATATATATAGAAGATCCACGCTCCACGCACGCCATATATTTATATAAACTACATAGGTATTGTTGTTATTAAATTATATAGACTAATTGTTCGTAGTTTCGGTCGAAAATACTGCACTCTGCAAGACTATTTATTCAGTACTAGGATTTTGGAATGCATAAGGCAGTATTTTTATTGTTTTATAGTTTCAAACGAATTTATGTTTTTCATTGTATTATTAATCCAATTGCCAAACTGATTGTAACTATAGTAGTCCTTTTTTTTTTTTTTTTTTTTTTCCTCAGGAGAGGAGGCTGAGAATCCATCATGGATACCAACGCAACAGGCAAGCAGGGATGCGTTGATTATGTCGGACTCCTGGTGCTGTCGAGACGGCTCGACTACACAGACCTACCGACTTAACTCAGCCTAGCCTTTGGTCCTATTGACCCTACTGGCTTTATTGACGAGAGGGCCGCACCTCAGGAGAGGCACGGTTAGCGCTACCCCATGGTGAGGTATATGCGCTAGAAGATGGCACGAATCTCCAAAGTGGGACCGGCCAGTATTGATAAGAACCTATTCAGGCTAAGCAGAAGGCTGCGTTTAGGGGTTGACAAGGGGGAGCGACGGCTCAGACGCCGCCGCTTGCAGGTCTAGAAGTTCCTGCGTGAGTTGGTTGGGGGGGTCGCTAAGGACATGTCGCGGTCTACGAATCCTCTGCCGGTATTGACTAGTGTTGCCTGTGACTGGCTCACTGTTGGTGGTATTGACGGGTAGTTAACTGACTCGCGTATTAACGGGTTGACGTGCTCTTCCGCGGCTCTAAAGAACCGCTTGGAGCACTCCTTAAAGTGTTGTTGAATGGTAGGGAGTTCGAGGTCCCTGTGCAAATCAGCATAACGGACATAGTATGGGGCATTGGTCATTCTACGCAATAGTTTGCTTTGAATGACCTGTAATGGTTGGAGGACTTGCGGCACACCATGTGCGAATACCGAGATCGCATATGAGAAGACTGGCCTTATGCAGACCTTGTATAGTGTTCGTTTATTCCTAAGAGACATTGGGCTGTGCCTACCTAGCATCGTCGGAGATGCTGTTAATATTGAAAATGCTTTCGTGTTGCAGAAGGGGTTTGATGAAGCAATTACCTAGTAAATTTAAGAACAATATTTTTATTACTGATATTAATTCAAATTGTGACTTGAAATATTGCTATAGCGAATTACGTCACGTATGTGTTATAAAAATAAACACATGTTTGTTTTAAATATACATTTTAAAATTGCGATTTATGACGAATATGAATGGAGCCCTCTAATAAATAAGTAAATAAAAAGAACCAAAAGCGTATAAATACTTGAATTGAAATCCTACGAGTATTACAATCTCAACGACAGGTGACTTCAATTTAATAAATCATAACCGTAACAATTGATCATATAATGAACTATATTTAAAAAAAAACAGATTAAAATTTACCTTCATTCTTCCTTATTCTTTTCGTAATGCGTGACCGATGATATTACGGATACAGTAATCTTGTATTCGACGTTAAAAAGCGCCTGATAACTTCTCGCTGGCTATCACCTACACTGGGTAACCACCTTTTTTTTTTTTTTTTTTGTTCCCCTGAGGAAAATGCATTAAATTGCATACCCCGGCTGTGGCGAGCCGGGGTATGATGACTCCCCAGAAGGGGGAGGCCTACCCACTAAAAACCTCAGGGATGGCCTTCCTCAGGCGTGTAGGGAGCCCCCGGGAACATAAAGCCACTTCCGGGAACCAACTTCATACACCTATGAATTTCTTCACAGATTATAATTTACCTTATGATAATTTTCTTCCCCATAGTCCTGTCTGATAAATATACATATATATCCGAATCAAAATACAAAAACACATTTGTACATAGCTGGTTTGACCGTGGACCTTTCATATCATCTGATCCAAAAACCACAACGCCACTGCCGTGATCTATTTTTTATATTAAAAAAAAGAACGGGATAACTCTGATAGGCAGCTACAGTATTCGGTAAGTAAATAAAGTAATTTTTGTCATAGAACTTCGGCAATTTAGTTGTTCATTTCAGTTCAACATTAAAAAAAATAAAATTTTCGTCTATGTAAGCAAGCCTTCCAACGTATCTAAATTGTTCGAGCCTTGAAAATGATTCGGCATGGCTGTGCTTGGGCGATTCAGATACTAGGGTACCATAAATCACAAAGTACAATCAATAACTACTAGAATAGCAGTCGGGATAGTTCGAATGACGTCACACTTGACAGTTTACGATCAATGCTACTACCGGTGGAGGGAGTGAAGTAGGGTGGCACCCCTCTCTCACCAGGTAAGTAATATGGAATGCTGTTTATTAATTTTAAATAATAATTTAATATATTTTAATACAACGTTTCATACAAAAAAAAGGATTCAAAAATATTAATAAACATTTAACACTATCAGAATCGCAACAAGCACAATATGATTGGTTCTTTTTGATGTACTCGAAAATCTTATATATAAAAATGAATCGCAACATGTGTTGGTAAGCTCATAACTCAACAACGCCTGGACTAATTTGGCCAATTCATTTTTGTTAATGTTCGTTGAAGTTCAAGGAGGGTTTTTACAATGAGGAAAATTCGAATAATTATCGGAAATACCCTAAAAACAGTCCTTTTATTTTCCCATGCAAACGTTTTCTAACTAAAACGTACAGTCGAATTGGGCTTTATTGTTATTGTATAAAGTTCATGTTGCAAGCACTCACTGTTGTCTAAGCAATGAAGGTGTGTTCCTAACATCAAAGAGTCAATTTGCGCTTTATTAACGCAACATATAGTTGAAATTCAATCATATCTATCAAAACAGTGTGCGTGCGTGCGTTGTAGCACAGAATACATCGTTGGTGGATTTAAAGTCACGTTCCAAAATTGAATAGCCACAAAATGTAATAGGTCATTTAGACTGTTTTTGCGATTTGATTGGCTATGCGACATTATCTATAAAATAATTAGGAACAAAAAACTGCCACTGTACAAATCTTTTTGACAGGACGAAGTCTGTCGGGTCCGCTAGTGATTTTATACAAATTCTTTAATAAGCATAAACAGTGTCACACTTAAGATTAAGGGTAATTAATATTTATGATGGTTCCGTATGTCTCCTTACCCTGGTTTCAAACAAAAAATATAGTGTGGAAAAAATATCTTTTTCTAATTTAAAAAAGTAAGTGTCCATTTTCCGCTTGTATTTGTTTGTTTGTTCCGCTTTATATATATTGCTTTAATTTTCATAAAGATCTACCCGTTAAAAGTCGTTAAACTTGCGTTCGAAAATGTTTTATTACGTAACTAGCGACCCGCCCGGTTCGCACGGGTCAGTGAAAAAATGGTTATGGTGGGTTATCCCTAAGAGATAGACATATACCATCGCGGACTTTTTTGTGGATTTTTGTAAGTTGTACAATACTGTAGTACATTATTTTGTCTATCTCGTAGGTTCAGCCAGCGTTTGCAATATAAGCGCAAAAAAACGTGCTTATTTACGACATCACATTGAAACCTTTAAATTTATCAGTGTTTCTCTCTATTATGCATTTATTATACATACAAACCTTCCTTAAGAATCACTCTATCTATTAAAAAAACCGCGTCAAAATCCGT
This sequence comes from Scirpophaga incertulas, assembly GCA_036419045.1. NCBI lineage: Eukaryota > Metazoa > Arthropoda > Insecta > Lepidoptera > Crambidae > Scirpophaga > Scirpophaga incertulas. Next base: position 122,683 of record CM071626.1, on the reverse strand, counting down.
GCGTAGTTTTAAAGATCTAAGCATACATACGGACATACAGCGAAAGCGACTTTGTTTTATACTATGTATTGATAAAGCGACATCATGGTTTTACACCTTCTGTCAAAATCTCGTGAAGCTATTTACTCAAATGAAGGAATAAATGCAAAAATACAAAAATTTTGCGACTTTAAAAATCATAAAATTCCAGCTTAAAATAGGGGTATGCATATTTACATTTATTCGTTTTAGAATTATCCCGCTGATGAAGTCATAATTATGTTTACGTAAATTTTAATAGAAGATTTAGAAGAAAATCTATAACGCAAATATACATAATTACATGTCTAATTACTCTATGTACAAAAAAGGATTTTCCGTTAAATAACAACGTGATTATACTTATAACTCTAGATTATAATGAAATATAAGAGAGTACAAAGCCGTAAGTAGAGTCAAATTAGTTCATATATTTGAAATACATAACTAAAAAGCAATAATTGTAGTTACCCCTGCAAATATGCGATGTGTTTCGTGGAATAAAGAAGTAACCGTGTTTTTTTAGATTATCTCGAAGTACACCAATCTGTTCCTAAATTAAATAACACGAGTAGTTGAAGGCAACTGTGACCTATCTCTTTGAAACTTTTTTCTAGGCCTCATAATAAAAATATAGGACAGTTTTTTAAGCTCCTGAAAAGTAGGTGAAACTCAATTACTTCCTTTTTCCAGGAATGAAAAAGGAAGGTGCGGAAAGTCCGGATAAAAAAATAGAGTACTTTTTATCCCGGAAAAATCGTCAGATCCCACGGGATGCGCAATAAAGGCTTCGCTCCAAAACTACTGCACAGATTTTCACGCGATTTTTATCAATAGATAGAATGATTCTTGAGCTAGGTTTAGCGGTATTTTTTATCTCAAAAACAGATAGTCCCACGGGAAGCGCGATAAAACCTTCGCGCCATAAACCGACTTCCGCGCATATGTAGCCGTGGGCTAAAGCTATGACCCTTAACCCTCTATAGACCCAATCCCGAAATCCACGCGGGCAGAAAGCTAGTCAGTAATAAACAAGGAATTGGTGGCTTGCCTTAGCAGCGATGTATAGTGAAACATTGTTTCGAACAAACGTGCGTGGTGAGGGAAAGAGAAGCACTAGCAATTACAGATATCTCCTATATGACATCCTGGTGAATCTTATGAACCTCCTGCACTGTTATGCTATCCGCATAGTAGGAACTAAACTTCGCGCCACGTTGCGCTCGATGCTAAGCTGTTTCTAATGAGCATGCGTGGAAATAAAAGGGTTGGGGGAGGAGAATACAGCTCCGTGTTACTATATAACTAAAGGTCATTTGTTACCGTGGCGGTAGGTCATTCACTCGACTCTCATCGATTTAGAGTATACGACGAGCAGTCGACACAACCAGCATGTCACTACGTTACAGTGGTATCCGTTAAGATACTCAGCCTCTCCTCTCAAGAGAGCTATAAAGATCTTTTTTAACATCTTTGCTTATAAAGCTGATGTAATTCCACCCGTTTTAAATATGTAAAGCGGGTCATAAAACACGCGTTGTATCCGTAACAATATTTTCTTGACTGATTCTGTCCATTAATTTATTTTTTAACACCTTTGCGCGTAAAGCTGATGTAATTCCACCGGTTTTAAATATATGGTTATAAAAACACGTGTTACCAAAGCAAATAGTTAAGTTATAGTCCATACAAATTCCATAACTGTATTATTTGCCATTTCGCGCGCTGTTGCTATAAAAATTTGGAAATAACCGCCGCGCGGCGGCCTCTCGTCAATAAAGCCAGTAGGGTCAATAGGACCAAAGGCTAGGCTGAGTTTAGTCGGTAGGTCTGTGTAGTCGAGCCGTCTCGACAGCACCAGGACTCCGACATAATCAACGCATCCCTGCTTGCCTGTTGCGTTGGTATCCATGAAGATTCTCAGCCTCCTCTCCTGAGGAAAAAAAAAAATAGCCGCGCGGCGCCAGTCAGTAGTAAAATGGCGGGAAGCAACAGTGTGCATTCACAGATTGAGTTTATTTAAATGTTATTTGTTTATTTAAATGATATACGTGCGTATTGGTTATAATATGCGAAGCTCAATTACGCCCTCGCCTTCGGCTCGGGCTGAAATTCCGCCTCGCGTGTTATAACCATCATAATGCACTAATATCGTTATGTACTATTGTATATATGCTGTTTAATCGAACTTAGCGCGTCTATACGCCGAATAAATGCTTCTCAATTCGTATTTAATAATAAAAACAAATAAATGAATTTGATTGAAAATATGATTAAACTAAATTATTAAAGGTATATTATTATATTTTACGTGGTTAATAAATTTCCCATAATTAATAGGTTAGGTTGTTATTAATTAAAATAAAAATTATCTACATTCCAAACATACTTACTGCATATGAATGTAAAAACACCCAAATATTAGAAAATTTAACATTATTCAAGAAAATACACGCAGTTCTTTCAATAGCAGTTGAATGTCACTAGGAATGCATAACTGCAAAGAAAATCACAACTTGAATACTACCCCTCATGTCCTATCCCACCCATCTCTCCAATTCACTTCCCTTTCATTCAGCTATAGGTTTAACGCTATAGTCTAGAAAGAGCAAAAAACCATAAATCAATACTGCAACGATGTTCCGCTAGAGTGAGATAGGAAATATAGACTGTATTACTCGCACCGCAGCTAATATTCTCTGGAGGCTTCTAAGCTCCTTAAAGTTTATGCAATCCTGGTAGTGAACCCGCATAACACGCCATGAAAGGACCGCAACTCTTTAAACAAAGTATTTGACACATTTGGTTTAAGTATATCAAATCAAAGAAAAATATTGAGTTAATGCAACAATGTTGCATTAAATTAAAAGTATTGGTTAAATTCATTATTTTTAAAGTTTGTGTATATTGCTTCACAATTGAATATATCTGCTACCGCTGTGTGAAGTCGCTTACGTGGGACACACGCAAACAACAATAAAATGGGGCTGCCATTGCGAATCCGTTTCCCCAAAAACTGGAGAAATTTTAATATTATCGTTTCAATTTCTGAAATAGTTGTGCTGAAAGACTACAACTGGAGTACTCGTCACCAACGAGAGTGCATGAAAGTAATAATTGAAATCAAGGAAACTAGAGTTACAATCGATGTTTCAATTGTAACAAATAGATAAACTTTGATATCTGCCTATCTGTATGTTGTGAAATATCACACACATATTATAACTAATATAATAAAAGTTTCCCACACCGTTTAAATACTACTCAAATAAAATATATAAAACAAGCTTATATTTAAATAAACACTTATTTAAAAATAATAATTTATGATAAATACAATCATTTTATTTAACCTAAATAGTCAACAAGTGCTTACATCTCTTTTACATGTTTGTATTGTTTAATTCTTAACTTTTCGAGGTATTTTATTACAGTCTTACGCATTTCCTAAGTAATTGAAAAGTATATCATGCATACAGAAAGTTATATTAAATATATTAGCACAGTGTCTTAGAAGATAACGGAGGTTCGAAAGAAACTCGTGTATTTGCAGGATTAAGGCTTTATTTAAAAATATAACAAAAATATTGAGCACTAGCTCTGACCCGCTGCAAGAATATAAGCCGTAGACGGCATTGCTCCAGCGCTGTCGTCATAACAAAAAGTAGTTCCTGTGAATTTGCTAAGCAAATGTTGAAAGGACTTCAGGCTTCAACACACAGCTAATATATAATACAGACTGATTGCAAATTTCTCTCTTCAGCATTCACGACAAAATTTGAAGATATTGTTCGTTTTATACAATAATGACTTTTATATATTAGCGGCTGAACCCCAAAGTTCCAACATTCTTCTCTATAATGGTATCTTTATTACGTAAATCCATTTTCCAGATCAGCAGGAATCCTTCTAACAAGTATTTGAAAAATATGTTATGAATCTAAGATAGAACAGTGAACTATATAAACCTTAATTCCAGAAACATAATGAAAAGTCAAAGAAACAGTTTACTAATAAGATATAAGACTATAAGAAATAATAAGAAAATAGCATTTTCATGTGATACCCAAATTGTTAGAATAAGGTAAAAATCCGCCAAAATCCCGAAATAAGTTTAAAAATCATCGGCCATCTTGCGTGTTCCACTTTATCGAACTTAAAACATAACATAAATTACTACAAAATCGATTGAAAATATCCGTTTGAAAATTAAGGTGCAAAATTCAACCAATAAACAGTAAATGTTTTAAAAAAATATAAACATATATAAATATTTGTGATGTGCCTAAAATGTATGTATGTTTATGTGTATATTTAATTTTCGCTTAAAGATTTTTTGTACTTAATTCGTAGCATGTATTATTAATGAACAAAATTTGAAACCTATAGTTAAATATAGTTATCTATATTTAAAACAGTTTATAAATATTCTAATAATAGTAGTAATATTTAAAACATGTATAAATGTAAGTGTGCATTTACTTTGACATTAATCAACCACAATATTTTATCAATTTAAATGGGAGAATTATTTTTAAACAGTAGCAACACCTCGATTGAAATAACACACTTTGTACAATTAGCTTATAGTGAATGAAATATGTACTAAGCAATATTGAATGCTTACGATATACAATGTAAAATTACACTTTCGTATTAGGACTCCATTTTATTTCGCAAATCGATGTTTTGAATTATTTTAATAATAATACACAGGCCATCGCCATTCTATACAAACAAAAGCTTAGAACATACTATGTAGCAACTTAAAGCGAAAGTACAAACTTAAGAAGCACGTAACGTCGCAGTAAATTACGTGTTTGTGTCATAAGTTGAAATTTGGTTGGATTGTTTAAATTTGTCAATTAATCATGTTTTTAGTGTTGCTATTATACAATGACGTCAATGCTAAATATAATCTTATATATATCCTAGTCAGTTACATAACTATCAATATTCCCAAAATATTAAGTGGCAAAATTTTACACTGTCCACATATTCTGTGCACAAACTTGTGGGTTTCTGTAGCTACTTAATTTATTTTGTCTTTGATATTATATTAATTACAAAGTATAGTCGGCGAATCGATTCTTTATTAGTAAGAAGCTACATTAAGTGTGTTAATGTTGTATATATGAGTACTTCTGTAGTTTTTTATATAGCTATAAAAATATGTCCCCACAAAACGGACAACAACACCTTTCTCCTGATCGACAAGTTAATGATATGTTACTTGTAGAATAAATAATATATAAGGAAATGTAAAAAGACTAACACAAACAAAAAAGTGTTCGGACCAAAGAGTCCGCAGAAAACAAAAGAAAAAAAAAGTATTAAATGTTACAGTGCAAGGTTTAATTCTATACAGAACATTGCGAACAGTGAGCCGTAGCATAATCGTAGCAATGATCCGTAGCCATTTGTAGCTATGAGTATGCGTAGTGTTTATTCGTAGCGAGGACAATGATGCCGACCCACTGTTAAAAATATGTAGTGACAACAAACAAAAATATATCTTATTATTAGGACACATTAAACGAATTTTTGCTTGTAGACAGAATTGAATTGAATTTGCCATACTATATAACTCGTCGTATCACTCATATTTAAAGGCAATTGGTAAAATCACTGAGCACTATCTATCTTCTTCGATTAATCTCATCATGGCGATAGAATTACAATGTTAGTTTGTGGTTCACAATTTTTTTAATGACATTTAATAAGAAGGATTTTGAAATTGTAATAATTGACTGTGAAAAAAAATTGTTATTGCAGTTTTGTTACGAGATTACTTAGCCAGTTATGAATTAATTTAAGAAAATTTTTTTCTTTGGTTTGATTAGTCATATTTCATTTCATTTATTTTTTAGTTAGGTCCATATATATATTATATCAAAATGGACACGTAAGCTTTTAGGAAATAACACATATATACTATACGAACAAAAACCGTCTTCAAATCTATACCTACATATGCACGAACTTAAAACTAAAAGGTCAAAGTTATAATTACTCCAAAACAAGAGCTTAGAAGAACAACCAATAAATATTAATACTTAAATATCTATACTAATATTATAAAGAAGTAAAGTTTGTGTGTTTGTAAATTGTAAGGGGTAATCTCGGGATCTACTGAACCGATTTTAAAAATTCTTTCACCAATAGAAAGCCACATTATTGCGGAGTGTCATCATCATCATCATCATCATCATCATCGATTTTAAAAATTCTTTCACCAATAGAAAGCCACATTATTGTTGAGTGTCATCATCATCATCATCATCATCATCATCATCATCATCAGCGGACGGCGCGCGATGGCTTCGGGTTTAATTCAGTTCGCTTACGTGCTCGCTTCGGGGATTATTAATATTATGCCCAACGAAGTGGACGCGGGTCAGCTAGTTTATTTATATGATCATAAACTGACTTTGCAGTTATATCTGCTAGTATTATAAATCATATATAAAATACAATTTTATTACTTAATATCATAACCCGATAGAACTTGAAGTCAAATATCAATCATATAACCAGTAAAATGTAATAAAATTTATTTTAATTGTTTTACTGCGATTCGTTCTTGGTGACATAAAATCAAAATCAAATTTAATTTTATTCAAATATGACTTTATAGAAAGCTCTTTTGAATCGACCAATTAAGAAGGAATAAGAATTACATAAATTAATAAGGTCACATTTAGAGCACTGGTAGTAGTGCTTTACAATCGACGTAAACATACATACGACTGTAATCGTATTAGGTATGATTGCATCTTATACTATATTGTATATTTATATTATATTATTATAATTATTAACATTGAAAAGAAGAGATAAAAAATAGACCTTCAGAGTTTCTTGCCTGTTCTTCTCGAGAAGGCTCTTCCAATTTCCGAACAGGTGTCGAGTCAATATATTTTTTCTTTTTTTTTTTCTTATTCGTACGTACGGACAAGGCTTTTATTTTTTTTTTAAGCTTTTTTTTGTTTTTTTGTTGACGTCAATAAATGCCTGTAAAGGTCTATGTTGAATAAATATTATTTTGATTTTGACGTTAACTTCTAGTCTGAAGTTATGGTAATTTAATATGTAACTCTATCATCTTCGGATAAGGTTCAATAATAATTGAGCTTTGACAGTTTTAGAAAGTCTGATCTACTGTTATCTGTACATAAATGCAACACTGCTGCAACAGAAGAAAACGTAACCTGCATATCCTATACTTGTCTAGATTATCAAAGGTTTATGCTAATTCGAGCAACCCGCATTACCATTGGTTGATTAATGTAATAAGTTGAGGTCGTTGCCCCTTGTTGTGAATGAAAGTGTAAAAGTAGGTAAGTGTAATTTTCACAGTGGCTGAAATAGACATGAATTAAATAAATAAATAAATAAAATGGATTCGTTCAGTTTATGCACGGGTGCATTAAAATATCCATGCAACGTTGCATTTCTATCAGAATGCTACCAAGACCGCATAAACTGCAGAAGCTATGACCACATCGAAGCATGGCCCCTACCCCATACCCATCCCACGGATGTCTAATAGCTATCTGCATGCTTTTGCCATATGTATTCTTATGGGCTAGAACGGGCTAGACTGCTAAAATCAATACTGCAACTCCCACCACCCACCTGTACCCTGTTTCAGCATTTCAATTATTCAAAAGCCTGCTATAAGGTATGGATAATTAATGTACATTATCATAAATTGAGAATAATACTTATTGTATTACTAGCGACCCGCCCCGGCTTCGCACGGGTGTAGTGAAAAAATGGTTATGGTGGGTTATCCCTAAGAGATAGACATATACCATCCCGGACTTTTTTGTGGATTTTTGTAAGATGTACAATACTGTAGTACATTATTTTGGTCTATCTCGTAGGGTTCAGCCAGCGTTTGCAATATAAGCGCAAAAAAACGTGCTTATTTACGACATCACATTAGAAACCTTTAAATTTATCAGTGTTTCTCTACTATATTATGCATTTATTATACATACAAACCTTCCTTAAGAATCACTCTATCTATTAAAAAAACCGCGTCAAAATCCGTTGCGTAGTTTTAAAGATCTAAGCATACATACGGACATACAGCGAAAGCGACTTTGTTTTATACTATGTATTGATTCGACCATATAATGCATGCTTCAAAAAAAATTGTCACGATTTCTCCCATATAACGCATTAAAAAAGGAGTTGCGCCTCTGGCTCTTGCAACATCTTACTCTATGGACGAATTATTTATATTTAGTTATTTTATTTATATTAATGATACTGGTAACGTACAAGCAAATGCATCATTATTTTAGAAATCATAGACATAAGTTGAGATACGCAAGAATATTAATATTGATTCCGGTTATTGGTAGCAGAAAATAGCGACAGCATTTATCCACAGCAGAAATTAAATTTTACTCGGGAATATTAGATGATACCGAACTACGTGGAACGCTCATAAATGATTCTTCGAGGAAGTAATATTACCGTTCCAACGTACAGGCTACAAAAAACTAGAGGCTCGTTTATGGGCAAATGTATAATTTTTTATAACAAGATTCCACATAGTGTAGCTGAATTGCCTTTTCATAAGTTCAAGGTACATGTTAAAAAGACGCTAATGAGTAAGGGCTATTACAAAGTCAATGATTATTTAAATTACGTTAGATTCACGACTACACTGGGATCCACATATTGAAACTTTGGCAATCAAACTTAGTTCAGCGGCGTACGCAGTAAAAAAGATTAGACTATTAACTAATGTTGAAACGGCAAGAATTGTTTATTTCAGCTACTTTCATAGTGTTATGTCCTATGGACTGCTGCTATGGGGATCAGCGGCTAACATTGAAAGTATTTTCCTTTTACAAAAAAGAGCGATTCGTGCTATTTACTGTTTACGGGCTAGAGAATCCCTAAAAGAATTGTTCAAGGAAATTAATATTTTAACTTTAGCTAGTCAATATATATATGATAATTTAGTTTTTGTATATAGAAACTATAATAAATTCAATAAAAACAGTGATCTACATAATGTGAATACTAGAAACAAAAATAAACTTGCCGTTCCAATGTTCAGACTCCATAAAACTAGCTGTTCGTTCTTGGGGAAATGTATATCTATGTTTAACAAGCTTCCGCAAAGTGTCATTGATTTACCTTTATATAAATTTAAAATCCATATCAAAAATACACTCATGAGTAAAGGTTATTATAAAGTAAGTGACTATCTAAATGATCACAGTATTTGGGAATAGGGACACTATTCATAGAGCCATGTTTGGTAACATTATTTATAATATTGTATTATTTTATATGTGTATGTAAACATACATACGACTGTAATCGTATTAGGTATGATTGTATCTTATACTATATTGTATTTTTATATTATATTATATTATTATAATTATTAACATTGAAAAGAGGAAATAAAAAATAGACCTTCAGAGTTTCTTGCCTGTTCTTCTCGAGAAGGCTCTCCCAATTTCCGAACAGGTGTCGAGTCAATATATTTTTTTCTTTTTTTTTCCTTATTCGTACGTACGGACAAGGTTTTTGATTTTTTTTTTATTATTTAAGCTTTTTTTTTTGTTTTGTTTGTTGACGTCAATAAGTGCCTGTAAAGGTCTATGTTGAATAAATATTATTTTGATTTTGATTTTGATTTTAAATGATGCCAATGCTTGGTGTTGATTTGAGGATACATTCTAAAGTGTAAATATTTGTTTTCCCGTATAAATTGTAAACACATATGTACATTGTATGATAACGACATAATTTATTGTAAATGTTGTTATTACTTTTGATAAAGCTGATAAGTTTCTTGCGCCCATTCTTCTTATCAGCTAAAAAATACGTCCTGAATGGGTGGTAGCAACAAAAAATTTGGACGATGCAGAAGAGCTTTCTATAAGGTCATATTTCAATAAAGTTGATTTTGAGTGGAATTTTCATTGAGTCGATGGCGTAAAAGTAAGGAAGTGACATATACTTATTCTATGGATGGTCACCAATCGCGATATATACAGCAGACCCAGTATTTACATAATTTAAAATTGAAACCTGATTGGTTATGGTCACGGTATCACGCGAGAATAGGTGCACTGACTACGTGACTCAGATACTCACCGGACATGGTTGTTTCGGTGAGTATCTGAGTCGAATAGGGAGGGAGGATACGACACGATGCCACCATTGCGCATCCGACCTCAACTCGGCCCACCACACGCTGGCGGAGTGCCCCGCTTGGGACTCCGAACGCAGAGTCTTGGTCGAAGAGATCGGGCAAGATCTGTCTCCGTCAGCGTTGATTGCGGCAATGCTGGCGGATGAGGGAGGTTGGAGGGCTGTGGCCTCCTTCTGTGAAGCGGTGATGCTCCAGAAGGAGGCCGCCGAGCGGGATCGGGAGATGGCTGATCCCGCTCGAAGAAGGCGGCCTCGGGCCAGATAGCCGCCACGGTCGCTGGCGGGCGCGACGCAGTTCGCGCCCGTGGAGGCGCCCCGGGAGGGACCTCACCCCCGGATGACCGGGGGGTGACGTCGTAGGAGGTTGGAGGGGAGGAGGCGGCAAGATCACTCCTCCCCGAGAAGGGCTCCCCTAACGCACCCAGGGGTGCAAAGGCCGGGGGTCCTCAGATGCGACACTCGATCCTGAGGGCCCCCTACAACGCCTGAGGATGGCCATCGCTGAGGTTTTTAGTGGGTAGGCCTCCCCTTTCTGGGGAGGAGAGCCCCACATAACCACCGGCTCTCCGCAGCCGGGGTATGCAATTCAATGCATTTTCCTCAGCGGAACAAAAAAAAAAAAGAAAGGTGCACTGATTTTGTTAGAAAAGGTTGTTATAACATTCTTATGGAACTTTAGAGCTTTCATCAATTTTCGATGTCGAGTGGTTAGTATACCGTTTTCAAAGAGGACCCGGGTTCGAGTCTCAGTAGGGGCAGGCATGTTTGTGCGATGAATGCGAGTATTCATACCTTAATCATGATTGTTAATATAAAGTTCTATCAAATATATTTATATATGTATGTCTATCCGTTACTCTAGATCCCATAACACAAGCCTTACAGTGTGTGACAGATATTTGACGAGTATCTATGGTCACGTTGCGAAGCACTGGGTTCTTGTTAATTCTGGTTATTCCTATTTTTACAGAAAAAAAATATTATTTTACCCATGGTTTTGTAAACCGTACAGGACACGAACCTGCAATCTTCGGATTTTGATTTCGATTTTGTTCTTAATTTGAGCTTATAACGTTAAATAAATAATTCTTATTTAAAACTAAAATATTAAACTGTAAATTACGACTTTTAATGTGATTGTAATTTTATTTGAGTTTTGGTAACATTTGATACTCTGTCACGATACTAAGGTATATTGATTATCATTATTCTTTTTAGTTTTTTTTATTATATCTTCCACGCGTGAAAGGAAAGTAAACAGGCAAGCTCTTTGTAATTTCCTTTGTTTCTAAATGGCATGCCATTCAGAATTTTCTATTGGAGCTAGCATTTATAATGTCCATAAAATAATTACAAGAGCGGTCTTATATGTTTTTGCAGCAAATTTGAAAATCCATGTTGTATGTTTAATGAATAAGTACTTTAATATTATTCTTACTATATAATAATATTCGTATTATTTTCGATGATATAGCCATTTATTTATTACTAGCTTTCTGCCCGCGGCTTCGCCCGCGTGGATTACTGTTTTACATATGCGCTACATATGCGCGGAAGTTGTTTAATCGCGCTTCCCGTGGGAATATCCATTTTTCCGAGATAAAAAATACTGTAAAACCTTGCTCAAGAATCACTTTATCTATTGATGAAAACCGCATGAAAATCTGTGCAGTAGTTTTTGAGCAAAGCCTTCATTTTTCCGGGATAAAAAGTATCCTATTATTTAATCCGGACTTTTATCTTTACGTCTGCAAAATTTCAAAGCAATCGGTTCAGTAGTTACGGCGTGAAAGCGGAACAAACAAACAAACAAACTCACTTTCCGATTTATAATATAAGTAAGGATTTTTGGATATTTATGTACAGTTACAACTGTTACCATAACACGATTCACAAATACATAAATAAGAAAATTAATTTGCTAAACTGCACAGCCACGTATAGTTATCAGTGCCTGCTGTAGCAGGAACACCGTTATAGGTTGCATTTCATTTTGTGCTTTATGGTTTTTGAAAAATACTTTGAACGGTATTCCTGACATGACAAGAGTTGTCATAAATAGAGAGATATTTGGGTTGGATAAAAAATTAAAGAAAAAAAAAACCTTTTTAAAAACAAGCTTTTATTATTTGTTTATAAAATGAACTAAAAAGTTAAAAATAAATTAACTCTAAAAAGAAATATAACACTTTGTAACTTGATTGTAACCTTTAACGACAAATAAGCGTCTTCGTCTAGGACAAAATAATTCCATATTGTACAAATTTATTTAATTTTAACACTAAAACTTTTCACCATACATAATTATTCAATCTCGTCCCCCTCTTTATCATAGTCACCATTTATAAATAAAAGCGTGTTACATTGTGATAGCTTGAGGAAAATGTTGTGTTGTATTGTATTAAATTAAATAAAAATAATTGGTCCGCCATATTGGATACGCCGCCATGTTGGATTTAGAATGACGTCACATTATTTTTCTAGTTATTCTTGGCAAGCCCTTTTATTTGATACCCATATTGTAGGAGTGCATTAAAAATAATTGGTCCGCCATATTGGATACGCCGCCATGTTGGATTTAGAATGACGTCACACAGTTAATCTTGCATTGTCATCCGAACTAAACGTGTATACCAAATTTCAGCTCAATCGGAAACCGGGAAGTGGATCAAATTTAAGTTGCAAGATTTGATTACAGACAGACAACGGGACAGGTGAAACTAAATAAAAGCTTGTAATTAAAAAATTGTAAGAATTATTTAAATAATAATATTAAACATTCTTTGGGCTTTGATTTGCCGTAAAGAAGAGCTAGTCGGAGGCTTCCGGTGACTGCTTATAATTATTCAAATACATGCATTTCAAAAATAATTATCCTAATCGATCTATCAATATATATACATATATATAAAAGTTCCAAAAATACAGAGCAAACACTATTCAGAATGTAAACTTATAGCAGCTTTAAATTTAGCCAGAGACATAAAGTGCCATGATATGGAATGACTAAAAGTACTTTTATTTTATTTTAGAATTAAAAATAACCATCTTTGTTTGTTGCTTGACCAATAAACTAGTAAGTTCTACGATGGAGCTGAAAATATGTTATCGTAAAATTCTATTAAAAATGAAAGTCTTCCAACTTTTGATAAGCGATAGTACTCTGAAGCCATCAGTGTTGCACAGTTCAATGGTTTCCCGCACACAGCCCTTTGTATTGCTGTTTCGTCTTGTTTTAATTTTAGGTTTATTTACTTTGAACAATTCCATTGATAAGGAATGTAATATGAAAATACTATTTTATATTGTTGTTAATTTATTATATACTAATACGATTTCCAATTTTTCTTTCGACATTCAAAAATGACTAAAATCCTATTTGAAGAATAAATTTTTGATTTTGATTTGATTTAAATATCCATAGTTAAGCCTTCTATTGTTTTAGCGAGATTTACATAAATATCAAACGATGCAGAGACATACGTCGTTTGTAAAAGAATAAAATCGCATTTCGGAAGAAATAATGGAAAAATAGTGCTTTTAAATTAATCCACAACTTCTTCCACGGACATGCAAGCTAATAATAATAATAATAAAGGCGTAGGGAAGTGACGACCCCATCGCCCCCTGGTGGGGCATTTAATGCCCCTTGACTGCCGTAAATGCCCCATCAGTGCAGTCAGTCTCCCTCAGGGCAGCTTGTGGCGAGCTGTCGGTGAGTTGCGTCACCGAGGGTACCGATGTGCTTCAGGGGGGCGTAAGCCACCCGCCTCTGTCTTGCCTTAACCAGCCGGACAGAGTGGAGTCGCAAGAGCAAATGCTCGAAGGGTGGAAGTGTAATAATGTCATAACGCCGACGGCGTCTCGATCGCTGTCGCAGACACACCTCTCTACACCTTTAGCCGTTCACACCAATGTTGCTATCTTCGCACCAATATTGGTCTGCTTTTTTGGGGGGCCCATTTAGTGAGCGGCGAGTCACCACCTGTCATATTTAAATCAATTAGGAGGCTTTGAGAAGACAGGTGACTGGAGTCTCTTCCATAGCCCGGATTTCATTACCACCTAAATCGAAATGCAATAGTCCACAAACTTTTTGACCACTAATGACAATAGTTTCTGTGCATCTAACTGGGTGTAGTCTTTAGCTGCATTTTTCATGGTGCAGATAGAGATTAGATCCAGTTGGTACACACCACGCACACTTTCATTAAATTTCGCTTAAATGGCCTCTACGCGTTGGATCTGTATCCCCGCGCAAGCCTTATAAAGGACCATGTCTTATAAAGATACGTGAATTAAGCTACATAATAATAACTTTATTTCATTGCCACAGAACACACACACAAAGCAAACGGGTATAACAAAGACATCACATTAAACAAAAGCAGTAAACGCAATATATACAATAACATGAAAACATAGACACACAAAGTATAAAATACAACATAAAACACAGTATAGTACACAGACAATGACTTAAACTATATGTTATACTTATAATGATGTAAACACAAGTGCTGGTGTGTGTGTGCGCCGCAGCAGGCGAAATAAGGCGACAGCTCAGCATAGTATTTGCTTGCAGTTACAAGCAAATTGCTGATTTTCAGCTGTAACCTTAGTGTTTGAATACTCAGAGTGCTCAAATAGTGGACCACCTACATAACAGCAAAAAGCAATAAAAATGAATATTTAAAATATAATCGTTAAAATAATTTTACATATTTGATTAGATAATGTAATTATCATAATAATAAAAGGTAATGTAATATTATATGTTATATATGTATATATTCTAAAATCTGAGACTTAAGATATTGAAATTAATAAATGTATAATAATAATATAAAAATTAATTACATTATAATCATTATTCGATACCTACTCTAGGAACGCACCGTGTTGCCCATTTTTTGTATTGTTAAAATATGTAACTTGTACTGTTTTTTAAAATTGGACTTGGAAACAAGCTGTGGATCTTCCTGTTGCGGTGTTATCCCTGCGCTATGACATGTCCCTTTTCAAACGAGGCTTAAAGAGAGCAATCTCATCACGGTAGGCAGCGGCTTAGCTGTGTCCACCCCTGAAATTGCTTCAGTCCATGAGCAGCGGTTAACGCTTAACATCAGGTGTGCCGATTGCTCGTCTGCCACGTATAGCAATAAAAAAAATGCTAGTTGAAAAAATGACTCTTTTAGACTACCTCAAGAATAAGGTTTTAAAAACTGCAAGTCATGGAAGCCACCATCGTATTATATGTGTCAAAGCTAATTAACACACTATTTTATAGCTAAAGAGCTATGGCAACTTCCCATACATCATTTTATTCAAAAATAAAGTAAGCGTCTATGAATGAAATATACCTTGTTTAAAAGAGCATGTATTGCTGATTAATAAGAAAATAGAATCGTAATTTAAGGAGTCCAGGTTTTTGAGCAATTTTGCATAGAAGTTTTATAGGTTATGCCTTTATTAACCATATTATTTTGCGCAACAACAACAAAAACGCAACAGATTTAGTGTAAATTAACACACAAAATGCGTGTGCTCACAGAGGATCTGCCGTGGCTGCGACCGCGACCACTCATTTTGGCTTCAGAACCTTATTTACAACAATATCCAAGAAACAGGCCAAAATCATAATCCTTAAGCACACCCAAGTCACAAAAGCAATATCACAGTCCGAGTCGTATTATTAGTGACGAAAATAAGAGTCCTTAGGCAGTGCGGGTTAAAAATTATAAAGAAAACGGGGGAAAAGCAGCGAAAACACACAGAACACACTCGAGCGTTGGCGCAAGGGAGCTGAGAACTTGGTTACTTACTAGTCTGTGGAGCTGAGTGATATACTAATCTGTATGAGTGATAAAAAATAAAAACGAAATATAAACGTTGTATTTTTTTTATAGCTCTGGATAAGAGTCTTTAAGCCAGCGCCCATTTTCATGTTAATTGCCAAAAAAGGTTTTTAATACTGAATTTCATTGAAATAATTTAAAATCTGTATAAACATAAATACACTAAACCAAAAGTTACATTAGCTATAATCGTAAACAATTTAAACCTCATATTTTACAGCAAACATACATGATTTTAATATTGCAAAAAATAATTATTTAGTCTGGCAACCTTGTACTAAAACATTGTCATGCCGGAAAAGTAAAATAGCTACTTTGAATTAATTACTTTTTAACCTGGCCTTTTACCTAAGTGTGCCAAAATCATCAAAAATAGTTTATGAATATTTTATAATCATTGGTTGCTGTGAGTTCTTAAGACGCTTTCAAAAATAGTGAATATAAATCTGCCATAGCTCTTTAAATGAATAAACTCTCTAGAAGGTAGACTCTGTACCAGGGTCGTCTGCATGGGTACCTCCGTCTTACCTATTTCCGCCGCCAAACAGCAGGGTTCGCTTTGCTGTGTTCCGGCGTGAAGGGTAAGATAGGCAGTGAAATTACTGGGTACTGTGACTTTACATCTTATGTCACAAGTTGGCAACGTACACTGTGGTTCTTATGAGGTTTGCAGATTTGCTGCGAATCTCGTGGGAACCACATGTACTATAGGCGACTGTTACCACTTACCATCAGGTGGGCAGCCTGCTTGTTTGTCAACTTTAGCAATAAAAAAAAAATTCAGTCAGTCGACCCAGACACGTCTTAGCCGACCCTTCCGATCAATTAACGCAAGATCTTCAAGCGCTGTTTGCAGCGGCATCTAGCACCCTAGTCTCCTTCTCGGCAGCCTACTGCTTAGCTACCAGTAGACCCAACGAATTCAGACTGGAACCACTGTACCGTTTCTGGCGCATCAACTATCCATGAAGACTCAGTTTTACCTCTACAGAGGGAAAGAGAAATGTTAAAATTATATTATAATTCACTTTTTTTTCATATTCCTAAAGCATCTATGAAATAAAAATAGCAGATTTTAGATTTTTCGTATAAATTCTTAATAGTCTGATTGAAATCATACTACATCCAATTTCAATATATGATTTTAGTACGTGGTTAGGTTAGGTTCGTATTGAAACAAATATGTTTAAGAAGTGATGACGAATAAAATTGTTTGGCCCCACTATTACGAGTACGAGTATTGTGTTTCGACACCGTGTTATTGTAGACGCATTAAAATGTATAACCGTGGGTTTTCATTCTTTTCAATATTCTCACAACTCAAATATATTAGGTATGTGTTCTAATTACATTTGTTGAACTTTAATACTTTACTATCTATAACGATTGCAAATACGAGGTTTTTATCATAGCGCCGAATTCAGTGATAATTTATGCATTATATTACAAGCTTTTGTATTAGCTTCACTTGTAACTATGTAAGAAAATCTTGGAATCTCAATTTGACCCAATTCCCGGTCTCCGATTGAGCTGAAATTTTGCATGCACCTGTAAGTCGGATGACAATGCATGGTTATGTGTGTGACGTCATTCTAAATCCAACATGGCGGCATTACCAAGATGGCGGATCAATTATTTTTAATGCACCCATACAATATGGTTATCAAATGAAAGGGCTTGCAAAGAACACCTCGATAAATAATGTGATGTCACTCTTAATCCAATATGGCGGATGGATGGGAAAGTCCCAAGATGGCGGACCAATTATTTATAATGCACCCCTACAATATGGGTATCAAATGAAGGGGTTTGCTAAACTTGGTTTTTTAGTCGTAAAATAAATTAAAAGTAAAACGAAATTAAAAATACAAGCTTTTATGAAATGCGCTAAAAATAACAAAATAAACTTTTACATATAAAAGCTTGTCGCGAGATTTACTTACTTATTAAAAGTTTATTTTGTTCTTTTTAGCGCATTTGATAAAAGCTTAATTTTCTTTACTTATAATTTTCATGTTAAACTCTTAACCCGATAATTCATTTTGTATAAAGGTACTCTTTCAATTCAACTACTTGCAGATAGCTATGCAACAAACCGATTTAGTTCTACGTTTGTTATACAAACCAAAAAATTTTGAAATACGTTATCTGTGTTGGCTATTCACTACGGTACATCCTGGATGTTTCTAAATTGAGTTACTACATGCAAGTGATGTACGGCGCCGCCAGAATAGACCATCCATATAGAACCATCAGCTCAAAGTTTCTCTATTTCTCCCTTCGTAATGGTCTACATTCTACTGAGTACAGAATAACAATGACAGGTAGCTACTAGTCTTCCACCCGTACTCTTGAGCACGTTAATATATTTGACTCCGATTTCAGCTGAACCTTACGCTGATAAAGTGGGTTAGGCAGACTTAACATCATGCTCATTTAGAATGGACCTTACGATGCTTAAAATTACCCAAAGAGCAATGGAGAAGTCTATGCTCCAAGTTTGTTTGCGTGATCGAATCGGAAATTATGAAATCTGCAGAAGAATCGGGGTCGCTTACAAATCCCGAAGAATTCTAAACCTTAAGTGGTTAACACATGGTACATTGCTCTATAGCTCGTATGACGTGATACCGCAGTATCTGTGGACCTCACATAAGGTGAAATGATGATTAGATGAAGATTGCAGTAAGTTACTGTACGCTTGAAGCGTAGTACCGATAAGCCAATTTCACTTAACGAGATTAATCTAGCTATTAAGTAATGAAATAAGGCGGTGATGATTTGTAATCGAGGATCTAGCCGAGTGTCACCTGCTAGTGTGTAGATAAGATTATTTATTAACTCATCTCAGTATGTATTCAGTCAGTGATGTGCCGGATCTTCAAAAATCTAGATCCGCGGATACAGATCTGTGTCTGTGATGCGGATACAAATTAGTGCGTCTTGGCGACAGCGCATATACAAATAAGATACAATAATAATCTATACTAATCTATATTTGCCTGACATTCATCAATTTGCCGCAAGCCGCATAATTGATCTGACTAACGGAGAAAAGCGTCCGTTGAAAGTTGGTATAATGTCAAAACGTGTCGTGTGGTCAAAAGGTGAGGTTTAATAGCCACAAAACGGTCAACTGACTCTAAACAAACATTTAAGGCTTCGAGGTCAGTTTATGGTGTTATTCCCTATAGCTTTCTCAGATCCCGTAAAGCACAATATCTACATGTAGTCAGAACAATAGAACAATAGCAACTGTTCTCAAAATAACCCCTACTCGTGTTATAATACCACCCAAAGCGCACAGGACCCATGGCTATAACTATACTCATAAAAAACTTTACAGAAACCAATACAAAATGTTATTACACCGTTCCTGAAGGATCAGGGATCATTCTTTACATCCTTTATATATAGCTCATGTAGGTTCAAAATATTGTTTTTTGATATATTTATTTATTTACGTGTTAGTTCCTTTTAATATTAAATCTATTTTTCACATATCAATAAATCTTATTGCTTTGTTATAATATAACAAACAAAAGCTCAAGAAGGTTTTAACGGTAGTAAAAGGTAACTGGGAAGTGTATGATGTTGAAATATGGAGCCTTTAATTGTAGTATTTGGTATTGAGATAAAGAAACCTCGATCGATGTCCGAAAGGACTTGTGTGTGACTAAGTAACAAATTAATAATTTTTAGGGTTCCGTACCTCAAAAGGAAAAAACGGAACCCTTATAGGATCACTTTGTTGTCCGTCTGTCCGTCCGTCCGTCCGTCTGTCAAGACCCTTTTTCTCAGGAACGCGTGGAGGTATGAAGCTGAAATTTATATCAATTACTCAGGTCTACTGTCCCTTGAAGCTGTGAAAAAATCAACCTTCTAAGCCAACGCAATCAAAAGATACAGCCGTTTATGCCGCAAATTTTCGACACTTGCAAGGGAATCAAAACCTACAGGGTGCTTCCCGTGAACTCGGAATCTTGAAATTTGGTACGAAGCAACGTCTTATAGCATAGATAAAGGAAAAATTACGAAAACCATAAATTTTTAGTTACATCACATAATATATATTTTTTTAATAATTTTAAACTTACTACCCATTTCCTCATAAACGCGTAGAGTTATTAAATTGCAATTCATACTAAATACTCAGGTCTATAATACCTTTAAGCTGTAACAAAATCAAACTTCTATGTGAACGCAATCAAAAGAAACAGCAATTTAAGCTGCATATTTTGAAACTCGCAAGTACTCGCAAGGGAATCAAAACCTAAAGGGTACTTCCAGTCGACCTAGAATCTTGAAATTTGGCACGAAGCAACGTTTTATAGCACATATAAAGGAAAAATTCCGAAAACCTTAAATTTTTAGTTACATTACAAAATATATATTATATAAAGAGATCTTTGTCTTAAATTTATGCTCCTCCATCTTTCCCCATTGTAATGTTATGAATTTCATTTTGCAATAAAAATACCATAGTTATGACTCGATTGTCGTAATGAACGAACTTTGTAAACCTTGCACGTTTGTACGGAACCCTCGGTGCGCGAGTCCGACTCGCACTTGGCCGGTTTTTTAATTTATTAAAATATTAGTTTTCGTAATTATTATTTCTTCATAGGGTTCAAATTTAATATTAATTACCAACAACTACCAAAAGGGTCTTGGACTGTAGTAATAAAATGATTGTTGATTTGTACAGGGATAGTGTATGCGGTTACAATTAATTATTAACAGGAATAATTAGATAAAGAATAGAGAAAGGGATGCTTGGGTGGTTTGGGCATGTGGAACGGATGGATGAAAGTAGACTGACCAAAATGATTTATGAAGCTGGAGTGAGTGGAGACACGGGACGAGGAAGACCTAGGCGAACATATTTCGAACAAATCGAAAGTGTCCTCAAAAAAGGCCAGGTCAGAAGTACCCGCAATCGTCGAGCATGTATGAGGAATGTTATGAAAGTAGATGAAGCGAAAGAGATATGTAAGGACCGTAGCAAGTGGAAGGACGTAATCTCTGCCTACCCCCGTGGGAAAAGGGCGTGGGTGTATGTAACAATTAGATAAGAATCATAACTTTTCTTTATTTTTAACATAATTAATTATTATTTTTAATGTGAAAGTCACGTGACTATAAACGCCAATCACAGCGCGTGACGTCATTCATCATTGTCACTTGTCTACTTGTTTGTGATTTCAAAACCTCGTTTATTTCTTGCATATTCTCTGTGATTTTAAGTTTTAGTCGTTTGCTTGAAGTAAAATATCAGTTTATTTACGATGGTAAAGAAATTCGTAAGAGCTGATACTTCAAATTTGCCACGTATCGACGTCATGATGGTGGCAGAATTTTTCGCTAAAAACCCTGATTTTATCTCATCGTAATTCAGAAATATAAAAACTGTCGCGTAAGTATCATAACACACATGAACAGTGAATCAAAATTTCTTTAAATTTGATTTTAAGTGACCCATGGTTGGTTGCAATGTAACCTTAAATGTATTGTTTTTGTTTTAGATCGTACAAATGCATACTTACATCAAAATTATCTTCACAAAAGCAAATTTTTTTCCGAAATGTAACCTTGCCGATAACCAACCACATACAGCTCCTCGGCATGGATATTTCGTCCAACCTAAACTTCGGGGGATACATTGAGTCCTTGGCGAAAACTGCAGCTAAAAAGCTTGGCATTTTATCCAAAGTTAGGCGCTACTTCACTGCAGAACAGATGCTCAACATATATCAAGCCCAAGTTCGATCCTGCATGGAGTACTGCTGCCATCTTTGGGACGGTTCTGCCCGCTATCAGTTGGCAGCCTTGGACTCAGTAGAAAGGCGAGCTAGAAAACTTATCGACGACGAAATACTTATAAACTCACGTCTTCAGAGTCTAGAACACCGTCGAAGAGTTGCTTGCCTTTCGGTTTTCTATAGGTTGCATTTCGGAGAGTGTGCGTTGGAATTACATGAATTAATTCCACCCGCTCCTTTCCACCACCAGTCAACCAGACGTAGGCTTAACTACCATCCTTACGTGGTGGACTATCCTCTTACACATACGAAACGGTTCCAGTCTTCGTTTTTAATACGAACAGCTAAGATGTGGAACTCTTTGCCGACGTCTGTGTTCCCGGAACAATATAATCTTACGGTCTTCAAGTCACGAGTGAATAGGCATTTGCTAGGTAAGCGTGTTCCATCCTAGTCCTCATCGTCACTTACCATCAAAAAAATAAATCATCGACTTTATTGATTGATTTTTCCAGTCTCGTCTTGCCAGTACCGTCCATATTTTTCGCATATTTATATCATGAGGCACAGGTATAAAAAGTTGGTCAGGTGTCTTCTTTGTATTATTTTCGCACAGGGGAACTGAACAATACTGATAATATTTAACTGCACTCATTTTCGATATAGATTACGAAATATAACCGAACGTTTACACACGCTGTGTCAATGAGCAAGTAACCTCTGTATGATAAGTGACGTCATAATCGAGACATAATAAAAGAGTGGTGTTTTAGCGCGAAATTCAAATGTGAAAAATAATTATCAATTATTGGACAAAGAACAAAGAAATTTCAGTAGGAAAATATTTTTCATTTCTCATACTCGGAAAGTTATGTTGTTTTGATCTGATTATTGGGTGGAAAATGCTGCTTCCCGACATAGGGAGGGAAAAACTCATACAATTTACTTCCCACCCAAGGGCCGGAATGAACTTTAAAAATAGAACTACGAATGTCAGCTACGAACTGTCAGCTGTGAACTATAAAAAAAATGCTGCGGCCATGTGAGTTTCTAAACAGCCAGTGTGAACTTAGCGCAAACTACTTCCAGCGGAATAAACCGCAACAAACACGCGGTGAGTTCCATATTTAAAATTTAAACAGTCGACATAAATTGGCGGGATGTGAATTTATTATATATATCTGTGACGGAATATGAAAAAATTCAAATAATCTCTTATACTAGTTAAGATTTTAATTTTAAAAATGAGTTCAAGCGATTCCGAAATATTGACACTAGATTCAATTAAAGACGAGGCAAATTGTGTTCTGCCTACTGATGGTCTACTGATATTATCATATATTATCAATAAATAGATTAAAAAACAACCAATGTTTTATTTTCCTCATATATTCGAAGTGAAAAGTAGAGTGTTTAACACGGGTAAAAGAATCAATTCCTTCTCGGACTATAGCCGAGTCTAAATACCTCGGGAATGGATTCTTTCCACCCTCGGTTAACAATCTACTATTTAGCAGCTTTTTAGATAAGTAAACAATAGATTGAAATGGTTTTCATGAAACAGTCCAAGACCCTATTGATTAGTATGCCTGAATATTGATTAATGTAGATATCACAGACGTTCTTACATTTTGCAAGAGTTTCAAAAGCTCAATCGGATATGGGGTAGCGGATGAAATACAGATGACAAAATTTTGTCCACAAAAAAAATAAAGAATTTTGGAATCAGTTATTGAATAAAAAGTCAATATATTTTATATTGTATTTATTGATATAACTAGTCAAATTCAAGCCGTTTGTATACCTAACTGAAACGAAATGGAAACTATGTCCTAATAATTTAAGAAATACCAATAACATAAAATTTGCTACTGCTTATAACAATCCACAAATAATATTATAACTTAAGTAAAATCTAATAGTAAAACAATGGAGGTAAACATATATTTTTTATGTATTAATATTATTACTTTTTGAACTAATTAACAAAAACATCAGAATGCTCTGTACACGATAACAGAAATATAACTGTTCTATTTTTCAAACTTATCCACTAGTCAACAATTGTAAATTACTTATAAAAATAGAGGAAATCTGGTTATATAAAAATAGAATATGTAATATTTAACAATATAATATAACAATAGTAAAATTCGGTATATGATATAAAAAAATAAGACTTTATTTTAACATTTACATTACAAAAATAGAATTTAAAAATATTAACACCTATAAATAGTTAACAATTTAATAATACTATTTTAACAACATTAGAAAAAAGAAACAATATAATATTAAACAAAATTTAAATAATTTAAACAATAACAACAACAATAACAAAATACCTTAGGCACTACCGCTAGCCCCCTACGATAGTACTACAGAGAAACTACCCAAAAATATCAAACCCAAATTAAAATGGTCGTAAGAAAAAAAATACTACTAAAATAACAACAACAATAAATGAAAACAACAAACAGACATTTCGCCCTAGGCACTACCGGTAAAGTCACGCAGTAGTACTTAGAGGAAATTATCTATGAATAACAACAAAATCAAATTTAAAAACTACAATGACAATATTCAATTCCTGAGGCATAACAATAATAAAAAATAACAATTTTACAACAACAACATTTAACAATAAAAATAACAAGTTAAATACAAACAATATGAAGAAGAGAAGAGCAAACTCACCCTAGGCACTACTGTTAGGGCCCTACAGTAGTTCATAGGGTAAATAATACCAATAAAAAAGAATACAAAAGGAAATTATAATAAATACATATAGTTTTAACAGAGAATAATGAAAAGAAATATGTACAACAACACAAGAGAAGAAGAGGAATAGAAAATATACTTAGGAACAAAGATGATTGCATTCGCCGACTGTGCTCAATTCGCTGTAAGAGGCGGGGACCTATAAAAAAATAATCGCATTTATTATCGAAACTTCAAAATAAAACAATGTAAGAGGTGAACGGTTTTGAACTTACCTCCTTGTTATTTAATCTGTATTTTCCATTATTCATCTGTTTCTCTTAAAGGCGTCGCGGCGCAGCAGCTGCTCGCTACGCATCTGTAAAAAATATTTTTTTGTATGTTTAACGGTTTACAAATCTGTAAAGTTTGTGTGTTTGTATATTTGTTAAATTGTAAGGGGTAATCTCGGGATCTACTGAACCGATTTTAAAAATTCTTTCACCAATAGAAAGCCACATTATTGCTGAATGTCATAGATTATATAAAAAACCGATATATAAAAAAATTAAAAAGGTTTTTACGTGGTAGTCCGTTTTGCAAAGTGAATCGGAGAAAAAACGGGCAGCGGGCGGCGCGCGGTGGCTTCGGGTTTAATTCGGTTCGCGTTCGTGCTCGCTTCGGAAATTATTAATATTATGCCCAACGAAGTGGGCACGGGTCAGCTAGTAGAATCATAAACGTGTGAAGACGATCTTGCTACTATATAAAACTCGATTGATGCGTTTGTCTGTCAAATATAGTTGATTGCATCTTTGGTCTCGTGCATCACTGAGTGTTAAAAAGCTGCTGCAGGTTTTGATTCCGTATATGAGCTTTTCTTCCCGATTTGGCTGATAAGGATGCTTGGTCAATTACCACAATCTTAGCTGAGCTGCATAATGCAAAATGCCCGATTCCTTCCTCCTTTTTAAATAAAAAATAAAGTTAAGGATTAGGTAGAAAATAAAGTATTTAATTATATATTTGTCAACAGCGTTGTTATACGTTGTGAACGACTGTTTTGGCCTAAGTTCCTTTATAATAATAATAATAAATAATAAATATTTATTACACTTACACCAATTAGCCTAGCCCAAACTAAGCTCTATAAGGCTTGTGCAATGGGATCTAGGGTAACGGATAGACATACATATATTATACATATATAAATAATTTTTATTGAAATATATATCAACAACCATGACTAAGGTACAAATGCTCGCATTCATCACACAAACATCTGCCCCCACCGGGATTCGAACCCGGGACCTCAGAGATGGCGACACCTTGAAACCGGTGTATTATCCACTCGACTATGGAGGTCGTCATAGTTTGAAAATGTATTTAGTATAAGTCTATACATAAGTTGGCTGTTGCTGTTCCTAATAAATAAATAAATAGTACTAACTGTTATTGTTGATGATGTGATGCTGACGCCTCTTGCACAGCAACGGCGGGTGACCTCTGTGAGATGAAAGCCGAGGTCTGAAGTACAGTCACCGCAGCGGCCCCGACCAGCAGCCCATCAGTGTTCAAGTCGTGCCGCCAACTCCGGCTGCTCGGGAACGCGCTCCGAGCACGCGACCGTCCTCGCCGGGGCCGCTGCGGTGACTGCGCAGAGCTAACTAGCGCGCTAGGCTCCCTAGAAGTCTGCCTGACAAATCGATAGCACGCATGCTCAGTGCAACAGGGCTTCAATTTAACCCTTTGCATAATACTTAGTGCTGTTTCAACCCCATGTTTTTGAATTTACGTCATATAAAGATCCGATCTGTAACTGGAGACCTATTTTTGAATTACGAATGCGATTTCGAAATCGCCGCTGACTAAATAGTCAGCGGTGACTTTGAGGTCACGGATTCCTAAACATCCAATTTTTGAAAGTCGATCGCAGAGCTGCCAACATAGATAAAGTACACACATAAATGTAAGAGTTCGGCTCCACGCAGAATGTAGTCGCTGCCGGTTATTGCCGGCTTAACCATTAAAGTTATTATATATATAATAGGTATATAAAGGTTTATATATATAGACTAAAAATCAACTTCAGACTCTTGACAATATGTTCTCTAAACAAAACACAGATAACATTTCCACAAGTATGACTTGATTACGAGAGGGTGAGGGCGTAATGAAATCACACCCGTGACTAAGGTAGTCACGTAAGTGATATTCAAAAATAAGAATTATTGAAAATCGGTGATTATTAGTCACATCGGTGATTTCTAAGTCGCATTTGTAATTCAAAAATAGGTCTCCTGATTTCATCGTTAAAGCCCAAATGTAAATAATCACTTTAATGAGTATTAATGTTATTTATATCGATACTTGAGACACAAATTGAATGATTATGCAAATGTTTTGTTTGTCCAGAAGAAATGCTAAACTCCCTCACATTAAGAAGTCGTCGTATTTTTATTATCATTTCATCAGCATTTAACATGTACATTTTATATGCTTCAGCTTAAAAATATAAAAACAACCGATGAATCTGAATTTATACGTGGCTACGGTTATTATAAGTCAAGACTCAATCGGTCATCAGCCTGTTACAGTGAACGAGCTCGCTGTTTAATATATCGCATTCAAAATATTCCAAATACTTTGAAAATTCTGCCGGTCGGGTTATCGAGAATACTGAAATACAATACGAATACTTAAACAGTAGATTACGGTGAACTAACAAAACGAACAAAATATTCAGTCAGTATTCAGTCAGTCGGGAAGAGTGCAAGTCATAAAATTCACGCTAGTATTCCATCGCTGTAAATAATTAAGCCGTTATTTCTAGAAGCTATGGATATTGTTGACAACACAAGTCACAGAGGAATCTGGTTATAGTATTCGTTTCGTTAAATGTAACCGAATACTAAAAAAGGTAGTACCGCTGTGTCTTTGCTTCACATGGTGCAGGCACTGCGGAACCTTCTATTCTTTCTTTTGTTTCTAGGCAACTTTGATAAGGCATTCAATTCGAGACACGTTTATCACAATAATTCTATTTGTCTCAATTTTTTCAGAAAGGAGATGTCCTCTATGTATTTAGATTTTTAAAAGGCTTGTTGATATTTTTTTTTTAAGCGTAATGTGTAATTATTGCATTAAAATATTTCATTTTTTATTATACTAGAATACGAATTATTAAAAATCGGGGGTCTTGAAAATAACATGACTTACGGCGATTACTTTCTTTTAGAGCCTTCTATCCAAATATATCAAATTTACCCGAGTTAGTTACTATAAACCAACATGGGACATCTCCTTTGTATTGTAACTCATCACATTATGATTTTGCGTAAATGATATAATAAGTATTTTAATGTTTAAACATCTATTGACCATATGACGAAAATTGTTTTACTTCAAAATAATAATTATAAGAGAGATTCAATGTATTATCTAGGTTGGTATTAATTACACAAAATATTTATCTGTAATATATTTTCTATAATAATGTCGATGTATCCATACTAATATTATAAATGGGAAAGTGTGTCTGTCTGTTTGTCCGTCTTTCACGGCAAAACGGAGCGACGAATCGAAGTGATTTACGTGGAGACAGTTGAAGGGTTGAAGACATAGGCTACTTTTTATCCCGGATAATCGACAAATCCCAACGGGATGCGCAATAAAGGCTTCGCTCAAAATCTACTGCACAGATTTTCATGCGGTTAGAGAGAGATTCATCAATAGATAGAGTGATTCTTGAGCAAGGTTTTGCGGTATTTTTTATCTCGGAAAAACGGATAGTCCCAAGGGAAGCCCGATAAAACCTTCGCGCCATAAACCGACTTCCGCGCATATGTAGCCGTTGGCAAAAGCTATGGCCCTTAACCCTCTATAGACCCAATCCCGAAATCCACGCAGGCGAAGCCGTGGGCAGAAAGCTAGTTTATAATAAAGTCATATTATATATTACATTAGTCACAATAACCCACAGCCGTTTGTGAGGTACATTTAGCACCGTATTATTAGTAGATAGAATATTTTTATTGATCTAGCATCGGCAGGGTTAAATTCTATGCAAGCGCCATTGGGTGAGCCAGTGACGGAGTCAGCGAGAAGGATTGTGGAAAATTGATTTCCAGAATCATCATTCCTCCTTCCTTTTTATAAATATAAATTTATCTTCTAAATATTATACTTTTTTAAGATAGCATTTTGTTTTGTTCATTACGAAAATATTTACCATAGATAAGAAATTTGTACCTCCTAATATTTTTATTGTAATGGTTGGAGTTTATACATAATATCAGAAATACTCATCGCGAGACAATTGATATTTTTTGACAGTTTTACATAAATTAAATTTGATTTTTGTTCAAATTCAGGGCGTGATGAACTTATTATTTAAGATGCGACTGTTATATATTTTTTTTTAATTTATTGTTAAATTACATTGGTACACTTTTTTGTCTAATGTATCTAGTCCTGCCAAACTGAAACAGTTTGTTGGCAAGTAATCGCGCTTATTCTATTATAATAGTTAAGTGTACCTACATACTATTATAAAGCTTAATTTTAACTTAATCCTAATACAATACAACCACAGTGCAGCACAATATACTATTCAATACTATCCAGTAGAGTACATTTCATTTTTCTTTTGAGTACATTCTTTGACATGTTGGACTCACCCCTCAACCACGCCATCTCATTAAATATAACCGGTACCACATATCTATTGAGTCGTTTTCCATAGCAATTTTTATATTTTGGTACAATTAGCTTTCGCTCTCTTACACTTCTGCTATTATATTTATTAATTATTGTTTTTTTTACATTGTCGTTACTATGATAGACTACTGTTTGATATTTATTTTTTAAATCTACTGGTAGTATTTTGTTATTTATACAATAGCCTATAATTTCCTTTACATTTATTTTTTTCTCTTTTATTTATAAGATATTTTAAAAATCTAGTTTGAAGATTATATATCTCGCTTGTGTAAGTTTTGTAAGTACGGCCATATACTTCAACAGCGTAGCTGATAAGTGAATCCACCAGTGCATAATACACATAATACACATATGCTTACGTCGCTTATTACTAAGTTCGAAATATGTGTTCTGTTCTAATTATGTGTCGTTCATGTTAATCATACGTTCCTATCCTATAATATAATCTGGTCTGCTAGATTTTATGAGTAATATCAATGATGGACTGTTTTCTGTTTTGTGTGTCAAATAAATAAATGTAACCCCTAACAGCCTACGCAAAATAATGTCAAAACAAATCACTTAAATCATCTTACTCTGCAAACATAGCTTGACATTCGAAACTAAAAGGACTAGCTTTTCACTCCTTTTAGCGAACCGTAGAGAAACTAGCCCAACCAAATTCAGGACGAAAATGTAATATTTATGTTCTATTGTGATTTTTTTACGTATTATTTTGCACCATATACTTACTACGGTGAAGGGAAACTAGACGCATCCTGCATACACCTGCATAGAAATTTAAGGGTGAATCTGAAGTCAACCGATACGGACCGGTCCTGAATTTAATTATAGCTTAAACTAATTATGTTTATAGTTTCATGAGACAACATTTTTTTTAAATAAAAAAAATAAATAATGGTTGTCATAATAAGCAACATTTGTTAATTAGCGTGAAATTTATTAAACTTTTCTTGACTTCATAAAATTAAAAATTTGTTGAAAAACATATTTTAAAACAGGTTTTTAAGTTGTATAAAGCTTCCCTATAAATACAAGTACAGTTAATGAGACTAAAACTTCATTTTAACTTTTTAAAAATAGTACACTTAAACCATAGCTATCTTCTCTTATTTCAATCTGGCAGTTCTGGAGAAATATGTAAAATAACTGTCCAAAATGAGAGATGTGTTCTATTCCGCGCATTTTTTAGTTTGAAAGCAAATTAAAAAAATATAGTTGTTGAGCAGTACACAAATAAAATTAATCCTGTTAGTTATTCGTGCATTTCAGGACCAGAATTAACTTTGAAGTTCCAATGGAAATAAACAAGTGTTAAATTACCTGTTTGCCCTAATTACACTATTGCAATATCTGTTGAAATTACACAGAATTTTATCGTTGTGCAATTGACTTGAAATGTGATTCTTAGCTGTAATGTAATTTTAGCATTCTTAGATGGTGCAATATGTAATTTGCATTAAATATATTTTATTGTTTGTGCATTTGCAGCAAAAATGAAATGCAACTTTATTTTCCGGGAGATTTCAAAGAATTACAATATGACATATTAATCATTTTGTAGTATTTGATTATACTCGTAAATGCGAAAGTAACTGTCTGTCTGTCTGTTACGCTTTCTCGCTTAAACCTCGCAACCGATTTTGATGAAATTTGGTACAGACAATCTATAGACCCTGAGGCAGAACATAGGCCATTTTGTATTTCGAAAAAAAGGGACGAAGGGGTTGAAATAGAGGTTGAAAGTTTGTATGGGATTTCTTAATTTTAAAAGATTAATCCATGAAACTTTATATTTAAGCACTTGATAAGAAATCATTAAACAAGTTCGTCAAATATCACGTAATAAGAAACAAAACAAACGAAATATTTTTGTACACAACGTGAGGCTGGCCCCTGTAAGAGTCTCTTAGACATAAGGGACCAGCATTGACAAAAACTAATTTCACGCGGGCAAAGCCGCGGACGGAAGCTAGTTAAATTTTAAATCTGAAATATAATTGTACTAGCTGTTGCCCGCGACTTCGCCTGCGCAAGACACATTTTCGACAACGCACACAAAATCTTTATATATTGTATATGTTATTCTGATGTATAAACTATTGTAGGAGATATGAAAAAAAAATATTTTTTTTTTTCCCTCAGGAGAGGAGGCTGAGAATCCATCATGGATACCAACGCAACAGGCAAGCAGGGATGCGTTGTTATGTCGGACTCCTGGTGAATCGAGGCGGCTCGACCCAACAGACCTACCGACTAAACTCAGCCTGAGCCTTTGGTCCTAATGACCCTACTGGTTTATATGGAAGGGGGCCGCACCTCAGGAGAGGTACGGTTAGCGCTGCCCCATGGTGAGGGCATAAGCGCTAGAAGAGGCACGGTTCTCCAAAGTGAGACCGGCCTGTATTGACTGGGAACCTACTCGTGGCGTAGCAGAAGGCTGCCGAATAAGGGGAGACAAGGGAGGCGACGGCTCAGACGCCGCCGCTCGCAGGTCTAGAAGGTCCTGCGTTAATTGATTAGGGGGGTCGCTTAAGACATGTCGCGGTCTGCGTGTCCTCTGCCAATATGGACTGTTGTCGTGGGATGTGTCCGCTGAAGGCGGTGTTGACGGGTAGTTCACTGACTCACGGATTAGCGGGTTGATGTGCTCTTCCGAAAAAAAAAAAAAAAAAAAATATGTCTACGGAAGGTATAAAAGTGACTGCAAACTATTGACCCGGCATTGCTGTCCGTCATTTTTGCGTGTTATCGCTGTCGAAAAACAGATGGCGCTACGTGTGCTATGTAGCGTTCGTGCGCCCGACCGCAGCCGAATTTATCCGAGCGCTCTCGAGCTCAGAGGCTTCGTGGCGACTGCCAGTCTCATTTACTTAGTCGACGAGTGAACACATGTTTTTCAAATTACCCTCTATAGTTTTCTATTAAATATTAGTTGAGTTTCTTTTGCATAAATTAATTCAGAGCCTTAATTCTAGTGTTTTGTAAAAAGTTACATTATTCTCTTAATAATAGCGTGGATCTTCTTATACTATATTATTATAAAGTTTTATTAAAATCAATTTAGTGGTTTTTACGTTATGGAGTCACAAACATTCAGCCATATTAGCAGGGAATTTTAGCAAACCCTATGTTGATACTAACTTTATAGCTCCACCGATATGGCCGATACCAACCACCGCAACCGCCACCTACCTTCCTGCATTTTGAATCCTTAATATCTTTCATAATGTTGATTATAATTAAACTGTTAAGGGTCAGATTGATCTGTACAAAATGCACAGTGTTTTTACAAGCTTTTATATTAGCTTCACTTGTAACTATGTAAGAAAATCTTGGAATTTTAATTTGACCCAATTCCCGATCTCCGATTGAGCTGAAGTTTTGCATGCACGTGTAAGTCGGATGACAATGCATGGTTATGTGTGTGACGTCATTCTAAATCCAACATGGCGGCATGACCAAGATGGCGGATCAATTATTTTAAACGCACCCTTACAATATGGGTATTAAATGAAAGGGTTTGCAAAGAACACCTTGATAAATAATGTTATTTGCTAAGCTTGGTTTTTTTAGTGGGAAAATATATTAAAAGTATTTTTTATACAAGCTTTTATTAAATGCGTTAAAAAGAACAAAATAAACTTTTACCTATAAAAGCTTGCCGTTAAAAGTGTTCTATCAAATCAAAATCAAAATCAAAATAATATTTATTCAACATAGACCTTTACAGGCACTTATTGACGTCAACAAACAAAACAAAAAAAAAGCTTAAATAAAAAAAAAACAAAAACCTTGTCCGTACGTTCTATAAGTGTAAGTAAATCTCGCGACAAGCTTTTATATGTAAAAGTTTATTTTGTTCTTTTTAGCGCATTTAATAAAAACATGTATTAATAAAATTAATTTAATAAGGATTAACGTTTCATAAATAAGCTATTATTTCTCGAAAAAGGTGAAGTATAAAAAATGGCTTTAATGAATTATTTCTAAGAGATATACAAGGTAACATTGTAGTGCACTATTTTGATTTATCTCGTAGTGTTTGGACCAACGTTTGCAATGTAAGCCCACATAAATAACCTTTAAAATTATCAGTAGTTCTACCCGTCAATACCGCCTTCCGCGAGCCTATCATTAGGCAACAGACAATATCGGCAGAGGATACGTAGAGCGCGACATGTCCTAATCGATCCCCCTAACCAACTCACGCAGGACCTTCTAGACCTGCAAGCGGCGGCGTCTGAGCCATCGCCTCCCTTGTCACCCCCTAATCGACAGCCTTCTGCTTAGTCACGTGTAGGTTCCCATCAATATAGGCCGGAGCCTCTTTGGTATACCGTGCCTCTCCTGAGGTGCGGCTCTCTGTCACTTCAAGCCAGTAGGGTCATTAGGACCAAAGGCTCAGGCTGAGTTCAGTCGGTAGGTCTGTTGGGTCGAGCCGCCTCGGTTCGCCAGGAGTCCTACATAATCAACGTAGCACTTGCAGTTGCGGCCATGGCCATATCCGGCGGCCATGAGGATTCTCAGCCTCCTCTCCTGAGGAAAAAAAATCTGTAGTTCTTTACTACATTGTGTATGTATTATAGATATACTAGCTTTCTGCCCGCGGCTTCGCCCGCGTGGATTTCGGGATTGGGTCTATAGAGGTTAAGGGTCATAGTATTCTGTATTGAGTTGATTGTTGGCTCTTGGTGGAACTTATTATACATGTTGAATAAAACTCTTGTACTGTTCCACTACTTTTTTAATTATTGTCGACCTGACCGGTTTCGCTTTACAGCATTTTCAAAGGTGTTAAGCAAACACAGCTGTTCGTGTTTACGCTTCTATCTTACGATAGAAGCGTAAACACGAACGATCTTACGATAGAAGCGTAAACACGAACAGCTGTGTTTGCTTAACACCTTTGAAAATGCTGTAAAGCGAAACCGGTCAGGTCGACAATAATTAAAAAAAAGTAGTGGAACAGTACAAGAGTTTTATTCAACATGTTAAGGGTCATAGCTTTTGCCCACGGCTACATATGCGCGGAAGTCGGTTTATGCCGCGAAGATTATATCGCGCTACCCGTGGGACTATCCGTTTTTCAGTGATAAAAAATACACAAAACCTTGCTCAAGAATCTATCTATTGAATCTATGATTGATGAAAACCGCATGAAAATCTGTGCAGTAGTTTTTGAGCAAAGCCTTTATTACGCATCCCGTGGGATCTGTCGATTTTTCACGGATAAAAAGTACCCTATTATTTAATCCGGACTTTTATCTTTACGTCTGCGAAATTTCAAAGCAATCGCTTCAGTAGTTACGGCGTGAAAGCGGAACAAACAAACAAACAAACTCACTTTCCGATTTATAATATTAGTAAGCATTCTTTAATCACTCTTATCTCTTTATGAAAACTACGTGAAAAATCTGTTGCGTAACAGATGACAGAAAACAACTTTGTTACATTCTATGTAGTGGTATTGAAAAATAAGCTTCCACCGTCCTGATGGCAACTGGCTACAAAGGTTAATAGTCATGTGATTCGTGTGAAGTTCGCTACAAATCCACAACTTCCATAAGAACCACAGTGAAGTTTGCCAATTTGTCACAGTAAAGTCATGGATCCCAATAATTTCACTACTTATAACTATCGAATAAACGTATATTTGTTAAGATTGGATCATTTGTCCAATCACACATCATATGTTAATCACACACGTACTATATTTGGGACAGCAATTTGTCGAGGAAAGCGGTTGTGAGACACTTGGGTGTACTATTTGACGAGGAGTTGAGCTTTCGTCCACATTGTGATAGTATTGTGAGCAGATGCAATAAATTGTTAGGGTTTATCATAAGATCAACAAAAGATTTTAAAAAGATCAAAGCACTCTCTATCTATTTTTCATCTTGGTAAGAAGCATCCTCGAGTATTGCAGTCCCGTATGGTCACCTTTTCAGTTCATGTTGACAGAATCGAAGGTGTACAAAAGCGATGTTTGAGATACATTTCCCATAAATTAAATTTCGGCCGAAGCCTAAACTCTCATAATGAAAGGTTGGCAAAGTTTGGTGTTGTTACCTTGCAGGCCGACGCAAAAGATACGACCTTTTATGTCTGCATAAAATCTTGCACTCGTATATTGATGCACTAGTTCTGCTCTCCTCAGTATCTATTAATACTCTGTATAGATCTCGCCGACCTAACACCTTCACTTGTCCGACTTACACTAATAACACTTCCTACTACAATCCGATAGTTAGGATGGCGAGAGCCGACAATGAGTTGGCAAGGAGCAACAATGACATTGATATTTTTGATAATAACTTTATCTCATTTTAAAGAAGCATTTCAGATGTACTCAGGGCTGGATCCCAGGATTTGTAGCTGTCACGGGTTTTATACTTTGTATATATATATTGTATAATATCTATTTGTGACTGTTTCATGAGATCATGCTGTGTACACTTTGATTGGATGGCAGTCTAGTCATTCTGTTTTGTGATGTATATATATTGTTGTGAGGATTGTCATCTGTTTGTGTACCTTTTCTTAAATAAATAAAATAAATAAATTTGTATCCGGATCATTACCAAGATTCGAATTAGTATAGTGCTTCATTTGCATCATTTGTGTCAGTGACTCTGAAAATCGTCAAATATTCTGACATCTGATGTATGATCCAAATACACTGATATACATATTGATATTGATTCATTTGTGTCAGTGACTCTGAGTCAATCGTGTAAGCGTCGCGTATCGAATGAAACCGAGATGCAATTGAGCGACGTGATCCGAAGCGCTCCGACTCTGAACTATTTACTTGTCTCAATCGTGCGAGCGCCGCGTGCCGATTGAAACCGAGATGCAATTGAGCGACGTGATCCGAAGCACTCCGACTCTGAACTATTTACTTATCTCAATCGTGCGAGCGCCGCGTGCCGATTGAAACCGAGATGCAATTGAGCGACGTGATCCGAAGCGCTCCGACTCTGAACTATTTACTTATCTCAATCGTGCGAGCGCCGCGTGCCGATTGAAACCGAGATGCAATTGAGCGACGTGATCCGAAGCGCTCCGACTCTGAACTATTTACTTATCTCAATCGTGCGAGCGCCGCGTGCCGATTGAAACCGAGATGCAATTGAGCGACGTGATCCGAAGCGCTCCGACTCTGAACTATTTACTTATCTCAATCGTGCGAGCGCCGCGTGCCGATTGAAACCGAGATGCAATTGAGCGACGTGATCCGAAGCGCTCCGACTCTGAACTATTTACTTATCTCAATCGTGCGAGCGCCGCGTGCCGATTGAAACCGAGATGCAATTGAGCGACGTGATCCGAAGCACTCCGACTCTGAACTATTTACTTATCTCAATCGTGCGAGCGCCGCGTGCCGATTGAAACCGAGATGCAATTGAGCGACGTGATCCGAAGCGCTCCGACTCTGAACTATTTACTTATCTCAATCGTGCGAGCGCCGCGTGCCGATTGAAACCGAGATGCAATTGAGCGACGTGATCCGAAGCGCTCCGACTCTGAACTATTTACTTATCTCAATCGTGCGAGCGCCGCGTGCCGATTGAAACCGAGATGCAATTGAGCGAATGATTCATTTGAAGCGCTGTTAGAGATTTGAATCAGTGAATCACTTGGAAGATACGACTCACTGAGTCGTTTCTGTAAAGATTGGCACATCTCTACTACAGCCCACGCGAAAACAAACGTGAGTTTAGCGCTTATACAAAATAATAACTGTAATGGAAAAGTGGAGGCGTTAATAGATTCAGGTGCGTCAGTCGGGTGCTTTTTGAATAAATTGCTTGAATATAAATCCGTTGTAAGAACGCCTCAGTAATAACTAGTGATGTGCCGGATCGTAAAAAATCTAGATCCGCGGATACGGATCTTAACTTTCTTACACAATCGGTGTCGGTGCGCGTTATCTCGAGTTAATGTGACACTGGGCAGCATTAATAACGCTTGTGTTTGGAATTGGTACATGATTTAAAAAAACACTATAAAGAAGTTTAGTAGTGTAATATGGAATTATTTTGTGATAATAAATGATGAACGTGCAAAGTTTAATACTTGAGATGGAAAGTATTCTCTTAAGGGTAAAGGCTCAACTGCCTTAAAAAATAGTTTACAAAGAAAACATCCTCAAGAATATTCTTGAGGATGTTTTCTTTGTAAAAAGCTAGTAATTGTAATATGAATTACTAGCTTTTTATAGTATTTTGTAGTAGCATAGTAAAGCCCGCGGCTTCGCCCGCGTTTATTTCGGGATTGGGTCTATAGAGGGTCATAGCTTTTGCCCACGGCTACATATGCGCGGAAGTTGGTTTCTGGCGCGAAGGTTTTATCGCGCTTCTCGTGGGACTATCCGTTTTTCCGAGATAAAAAATACCACAAAACCTTGCTCAAGAATCACTCTATCTATTGATGAAAATCGCATGAAAATCTGTGCAGTAGTTTTTGAGCGATGCCTTTATTATGCCTCCCGTGGGATTTATCGGCATTTCCGGGATACATCATAGCCTAGAACCTTCTTCAAGAATCACTGTCTTTTGATGAAAACTGCAGGAAAATCCGAACAGTGGTTATTGAATAGTCTTTATCGCGCATCCTACGGGATCTGTCGATTTTTCCGGGATTAAAAGTAGCCTATGTTACTTTCAATCCCTTCAACTGTCTCCACGTAAATTTCGTCAATTCGTCACTTCGTTTTGCCGTGAAAGACGGACAAACGGACAGACACACTTTCCCATTTATAATATTAGTATGGATTCTTTAATGAAGACTCTGCTAAATAGATCCGTAAAAAATCCGCCAATAAGTAACGGATACGGACACGGATACGAATCTTTCTTTAGCCTCGGATATCCGCGGATACGGATATCCGGCACATCACTAGTAATAACGTCCAAAGCGAATTCAATTGTTATTCAATAGAACGGAGCGTGTTAATATTATAATTGAAAATTTGTTTCATGTAGTAGAAAATATATTTACATGAAATATATGAGAAATAAATAGGGAGAATAATTATGTAAAAATTCAACCACCGCACCGGTACAATATGCTATAGAATAAATCTCGTAACAATGTATAATTGTTACCAAATGGCATACATTAACAAATATTATTAATATTTCATACATTTGATAGTAAGAACTAATAAAGAAATTATTAAGAATATTAATATTATTACTAAGAATATTTATTTTAATCAAAAAGTTTTGGATGAAATGAATATATGTTCCAAATTCTCTTACATACTGGTCTATAACTGGTAATCTATACTTACTAATATAATAGGTATTATAAAGCTGAAGAGTTTGTTTGTTTGTTTGTTTGAACGCGCTAATCTCAGGAACCAATTTAAAAAATCTTTTTTTATTGAATATCCCATTTATCGAGGAAGACTTTGGTCTACATAACATCACGCTATGACTAATAGGAGCGAAGAAATAATGGAAAAAACGGGGAAAATTATTTATCTTTCTGGGCTTCCGTTGCGTGCGCTGCGAAAACGATACCAAAAAAATAAATTTTCCTCTTGAAATGATCTAAAAAATATCCACGACAGTATCTTTTAAGGTTAATAACTCACTAGAATCGTTTTTATGCTAATCAAATTTGGATATGTCGCGTTGTAAAGACGGGTTTTGGAGAAAACCAATATGTTCATCTGCCACAAGAAAATAAATCTAAAAATATAATTTACGCAGAAGTACTTTATAATAATTATGTTCTTTTAAAAACAAAAGTAAATTGTCTAAGATAATTGCAGAAATTGTCGCGGACAAACTCGTGGGTAACAGCTGAGGTGGTTGTTTGCAAAAATAAATGTGATGTTCAAAATAACTATTCCACCTATTCAAGCCGTATGGAATCCAACATAACCTCCGTGACACTTGCCTGGGTACGATTCGCTCCTCGTGAGGATTCTCAGCATCTCTCTCCTGAGGGAAAAAAAACACTATTCCACGCGGACGAAGTCGCGGGCACAGTTAGTTTTAATATAAATAATGTAGTGCAATTGATAATAGGCAAATCAATCTGCATCGTTCTTAATATAAGCATCCTCGTTATGTATCCCAGTGACATTTAAACTAAACTAAAAACTAAATGAAATATGTAAATTTGACCTCATCTATGGCTTATATATCAAATCTTGTGTTAATTTCATACTCAGACAGATTCCAAACAGATACAGTATAAATCGTAATTGTTATATAAACCAGCATCACTATTTCAGCCAATAGATCCTCTCTGCTTGACATAGGCCTCCCTTTGATCTGTACTCCGAATGGCTGGACGTCAGTAGCGCGTACTGGCATCCAGCATCTTCCTGAGATCTTCGACAAATCGTCGGTCCACCTTGCAGGCCTGCCACTGGAAGACTATTCCGCCCTTACGACCTTCAGTACTGCGAGTAATATATCCTATTCGCTTATACTTAAGATTCACAATGCTTCGAGCGTCGGTAGCTCTGCGGATTTCATAATTTCTGATTCCATCACACAGAGAAACTCCGACCAACATAATGACAACATTTTGATATGACTAAAGTTGGCTAACTAGCAGTTGTTAGGTGTGTTGATAAAGTACATGACGTTTTAGAAAAAGTTAACGACAAAACTCGCCACTAAAAACTTCAGAGCCTTTTTTTTTTTATTGCTAAAGTTGACAAACAAGTAGGCTGCCCACCTGATGGTAAGTGGTAACAGTCGCCTATAGTACATGTGGTTCCCACGAGATTCGCAGCAAATCTGCAAACCTCATAAGAACCACAGTGTACGTTGCCAACTTGTGACATAGGATGTAAAGTCACAGTACCCAGTAATTTCACTGCCTATCTTACCCTTCACGCCGGAACACAGCAAAGCGAACCCTGCTGTTTGGCGGCGGAAATAGGTAAGACGGAGGTACCCATGCAGACGACCCTGGTACAGAGTCTACCTCCTAGCCTCGAAGTATTGGGGAAAAAATCCTGGTTTACGGCATACGGTTTGGCGTTCGTGATCAGCTCATCGAGGAGAACAATACAATCGAAAATTTGGAGTCGATCGCCGCTCGCCTAACTGCCATATTAACTGTGTTATGTACTTAACAAATTAATATAATATTTTTTTAATAGTACATTATGGTACAAGTGTGTAATGTTGGTGAAAGGAGCCGAGGACGGTAATCATCAATACACACGTGTATCATACAACGTTTTTCAACACACTTCTGAATAAAATAATACTTAAATAAAATATCATTTTACATAGTAGATAAAAAGATTATTTAGAGAAACAATTAGTAAATGTGCAGTTAGTAAAATTATAATTAACTATTTTTCTTCGTAAATTGTATTTACAGACATCTTAATTAATAACTAACTAAATAACTTCAAAAGAGAAAACGAGACGAGTTTTTTTTTTTTTCTCTTCGTTCATGGCTTCGCTTAGAGCATTTAGCCAGTGTCATGTGATGAACGAGACGAGTTGTGCAAAATGTTTCGTAATGGCGGGAAAAATTAATCAGTTTTCCTATGCGCGCGCATCGGCCATAGACTAATAAATTTCGTAATGGCGGGAAAAATTAATTAGTTTTCCTATGCGCGCGCATCGGCCATAGACTAAAAAATGAGGTTTCTTTTTTTTGGGCTTTTCGCGGATAGCTTTTTAGCGCAAATGTAAGCGTAACTCAACCAATAATATTAAAAAAAAAACTATTACTCACTCGTGAATAATAGTAATGAAAAAGTCACAGTTTGATTATAGGTGTCATTATGTGCCTAATTGCCATGGGATTAGAGCCACTTTATGAGGAAGTGTGTTGAAAATTAATATTATATTTACATGAACTGATATGATAAAATGTAAACTATAAGTTTAGAAATTAGATTTCCAGTAGAATGATATGTGCTAGCTTTTTTCATTCCGTGTCTCTCGTAGCATGAACAACAGAAATTTTATTGAACCTCACTTTTCATACAGTGTGTTTTAATGAAACTATTTATGCGAATATTACCCTTATATTTAAGCGCATTATTGTCACTGTTTTTCAATGTGTGCTCCGTTCTGTCTAGCGTACTAGAAGCCAGTGACGTAGGTTCTGCAGTATTGATTTTTGCAGTCTATCTCGTTCTAGCCCTTTAGCGCTACCTATGACAACGGAGTGGTAAAACTGAGGGGTGGTTAGGG
The DNA here is from genome assembly GCA_036419045.1 of Scirpophaga incertulas. NCBI lineage: Eukaryota > Metazoa > Arthropoda > Insecta > Lepidoptera > Crambidae > Scirpophaga > Scirpophaga incertulas. Next base: position 81,241 of record CM071626.1, on the reverse strand, counting down.
TGAGCTTTCGAGGTGGCAGTGCTAGAATAGTTAGCTCTTCTAAGCTCATGCATTCCTAGTGACATTTCAACAAAATTGCAACGTTGCATTGTTGCAATAATGCACGTAGTTATAATACAACCCATATAACTAACTATTCGTAATTTGTTCTCAATTTTGTCTGCTTTTGACGTATAAGTAGAACATTTTTGAAAATATTTATAGTTAGTTATATATAGTTTGTAGACATTTAAATGTATTAACATATTAATTAACTGTTGTACATAATCTATAGATGAATTTGCCCGAACACTATGGAAATATGTTCATTTATGTTCCATTAATGAAATAAATTTTAAAATATTCACTATTTTGCGATTCCGGATTCGTGACGAAATAAGAAACGCATATATCAATAAAATGAAACTTAATAAATATTTAAATATTAAATAGATATTTAAATACTCTCCCTGCAGTATGTCTGTTTAATAAATGCATTAAAAAAATAAGCATTTATTAAAGTTAGCCTCAATTGCATATGGAATAAGATTTTTAAATTGCATTACCTAAGGTGATATTAAAGAGACAAGTGTATACACAATATAATTTGAGTAAGCGTGACAGCGATATAAGGTACTAACTCTAAACCCTTTTTCTTCGTGGAATCACGTCATTCGCAAAGATGCAATACTGCAGCACATTGCGTTATTTTGCTACGCTGGGATGCTGGCAGCAGAGTACAGCGAACAATGGATTCAAAAACGCGAGATACTCAGCTTCAGAACTTAACGATAACTCATCTGTTCACTCCACCATCGTTCTGTTAGCCTGATACTATATACCGATAAAGACCGGTTCGTTGGTATCCGGGACCGGGAACTGCAAACATACTCGTTCACTCCTCGTAATAAAGCTTCGTAATAAACTTATGTTTGGATCGAGATATCTTATTGACATTATTTACTATGTAGCTCTTACAGTCTTCACACAAATTTTTCATTATTTTAAGAAAACAAAAGGTACAGAAGATACATCCAATTCTGCATCTGTCAAGTATTAAATTTTTCGCGTCATGTGTTTTATTATTTTAAAACGATACAAAGCGCTAAAATAAATAAATGATTTAGAATAGTTGACAATCAGAGAGTCGTATATTGAATTGAATATTACTATAAATTCAATAGAATCGTAAGCTAGTCCATTTTTCTTACCTCAAATAAATGCATGTCTCCGCAAGAATGTATCTTAAAGTACTAGGATTGTATAAATTTGAAACAGCCGTTCCGGTACCTTTGAAATAGACCGGTAGCATAACGTTGAGCCGAGCACCCTCCCCTGGGTTCGTCGTCGCGCCACAAAATTCTAATTAAGCGAGTGATTGGGGCGTGGGGTGGGTGAAATTATAGGAGGGTGTATGTGACGTGGCAAGGCAAAAGTTATGCTCCCAATGAGTTATGTATCCCTGGTAGCTACTGACCAGAATGTTGAAAGAACCAGTTGCTTGCACAATATGCATCCATTTCTTTTCTAGACTTGTATTTGTATAAAGTATATTTTATATATCACTAGCGGACCCGACAGACTTCGTCCTGTCAAAAAGATTTGTACAGTGGCAGTTTTTTGTTCCTACTTGAAATGACATATGATGATATTAAATTTGTTTGACAGAACTAACGTCACTTTTTTGTCTTGCCAAAGGTGCAAATTGGCTTTTAAGTATTAATACAAATTGTTTGTATAAAAATGTTGACTTTACATTTTTTCAAATTTTATTTTTTTTATTTTCTCTACGTACAAACCTTCTCTGGACTTCTACGAATAATTCAAGACCAAAATTAGCCAAATCGGTAAAGGCATTGTTGAGTTATGCGCTTACCATCACACATTTTGCGATTCATTTTTATATATATTACTAGCTTTCCGCCCGCGGCTTCGCCCGCGTTATATTCGAATTTCCCACAGGAAGGATATGTTTTAACAATACTGCCATACAACCTTTCACCCCCTCCTTTCAACCTTTTACAACCCTTTTCTGCTTTAAAAGGTAGCCTCTGTCCTTTCTCAGCCTCTAGACTATCTGTGTACCAAATTTCATTTAAATCGGTTCAGTAGTTTTAACAATATTTCCATACAACCAATAATCCCTCCTTTCAACCTTTTACAACCCTTTACAACCTTTTTTGCATGAAAAAGTAGCCTATGTCCTTTCTCAGGCTCCAGACTATCTGTGTACCAAATTTCATTTAAATCGGTTCAGTAGTTTTGGTGTGAAAGCGGAACAGACAGACAGACAGACAGAGTTACTTTCGCATTTATAATATTAGTATGTATGTATGTACTAACAAAACAATGAGCTTTTCCACAAATACTATTTTCACAGTACGAGTACTTTTGATTAAAATTTCACCGTGTTCAATTTTCACAGATGACACTCCAGTTTTATTTATTTGAGTTCATTAAAATGACGATAACTTTTTTTTTAATGAACCGATTTTGATGAAACAAAGTTTAGATATTATTCTGAGTTAAAACAAAGCAAATAGTGAAAGTTTCAAGCAAATCGGTTCAGTACTTTCGGAGATAAACGTGAACATACATACAGACAGACAGACAAAAAATTCCAAAAAAATTTTTTTGCTTTCTAATAATCTATTTAAGTGCCCCTCTATCCATTTCAGTCAAAAATACTAAATGTACAGACAAAATATTTTTACTGTCTTATTATATGTATAGACTAGCTGACCCGGCGAACTTCGTACTGCCTTAGCGTAGCTTTGATGCACTACTTTATTTTGTATAGTTGACCTAATGCTCTTTTAATATAGTCTATGGCTGTGAATGACGTTGACATTCGTATAAAAAAAATTGACATTCGTAACGCGCGTTTTTTAAAATATGCAAAATTAAATGTATACTTTTCAATATTTCTGAGAGATTTTCTTAATATTTTTTTCCGTAAGAACCATCCTTGGACTTCCACAAACATTTAAATAAAAGAATTATCGAAATCGGTTCAGCCGTTCACACGTGATGCCGTGACAACGCGAAACGGGTTTCATTTTTATATATATAGATTATTGCACTGCTGTGATATCTATATTATTGCACTGCTGTGATATCTTTATAAAACCCAACAACTGTAGAAAGTTAAATTCTCTAAAAAAGATTTAACAAGGCAATTATATAAATCAAATCAATATTTAGTTTTTTTAATTATCTGCAAAAAAATAAACAATCCTTACCGATTTAACATAGTATATTTAAAAAATTAAGATATTATTTTAATGTACAATATTAATACACATTTTTTTATTCTACATGAGTTTATGTTTCTCCTGTAATGCTTAAACCTGTCAAGGTTTGTCGTATCTTCTCTGTCTAAGACTGCCTGTACAAAAGTCAAATTTTTGGACCTGTTGATTCTGCTAACTACAAGCTGAAGTTAAGGCGTCGCCATAATACGGAAGTCTTGCCCACAACATGACTCCGCCCCCACATTTGTTTTTTTATTATTTTAATCTACATCTGTTCATATTATTGCTATTTCAATAGTCAGAAAGCACACACCTATTTGATACACCATATAATGCAAATCTAATTTTTTTTTATTTTTTACACTAGCGACCCGCCCCGGCTTCGCACGGGTGCAGTGAAAAAATGGTTATGGTGGGTTATCCCTAAGAGATAGACATATACCATCGCGGACTTTTTTGTGGATTTTTGTAAGTTGTACAATACTGTAGTACATTATTTTGGTCTATCTCGTAGGGTTCAGCCAGCGTTTGCAATATAAGCGCAAAAAAAACGTGCTTATTTACGACATCACATTAGAAACCTTTAAATTTATCAGTGTTTCTCTACTATATTATGCATTTATTATACATACAAACCTTCCTTAAGAATCACTCTATGTATTAAAAAAAACCGCGTCAAAATCCGTTGCGTAGTTTTAAAGATCTAAGCATACATACGGACATACAGCGAAAGCGACTTTGTTTTATACTATGTATTGATGTATCATTATTGTATGAACCCTCTTCGGGTGAAAGCCTCCTCCAAGGTATTCCATCTCTCTCTATTTAGAGCAGTGTTCAGCCAGCCTTGACCAGCTGTCGCTACTATATCGTCAACCCATCTGGTGCTTGGGCGGCCTCTAGCTCTGGTGCCTTGCGGCCAGTTCCATCTTATCGTACGTAAGGTCCATCTGTCGTCTGTGTATCGTGCCACGTGGCCGGCCCACTTCCATTTTCTTCGTAAAGCAAAGGTTGACGCGTCAGTTACTTTTGTCATGTTACGGATATCTGCATTCCTAATTCTGTCTTTTAGTTTTATATTAAGGTACTTCTTTCCATTTTTCTTTGGGTGGTTTCTATCTTTTTCCTTGTTTTTAGGTTATACGTCCAAGACTGGCAGCCATATGTAAGACATGGTAGAATTTCTGAGTCCATAATTATTTTTTTGATTGAAGCCGGTAGTTTTGATTTAAATACTTCTTTATGGGCCCAATATTTTCTCCATGCGATCGAGATTCTTCGGTCTACTTCTTCTTGATTTCTATTTTTATTAAACGAAATTTGTTTGCCCAAGTTGATATATTTGTCTACGTAATCCAGTGGGGTACTGTTTACAATGATAGGTTTCTTGTTGTGGATGGTCAAGATTTTTGTTTTTTCAAGATTCATTTCCAGCCCTACCTTTATGCTTGCGTTGTGTAGCTCGTTTATCATTGAATTTATTAAGTGAATTCAAAAAAAAAAATTTATCTAAAAATGTATTAAGCATAGCAAACATTAGCTGATAAGTAACACATAACCTTATTGTATGAAATTCAAATAAAGCTTAATATTATTATTATATTATTATTATAATGCAAATACAATATCGCTTTTACCTAGGACATAGCGACTACAGGCCGAAAATAGTTTTGTCGAGTTTTATTATTATTTAAGTTGTGAAATTAAGTTAATGAATAGCCATCCTGTTCTCAATGCGGATAATAATGCAGATAATTAAAATAATGTAAGTAGGTAAAGACAAATAAATTGATTTATTATTATTATTGTAGCTTACATAACGCGTCTTTATAAGACACGGTCCTTTATAAGGCGTGCGCGGGGACACAGATCCAACGCGTAGAGGCCGTTTAAGCCAAACTTTATGAAAGTGTGCGTGGAGTGTACCAACTGGGTCTGATCTCTGTCTGCATCATGAAAAATGCAGCTAAAGACTACACCCAGTACTATTGCATTTCGATTTTGGTAGTAATGAAAACCGGACTATGGAAGAGACTCCTGTCACTTGCCTTCTCAAAGCCTCCTAATTGATTTTAAATATGGCAGGTGGTGACTCGCCGCTCACTAAATGGGCCCCCCAAAAAAGCAGACCAATATTGGTGCGAAGAGAGCAACATTGGTGTGAACGGCTAAGGGTGTAGAGAGGTGTGTCTGCGACAGCGATCGAGACGCCGTCGGCGTTATGACATTATTACACTTCCACCCCTCGAGCATCTGCTCTTGCGACTCCACTCTGTCCGGCTGGTTAAGGTAAGGCAGAGGCGGGTGGCATACGCCTCCTTGAAGCACATCGGTACCCTCGGTGACGCAACTCACCGACAGCTCGCCACAAGCTGCCCTCAAGGAGACTGACTGCACTGATGGGGCATTTATGGCAGTTCTATCTCGTAGGGTTCAGCCAGCGTTTTTCCAATATACCTAAGCGCAACAAAGCGTGCTTATTTACGACATCACTATATCATGCATGTATTATACATATAAACCTTTCTTAAGAATCACTCTATCTATTAAAAAAACCGCATCAAAATCCGTTGAGTAGTTTTAAAGATCTAAGCATACATATGGGCAAGACAGACGGCGGATAGTGACTTTGTTTTATACTATGTACTGATAACCAAAGCAAAGCAAAGAATCAACATATGCCTTTCTCGCTCGCTCGCGTCAATCAACATTACCGTTGCATTCTGGGTTCCTGATGTACAACCAATAGCATAAGAAGCAGCAGTCGAATTCTGTAAGTCTAATGGCCGTTTTCACCAACCTTGTCTTAGCTTAGGCGACTCCTAAGTGAAATGCTGTCACTGTTTGTATTAACCAAAAAGAGTGAGACAGCATGTCTCTTAGGAGTCGCCTCTTAGGAGTCGCCTAAGCTAAGACAAAGTTGGTGAAAACGGCCATAAGATCCTGAAAATATGTTGATGAGTAATGCACCTTGTATTGACTACCCAGTTTCACTAACTGCAAGCTTACATCTTTATGTTAAAAACTGTTCATATGGAACCATTGCAAGTTGTTTAATATTCAGTTCCGTATCAATTTATACTCGAGTAACACCTGTTGCTCTTATGCTCCCTCTCTCTCTCGAGACAGAGAGATGCTACCAATTTACAAAGCAACAAGTGTTCGCTGTGTTTTATGTAACTAGGCAATTAAATATATTACATTTTCTTTTCCACGTACAATATTTAAGTTCATATAACTTATTACCGCAGATGAAATGCTTCATCAGCCAGACACCGGATATTGATCAGACAATGTAAAATGATAACCAATTTATTCAGTTAATGGAATTTCAAGACGTCACAGAAGCTTCGTGCAAAGCAACCCACTTGTTTGATATGACACCCCATGGATTGCGGTTACCCTGGCACTTCTCAACTTCACTATAGCCAACCCCCCACAGTATTCTTGCTTCCCTTGTCTTAATGATTAATGGCATGTCGTTACTTCTTTCGGGCACCACCCCAATCACACTCTGGCCCCTCCTACTTAATACAAATTAACACAATAGTGTTTTTACAGTGTTGTGTTTAAACTTGTTAATCATTTATAATAATCAGATACGAGCAGGTAGTATTATTTTTAGGTATATGGCAACACTAGCTTCCGTCCGCGGCTTCGCCCGCGTGTAATTAGTTTTTGTCAATCCTGGTCCCTTATGTCTAAGACCAAGATTCATAGTCTTATCTTCAATTCAACCCCTATTTGACCCACACTGGTAAAAATTTAAAAATGCTAAAACAAACGATTTTTTGTTTCTTATGACGTGACGTGATATTTGACGAACTTGCATACTAACTTTCAACCCTTATTTCACCCCCTAGCTGGTCGAAATTTCAAAAATGCTAGAACAAATGTTTAATGATTTCTTATCAAGTGCTTAAATATAAAGTTTCACGGTTTTAACTTTTAAAATTAAGAAATCCCATACAAACTTTCAACCTCTATTTCAACCCCTTCATCCCTTTTTTTCGAAATAAAAAGTAGCCTATGTTCTATCTCAGGGTCTAAAGAAAGAAATTTCATCAAAATCAGTTGCGAGGTTTAAGCGGGAAAGCGTAACAGACAGACAGACAGAGTTACTTTCGCATTTATAATATTAGTTGGGATTACATTAGATACATACATTTATGTATATATTAATCGAGCAATCTTAACATTTATTTTACAAGCCTCAAGTTAAGCCCTAAGTTAAACCTACACTTTACTTTACAGACAAGTTTGTCAAATAAACATTTACAAATGACATACAAATTATTGCAATAATAAAAATACATTGAATACCAAAATAACGAGTAACAATCAAAGTGGATAATACATCTAATTACGAGTATGAGAAAAAAGCTTTTATAACACCCTTGCTCATAAAGCTGATGTAATTCCACCGGTTTTAAATATGTAAAGCGGGTCATAAAACACGCGTGTGTTACCAAAGCAAATAGTTAAGTTATAGTCCAAACAAATTCCATAACAGTATTATTTGCCATTTTGTTCTATTGAACATATTTATTTATTTAATAAGAGACTCAACATCATCATAATCCAGATCGAGTAGCCATTTCTTTACAGTTATTGAGGGACAATTTATATATTGTAATTTGTGATTGATTTCATTATATAACGATGAGCTTAGATATACATAATGACGTTTGACTAGTTCTGTATTGCATTTATCAATAAATATTCTGTTTGTTAATCTTATATTTCAAGCAAATCCTTCATCATATCTACAAGACGATTGCCTGCGCAAAATAAAATTAAAGGCAAATAATTTACGAATGGCAAGAACCACAGGGTATAAAGTTGGTGAGTTGAATACCGAATTGGCTTGAACGCTATCACCTTTAATACTGCACGTTGCGCTCGTTCTAACTGCATAAGATACGTCTTTCTCACTGAACTCCAGATAGAAAAACAACACACAATTTTGATTGAGCCATGAAGAAGTAGGCTAACCTTGAGTGTATCCTCATCGGCATTGCCTCTCAGTTTCCGGAAAACGAAAATAAGTTGGAATATTTTGTGTGCTCAGTAATAACACCGCAAACATCTTGCTGTACCTTCAAAAGTAATAATGGCAGGTAAACTATTCCTTCCGCCATATCCTCGGTAAATTCTGAATATATATTTAAGAATCAATTTTGATAAATCGGTTCGCATGCATCACCGCATCAATGCAACGTTGCACATTTAATAGCAAGCTACCAGGGCCGCATAGCTTAGGAAGAGGTCGAAATTGCTTTGCGCGTTAACAAACACCCACTGTGCTTACTCCACCAAGCTATCTGCATCCTTTCGCCATAGGCACGCTGCCGTGTTAGAGTAGGCTAGACTGCTAAATCAATACTGCACCCCCTCTGTGTGTAAGACTTTCATTCATACGAGGTGACTTCCCCCACAGAAACTGAATATGAATCATGTTAGACCTAATCTGTGGCAGTGCTGGTATTCTGGTTGGGCCTAAGTAGGGTTTTTTTTTATATTTAAAATAGGTTTGCGTTTGTCCACAATCTCACCTGATGGTAAGTGACGACGAGGACTATGATGGAACACGCTTACCTAGCAAATGCCTATTCACTCGTGACTTGAAGACTGTAAGATTATATTTTTCCGGGAACACAGACGTCGGCAAAGGGTGAAATATAAAAGACACATCTATACTAATATTAGTAATTAAACGAACTTACCTTAAGTGAAGTTCTATTATAATTGTATGAACTGCACAGTCTCGAAATGATATTATTTACTCGTGTAGTATTCGCAATCCTGCAGCCTCAAACCACGAATCTCCAGAGCTATTATCATGTTTGATTTATTTATTTATATTTATTTTTTTTTTTTTTTTTTATATAACTTGTTTTCCGGTCACTGTCCACCAATCAGCATCCTGTTTCGTATCTGTCATTAAGTTTAGAGTATTTTATTATAGTAAGCGTTTTGTTAACTATTTCACGAATATAATAAAGGGAATGTCAAACCATGGGTAGGGAGGGATGTATATCATTTCGAGACTGTGCAGTTCATACAATTATAATAGAACTTCACTTAAGGTAAGTTCGTTTAATTACTAATTGTATTTCACTGCACAGTCTCTTCATGATAGTATTTACTCGTGTAGATGTTTAGAGTATTCGTGAAATAACTAAAAAAACAAAACAACCATTTTAACAGACAGTCTTTATTAAACATTTTTAATATAAATTATTAAAAAAAAATAAGTAATAATTATCACATATTTTTATGATGATAAACCAAATTTCCTTTACAGATATATAAAAAAAAAAAAGGCAAAAGATATAAAAAAAAACAAAGTAATCAACATAATTTGTACTAGCAAATCAGTCTTAGTATTATAATAATTTCTGTACTAGATCACAACCAATATAACAATTGAAAGAAAATAAAAATATGCTATTAATTGTTAGCATTAACAACATATTATACAAAAATAGATTTTGTGAAATCAGATGATTCAATGATATTTCTGTCATAAAATCTAGCAAAAGTCTTTGATGAGTCACTCCAGCCTGCAGTTTTTAGTATATTGTCGATATTAACCCCCAAACGTTTTGCAGCTGAAGTTGATGCATGTCTTGTACTGTGAGCTGTAAATATGGAAATGTCAATTCCACTCTCTGACATTATATTTTTGATCCACCTACTAAGAGTTTGTGAAGTAACCTTGTTGTATGGTTTCTTGAAAGAAATAAAAAGATTATCACAATCAGTTTTTCGTTTTGTTTTTGTTCTATTAATGTATGTTAATAAGGTACTTGCAGGACATATTTCAGGTTTCTCTAGTAAAAAAGGTAATGTAAGAAGTGGTTGATGAAAACCTGGCCTGGACGTTTTTATTAAGTCTGGTATTTTTATTAAAATTTTTTCATTATTTTGCTCAATATTTTTTATTTTAATCAAGGATAATGTTTGTACCCTATGACCTGTTGCAATTGCTAATAATGTAGTTAATTTTTTAGTCAAGTTTTCCAATTTTAGATTTTCATTCGGATACCATGATGATAAAAAATTTAAAACAATTTGTGGGTCCCAAGTAATATTATATTTTGGTTGAGGTGGTTTTAAGCGAAACACACCTTTCATGAACCTTTTTATTCTGTCATCAGATGAAAATTTTGGACCTAAGAGAAGAGAAAGAGCAGATCTTGCACAATTGACACTTCCATATGCAGCTTCTTGTTCAACAATTTTTGTTAAAAAAGTAAGTGCTTGAGGAATTGATGCCATCAAAAAATCAATATTAAATTTTATGCAAAATTGGTACCATTGCTTCAGGTATGTATCATACTGTTTAACGGTGCTGTCTGATAATGAGGCCAGCATTATATTGATGGTGGCACTGGCAACACCTCTTCGTGATAGCGCTTCCCTGACAGCACTGCGGCAACCAGGATAAGATGTTCTTGGAATACTTGGTTGCTGGAATAAGACTTGAACAAATCAGCACTAGGTCCTAAATATAAATATTTAGAACAAACTAGTTTCTTAAATATAGGATACCATGGCTGTGCTTGCCAGTTAGGCACCACTACAATACCTTCAGATTCTTCAGTTATAATTTTTTGTAACATTTTTGAAATGACTGAGAAAGGGGGGAATGCATAGAAAAAATGCTCAGACCAAGGAAAAGTGAAAGCATCAATCTTATATGCATCTGGATCACTTTTCCATGATACATAGCATTGACATTTATTATTTGCTCGACTAGCAAATAAATCAATTTCAGGGCAGCCAAAATATTCTTTGACCTTATTGAAATAATGATCATTAAGTTCAGATTCTATTTCGGAATGAGTTCTTCTGGATTCATAGTCAGCAATTATATTATTTTTTGATTTTATGTAAGATGCAAAAAGGTGAATTTGATTGTGTTCACACCATTTCCAGATTTTTTGAGTTATAGAATTTAAGTGAACATATTTTATTCCTCCCATTCGATTAATATAAGAAACAGCTGTGGTGTTATCTATGCGTATGAGAATTTCACAACTATATGTGTTCTGACAAAAGAATTTAAGTGATAAGTAAGCTGCTAATAGTTCAAGATAGTTAATATGATATTTCCTTTCATTCTCATTCCATAATCCAGAAGCTGTTTCACTTTCACAAGAAGCACCCCAGCCAGTTAATGAGGCATCAGAAAAAATTTCTTTTTTAAATTGATTGCATTTGATCTTGTTTGTTGGTCTTTCAATATTTTTAGACCACCATGACAATTCTTTTTTAATATTATTAGTTATTGGAATGAGCTTTTCATAATTATCATTATTTATTTTTAAGTGTAAAAACTTTTGCCTCTCTAATTTCTTTGTATACATCCAACCATATTCAACAGCTGGGCAGGCTGAGACAAGAAGACCCGTCAAATGTGCAAAATGTCTAATTTTGCATACATCTTTTTTTAAAAATTTGTTAATTTCATTTTTGATTTTTGTGATTTTTTCTTTTGGAAGTGACAAGCAAAATTTGGCAGAATTAAGAATAAAACCTAAATATTTCACAGATTTTTTTGGACTAAGACAGCTCTTGTTCAAATTAACAATAAAACCAAGATTGTTCAGTAAAGTAAGTGTAGACTGTACACTGTCTTTGCACTCAGAATTAGAACGCCCTATTTGAAGGATATCGTCTAAATATATAGTCAAAACATTGCCTTGAGATCTTAGGTATTGAACAACTGGTTTCATTAGTTTAGTGAAAACATATGGCGCTGTGTTAAGACCAAAAGGGAGTACCTGAAATTCATATATTTTTGATTTCCACATGAAGCGCAGATACTTTTTATGTTCACTATAAATGGACACAGAAAAGTAGGCATCCTGTAAATCTATTGTGGCCATATAACAATCAGGTGTCATTAGCTTAATAACTGTCCTAATATCTTCTAACTTAAAATGTTCAGTTTTAATAAATTTGTTCAAGTTTTTTAAATTTAAAATAAATCTGTCCTCACCATTTGGTTTTGGAACAGTGAATATTTTTGACAAAAATTGATTTTTGCATGGTTTGCAATTTATTACTGCACCCATAGATATAAGTCTCTCTAGACAGATATCAATTCTTAAACTTTCTTCCAAGGAGAAATTATCATTCTTTGGAATATTAACCTGAATAGGCATACAGTTAAATGGAATTACATAACCGTTGATCCAGGAAAGAATTCTTGGATCATTAGTAATTTGTGACCATTCTAATGAAAAAAATTTAATTGGCCACAATAACTAACCTCAGCACTTATCGACGTCTGTGTTGATTCTGCTGTTGCTGCCTGTGTGTTGTAATTGGTTTGTTGTGTATTGACAGATTGAGTGTTCTTGTACTGGTTGATGCCTTTCCGGGCCGTTACTCTCGAATGAGTCTTTTGTGTTTTTGTTTTGAAATAGTTGTTTGTCGTGCCTCGGAAGTTTAAATGGTGTCTATTCTGCTGGTTATTATTTTGTGTTTGGGGTTGTTTCCCTTTAAGGTCTTGTCCAGATCTATTAATGGCTTTACTAGCTTTTAATTTGTCTGCAAAATCAGCACCAAATAACCATTCATCAATACGTGTGTCTTTTACGCTTTCCTTAGTAGACTTATCAAGTCCTGTTAGGATAAAGTTTTTCCTAGTAAGAGACTCTGTGTGGTGGTAATCACATAATAAGCGAGCAGCATCACTTATAAGTGCAATGTTATCTTTGTCCACTGCAGATTTGCACATATTATTTAGTGCACAACCTAGAGCTGATATGGCACAAGATATTTGCTGTTGTTTAGCTTCTATTGCTTTGTCTCTTTTTAAAACATTTTCACCTGCTGCTGCCCGAGCTTCTGGGTTAAGTTTGGGTGCATTTAGAATTTTAAAATTTAAAGGGGGAGGATACTTTTTTAAGAGGTCCTTTCTTTCTTCTTTATCCAATCCTTTTTTGATTATTGCCTCCCATCTTGTCACAATGCTGGGTAGCAAGTCAGGTCCATATTTTTCTTCTTGTGGGTAATTACCCAGTAAGGCTAAGACTTCAGAATCCACATCTTCTGTTATAACTGTAAGTTATTCTACATGTTAATACTTTTACCACGGATCTACCCATCAAGTAGAACGCAGGTTATTAAGAACAATAATAGAACATGCTAGTGTTCAGTGATTTTTAAAGAAAAATCAAAAAATAATGACAAGGAAGTCAGGGATTTACCCTAGTAGTAGTACACCAGTCTTGCCAATTCGTTGGGATCTACCCTAATAGTAGAACGCCAGTCTTGCCAATTCGTTGGAATCTACCCTAATAGTAGAACGCCAGTATTGCCATTTCGTTGGGATCTACCCTAATAGTAGAACGCCAAATAAAAATGAGAAAACAAATTTTCGTTTCACTAAGGATTATCATATTGTTAGATAATCACATCATTCACAGTACATTTTAAAATTCATATTTGTGATAGATTGTGTTCTGCTAACTGTTCAAAAGAAAAAAGGAGAAGAGAAAAAACTATAGGTATATGTATTTTTTGCTGTTAATTACGTACCTTTAGTATCATCGGATGTTAAGTCAATAGCTAATGTGTTTTCGAATTCTTGAACACGGTCCGGACTTGTCGATATAGACTGATATTCCTCTGTTGGATTCCTAATCGGAGATCGAGAACGAGTCCTTGATCTTCGTCTTTCTGGAGATCGAGTCGTATGTCTTGATTTTTTTTGTAACTTTCTTTCGAGCCTTTCTAACCTTTTTTTCATTTTTTTTATACATTTATCAGGACTTTTACCCATTTTTATAAACTAATTATTTGAGGAACGACTTAGAGCGTGATTATTTCGGCTACACGAAAAACGAGAATGACAGATACGAAACAGGATGCTGATTGGTGGACAGTGACCGGAAAACATGTTATATAAAAAAAAAAAAAAAAAATAAATAAATAAATCAAACATGATAATAGCTCTGGAGATTCGTGGTTTGAGGCTGCAGGATTGCGAATACTACACGAGTAAATATATCATGAAGAGACTGTGCAGTGAAATACAATTATAAAGAAGTAAAGTTTGGTTTGTAAATTGTAAGGGGTAATCTCGGGATCTACTGAACGATTTAAAAATTCTTTCACCAATAGAAAGCCACATTATTGCGGAGTGTCATCATCATCATCATCATCATCATCATCATCGATTTTAAAAATTCTTTCACCAATAGAAAACCACATTATTGTTGAGTGTCATCATCATCATCATCATCATCATCATCGATTTTAAATGTTCTTTCACCAATAGAAAGCCACATTATTGTTGAGTGTCATCATCATCATCATCATCATCAGCGGACGGCGCGCGATGGCTTCGGGTTTAATTCAGTTCGCTTTCGTGCTCGCTTCGGGGATTATTAATATTATGTCCAACGAAGTGGGCGCGGGTCAGCTAGTTATTAATAAAATGTACAATAATTATCACCCACACTGATATTATTAAGAGGAAAGATTTGTATTTTTGTATGTAACAAATAAACTCACACGTATATTATAAAAATAATTATTATAAAAGTAAAACTATATGTACTATAGATTAGACCTGGAGACCTGTTTTTGAATTACGAATGCGACTTCGAAAACACCGCTGGCTGACTCAGCGGTGACTTTGAGGTCACGGATTCCTAAACATCCAATTTTAGAAAGTTGATCGTAGAGCTGCCAACATAGATAAAGTACACACATAAATGTAAGGGTTTGGTTCACACGCAGAATGTAGCCGCTGCCGGTTATTGCCGGCTTAACCATTATGGTATATATATATAATATATTATATATATAGACTGAAAAATCAACTTCAGACTCTTCAGACTCAATATGTTCTCTAAACAAAACACAGATAACATTTCCACAAGTATGACTTGATTACGAGTGAGTGAGGGCACTCGTAATGTTGTAGCTTTCTAATGAAAAAAGAATTATTAAAATCATTCCAGTACTTTTTGAGTTTATTAGTTACATACAAAATATTGTAGGAACGAATAAAAGAAAATTATCCGCCATTTTTGGTGTATTGGATTAAGAGTGACGTCACATTATTTTTTTCTAGTTATTCTTGGCAAGCCCTTTTATTTGTTACCCATATTGTAGGAGTGCATTAAAAATAATTGGTCCGCCATATTGGATTCGCCACCATGTTGGATTTAGAATGACGTCACACAGTTAATCATGCATTGTCATCCGAACTAAACGTGTATACCAAATTTCAGCTCAATCGGAAACCGGGAAGTGGATCAAATTTAAGTTGCAAGATTTGATTACAGAACGACAGACAACGGGACAGGTGAAACTAAATAAAAGCTTGTAAAAAATACAAATCTTTCTTCTTTATAATATTAGTTTAGATATATGTTGGGTTTTCAGTGCTTATGACTTTAAATATAGACAAAACTCATAGCACACATGCTTTCTGAGGGAGATATAGAAACATTCTGCATACGCTAAGTATAAAAGACAGGAGTTACTTTATACATTGTATGTTCACATAGTGACAGTCTCAGGTTTTCACTCAGGTCTGGCTATCCTTACTATATAATATTATAAAACGGAAAGTGAGTTTGTTTGTTTGTTTGTTCCGCTTTCACGCCGTAACTACTGAACCGATTGCTTTGAAATTTTGCAGACGTAAAGATAA
Organism: Scirpophaga incertulas; assembly: GCA_036419045.1. Lineage (NCBI taxonomy): Eukaryota > Metazoa > Arthropoda > Insecta > Lepidoptera > Crambidae > Scirpophaga > Scirpophaga incertulas. The sequence continues at coordinate 65,323 of CM071626.1, read as the reverse complement.
AAGTCCGGATTAAATAATAGGCTACATTTTATTCCGGAAAAATCGACAGATCCCACGGGATGCGCAATAAAGGCTTCGCTCAAAACTACTGTACAGATTTTCATGCTGTTTTCATCAATAGATAGAGTGATTCTATAGCAAGGTTTTGCGGTACTTTTCATCCCGGAAAAACGGATAGTCTCACGGGAAGCGCGATAAAACTTTCGCGCCATAAACCGACTTCCGCGCATATGTAGCCGTGGGCAAAAGCTATGACCTTTAATCCTCTGTAGACCCAATCCCGAAAGCCGCGGTCAGAAAGCTAGTATATAATAATTAGAATTTTGTGAAAGCATACTTTTACACACTTCGCTATGCGACATCAAATTTTAAAAAATAAATATTACTCACATTTCACGAATTAGCCTAGCCCAAAGTAAACTCTGAAGGCATGTGTTATGGGATCTAGAGTAACGTATAGACATACATATATAAATATATTTGATAGAAATATATATGTACAATCATGACTATGTACAAATGCTCGCATTCATCACAAAAACATCTGCTCCCTCCGGGATTCGAACCCGGAACACAGACCAGACCCTACACTGGTGTATCGTCCCTTTCACGGTCAACTTCCAACACATCCAGTCTCTTCTTATGGTGGTGATCTTCTCTGTCTAATTGAAGCATCATTTATGAAATATTTAAAGTCATAAAGAGCAGGCAGCGCCACCTTTCGGAGCCATAAATAAACAGTTGACAATCTTGTGGTGATACGGTCACTTTACGATAGATGGCGCCTCAAAAAGCAAATTAGATATTATTTCGTTCGCTGCCGCTACACAAGTCCTTCGCATCTTCTGATAGATGACGTTTGTTGAACAAATCCGATGTTTGTTATTAGATATCGTTATAGGGTTTTCACTTTTCCTTACTAATATTATAAATCGGAAACTGAACCGATTGCTTCGAAATTTTGCACACGTAAAGATAAAAGTCCGGATTAAATAATAGGCTTGTTGAAAACTTTTTATCCCGGAAAAATGCATTGCATTTTCCTGTCAATCCCAAGCAGAAATAGTATTAAAGCAATAAAAAGGAGCAATTTTAAAGTTACAGGTACAACCAATACATCTGACACATTTGTAAGAAAATAAGATTTTCTAAAATAAGGGAAGGATAAATGTTAAAATAATATATGACTAGCGACCCGCCCCGGCTTCGCACGGGTGCAATGAAAAAAATGTTTATAGTGAGTTATCCCTAATAGATAGACATATACCATCGCGGACTTTTTTGTTGAACTTTTCAAGGTGGACAATACTGTAGTACATTATTTTGGTCTATCTCGTAGGGTTCAGTCAGCGTATTTGCAATATAAGCGCAAAAAAACGTGCGTATTTACGACATCACATAAGAAACCTCTAAATTTATCAGTGTTTCTCTACTATATTATGCATGTATTATACATATAAACCTTCCTTAAGAATCACTCTATCTATTAAAAAAAACCGCCTCAAAATCCGTTGCGTTGTTTTAAAGATCTAAGCATACATAGGGACGGACAGACGGATAGCAACTTTGTTTTATACTATGTACTGATAACCGCAACCAATCAACATATGCCCTTTCATTCAATTAACTCACATATAATAAAGAATTTAGAAAAACATTTATTTAGATATATAGTGGTACGGAACCCTACGTGCGCGAGTCCGACTCGCACTTGTATTATTTTCGATTCCACCCCAGAAACTGCTGCGCTGCTGCACGAGTGATACTACGACCGCTACTCATATTAAAATAACAGATAACGAAAGTTTGAGTGAGATTATTTTCTGTACACCAATGTGTCTGTAATAGAGATGTATCAATCTTTTCAGAAATGACTCAGTGAGTCATTTCTTCCAAGTGATTCACTGATTCAAATCACTAACAGCGCTTCAAATGACTCATTCGCTCAATTTTTTTTTTATTTATATATTTATTTCAATATTAAAGCCTTATATACTATAACAATACTTCTGCCAAACCACAATGCGGTTTGTTGGCAGACGAAACTCCATTTTAATTAAAAACTTTAATCGAAACGCGACTAAACATAAAACACTAGACTTACATACTAATGAATTAAATTATTATATTATCTACGAGTACTTACTAAAGAATTGCTTCTCGGTTTCAATCGGCACGCGGCGCTCCCACGGTTGAGATAAGTAAATAGTTCAGGAGACGTATTTTTGAATCATTAGACGAAGATTTTTTCTTTTTTTTTAAATGTATTATGGACAGGCATTTGGCCCCGATCTCACCTGATGGTAAGTGACGATGAAGCCGAAGATGGTCCATGCCTGTCCAGATAGTGCCTATTCACTCTTGCCTTGAAAAGTCCCAGATTGTATTTATCAGGGAAAATATCCGGCGGGAGGGAATTCCACTCCTTTGCTGTGCGCATTATAAAAGTAGAAGCGAAACGCTTAGTGTGTATAGGTGGTATATCAACAACATAAAGGTAGAAACCCAACCGCCGTCTAGTTCCCCTGAAGTGGAATGGGCGCACGAAATTATTTTCTACTGCTTCCTATTTTATAGATTTTTGAATCACTCGAATTCAGTGTTGTCATTAAAAACAAATCCTCAATTAGATTCCGTTTCACGCAGAAAAAATTAAAATCACAACAACAAAAATTAAAATATATGTACTCAAACAATATTTACTTATTTACAAGCTTTACATTAACTAAAGTACAATCACTGACAATGTTATTTCAGCGTTGGATATTCTACTAGTAGAAATCAAAAACGAGTGGGTTGAACCACTCGTTGAACAACGCACGAAATGACTGTTCAGAAATAGTGAATTCGGTAATTCGTATACGAATCTCATGATTTCGAATATGAATTGGTTTCCTATTGTTTCAAAAATTCCTCTCCAGAGTCGCAGTCGGAGGCTGAGAATCCTCATGGATACCAATGCAACAGGCAAGCAGGGATGCGTTGATTATGTCGGACTCCTGGTGAATCGAGGCGGCTCGACCCAACAGACCTGCCGACTCAACTCAGCCTAGCCTTGGCCATTAGAGCCCTACGGCTTGAATGGACATCACTCAATTGCATCTCGGTTTCATTCGATACGCGACGCTTACACGATTGACAATGTCACTTTGAATTTGAACCGATTTAATCGGTTCAGAGTCACATCAAATCAGATACAAATGATGCACTTCACTGATTCGACTCTTTACAATACAAATGATCCAATCTCAACAAAGGTACGTTTATGCCATCATTAGTCTGTAAAGAGCATGCGCGGTATCGATTAGCGATGTACACAATTAGCGAGCGCCATGTTCCGAACAGTCGGCGCGGCGACTTCGCCAGATATGGCGGTGTATTATGGAAGCAAAGCGTGAGTGAGCTGGTTAGGGCCGTAATGGCTGCTCTCGAAACCAGAGTTCAAAGGTTTTTGATTGGCACATCAACGCTTCTAATGGAAAAGTGAGTTTTTTAATCTATTTATTACTTTTGTAAATTATAACTAGAGATCGGATAATCGGATGCATATTTACTTAAAGTTAATTTTTGGCTCACGAATTATGGAAGCGGCTTTTTAAAATACATTTTGTTAAATAAAAATCCCGCGAAAATATGGGACTGCAAATTTAACGTAGTGATATGTTTGAAAATTACTAAATTAGCACGTGGTATTTATTTTCAAAAGACCGAGACTCCGGGTTCATTTATACAACTATGCATACGTATTTACATGAAGTTTAGTTTCAGTTCCCCGTGCGATTTATGAATGTACGATTTATTATTATACATGAAGAGTGTTATACGAAAGTAGTGAGCTAGTTTGACTAAAACAATAATCAATTAAACAATTGATTTTTTTTTAACAAAACAATAAAAAGCCGTTTCCATACTTTGTCTTAAACTAACTTTAGGTAAATATGCATCCGATTATCCGATCTCTAATTATGACAGTAGTAAATTTAAATTTTATATTGAAATTGTATTGATAGCGGTATAAGATTTATCTTTTATTCGCATTGTGTAAAGTAAAAATAAAATATGGTATCAGACAAACAAACGATATTATGATATCAACTGTCTACGCGAGGGGAACTCTGCGCATGCGTAGCGCGTATGATATTTGCTTCTAACTAAAACTAATTCTAAGTCGTTGTTATTTAGGTGGAATATTGTTTGATCAAAATACTACAAACATCACTCCTAAGAGTCAATTCTCAGTTCATGTGATTTGGTTTCGAATTTGATATTATATCAAGCATCTTTTATCGAACGTAAATATCACAAAAATCTCCATTCACAGAGAAAATTGTATTCTCGGGTCTATTCGATATGAAATTCGATATAATGTCGATCACGAACGAACGGAGCGCAACCAAACTTGGCTGAAGGCCTAGAAGCCATGGCTGTAAAATATTTATAAGAAAAATTATTGAATGAAATAATGACATCGGACATTTTCGTAATGTTTGGATGCTCATTTTTAGTTAGTTTAAATAATATTAATTAGGAATTGAAGAACAATTTTGTCGAAAAATTAATTAATTAATTATAATTCTAATCTAATAATTAATTCTAAGTTTATAATGATTCATTTCAATACACTATTTATTTATCGTTTCTCATTACATTTAATATCATTTGTTTTTGAATTAGGTAGTTTCTTTTTTTTATTTTAGAAACATATATAAAGCATTTACAAAACACCATAAACAACTTAAACCATTAACCATTAACGCAACATATTTAGCATGCAAAAGAAACAGTTTAACAAATTTTAAAATATATATGATTAGATTATAAATTTATATTAAAGCACAATTATTTTAAAATGAATTATTACAATAAGAGGATACAAAAGGAATACAAGAGAGATAATTTTATTTTAGTCCATGTAAACTTATACAATAGCTTTAACAGTCAGCAATATCCCAGACGATATTTTTGTATCGGCTACGGTAGAGCACTCGTTGCATATCGAGTGCTAACACTGGATAAATATCACGAGAATTCCAAATGTCGCGATTAGTTCATATCCGCCATGTTTTTTCGATTAATATCGAGTTCAACATTATATCAAAGGAATGAGAATTGGCTCCCTGGCGCTGGTCGTATCAAGCCTGTGATATATCGACAGTTGCATATTAATATTTTGATTAACATAAGAAAAAATAAGTAATATTCGCTGTCTTTCAGTTATCGTATACGGCATAGTAGTGCGTCGGTGACGCTGTAATGTCGGCACTGGATTATGAATCGGATGATTGGTGGGTCCCAGGGTCGATCCTGTCATGTTGCAATGTATTTTCGTTTCTCTCGAATCGCATATGTGTATCATCGGACGCTTCATCATCATACATCTGCGATGAAATCCGCATAGTGACGGATCCAGGGTGGGGGGACCACGCCCCTTCCGTGGCCGGGGGGCGTCGTCGGTGGAGGAGACCGGGGGAGGTAGTAGCCTCCCCCGAAGAGGGCTCCCCTCTAGGTAGGGGAGCGGAGGCTGGGGGTTCCCGGAAGTGGCTTGATCTTCCCAGGGGCTCCCTACATGCCTGAGGAAGGCCATCCCTGAGATTTTTAGTGGGTAGGCCTCCCCCCTCTGGGGAGGAGAGCCCCACATAACCGCCGGCTCGCCACAGCTGGGGTATGCATTTTAGTCAGGGGAACAAAAAAAAATGGGGGGGGGGGGCATGGGCGTCGAGCCTTCTTGGACCGTCTAATATATAACGGCGATATAATAGCGTTGATATAATTCTTCGTTGATATAATGGCGTAGTAAATGCCACGTAACTACCTTCTTATAAAGTTATTAAAAATGTTTTGAGAATATTTTGTGAGAAAAATTATAGGTCTTCCCCCCCCCCCTGAGAATGGGGGGCACGGGCCCCGTGTGCCCTTATGGTGTAGACAGTATTGATTGTCTCACAATGTTTTTTTCACTATAGGGACGTCATGTAAACATATGAAATACGAAAGTCAAAAGACATAAATACACAGCAGGATTTAACTTTGAACCTCCTGATTCTAATAAGGCTACAGTACAGTACCAATGCTCCTGCATGTCGCACCTTTAGAATTGAAGTGACCTAATCCAAAATTCTTGTTTTTGGGTAAACGCTAAAACTGTGACTGAAGAGTTGGTAATTTTATTGTTTTTCTGTTATAATTAGAGATCGGATAATCGGATGCATATTTACCTAAAGTTAATTTTTGTCTCACAAATTATGGAACCGGCTTTTTAAAATACATTTTGTTAAATAAAAATCCCGGGAAAATACGGGACTGCAAATTTAACGTAGTGATATTGTTTGAAAATTACTAAATTAGCACGTGGTATTTATTTTCAAAAGACCGAGACTCCGGGTTCATTTATACAACTATGCATACGTATTTACATGAAGTTTAGTTTCAGTTCCCCGTGCGATTTATGAATGTACGATTTATTACATGAACAGTGTTATACGAAAGTAGTGAGCTAGTTTGACTAAAACAATAATCAATTAAATAATTAAATAAAAAAACAGAAATGGTGAAAAATTTTATTTAACAAAACAATAAAAAGACGTTTCCATACTTTGTCTTAAACTAACTTTAGGTAAATATGCATCCGATTATCCGATCTCTAGTTATAATGATATAATTTGTACGTTAATTGTCATATTTTTTTATTACACGCTTTTTATTGACTTACTCTGTCCGTTTGTTTGTTTGTTTGTTTGTCATGATCAAATCTTGTAATCGATTTTTCGACCACTTCTACTGCTCCAATCGAGCTCAAATTTTTTTTACATGTGTATTCTAGATGACAATACAATATTCAATCATTTTCGAATCATAAAAATACATAATTATGTTGTAATAAATTAAAAACTTTTTAATATGAGAAAAAATCCAATGTCGATGATGTAAATTTTTTGATATGTCAATATTAAACATTTTCACTGCTCCAAATACATTTTTATCATTTATTACAAGATTATTAATAATATCATTTAATAATAATGTAGAAATATCACTATTTAAAAACTTTTTAATAACACTAAAAAATTTAATCTGTCATTTTCCCATGGACATCCTTTGACTTAATTTGAATTTTTCTTTATGTTTGTTATAATAATCACGAGACTAAAAAGTAGTAAATAAAAAAAAAATTTAAAAAAAACTTTTTAAAAAACACGCTTTTTACGCAAAGACTAAAAAACGTTTGAAAAAACTTTTGTTTGTTATAAAGACTAAAAAACATTTGATCTAAAAAGTAGTAAATAAAAAAAAAATTAAAAAAAACTTTTTAAAAAAACACGTTTTTATTAAAAAGACTAAAAACCGATCTAAAAACTTGAAAATAAAAATAAAGTCACGCTTTTAGAAAATTTGGGTACATATCAAGAAAAATTTCTGATGACAAAAAGAAATGTAACTCAAAAATTTGTCTATAAAATTTAGCAAATTAGTCCAAGAACTCAATGACTATAAAAGCGTGGGGTGTTCAAAATTAAACATTACTCATTTAATGGTCTTAACATTTACACCCCACGCTTTTATAGTCATTGAGTTCTTGGACTAATTTGCTAAATTTTATAGACAAATTTTTGAGTTACATTTCTTTTTGTCATCAGAAATTTTTCTTGATATGTACCCAAATTTTCTAAAAGCGTGACTTTATTTTTATTTTCAAGTTTTTAGATCGGTTTTTAGTCTTTTTAATAAAAGCGTGTTTTTTTAAAAAGTTTTTTTTAATTTTTTTTTATTTTATTGTTAATGATAGTATATGTATTGTTTTCACGATTGTATACTAAATAGTATGTATAACAAATTTTGGATTAGTATAGGAATAATTTCCATTTGCTAGTTACGATGATGACGCATTGAGTAATAATTTTGTTACAGATGTTCACCTCGCTCAGTACGACGTAGAAGAAATGTTTTCGAGCTGAAAATGGTGAAAAATGACATCAGCTGCAATAGGAAATTATGAGCATTTTCTCATAAGTCCTTTATTTTAAATATTTTTTGCTTCAACTAACAGCTGGTGATTAGTAATTGATCCACAAAAAATCTACGGAACTCTCAACTTGCGGGATTGCAGTTACCTCTTCGTTTATTTTGTTGCCTAACTCCCGGATTCGTGTCGATGTAATGACATTACACTAATTTCTGAAACAGGTAAAACAATGTTTTCTGTTGTAAAATTCAAACAAATCGGTTGTTAAAGTTTCTGCATTCAATGCTTTTCGTGTAATGTTTTGTAACTTTTTTGCAAAGTGCTTTAATATTATGATTAGTTGTCGTGTAAATTATTCTGTAACCCTTGTTAGACATTCAAAGGAGATGTCCTCTTATTACAAGGAGGTTGGTTTTTGTGATCAGCGTTAACTAACAAACACCAAACTACATTAAATTGAAAGCCGAAAAAATATGAAGTATGAAATAAATAAAAGAAATATTTTTACCACCCCCAATTATTTTTAAATAAATAAAACATGTTTTTGAGAAATATTTCATTATGGCCACACCTTAATGATGTTTTTATTAATCTGTGACTACCGGTATCTTACTCTATGTTTGATATTTTCCGTTGAGTTATGACATTGACAGCAGGTGCCTGACTTGTCAGTTGGTTTTTTATTAATATTTTTTTCTGGCTCTAGGTAACATACATTAAGTAACATAGCAGTCCCTATATTTTGTTAGTTAAAAACTTCTCAAAATTAGAAATATTCGGTTCATTAAAGCAATTATGTATGTATTTAGATTTTTAAAAGGCTTGTTGATATTTTTTTTTTAGCAATGTGTAATTATTGCATTAAATATATTTCATTTTTTATTATACTAGAATACGAATCATTAAAAATCGGGGGTCTTGAAAATAACATGACTTACGGCGATTACTTTCTTTTAGAGCCTTCTATCCAAATATATCAAATTTACCCGAGTTAGTTACTATAAACCAATATGGGACATCTCCTTTGTATCAGATACACGATTTGATGTTCAATATTTGCTATTAAAAAAATACTATACATATGCAGAATCCAGACTTGGGTATAAAAAATAATGTTAAGTCGAAAATTTCAAACTGTATCAATATTTTAGCAATAATAAATTATTGTACATACTCATTTTAAATGCGTATATCGTTAGCGTAGTGTTCTCAATGAAACCTTCCGTGTAATTTTTATAGGTTTTTTGAGTCGATGCCGCCATTACTGTGTTCATTTTTTTATTATTAGTAGCAACGTGATAATGTCTTCGCAATTATTAGTATAATCTGCATTGAGCTTTTGTATTGTATAGTAGTAACATTGTATTGGAGCTTTAAGCCGATTTATTTCGGCTGAATAAACAAATGCATACTCTATGACATATCTATACCAGTTTATCAGTAGATAATTAGTATTTATTTAAGGCTGAGATTAGTTAATTAGCAGTGCATGAGGGCCCAACATTAATGTACGGACGTGAAAGTTGGGTATGGGAGAAACGACATGAAAGCAGAATAAATGCAGTAGAAATGAGAGCTTTGCGGAGTATGGCAGGAGTAAAACTGAGTGACAGATTGTATAATGAAGTGATTAGAAAGAAATGTGGTTTGAAAGAGGATATCGTGACAAGAATAGAGAAAGGGATGCTTGGGTGGTTTGGACATGTGGAACGGATGGATGAAAGTAGACTGACCAAAAGGATTTATGAAGCTGGAGTGAGTGGAGATACGGGACGAGGAAGACCTAGGCGAACATATTTCGAACAAATCGAAAGTGTCCTCAAAAAAGGCCAGGTCAGAAGTACCCGCAATCGTCGAGCATGTATGAGGAATGTTATGAAAGTAGATGAAGCGAAAGAGATATGTAAGGACCGTAGCAAGTGGAAGGACGTAATCTCTGCCTGGGAAAAAGGCGTGAGTGTATGTATGTATGAGATTAGTTAATGCGGAAATTATATACGTGTATAGGTCATAAACAATATAAAGTTACAAAATGTTGTCTTTTTTCCAAAGACAACATATTTCTGTCCCTTATATACAATTATCTTTATTGCTACTTTCGTTAAAATTTATCATATCAATTGATATTAAGATAAAAATGATATTTCAAATATCAGGATTGTAATCAGTAGTGCAATCAGTAGTGCTCGGAATAGGATATTTAATTTTATGTACTTACTTGCAGAAAGTCAAGGTAAGCGTATCATAATAAACCTAAAATCAGCGTGATTTGTTCTGTTTTTATTTGCTATTCGTTTTTATTGTAAAATTTTATGTTTACAACTTATTGTTACAACAATAAGCTAAAAGATGAAATACTATTTTGAAAGTTCAACATAATATTTTTACAATCTCTGAAAATAGTAAGTTCCCAGGCATATCCGTACTATTGATGGCACAAAATCGCAAGTACTTAAAATTAAACTACCTATTCCGAGCGCTAGTAATCAGATGTAATTTGATGTCTTATGTCTATTAAAGGACATTGTTCCGGCTCCATACATGTTCTGCCTAAGAACCGTTCGAATCGAAAGTGACTTATACTCGTATAAACTCTTAAAATTATATGGAATCCTATGAAATAAGTTTTCACAAACGGACACTTCAGGAAACTAAAATAATTACGAAAAAAGTTAATATTTTGAGGTTATTAATAAAAAATAACCAACATTGCGTGATATATCAGAGTAGTAATATCAAAATAATATTAACAATAGTATGTACAGCTATATATGTTCTCTTCTAGAACTAGGAAAGGACTACTCTACTAGATACTAGGAAAAGATATAGTACCTAATCAAGTTTAAAATAATTCTTTGACAATTATCATTTTACAAAATCCAGTCCTTTACACACATCCGAGTCTACCAAGTACCTACGCAATGTAATCGGAGTCCGTAATCAAGCCAAAGTTGTTAGAATAAAACCATGAAACGCATAGAAAATCACAAAAGAAACGATAGTCGCAAAGCAATCAAAAATTAAATGAAACGGACACAGATAAGGTATGAAGTACACCAGTGTTGCCAATTACGAAAACTATAATACTTGAACGCCAAGCTAGAAATTCGCGATTTCGCTTAAAAATATATAATACTATTTTTTTTCTAGCTAGTCAATTTAGGTATTTAAATGAATAAAGTGTTATCAACTAATTTAAATTACCGACTTCAAAAAGGAGGAGGTTTTCAATTCGATCTGTATTTACAGAAATCGCGAAAACTTCCGAAACTGGCAGCACTGGCTGACGGAAAACATTTTATACGGCATCAATAATTGTGACCCAACTTTTTATTTGGAATTTATTTATTTGAAGTGTCCGTGGAATACTAAAATATGTTCCAAATAATATAAAAATAAATAAAAATTATAGTATAATTTATATTCACATCGGTTCTTAGGCCAAAATTGAACAATGTCCTTTGTGTGCGCATTTCTTAATGTAATATTCTCAATGAAACCTTTTATTGTAATTTTGTACAGGTTTCTTGAGTCAGTACCACCGTTGCTGTGTTCATTTTTTAGAAACAACACATGTAACCTGCGTACTTATATATGTTATTTATTTCTATAAATTATTAATTGATAAAAATATAATATCTGGTATTAATAAAAATCGTGATTACAATCAAATTGAATATTATATATAGGTATACAATTTGTGCTCATTTTAAATGCGTCAATGAAACATTTCATTGTATTTTGTACAGGTTTCTTGTTCAGTTTCAGCCGCAGTTGTTAGCCACGATAGTGCCTTTGTACTTGCTTGTGTAACCTTGCTTATTCTTTCACGAATCTCGTGATAAATAATATTATTTTGGAGTTGTAAGCCGATATGCTTATTTTGGTTATGTAGACAAAGAAATAACACATACTTAGACAAACCTATCTGTAATAAAATAATTTTGGGTTCATATAAGTTTTAGTAGCAATACGTTAGTGCCTTCTTACATGCTTGTTTGTTCTCTCGTGATAAATAATATAATCTCTGAGTCAATGTGCTTATGTTGGTTATATAGATAAAATCGGGTGGGGCCGTTGGTTTTAACGTGAAACGTCTATGTTAGGGAATCGCTTTTAAACTAAAAGATTGAAATAAAAACAAGATCGACGGTGTTTTAAGTATTTTAATAAAAAACTCAATGTCACAACAGCGAGCTGACTATATAAGTGAAATATTCACACCACATTTTTGTTTCTAAGACTAATAGTCTTTTATTCATTAAGGTACGATGATATAGACCTTTCCGTTACGGTCCACTTTTTAAACCTGGTACCCGTATGTTTCGGCGCGATTTTATAGACGTTTCACGTCAAAAATAACACATTCTTAGACCAAACATATCTATAATAATTTAGTATTCATATAAGGCTTAGGAGCAACACGTTAGTACCATTTTTGAGTTTTAAACCGATCTGCTTATTTTGATTATATAGACAAATAAATAGCTAATTCTTAGACAAAATTATCTGCAAAAACTTAGAGTTTAATTAGACAAGATATACATTAGTTGTATTTTTAATATTTTATACTTTTATATTTGTATGTTAGTTATAATAGTTTATAAGTTTAGATATATGTATTTTTTAAACACTAATTATATACGATTCCGTTTTATGTGGCCAAGTTATAACACGTCTAATTAAGTTCATATTTAGTTACTTAAATTAAATATATACTGATATGTTTCAGACCTAAGTTTTGTCATTAAAAGCTTCTCGTGTAATTTTACATTTCTTTACGCAATCCAAGTTATATTCCAGTGTTCAGTTTTATCTGTAGTAAGTAAGATGATAATATTTTCGCAATTAGTTTATCATAAATATTATATTCCCTCTTATCTCTTATATAATCAATAATAATAAACAGCTAAATATATGTGTAGAAGCGGTGTTCGCTTAAGTCTACTAACATAATAATTTCTATACTTATAGTTGGCATATGTAATTTTATATATGTAATTATAACACAATATTATGCAGTCTTTTTATGAACTTACATATTTTATTTTGAATTTGTATCAAAATAAGTTTAAGAGTCATCGAAACAAACAAGATACTCATAGTAAAATTCTCGAACCTAGCTTTTGTCGAGATGTAAGTTAAGAAAGGTTTTGGCACAACATTACCTTTAACTGAAGAAATTTGACTTATCATATCACTTTTTAATAAATTATGATAATATTTTATTATTTTAATGCTGCTGATTTTGTTTTAAGCGTATGTTATGATAACTTCACATAAGTAATGAACTACGAAAGAAAAGTAGTGTTTTGTAATTTTTATAATAAATGCTATGTAAATAAAAGTCTTTCATTGATGTTTTCCGATGAGGCAATGCGAAATTGCAGTGCGAGTGCAGATATTTTCAAATTTATTTATTCCTAAGCACTTAAATGCAAAAAACATGTTTTATGACCGACCAGCAACAGGAAAAGCTATATACTTGCACTACGAAAACTATTGCTATTACGAGCGAAATAAGAGCTATCTCAAAGCCAATATGTAGAATTTGCCATATGCTGTCAGCCGTAAATAACATTTATTGCATTACGTTTACTAAGTATGGCGAAGACGAAGAATTGTGCTTGATTCTCAAGCTTTGCAAGCGAATGTTCCTCAATCCTCATCCTCAAATTTTATAAGGCCTTTGCGAAACGTGAATAATTAAATTTATGTACCTATTAACCACAAATTGGAGAATATACTACTTATGTAAGGCTTGACAGATTTTATTTTAATTAAATTATTGACCCGTTTTTAGAAGATCAGATGCATTTTAAACAGTATTTAGCTTACAACATTTTTAAAAGTATTAGTGCAATACAAATGCGGTCCGAAATTAATAAATTTAGCCCTGCGAGAGAACAATACAGGCGACTAGACAATTAATTTAAGCTCAATTCGGAAATGCGTTATCGAGAGCCATCACGAATATTGTGGGCTTGACGACTTCCAGCCATCAAAATAACCCAAAAGGCTACAATTACAGACAACAAGAAAGATTAACTTTAAATATAAGATTAGCAAACGGAATATTTATAATTGACAAATGCAATACAGAACTGACAAAACGTCGTTATGTATGTACCTACATCTAAGTTCACCATTGTATAACAAAATTAATCATAAATATTTATACATTGTTCCTCAATGAATGTAAATGTATCCTGAAGGAATAGCTTCTCGACCTGGAATATGACGAAGTCGAGTCCCTTATTAAATAAATAAATCGAACACATTACTACACATACACAGAGAAACTTACAAAGGCAATAAACATATATTTTTTTAATTTGTATAAAATTTTCCTATGTTAAGATGTTGTTCGAGGTGGGAGCTAATAACTACGAGAGTCTTTGACTAATATAGTATTAAAGTTAAATACATTTGTAAACTTCATAAAAACCAATAACATTATTAATCTATACTAATATTATAAAGAAGTAAAGTTTGTGTGTTTGTAAATTGTAAGGGGTAATCTCGGGATCTACTGAACCGATTATAAAATTCTTTCACCAATAGAAAGCCACATTATTGCGGAGTGTCATCATCATCATCATCATCGATTTTAAAAATTCTTTCACCAATAGAAAGCCACATTATTGCTGAGTGTCATCATCATCATCATCGATTTTAAAGATTCTTTCACCAATAGTAAGCCACATTATTGTTGAGTGTTATCATCATCATCATCATCATCGATTTTAAAAATTCTTTCACCAATAGAAAGCCACATTATTGCTGAGTGTCATCATCATCATCATCATCGATTTTAAAAATTCTTTCACCAATAGAAAGCCACATTATTGTTGAGTGTCATCATGATCATCATCATCATCATCATCATCATCATCATCAGCGGACGGCGCGCGATGGCTTCGGGTTTAATTCAGTTCGCTTTCGTGCTCGCTTCGGGGATTATTAATATTATGCCCAACGAAGTGGGCGCGGGTCAGCTAGTATTGTTATAAAACAATTACGATGCGGCAAGTTTAAACCGCGACCATGCTTGGCGTTTGTGCACTATGAAAAGCTATCTTATCAGTCAACACCTGGGCCATGCTTCAGATGTATAAACCTAAATGATACAATATCATACCGTCTTCACGATCGGAGCTCGAGACTGATGTAATTCAGCCGATGTGAAACAAGAAACTGTGTTATTACCAGAACTGTTGCACAGCTGCCGTACAGCTGCAGAGATCTGTTTCGTTCGGGAGGTTTTGGGGCATATTCTCAGCCTATATACTGCCTTAACATTATAATAGTATTTGAATTAATAATAAACCTTACTAATATTTAAATCCTGGCTAATATTATAAATTGGAAAGTGAGTTTGTTTGTTTGTTTGTTTGTTTGTTCCGCTTTCACGCCGTAACTACTGAACCGATTGCTTTGAAATTTTGCAGACGTAAATATAAAAGTCCGGATTAAATAATAGGGTACTTTTATCCTGGAAAAATCGACAGATCCCACGGGATGCGTAATAAAGGCTTCGCTCAAAAACTACTGCACAGATTTTCATGCGGTTTTCATCAATAGATAGAGTGATTCTTGAGGAAGGTTTTGGGGTATTTTTTATCTTGGAAAAACAAATAGTCCCACGGTAAGCGCGATAAAACCTTCGTGCCATAAACCGACTTCCGCGTATATGTAGTCGTGGGCAAAAGCTACGACCCTTAACCCTATATACACCCAATAAATCTATAAATCCACGCGGGCGAGCCACGGGCAGAAAGCTAGTTTATGAAATAAATGAAGTACATCTTTATTTTGACAGATTAAAAAAATATATATTACTAAGCAAGGCGACCTCCGTATCCGAGAGTACACCGGTTTCAAAGTGCTTCATCTCCGAGGTCCCAGGTTCTAGTCCCGGAACAGGCAATGTTTGTGTGATGATGTGAATATTATAAAGAGGAAAGATTTGTATTTTTGTTTTTTTTTTTGATGTAACGAACTTTATTCAAATATGACTTTATAGAAAGCTCTTTTGAATCGTCCAATTTTTTTTCCTTCTTTTCAGGACGTATTTGTTAGCTGCTAAGAAGAATGGGCGCAAGAAACTTCAAATCAAAAGTAATAACAACATTTACAATAAATTAAGTCGTTACCATACAACGTACATATTTGAATGTATCCTCAAATCCACACCAAGCATTGGCATCATTTAAATAATCATTGACTTTGTAATAGCTCTTACTCATTAGCGTCTTCTTAACATGTACCTTGAACTTATGAAAAGACAATTCAGCTACACTATGTGGAATCTTGTTATAAAAATTACACATTTGCCCACAAACGAACCTCTAGTTTTTTGTAACCTGTAAGTTTGGTACGGCGAGTTTATTTTTATTTCTTGTGTGAATATTAATATGAAATGTGTTACAATTTTTATGTTAAAACACTTAATATTAAAACATTTATAAAAGGCAAATTTATAGTTAACTAGCGACCCGCCCCGGCTTCGCACGGGTGCAGTGAAAAAATGGTTATGGTGGGTTATCCCTAAGAGATAGACATATACCATCGCGGACTTTTTTGTGGATTTTTGTAAGTTGTACAATACTGTAGTACATTATTTTGGTCTATCTCGTAGGGTTCAGCCAGCGTTTGCAATATAAGCGCAAAAAAACGTGCTTATTTACGACATCACATTAGAAACCTTTAAATTTATCAATGTTTCTCTACTATATTATGCATTTATTATACATACAAACCTTCCTTAAGAATCACTCTATCTATTAAAAAAAACCGCGTCAAAATCCGTTGCGTAGTTTTAAAGATCTAAGCATACATACGGACATACAGCGAAAGCGACTTTGTTTTATACTATGTATTGATTTAAACAATAAAACAGGTATTATTACTTTTCTAACGAAATATTACAACCATTGACAACACATTCGATAGAACATCACATTTTATCAATAAACTTTGCAAACCAGCAGCAAAATGAAGTCAAAGATTCTACAGCAGTGTGGTCGAGGTGGAGGGCTTCTCAACCCTGTTGCCTCTAGATCTTCCTTTTTTTTCAAATGGTACAACCATCCTTGTAGATGTGTTGGCCAAAGCCACTAGAGGCTAAGAAGTGGAAGACTAGCAAAGCCCGAGCCCCAGCAAACCATCAACGATGCACCCACATCGCCTTCCTGTGTAGAAACGGACTCCACGAGGACTACACGCGAGAACTTGTATAAACGTCGCACCCGGAGTAACTATCGCGACCGCGTTGCAGGATCGTTATATTACATGCCTTTTTTGACTCGCACATATTTTCGTAAAAGATATTTTTATACACAACTAATTTTCTTGTTAAATTTACCAAAATTTTTGCATTTTATAAAGCAATAAAATCATTTTCCCAGCGGCATACTATCTAGCCTACAAATTCATTGCGTTATCCGTACCTATATTATGAACGCGAATGTTTGTAAATGTTTGTTTCTCTTTAAAGTATAAACTACCAAATAGATGTTCCATAGAACCTTACGATAATATAGATTATATATACGTCAAAACCTATTTTTAAAAAACTCGTCAAATCAGCCTTATTGGATCTACAAGGCTTTGGTATGCACATGATTGGTCGTCTTGATGGTGGAATGTCTTACAGTTGAACCCCAATTAATTAATAATGAATAATTGTGACATACATTATTGCATACACCTACTTACATAATTATATAAAACAATTTGAATACTTTAAGTAATTCTCAATTAATTATTAATATTTTATATTGTAATGACATTTTGATTTAATGACTATGTTTGACATCTGATTTGTATTTTTGTGAGTATTGAATTTTTATATTATGTGTATAGAATTTACCTTTAGAACATCTAAATTTAACTCCGTTTCTGTTTTCGCGTTCTCGCACCTTATATCTGGGCAGAAGCTGAAAATCAGCGTTTTGCATTAGTCATGCAAATACAATCGCTGAGCTTTAGCCTATTTGCATCGCTGTGACACACAAGAATTTGTAAAAAACTTTATTTTTTATTTTTATTTCCTCTGTTTTATATAAATTATAACTATTATTTGTTCTAAAATCTGTAAACTGAAGATGCAAATAAATTGTTTATCTATCTATCTATCTATCTATATCAGAATAACATATAGGCTACAACCTTTAAAGATATATAATGAAAAGCTTCTCGAATTACTAATCCTACGCAGACGAAGTCGCGCTAGCACCACCTAGTATTTCTTAAATGTGAATGGATTCCAAAAAAAAATGTTTCTTTAAGTATTCTGTAGTAATTACTATAGTTATCTGACTTATATCATTTTCTTAAATCGAAAAGAAATGTATCTTTAAATATAATCTCAAACTCTTCACTATTTGAGACTTACTTCGAACAACCTTTATTTGGTTGTCTATAAAGTTGTAAATGTCGTTCATTCTAGCATTATTTAAGGTAATATAAAGTTAATATTTGTATTTTGTTTTTATTTTTAATTATTATTAAGTATGTATGTGTGTATTTATATATAGCTAAGTTTAAATGAGCAATTTGTATTTATATTGTTAGCTGCGTAAAATAAATAAAACTGAGTACATGTTAGTTAAGAGAATTGTAATAAAATACTTAATTAAGAATTATAAAGGGCATAGACTGCGAGTCCGTGGAGGAATGTACTAGTTTCCAAAATATTTTTTTTTTTACTAACTTTAGGCAATGTCTGATAAAACCTAACAATCATTAATAGATGATAATAAATAAGGACATAAAAAATACTAACACAAACAAAAAAGAACGCGGACCAAAGAGTCCGCAGAAAATCAGACAAACATTATAAAAAAAAATAATTAATGTATAAATGTATAATAACATACATAGTATAATAACTCGCGG
Source organism: Scirpophaga incertulas (assembly GCA_036419045.1). Lineage (NCBI taxonomy): Eukaryota > Metazoa > Arthropoda > Insecta > Lepidoptera > Crambidae > Scirpophaga > Scirpophaga incertulas. The sequence continues at coordinate 46,461 of CM071626.1, read as the reverse complement.
TCATTGCAACTAAAATTATGTTTACAATCACAATTTTTTTGGTGGTATAACTACTTAAAATTTTAAGCTTTTCGGAATTTTTCTGTTACCTGTGCTGTAAGCTATTGCTTCTTACCAAATTTCGAGATTCTATGTCAACGGGAAGTGGTCTTTAGGTTTTAATTCCCTTGCGTGTAGTTGCGAGTTTCAAAATATGCGGTATCAATGGTTGTACTTTTGCGTTTTGCGTTTTTGCGTTGACTTAGATTTTTTTTTTCACGGGTTAAAGGCAATTAGATCTAAGTATTTGATATGAATTAAATATAAATTAAAAAAAAAACAATAACAACCGAATAGTTATAATATCCATCAAGACAGAGACTCAAGATTAATTTATTTATTCAGATAACAAGCAATCATTTAGATGCAATTTTCGTAAAATAAAGAAGCATAACTTGTATTTTAACCATTCATACAACCTATTCAGTGGTACATTTTAAATTTACATTTTGTTAATTTTTTTCCTGCAAGTTCGAATTTGTTGTTTTTGTTTTATTATGCTTTAAACTGGAAAGCAAATATATTATGCGTCAACAGCCATCTATGGTCAAATGTTGCTACACACAGGAACACAAATGTAAATGTTATTGAAAAATACTTAATTAATAATAGAAATAAGTTTTTTCTTTTTATTGCTAAAGTTGACAAACAAGCAGGCTGCCCACCTGATGGTAAGTGGTAACAGTCGCCTATAGTACATGTGGTTCCCACGAGATTCGCAGCAAATCTGCAAACCTCATAAGAACCGCAGTGTACGTTGCCAACTTGTGACATAAGATGTAAAGTCACAGTACCCAGTAATTTCACTGCCTATCTTACCCTTCACGCCGGAACACAGCAAAGCGAACCCTGCTGTTTGGCGGCGGAAATAGGTAAGACGGAGGTACCCATGCAGACGACCCTGGTACAGAGTCTACCTCCTAGAGATGTAAAGTCACAGTACCCAGTAATTTCACTGCCTATCTTACCCTTCACGCCGGAACACAGCAAAGCGAACCCTGCTGTTTGGCGGCGGAAATAGGTAAGACGGAGGTACCCATGCAGACGACCCTGGTACAGAGTCTACCTCCTAGATAATGTATTATAGAATTAAGTTCGGTACCAGCGGAAGATTAGCGTTAGCCGCAAAGTTAGCAACATGCTGAGCTCTGACCATTTGAGGCAATTTTAATGCATTTGGTACCCGTTCAGTTTGTTCGTTTTGATGTCTCAATAAAAATATTTTCTTTCTTCTTTCTAATGATTAGGCTACTAAGTAAGGTAGCCTCCACTTTCTTTTTTTTTTTTTTTTTGGAGAACCAACAAGACATACACTAAGACAATGATTATAGACTCTAATACTTAAAACTATGCTAAGTGCTATCAAAGGTTGCTACGGCATGCATTAACTAAGAACAAATGTAATCTATACTAATACTGTAATGCGAAAGTAACTTTGTCTGTCTGTCTGTTACGATTTCCCGCTTAAACCTCGCAACCGTATTTGATGAAATTTGGTACAGACAATCTTTAGACCCTGAGACAGAACATAGGCTACTTTTTATTTGGAAAAAAAACGGATGAAGGGGTTGAAATAGAGGTTTAAAGTTTGTATGGGATTTCTTAATTTTAAAAGATAAAACCATGAAACTTTATATTTAAACACTTGATAAGAAATCATTAAACATTTTGTTCGGTAAATAGACTTTCGGTTGGCCGTGGACCCTTGCGCAGTGGAAGACTTGAAGAGTAAAAGCACGGATCCAGCGGCGACACACTATTTTTTTTTTCCTCAGTAGAGGAGGCTGAGAATCCTCATGGATACCAACGCAACAGGCAAGCAGAGATGCGTTGATTATGTCGGACTCCTGGTGAATCGAGGCGGCTCGACCCAACAGACCTACCGACTGAACTCAGCCTAGCCTTGGCCCTATTGGCCCTACGGCTTGAATGGAAGACACACAATTCCGATAGCCTATTCAAGGAACTGCCATGCGATACACAGGGCTGGTAAATAACAAAATAAACTAATAAACTTACGAAACAAATTATATAATAGTCCACGTTTGCGGCAGTGTTGGTCCAGTCGTCAGGCTGCTCTTCCACGACCCAAGGAGTCAGGTTAAAGGATAATACTCAGGCCTGAGGGGAGAGGAGCGACGTAGGCTGCAGGTGCCACACCATTCAAAACGGCTTGATCACAAACAAACAACGCACTGATTCACAACGTATTATAGTTTACAAATAATTATACTGAATTACTAATTAAATGTGCAATATAAAGATCACTAAATCACCTCCTAGCACTCCGATCCAAGTCAGAGGAGGAGAATACAAGAAACACTATGTATTAATCCGATAATACCAGGTTCAATGCTATCGCGATCTATTTTATTCCACGCATTGACAAACGGCGGCGCGAGTCCTGGTTAATTACGTGCTTGCTACTACTGCCTGCCCGACCTTACGACCTACCTGACCAGCTTATCGTTAGGCACGCGGCGGGGAGGATTGCCTAACATTTCGAACCAGCGGCAGGTGCGCCGGCGACGCATGATTTCGAAAGACAATAGGGAATCGATATTTTAAATCAAACACATTTGTTCTAGCATTTTTGAAATTTCGACCAGTTAGGGGGTGAAATAAGGGTTGAAAGTAAGTATGCAAGTTCGTCAAATAAGAAACAAAAAATCGTATGTTCTAGCATTTTAAATAGGGGTTGAATTGAAGATAAGACCATGAATCTTGGTGCCTTGGACATAAGGGACCAGTAGCCCTAGACAAAATGCACGCGCGTCTTTTCTATTCTATTTCTACTATTATAATAGACTAATGGCCGTTTTCACCAACCTTGTCTTAGCTTAGGTGACTCCTAAGTGACATGCTGTCACTTTTTATATTAACTGAAAAGAGTGAGACAGCATGTCTCTTAGGAGTCGCCTAAGCTAAGACAAAGTTGGTGAAAACGGCCATAAGCGTTTTCTATCGAAAAATGCTAGACAAAGTGTATCTACTGATAGAATGGCTGTGTCTACCGTTACAGTAGAAAATAGAATAGAAATAGAAAATAATCTACCGTGTTTCGCCTTAAGTTCCTTTGCTTAAAGAGAAAAAATGCCATTAGGAGGAACTTCAAAACATTTCAAACGTGCGTACTTCACAATTATTTACCTACATTAATTAGGACTAAATTAAACAAACTTTGGATTTGAAATTGAACATCGTTGCGTAGACATTTATTTAGAGGTAAGTATGAGATTTACAATTAATCATTACAAAAGCGAGTGTCAGTATTGAATTCAAATTAGCTTTGTTTACTTACGGTTGTTTCAAAATGACATAATATTAATATGTATACAATCAAGATTATATAAAAAGTTTATCAAATTAAAGATCCATACTATTATTATAATTGCAAAAGTGACTCTTGTCTGTCTGCATTTTTAGGAATAATTTGACAAAAACACTCTATTTTAAAACAACAAACAAACAATCTATCACCAATCTATTGGGTATGAGCAATCGCTTTGTTAAGTAGAAATAGAATAGAACCGTATCTATTTTTTACGTCACAAACTACATTTTGTCTATGAATTTGTATAGAACTCTTCTACTGTCAAAATAGAACACAGACGAGCGATAGAATAGAAACACAGTCAGCACCTTGTCTGCGAGTTTTCTATCAGCGTCATCAAGTCACGTGACGTATCTACTGGAAATGTCAGTTCCATACATTTTTTATGTTATCTATTATAGAAAACGCAAATAGAAAGGCATATTGTCTAGGGGGGCTGGATTGACAAAAACTAATATCACGCGGGTGAAGTCGCGGGCGGAAGTTAGTTAAAAATAAAAGAAAAACTACATGTTCACGAGTTTTCTGTAACTGTACAGACCGTTACAAAAGATGTCAATGTCGAAATCGTTGCTTTGAAATAAGGTATTATACTAATATTGCAATCTATTTATGGATGAAAAATGGTGAGCGTTAGTCCTAGATAGGCGAGGTTGAAAAAGCTTATATCTAGATGACCGAGGTACATAATCATACTAGGTAATAGCCAAATGAAACCCATATTTTAAACATAGTATAAAACAAAGTCGCTTTCGCTGTATGTCCGTATGTATGCTTAGATCTTTAAAACTACGCAACGGATTTTGACGCGGTTTTTTTTAATAGATAGAGTGATTCTTAAGGAAGGTTTGTATGTATAATAAATGCATAATATAGTAGAGAAACACTGATAAATTTAAAGGTTTCTAATGTGATGTCGTAAATAAGCACGTTTTTTTGCGCTTATATTGCAAACGCATATCTATTGCTTACAAAAATCCACAAAAAAGTCCGCGATGGTATATGTCTATCTCTTAGGGATAACCCACCATAACCATTTTTTCACTGCACCCGTGCGAAGCCGGGGCGGCTCGCTAGTTTTAAATAAATCAGGGAATTAATTTATTAAACGATTTTGCAGTTTTATGACAGCCGTGAGCAGCCCTGCAGTTTGAGTTTATAAAACGCTGTTAAGAAAAATTCATTTTGACAAAGCAACAAATTATTTTAAATACCAATATTTTCGTTAATGTACTACTTTTTCACTTTTACAAGGGTTCTAGAACATCTTCATATTCAATGTCCTCACTTTGTGGTTGAATTAGAATTCTTATGTAAATCTTAACTTACCTAGACAGGCTGCGTTTATCGTAAGACATGATAATCGCAGTTCACTAGAATATCACAGGTCGTGAAATACATAACAACCTTTCTAGATCACATACCCTCAATCGACAGCTGTCGCTTTTAGTGAGAGAGAGGTCATTTCATTCCTGCAAATTTTCATAAAAGTAAACATTATTGCGTTTTGCAGTTCAGTAACTACTATATGTATTTTAACTCATTCACTGCCACCACGATTTTCTTAAAGTTTATCGAGATGCCGCGATATAATACTGTGAACACGCTAGGCGTGTTCACGGCACTGCAACTTTGAAAAATAGTTAACACGCCTCGCGTGTCCACGGCACTATACTATACACGGCACTATACTAAAATAGCAAAGGGGTCAATCTAATAAAAAGATTGAGAGCCTCAAGGTAGCTCCAATAAGTGCGTAGCGTGTTCTTGGCACTGCAAAAACCTTTATTTTCAAAAAAAAATCAGACTTGGTTTTTACGGTTGCCGCTTAATTTAACCATAGCAGATCCTTCAAAAACTATGCAGTAATAATTTGAGCAGAATATCTGGCCTCGTTAAAGACATATTACCAAAACATCAAAAACCCGCCTGGCGTGTTCTTGGCGTACAGACTTCAATAAACTTGAACACGCCAAGCGTGTCCTCGGCATTGAATGTGTTAATGAAACTTTACAACAATATAGTTTATACATTAGGATAACACACAGGCTGTGGAGGAGATCGGGGGAGGTATTGTAGCCCCCACCCCCCCCCCCCCCGAGGAGGGCTCCCCTGTATCGGCGGAGGAGCGGAGGCTGGGGTTTCCCAGAAGTCGCTTGGCGTTCCCGGGGGCTTCGTACATGACTGGGCAAGGTCATCCCTGAGGTTTTTAGTGGGTAGGCCTCCCCCTTCTGCCATCCAGCCATCTATATCTATATTCTATGCCTATGGTTTATTTATTGTATTGTTGCGACAAGAATAAGGAATGTAAATGAAATCTCATTAATTTAATATTGGCAAAGACAATAATCTGTGATTCTAGACATTTGATACTTATGTTAATTTGGTGCTTTTGTTGTGTGTTAGTGTTAGTGTTGAGTTTTTTGTAGCATATCATTGTAGTTTATATGTATAATATTGTTAGAATCTATTATCACAATGACATAGTAAAAAAAAAGTGATTTGCATGCATGATAGCAAAACATTGTGAACAGGACTTACATACATATTACACGAGAATTAATGTACCATGTTTTCTGGCAAATAAAGATTTGATTTGATTTGAAAAAATGATGAAAATGATAAAATGATAAAACTTGCATTGGTTTGTAGTAAAGTTGCTATAGTAGATTGCTTTATAAGGGTGGAAAGGAATCAACCCCTACGAGGTTGTTAGACTATAGTCCGGCTATAGTCCGAGTAGTGTAGCACTCTGCTTCTCATTTCAGACGCAAGGAAAATTAAAAAAATGCTTTTTTACTTAAATACCTAGATCACACAATTAAGATTTCGGTACAGCGTAAAAGATTCCCCTCCCGCCAAAATTATCTTTTCCACAGGTATTTTTAAATTTGGAACACATCGCGTTATCTTTTACTGGTCATTCAGCCAAATATTTTTATTTATATTATACTAAAAATTGTATGTACGTAACCTAATACAGTTCTATTTTTTAAATTTTACTTTCCGCCCTAAGGAGGGAAGTAATTAGTATGAGAATTTCCCGCCCGCTGGTGGGAACTACGTAGCATTTTCCTCCCAATACTCAAATCAAGGAAACGCTCCTTTCCGAGCATTAGGAATGAAATAGTAGATTGTTAACCGAGGGTGGAAAGAATCAATTCCCGAGGTATTTAGGCTATAGTCCGAGAAGGAATTGATTCTTTTACCCGTGTTAAACACTCTACTTTTCACTTCGAATATATGAGGAAAATAAAACATTGGTTGTTTATTTAATCTATTTATTGATAATATATGATAATATCAGTAGACCATCAGTAGGCAGAACACAATTTGCCTCGTCTTTAATTGAATCTGGTGTCAACATTTCGGAATCGCTTGAACTCATTTTTAAAATTAAAATCTTAACTAGTATAAGAGAATATATGAATTTTTTCAAATTCCGTCACAGATATATATAATAAATTCACATCCCGCCAATTTATGTCGACTGTTTAAATTTAAAATATGGAACTCACCGCGTGTTTGTTGCGGCTTATTCCGCTGGAAGTAGTTTGCGCTAAGTTCACACTGGCTGTTTAGAAACTCACATGGCTGCAGCATTTTTTTTTATAGTTCACAGCTGACATTTCGTATCTGACATTCGTAGTTCTATTTTTAAAGTTCATTCCGGCCCTTGGGTGGGAAGTAAATTGTATGAGTTTTTCCCTTCCTATGTCGGGAAGCAGCATTTTCCACCCAATAATCAGATCAAAACAACATAACTTTCCGAGTATGAGAAATGAAAAAAGTATTTCTTTAACTGCTATTTGCCGGCACAATAGTTTCTTTTTTTACGAAAACCACCAATTTTATTTTTGCTAAGACAATGTGTAATGAGACATTACACTCTTCTACAATTGCAGTGTTTCACCTTACATTAAAATAAATACAACAACATCATTGGTTTATGCACAGTGTACTACAATTTGCGACAAATATTACAACAACTTTATAATTAAGTATTTCTAGATAAAAAATACAATTAATTTGATATCACATTAATGACTTTGTTTGTATATAAAATAAGCTCGATAATTAATATATAAGTCAGATAAATCATTGGCTTATCAGAAATAGTATTACAAATTATAACACACACTATTAAAGAACATTGACATTATAATATATTAAATGTTCACTTAGCGTACACAAATTCCGTCTTTATGTTGCACTATTTTGTGTCCTTTACAGTACTTGAACATTAATAATAATAAGTGACGACCCCATCGCCCGCTGGTGGGGCATTTAATGCCCCTTGACTGCCATAAATGCCCCATCAGTGCAGTCAGTCTCCCTCAGGGCAGCTTGTGGCGAGCTGTCGGTGAGTTGCGTCACCGAGAGTACCGAGAGTACCGTGCTTCAGGGGGGCGTATGCCACCCGCCTCTGTCTTGCCTTAACCAGCCGGACAGAGTGGAGTCGCAAGAGCAGATGCTCGAAGGGTGGAAGTGTAATAATGTCATAACGCCGACGGCGTCTCGATCGCTGTCGCAGACACACCTCTCTACACCCTTAGCCGTTCACACCAATGTTGCTCTCTTCGTACCAATATTGGTCTGCTTTTTTGGGGGGCCCATTTAGTGAGCGGCGAGTCACCGCCTGCCATATTTAAAATCAATTAAGAGGCTTTGAGAAGGCAGGTGACCGGAGTCTCTTCCATAGCGCGGTTCTCGTTACCACCAAACTCGAAATGCAATAGTCCACAAACTTTTTGACCACAAATGACAATAGTTCCTGTGCATCTAACTGGGTGTAGTCTTTAGCTGCATTTTTCATGATGCAGACAGAGATCAGACCCAGTTGGTACACTCCACGCACACTTTCATTAAATTTCGCTTAAACGGCCTCTGCGCGTTAGATCTGTATCCCCGCGCACGCCTTGTAAAGGACCGTGTTTTATAAAACCACGTGGCATAAGCGACAATAATAATAATATTTATTTAATAACTTCTAAAGTCAATATTACATTTTTTTAGCTTAACTTATATGTATTATATAACTGTGAACATACTTGAACTAGGATTAACCTGTGTCTCAGGCTTGTAATTACAAAATAAAAATATGGACACTTAAATCAAATGCAAAATCCTATAGTATATCTGACGCTGTCACAACAGGCCCACAGTTGAAATGCTCGTCAGCTCGGAGAAGTTCAGATTGAACTCGTAGAAATGTCGTCAGTGGCTTCTTCCACGTGGCACGGAGCAGGCCGTAATCGAAACGGGGAGCTTCTTCCACAGCAAACGAAAATAGAAGCTTCAGCAGCAGGTCATATTAAGGCAATTATTTCTTCTTCCACGTGACACAGTAGTCAAGTGGTTAGTACACCGGTTTCAACGTGTCGCCATCTCTGAGATACCGGGTTCGAATCCTGGTGGGGGCAGATGTTTGTGTGATGAATTTGTACGTTAGCCATAGTTGTTAATATACAGGGTGAAATGGAAATCAATCGACAAAATTATCTAGGACATTTTGACCGTTGTAATGAAGGTTTTAATAATAATTAGAATCGTTATGAAACATTATGTAAGAAAATACAATAACGGCAATTATTACTAGCAACCTTATCATTTTGCGCGCGATGGTACCTACAGCTTTGCTATTGGTCGACCGGACAGGATGCGCGCGGGGAATACCGGCTGTTCGAATGGTCGGTCTCGTAGCGCGTAAGAACTTTATTACTTTGGTTTTTAAGTTGATGTTTCTTTGTTTCGTTTCGAAGCGGTCTCTTCACAAGCGTCTTTGTGGGTTGCGCTGACGCCGCTCCGTACGCGCAAACTACCTAAATGCCTAGTGCTGACTTATGAATGAAACACCTGTACGTTTGTAAACAAAAGTGTCTATCGAATATTAATGTAATATTTTTCTTATATACTTTTTACATGTAATTTTTATTGTTTACGTTTTCTTATGTATACTTTACCCGTTTCGAGTAGTAGTATCTAAAAATCGTGGTTTATTTTTTGACAACTTAGATTGGTTTTTGCCCTCACAAATATGATGTCTATTAGCACTAGAACCCCCCTTAAAGTTTGTCGATTAATTTCAATTTCACCCTGTAGTATACTATATTTATTATATATATTATATTATTACTATATTTATTATATCTTATCCGTTACCCTAGATCCCACAACATAAGTTTGGGCTAGGCTAATAGATGTAAGTATAAGAAAAAAAATCATTTTCGAGGCTGTCAAACGGAAGAAAACAAAAGAAAAACTAAATAATAAATATAAGAAGACAAATAGGCTTATTCTCTCGGTAGCAATATAAATAATACAGACAGAACAGTTTCTTTTAGGTAACGGATAAAAAAATATATACTATCAGACAAATGACAAACAATGCATTTTAGAGCATGTAAACTGAGCAGTCCCTAAACAGAATTTAATAATATATTAAATTTAACATTTATATAAATAAAAATATGAAAATAGTAAAGAAAAAAATAATTATGCTGAGTAAAACGTTATAGTCTTAACAAAAGAGATTTTACGAGATATTAAAATCAAAGCTATAATTATGGTATGCAAGACGCTTCACAGTGAAATATTCACCTTTCGATTTTCTTGTACATAAATATATTTCTTGTAATTAAATAAATAAAATTATGCACAATGTTTGCAAAAGTTGGCAAGTAACGTCCGGAAACAATAACATGCCGATTGCACAGTTGCAACTCGAGCCATATAGAAATGTACCAAATTTCTAGTATAGCATTATTATTATGTCGGCTTTTTCGGACATTTGATATTGATCGTCTCTGCGCCGTATAATAAATAGGACACATAATAATTAGTACTTTGTTTAATTTATGTACTTATTACTTTATGGAAAAATTTATATTGAAAATACCTAACTCCAATTTTTTTCGTCATAATGTTTACTGTCTGAAACTGTCCGAAAACAAACCAGTCGAAAAATGCTTGACGAAATGTTTCTATCGGTAGAATTGTTGTATCTATCGAGACAATAAAAATTTTACATCTTACTTATAACACATACTGGCAACGTGGTCTGTCAATTTTAAGGGTTAGTATAGTTTGGGGTTGAGACCAGGGCAAAATGTGTTGGTAAGCTCATAACTCAACAACGCCTGGACCAATTTGGCCAATTCTTTTTTGTTAATGTTCGTTGAAGTTCAAGGAGGGTTTTTACAATGAGGAAAATTCGAATAATTATCGGAAATACCCTAAAAACAGCCCTTTTATTTTCCCATGCAAACGTTTTCTAACTAAAACGTACAGTCGAATTGAGCTTTATTGTTATTGTATAAAGTTCATATTGCAAGCACTCACTGTTGTCTAAGCAATGAAGGTGTGTTCCTAACATCAAAGAGTCAATTTGCGCTTTATTAACGCTACACATAGTTGAAATTCAATCATATCTATCAAAACAGTGTGCGTGCGTGCGTTGGAGCACAGAATACATCGTTGGAGGATTTAATGTCACGATCCAAAATTGAATAGCCACAAAATGTAATAGGTCATTTAGACTTTTTTTGCGATTTGGTTGGCTATGCGACATTATCTATAAAATAATTAGGAACAAAAACTGCCACTGTACAAATCTTTTTGACAGGACGAAGTCTGTCGGGTCCGCTAGTAGATTTATAATTATATCAAATTCAATGAAGATAATATCTGATATCATTTGAGGCTATTATTATTCTATTAACTTCCTTAATTTTCTGTTAAGTTTCACCGATTTGGAATGTATTATTCTCATACGCTGTTTCCTTACTGTACTGCAGCCCTCGTTCGACTGTTTGACCCATACATCAAAGAAACTTCTTTATATATCTTCGGTTGATTTCTTTGATATCAGTAGAGAATTATAATATTAATGTGTATTTTTATAATAAAAGAAACTAAAGTGTAAAAGTAATATAGGATAAATGATAAAAAAGTAGTTTAACGAAAAATGTAATCAATATTTTTATTGGATGTACAGTGCCAAATGAATACCAGGATCGTATAAACAGCAAGTAGCAGACTAACCAAGCCCATAAACTTTGTCAATGAGCGTTGCAATATAAGAAAGAGATAATCGCCATCCATCTTTCTCCCGCGCGTTTAAATAGCGAAGGGGGCTGCGACTACCAAAGGGTTTCTAAATCAAACGATGTATAATGTTATGCTTTCCTAGTACACAAACTACCGACACACCAAGGTTTTAGAAAAACCCCGAAGCCAGACTACGATCCTCTGATAAAGTTACAGATTCAAATCACTGAAATGTAAGTACGCGCATAACTTGCAGTCAGGACAAGACAAAAAAGAATAATTATGCAAATTAGATCGTAAAAGTAGTTTTTATTTTCAATTGCAAAATATGATAGTATAATAATACTTTTTGAATTCCGCCATCATCTGCAGTTAATAGCTTACGTTATTGCACTTATTGGTATAAATGTTATTTTTATTATATCTTGTTATTAAAAATGTACAATTTAAAACTATAGTCAAGAACATAAGTTTAAGGGTCACTAGTTCCTTACTCACTCCCGTGGTCATAGCCACGTATGCATTCAAATTCTTAATGCAGAACTAAACTATGTATTTGAACTAAGCCAATCTCAATATTTTTGATTTTAGTTTAGGTATGTCAAGTCAAAGCTATGATATATATTTGATGATTTTTATTTGAATAGTAATTCTTTTGACTATATATCTCTCGTTAATGGCGGAGAAACATTTATTTACTTGTAATTACTATTTTATATACACTAAGTAAATTTTTTTAATAAGTTATTTATATTAATATTAGCAGTTTATTTTGCCTCTAATAAACTTCTTCATACAAGCCAATACAGTTTCACTAAAGGTAGTACTACAGATACTGGCGATGCACTACTTCAACACAATTTTGGTGCTTGGAAGCGTAAACAAGACGTAATCAGTATATTCTGTAACCTGTCAAATAAACTTGAACATTATGGTGACTTCTGAAGCGGGTAGCCTTATTGAGTTATAATCTTGAGTCTTAATCCTAATCGAAAAGGCTTTAGTAGATTATATTTAATGGCACTGAGTCTATTGGTGCACCTATATTATGGCATATATATGGGTACCCCAAGGATGAATATTGGGACCATTGCTTTTCCTGATTTATATAAATCACCTTCTACATTTTACCAATGACTTGTAGTTCTGTTTGTAGATTACTTCATTGATATTTAAGATTGACAAAGGAAGTAAAAACATTGAAGTTGTGAATAGTACTTTTCAAAGTATTACACTAGTTCAACACGTATGATTTGTCTAATGATTCTGAGAAAATTAAGTCGTTTTTGTACCAAATGTTAAGACTCTAGGTTGGCCTATTTACAGATAGATTTAAAGCATTTGTCAATAATGTGCTTATGAAAAAAGGTTTTTATATTGTTAACGATTTTTTAAAATGTTAAGTATTTTGACTAGTAAATAATATAAAGAAATTATCGCTTTGATATATGTATACGAGTATAATGTATTAAAACTTGTAAAGGAAGTTGGGTTCAGACTATTTATCTGAAGTCAGCTTCTAATTGACGACTATAAATATACAGGGAGAAAAAAATGGTCTTTACTGGTTCTAGTACAAGGTCTCCTGCCGCAAACTTGTGAACCAATGGCGTAGCACCTTTGACTTGCAAAAGTGATTTAAAAAATCCTATTTGAAGGATGAATTTTTGATTTTGATATTGACTAAATATTAGGTAAAATAGAAAATAGTTGTGTTTCACTTTAGTTATTCTATTCTTTCTTTCTTCTATTCTAATTAGTAGGTATCACGTATCTCGGTCATTAATTTAATTTTCAGTGTAAAGCTCGCAGTTATTGATTTCCCGTTCGCAAACCAGTTACTCCAGTACCAGGCTCACATTATTATAGTTAAGATTTGAAAAGAAATCCAGATTCCAGACATCAGAGTTTTGGAGCGTTGCTACTTTATATCTTTATCACATTTGCTCACGTTGTATTTCGCATAAATGTATCTCTTTCATACATATACGGCAACGTTAGTGCTCCGTGTGTTACCATAGTAACATTGTGGGGTTGTCATTCAAATCGCGCAGCTCAAACGATCTCTTGCTTATTTCTGCGACCCTGATACTATAGTCCGTAATGTTCGCGGACTTTGTTCACTCCTGCTCGCGGGATTCCAAACATGTTTTGTTGCTGAAAGAATCTAAAATCGAACCTATCTTTTAACATAAAACAAATTGAAATAAGTGAATAAGTCGTTAATAATCAAAAGATTGTCTTCACTTGGAAATGTTCTTAGTAATAAAATGTTATTTTAATAATACTATTTAGGAACATTTTGCCGTATTTACTTTCAGATATATTTTGTATGATTTAATGAGCTATCCATATATATAGCAGTGGACTTGAAACGAAATCATGATCACTGTTCTTTACGACATAGTAATAAGAAGCAAGTTACTCTACAAGACAAAATCTTCACAAATAACCGGACACCGGACCTAACCTGACTAGTCCGCTCTATAGAGAGACCTCGGAGCACTAGGAACACAGAAATGTTGGGAAGTTATCCCAAACAGCTTTTGAATACTGCCATACCTAAATACTATAAATCATTCTGTCCTTCTCTTGTACATTTCGAAATACATAATACTGTCTCGGGAGTGCAGGCTTGCGTCACGGGTTGTAGGCGTGGCAAAAGTTTTTAAAAAGTTTCATAAATCTCAATAGTTGATGCTTTTCGCCACGGTATCGCGTGAATACAACAAGAATAGCCAATAGTTGCAGCTATTCGACACGGTAAGCGCTACGATCGCAATAATTTACGCGGGAGCAGCAACCTCACATCCGTCTGTTCTGATTGTATTGATCGCAAAACCTAGGCTAGTATGAGCGGGAAAACTTCATTGAGAGCTCCTTGTGATTCATGATTCCCTGGTACCGCAGTCGCCGAAATATAGTGGCTGTAAACTAACATAGTTTTTGAATTTTCGGTATTTTTATAGACAATCCTTAGCGGGATTTGGCAACTGACTTTAATCATTAATACTCGCTTGAATCTGATATCTGGATAGTTTACTGGCTATATTAAACATAATTTGCAAGTGCTGATCAATTAAAATTTGTTTTAATAGTTTCTATTCAGATGGTTCAATATCTTAAGATATTACAATTTATAGGATTAGATTATAGGATTTTGTAAATATCTGAGTAGAATGTTGATTTCCACCCGAAATTAATATTCAATTCATTTTTATCTATCGAAGATCGCGATTTTAAACCAAATTTGTGTTTGAGTATGTCAATAACATATCCATAGATTGCAAAATACCATGTATTTCTGAGTGCAAACCATCCGCGGAAGGTCTGATCGTGGATTACAGACTTACAGTTCGAAATGACAGTTCTTGTGTATTTATAACCTATCTCGTATTTGTAGTCCAGTCAAAATAGACCTTCTAGTTTGCATTAATTCCCAACAAGCTGGATTTTTGTGCAGTCCTTGAATACATCAAAAAACGCAAATTTGTGACCTTTGACCTCGAATAAATTTTAGATTTTTACAATTATTTAAAACTAGTGTGTTCCACAAAATGTAAGCGACAAAAGGCAGTTCTGAGAAAATGTAATGGGCTATTGGGTCACAAAAAAGATTACGGTTAACTTTTTATATTGAGATATTGCAGATACAAGGCCACCTGTGAACTGATATCGATCTGGGAAACTTTTTCTTTCCCATGGGGGCGTCGGAAACATGAAACCAAATACAGAATTCGAGAAACCGATAATGTTCAGAGAAATGAGAGAAATGAAAGAGAATTGGTATCTAAAATTAGATGAGTTTGAGAATATTATGTTAGTCAGTGATGCTTCGTTTAGTAATAATATGCGCCCGCGTAATACCGTCGTTATAACGTAGCGGATCCCAGTAGCTACGACAATGCTACGTCCTCTACATCTCAACTACGGCCATTCGAAGCGGAACCGCTACAAACAATGTACCGAACAAAGCAAATAAAGTTGTCGTTCGTTCTTTTCGTTTTCACGAAAAAACGCAAGTCAGGTTTTTGAAAAAACAAACAAATATAAATTTTCGATTACAACTATAATATTACTTATTATTTATACTATATTATTTATACTATATACTATATTAGTATTTTTTACTTTTCGATTACAACTATGCTTAAGAAACACAATTCACAAATGATTATATCTGGTCAAATTATGGATATACAATTATACCAATAATTTTATCGGTTTTTAGTTGTTGGTAAAACACATTAGGTTGCCCTGACAGCGACAGCCTGGAAGACCAAGAAACCTGTACGTCCAATACAACATAAGGAAGAGTGACCTTTTTAATACTTAAGATGGAAGTTTGATTTCTCAAATAACTTTAACGGACTTTGGGTTTGGGAGTTTTTACAGAAGACAAAACATTTACATTTTCTTTATGACTGTAATTGACTAATTCCAAACGCTGTTCATATCAACGCTAATTGGTCATTGTAATGTTTTGTTTTTATATTTGTACAGATAAAAATAATATCATTAGCTTCTTTATCATCTTCTGTCCGCCATTGGACAATTTTTTTAATGTTGTGCAAAACGTGTGAGTAAATAAATAAATCTTAGGAAAAAATACTTGAGACAATAACACAATTCCACATTATTTCATCATCATCACAGCTTATATTTGTTCTCATCGAGGAATTCGTTCGCTAACAATATGTTGCCTATAAAATTTATTATCTCATGTCTATCCTAAGTATCAGCGAAATCTGATCAATAATATAGGAGATTACACCAAACATCGCATCTCACGAATTTTCTTCATCATCAACCATGTTTGGAACAAATACTAAAGCAACACGAATCAGTAAGAGGTTTATATTTTACATTCACCTCTACAACACGGGGTTAAGCTACAACTTTGAGAAAGTTATCATAGTAAGCAAAGTTTTGGGAGGCGTGGCTACGTGTGCAATCCTGCGTCATGGCCACACCCCACTTTCCGCTCATCCGTTTGCTACAGCGCGTTTCTGCGGTCCTGGTACCACAACCGTCTAATATTGAGAACTGTGAGCACCCCTGCCAGCTGTTGTGTTACAGACCTAACATTTTATGATTCAACTCTTATTACGATACGCAAAGCAAATTCAGGAAATTGACTATTAAGTCTAATAGTCAATTTCCTTCTTTCTTCCAATTTGTTGCTTTTAATAAGAATTTCTTAAGATTTCTATAGTAATCTAGTACTAATACTCAGTGATAACGTAGCTTTCTAAAGAAAAAAGAATTATTAAAATCGGCCCAGTACTTTTTGAGTCCGACATAATCACCGCATCCTGCTTGCCTGTTGCGGTGGCATCCATGAGGATTCCCAGCCTCCTCTCCTGAGGAAAAAAAACCGTCCGAATTCATTAAGGCTTGAGCGCTTTTCAGAGTCGGACCTATGTCGAATTTCTTCGTGCCAACATCGATCGGATCCAGTGATCGTGCCGTTGATCGTCAATGTATAGCGCGATTATCAGTTTTTTTAGACTTTTAAACTATTTTTTTTTAATTTCCTATTTTTTCTAAAGTTATTCTATATATTATTTTCATCTATTATTTCTAAAGCTTATTCACACCAAAACCATTGGATCGATTTGATGGAAATTCGGCAAAAAGGTGATTCTGTTTTATGATGATTTATACTCCTATATAATTGGTAACTAGTTTTTTTTCTAATCTGACCTATTTTTAATTTAACCGTCTTTTGCTAAATAACATACTAGGTAATATTTAATAAACATTATTTTTAACAATATCATCTGTCCTATTTAAAATGTCATCTTCATATAATGTGTTACTTCATATACGATATATATAGCAATAACGAATTATTCCATAAAAATATAAATATAAAAATTTTGGAAAAGTATCAAAATCGCTTAGTCGTAGCGTCAACGCAGTATTTTGGACGTGTTGCCTTCAATGAGTTGTCGGGACGCTTCGAAATACCTAATCTAGCAGAATGAAGAATAGGTCTCTTAAGCACTTGATAAGAAATCGTTAAACATTTCTTCTAGCATTTTTGTAATTTCGACTAGCTAGGAGGAAATAAGGGTTAAAAGTAAAATATCACGTCCTAAGAAACAAAATATCGTTCGTTCCTAGCATTTTGAAATGTGCGGGTGACATAGGGGTTGAATTGAAGATAACACCATGAATCTTGGTACCTTAGACAGAAGGGACCAGGATTGACAAAAACTAATTTCACGCGGGCGAGCCGCGTGCGGAAGCTAGTCTATACTAATATTATAAAGAGGAAAGATTTGTTTGTTTGTTTGTTTGTTTGTAATGAATAGGCTCCGAAACTACTGGACTAATTTCAAAAATTCTACTTATTATCCCGGAAAAATCTACAGATCCCACGGGATGCGCAATAAAGGCCTCGCTCAAAAACTACTGCACAGATTTTCATGCGGTTTTCATTAATAGATAGTGATTCTTGAGCAAGGTTTTGCGGTATTTTTTATCTCGGAAAAACGGATAGTCCCGCTGGAAGCGCGATAAAACCTTCGCGCCATAAACCGACTTCCGCGCATATGTAGCTGCGGACAAAAGCTATGACTTTTAACCCTCTATAGACCCAATCCCGAAATCCACGCAGGCGAAGCCGCGGGCAGAAAGCTAGTCTGCAATATTTTTACACAGCCAGCTACTTTGACGACCTCCATAGTCGAGTGGATAATACACCGGTTTCAAGGTGTCGCCATCTCTGAGGTCCCGGGTTCGAATCCCGGTGGGGGCAGATGTTTGTGTGATGAATGCGAGCATTTGTACCTTAGTCATGGTTGTTGATATATATTTCAATAAAAATTATTTATATATGTATAATATATGTATGTCTATCCGTTACCCTAGATCCCATAGCACAAGCCTTACAGAGCTTAGTTTGGCTAGGCTAATTGGTGTAAGTGTAACAATATTTATTATATTTATTTATTTATTTAAGACATAACTTAATCCAAGAGACACGGGTACCGTAAGAAATTCACTTAGTGTTCGACAGAAAAGCTGACATTCCAAACCCATAAAAGGTGGAGTTGTATCAGCCGCAGAAGACTGACATTAAAAAAAAACTTTACTAATAATTAAATACTTATTTCAACATTATTATTTTTATCGTTAATGGAATATTATATGATAGTAACCTAATATTTCAATATCGTTTTCATCGATGATCTGCTAATGAACTTTCGCATTTCTTACTTTTTAGCGTTCCGTAGCCAAATGGCATAAAACGGAACCCTTATATTCGTCATGTCTATCTGTCCGTCTGTCCGTCCGTATGTTACAGCCATTGTTCGGTACAAAAATAAAAAAATAATAATAAATATTGGGGGCTCCCCATACTTAGAACTGAAAGTAAAAAAAAATTTTTCATCAAACACATACGTGTGGGGTATCTATGGATAGGTCTTCAAAAATGATATCGAAGTTTCTGAAATATTTTTTTTCCTTAATTCTTCGTGTCTGTCAAAACGTTTTTGGACGTTTTTGAAAGTTGTCATATTTGATGTTGACTTTTATTAGACGACCTCCATAGTCGAGTGGATAGTACACCGGTTTCAAGGTGTCGCCATCTCTGAGGCCCGGGTTCGAATCCCGGTGGGGGCAGATGTTTGTGTGATGAATGCGAGCATTTGTGCCTTAGTCATGGTTGTTAATATATATTTCTATAAAACATATTTATATATGTATAATATATGTATCCGTTACTCTAGATCCCCTAACATAAGCCTTACAGAGCTTAGTTTGGGCTAAGTTAATTGGGATAAGTGTAACAAATATATATTTTTTTGATTATTTTTTATTTATTTTATTTTGAATAGTGAATAAATGGGTATCGCTAAGGAACTATGTCCTCAAGTTGAGGACATAGTTGAGAATCTCAACTCAATCTATAAACTGCTAAAAAAAATCAATAAACTGCTAATATATACAAAGAACTCTTAAGTTGAAGCTGTAACAAGACTCGAGTTGAGTATGGCAATAACAAACAGGATGGCAAAGAATTCCATTTCTTTAGAATTTAACTATAAATAAAAGTAAGGAAGTAAATTATTTAATATATTATTTGAAATTAGGACAATTACCGAATTCGCTATTTTTTATTTTTATTTTATAAGGTTTGTCAGATTTTCTGCGGACTCTTTGGTATGCACTCTTTTTTGTTTGTGTTAGTATTTTTTATTTCCTTATCTATTATTTATTTACAAGTAACAGTGATACATTTACTCTGGTTAATGTAAAGCTTGCAAATAGGTACATAATAATGAGTAAATATTGTTTTGAGATTTTTAAATTTTCCGCGTGAGACGGAATCTAATTTAATAATAATTTGTATTCATATTCGAATTCAAATTCACGTCTAATGATTCAAAATACGTCTCCAGATTCGAATTGTACTCTGTTCAACGTGAAGAGACGCGCGCGCGTACTAGCATATACATATATATAATATATATATATATATATATAATATATATATATATATATATATATATATATATTATATATATATATATATATATATATATATATATATATATATATATATATATGTATATGCTGAACGTCTACGTCACCGTTCAGGACAGTTCTTAAATGGCCCTATAGTCCCCTTTTTTTCGGGGGGAAAGGCTCCTTATGCACTGGGTGTAGTATAAGAACTTGGTTTCACAATTAAAAACACGGTATACTATAAACACTTTTATTAGAAACTATCTTTCCGCCCGCGGCTTCGCCCGCGTTATATTCGAATTTCACACAGGAAGGATATGTTTTCTGTCGGTAAAATTATCTTATTTCCTTCCTTGGGTCCTCGGGTTTTACGATTGGTATATACGGGGTATACTATCTGTGTATAAAATTTTATTTAAATCGGTTCAGTGGTTTTTACAATACTACCATACAACCTTTCACCAACTCCTTTCAACCCTTTACGGGTTTTCTGCTTTAAAAGGTAGCCTCTGTCCTGTCTCTGCCTCTAGACTATCTGTGTACCAAATTTCATTTAAATCAGTTCAGTAGTTTTAACAATTTTTCCATACAACCTATTATCCCTCCTTTCAACCTTTTACAACCCTTTACAACCTTTTTTGCATGAAAAAGTAGCCTATGTCCTTTCTCAGGCTCTAGACTATCTGTGTACCAAATTTCATTTAAATCGGTTCAGTAGTTTTGTCGTGAAAGTGGAACAGACAGACAGACAGAGTTACTTTCGCATTTATAATGTTAGTATGGACTAGTATGGATTATCCACACTTAGGTATACGCTATACTTCGTCACACTTATAACTTTGTAGGTGTTACCACAAGAGGCGCCAAACAACGAACGACCACGTGGCGGCCTGCATTTATCTTTACACCTCGGTTATTCTCTAGTGAAGGTCGGTTTAATACTTTCTTATTTCTAAAACATTTCCAGATATAGGATCCCATACGCACCCAGAGGTGCAAAGGCCGGGGGTCCTCAGATGCGACACTCGATCCTGAGGGCCCCCTACAACGCCAGAGGATGGCCATCGCTGAGGTTTTTAGTAGGTAGGCCTCCCCCTTCTGGGGAGGAGAGCCCCACATAACCACCGGCTCTCCGCAGCCGGGGTATGCAATTCAATGCATTTTCCTCAGCGGAAAAAAAAAAAAAAAGTACATAAATATCTATCTTACCTTAAATTGTAATTAGTATTTTACTTTATGTAAATACATTATAAAGTACGATATTACAAATATCAGTTTAACTGAAACATTCTGAGTAACTTCCTATTAAAACTAGACACTGATTTTATGGCTTGGCTGCTAGCACTTTTGAGCCCACAACTAAATACTTGTTGAGAACACTTTCACAGATTAGTTGTATATTAAATAACTGATTATCTACGGTATAATAGGCTATTTGACAAGTTTTTAAAATCCATTTTATATTATGCAGTAGAGTCTAAGGAAGCCAGTAAAGTTGTTATTTTTAATTCTGGTATATATTAGCTGAAAAACATCGAATTAAAAATTCAATATTTAAATAGTGTGCCAAAACGCTACTTTGACAATATGGCGCTGCAGTGAGGTCGGTGACGTCACTTGCCTGTATTCTGATCTGTGACAACTGGCATATATATTTGTTTGTTGTAAACAAAAAACGAAAGTGCGATTGGATTTACTTTTTATCAGTGATTTATGTAACAAAATGAGTTACAAATGGTGTGCAGTTCCAAAATGTACAAATACGTCGTTAAAAACTCCGGAAAAACTATTTGAAAGTGTTCCAAGAATATCGAAGTGCGCCGAAAGTGGTTGCAACTTTCTCGGAGGGATCATAATGACATAGCGAATAGTACAAATATTTTCTTTTGTGAAGACCATTTCGATGTAAGTAAACATAATATTTATATTTTAATAATTAATTACATTCAAATGGTTATATTTTTAATACCTCTAATGTTTTTAACAGAATGTCTCTTGCAACTCACTTCGAATATTTCCGCTGTTTTCCATAATATTTGTTAAAATTTGTAGCTACAGAGTCCTATGATTTCAATAAGCAGTACACTAAAAGATCCCGACTAAAACTTGTTTGTTCGTTACAGATGGAAAATGACATGGAAAATTACTATCAGTACAAAATGGGTTTCAGTCAAAATAATTTTAAAAGATAAAGTTCTGCCTTCTAAATTTCATTGCCAGCCAGATCGCATTAAAAGAATGTGTGATGCTGGTACTTCCCGATCTGCATTTGTCAAACGGCAAAGAATGGAACTTGTTAAACAATGTGAAGACATTCAATAACCGACGTAACGTGAACAAATTATCGTTTATGTTCACGAAATTGTGCCAAACAAACTTAATTATTTATAACCTATATAAGTTCTTGTGGAAGTTCATATTATTTCACTTTCTTATGATATAATTTAAGTTACCAGTAAAGTGTAATTATACTTACTACTTTGCTGTTTTTACATTTTTTAGCTCCGAAGCATAAAAGTCAGAATTATTTTTGAAAAATAATCCGACCATGATTGCGTCGACTTGCGGCAGGTTTCTGCTGTCTGCTTTTACAAAATCGTTGTCCATGGTTGAAAGTACTTGTAAAATAGTGCAAATAAACAAAAAAAAAACAATGCATAATAAAGAAAATCTTAATGTAACGGAGATAATCTACCACAACTAGGCGCAACACAAGTAGGCAAACGAAGTTTACAAGCAAGTGACGTCATGATAAATTCGACCAATCAGGAGCGTTTTGTGTCACGTGACAAACGTTTAAAAAATGCAATTTTTATTTACGGATTTTAAAATAAATTAATCATTATTTTCAACTTACGTTAATAAATAATCATTTTTTAACTCTTAATTTATACTGTTAACAGTAATTGACACTTTATTTTTCGCATTGTCAAATAGCCTATTATACATTTTAATAGTAGGGCTCTCCGGTCTGAAGAGACCGGCCTACCCACTAAAACCGCCCCGTGTCCTCTGAGTCATACAAGGGCGCGTGGCGGGTTGCGTTCTCGCGATTCGACCGCCATGTGTCCCGGGGCCGGCTCGACCAAGAGTTGGTCAAGCCACCGCAAAGGAGGAACTGTCCGAGAAACCCTGAACAGTCCCCAGACAGAGAGACTTCAGCACGGCGTGCGCGCTTAGCCGGACGCGCACGCAGCCTCACAGAGTCCCAATGACCCGAAGTGAGAGCGACCGCTTCTCAAGGAAGGACGCGGTGCAGCATTATACTACGTATGCCCTAGAAGCAACCCCGAAAACAAAGTACCACGGAAACCCCGGGACCCTGCCGGTTACTATTGTTTACCAGTTACCATAATTATAAAGAGCCTGGTCTGTTGAAGTTGCAGATAGCGTTCATCTTTTTGCAGTGGTTTTATTGATTTTTTTTGAAGTGTATCAGTCTAAGTCCAACATTGTTGCTTGGAAGTGTTGTATTTTTTTTGTATAACTGTGTACCACAGAAAAACCTATAATAGTCTTAGAAAACCTGATTTGTAATAAATCGGTTGTACATAGAATTGGATTGTTTTTTTTTTCATATAGTTAGAACCTAGATAATTTTATATTATAAAAATATTATAGTTACAAGAAATTTAACTTACGGGCTATGTAATGAAAGGGTAAGTTCCTTTTCCTTTAAGTCCTCGTGGCAACGGTGCTGATGCTTGCGGTGCCTGCAGAGCTGGAAGTGTCTGCGTAAATTCATCGAGAGACATGGCGTGGTCTGTGAAATCTGTTTATTGTTAGGTAGGGGTCTCTTGAGGGGAGCGGAGGCTGGGGGTTCCCGGAAGTGGCCTTTGTGTTCCCGGGGGCTCCCTACATGCCTGAGGAAGGCCATCCCTGAGTTTTTTAGTGGGTAGGCCTCCCCCTTCTGGGGAGGAGAGCCCCACATAACCCCGGCTCGCCACAGCCGGGGTATGCAATTTAATGCATTTTCCTCAGGGAACAAAAAAAAAAAAAAAAAAGGGTCTCTTGTCCCCATCTATTTATTGTTATGTAGGGGTCTATTGTTAGGTAGGGGGATCTTGTCTACTGGTAGATAGGGGTACGGGTGTAAGTCGCCGACTCTTGAATGAGAGGGTTGGGACGCTCGTCAAAATCAGCTGTACTAATTGGTACTAACCTAGTAATATGTGAAATTAGCTGTTTGTGCATAAAAACTCGTTTATTCAACCTTTTCCTGTCGTGGACTCAATGCTACTGTGACGACACGATTAATGCAGCGGTCCAGTGATCGACTATATCGTATCGATTCCGGCATAGGACAAATATTTGTTGCGGATTGGGTTTTAATCCATGTGAGAGGAAGATTCACTCTTCGCAGCGTATGCGATGAAAGAAATTTAATGGCTAATTTATTTAAACCTTCGGTTGGTAATAAGAATTTCTCAAGATTTCTATAGTAATCTAGTACTATATATAGCCTATATTACTCGGTGATAATGTAGCATTCTAATGAAAAAATAATGATTAAAATCGGTCCAGTACTTTTTAAGTTTATTCGTTATAATAAACAAAAATACAAATCTTTCCTCTTCGTAATATTAGTGTAGGTTTAATTTAAAAATTGTTTACAATATTACTAAATAAGTTATTTGAGTATATCGTATAGAATTAAATAAACGGTTCGTCTAGATTAATATTATTAATCTCGATTTGTGAATCCAAAATAAATTTCTTAAGTCCATTCATAAATGTAACTATATATTGTTATCTGATTAACTCGTGAATGCAAAATCCGAGCCCAATCGTTTACCGGGAAATGGATCATATATAATTTGCAAGACTCAATAAAACACAATAATGTAACGCACGTAATATAATTTAAATTAGCAGTCTCTTACAAGTTTGATATAATAACATATACCTTATTAAATAAGAAACATTTGCGGCGCTGAAAATGGCCGTTTTTTAATTATTTGATACAATTAAATAAATCAGCGTAACGTCGTAACAGTTTCACTTGCAATGGCTTAGATACATCCTCGTCTTATCCTGCACGCCATTTGGATGTCCTCTGGCATAATAGTGACTCTTTTGGCGTGGATAGCATAAACGTAGCTCTCCGTGAAGAGGTCGACCAGGTACGCCTCGCTAGCGATGTGCAGAGCCGTGATAGCGGCAGGCTGGAAGCGGAGACTGGCCTTTATACTGTGGGATAACTCGCGCACTAAACGTTCGAACGGTAATTTGCCAATAAGAAGCGTGATACTATTCTGATAACGACGGATCTCGCGAAGTACAGAGCCGGAGCTGTGGCGTAGACGCTTCTGCAGACCACATGTGAGCGCCGCGCTCATGCGGGCCGCTCTGGTGAGTGACGGCATACGGACCAGCCTTCCACCGAACTTGCGAACACTACTCTTCGTACGAGCCATTGTGATTTAATGCCGTACTAATATACACGAACGCACTATTCCAACTCAACACGTATGCGCCGAGTAATAGTAAGCGAGCGAATATTGGTTTAAAGTTTCCAAGTGGCTGTTTTATACATTCGATGACGTCACGAGAATTATGCAGTTAAGTGCGGACGAGCGGAAGGATGCATATTACTTTTATATTTATAATAGTATCATTATAATATTATAATTATAATAGCAGCAGTACTTCACACCGGGGCAAAGACTAGTACTGTATAAGTCGCAAGTCCGGCCCCATATGGAGTACTGCTGCCATCTCTGGGCGGGAGCACCTATGTACCAGCTTGGGCCCAGCTCGGTTCAAAAGCGCGCTGCGAGACTCGTCGACGATCCCGTACTCACAGGCGGTATCGAGCCTCTAAGTCTTAGGAGAGACACTGCCTCCTTATGTGTGTTCTACCGCTTGTATAATGGGTTGTGTTCTGAAGAGTTATTCGATATGATGCCCACGGCCTCTTTCTATCATCGTACCGCTCGCCATCGACGGGGAGTTCATGCCCACACACTAGAGCCTAAATGGTCCCGTACAGTGCGGTTCCAGAGGAATTTCCTCCCGCGTACAATTCGTTTGTGGAAGGAGCTCCTTGTTGAGGTTTTCCCGCAGGGCTACAGTATGGGGTTCTTCAAAAGGGGAGTAAATAGGTTTTTGAAGGGTCGGTAACGCGCGAGTGTCACCCCTGGTGTTGCAAGTGTCCATAGGCTACGGTAACCGCTCACCATCAGGCGGGCCGTAGGCCTGTTTGCCACCAGCGTGGTATAAAAAAAATGTACTTACCACTTCTCAAAAACCTCATTGATTCATTAAGTTTTATTCATTCTGCATTTTATTTCGTAATAATGATTTGAAGAGAAAAATAAATTGAAAATTGTAATAAAAAATATTGTTAGATCCATAAATAGTAAATACATAACGAATATTAACATAATTACTTTTATGTCGAATCAACTTAATTATTAAGATTTGGCAATCATTTTATATTTATAGAAGAGGGTAATTGTTTTAAAATCGTCGCGAGTGTAGCGCCGCTTCTTAACCGCAGCCATTTATACTACCTACCTACTATTTCTCTCAATTTATGTATACGAGAAACCATTAATTTGATTAAAATAACATTCAAAGGAGATAATTTTTTCTTGTATGGAGAATAGGCCCACTACAAAATGTAACGTTTAATATTGAGACACGTTAAATAATTTCTTATTAACCCTAGATATTATAAGGAACATTAGCTTGTTTTATCTAACGGGAATATTGAGAAATCAATTAAAACATGAAGATTAAATAACCTAGCTTTATTTTGATTTGTATTCAAATTGCTTTTTACGTAAATGCTATTTAACACTTTTTTTATTATTGAAAAATACAATCTTCTTTGGCCACTACCAAACGCCCGAAATACGCTACTTAGCGTATTCGGGCGTTTCACCAGTGCTGCAGTGCTCGCGGAGCGTCGACGCGACCTCATGCATTTACGTTAAAAAAATGCAGTATTAACAAACCCCTAAATCGTATTATTTTTTTTTTTAAACGGTTTTATTTAGCTCAGCCCGGTTCATTCATTCTGGGTCAAATTTAGTAAATCAAATTTCACCCTCTTCCTGTCAACCGATTAATCTGAAATTTTGTATACACTTTGGATTTTGGTGACAATACAATTATATTTATTCATTATCATTATAAATCAACATGGCCGCCGCTACAAAATGGCGGACAATTTAGGTTTTATTAATCCCATCAATATGGGTATCAAATGAAAGGGCTCAACAAGCAGAATACAATATACTATAAAAAAATTAAATCCAAGATGGCGGCCGCTACAAAATGGCGGATAACGTAGGTTTTATCAATCCCATCAATATGGGTATCAAATGAAAGTGCTCAACCAGTAGAATACAATGTACTATATAAAATTAAAATCCAAGATGGCGGCCTCTACAAAATGGCGGAAAACTTAGGTTTAATCAATCCTATCAATATGGGTATCAAATGAAAGTGCTCAACTAGTAGAATATAATGTACTATATAAAATTAAAATCCAAAATGGCGGTCTCTACAAAATGGCGGATAACTTAGGTTTTAAAAGAGAATAATGCGAAATAAAAACTAAAAACTAGAAAATAATAAAAAACTTTTTAATTTAAACGGTTTTATGTTAAACATACATTGCAATGTTTAAGATAAATGTACTAAAAATGTACTAAAAACCAAAAAATAATAAAATAGATACAGTCGTGGGAATTATAAACATATGCATAGACTAGACTAAAATAAAATCGTGGGGCACATCAATTGTCTACAATCGTTGTGTTGTTTCAATGTGCCCCACGATTTTATTTTAGTCTAGTCTATGCATATGTTTATAATTCCCACGACTGTATCTATTTTATTTTTTTGGTTTTTTTTTGAATTGTAAATACGGGATACGAGAAAGAAAACGAAATCAAGCCGTTGGAAACGTAAACACAGAATTCGGGTGAAAACAAACCGACGTCAATTGGATGTCAGTGTAGGTACCATTCTGTCGCTGTCAAAAATGATGACGCGTTCCGTTTCACGACGATACTGGACTGACGAACCAATAGTTAAAATAATCTAAAATAGTATTAAAATTATTGAGAGTTCAATACTTTTAAATCAAGTAAAAAAAAATAATACACTATCCTTTATTATTATATTTAGGATATATTATTTGTATAATATTAAATCATCTTTCATTTTGATTTAAAAAACGTTAGTTCCTTTACCTCAAATGTGAAAAGTCATTACTAAGTTTAATTAATTGATTTTATCATTCCCGTTTCATTTTTACTCATAATATCGTGCAATTGCTTTTAATAATAATTTGATATTTTAGAGTTCAGTAATATCAATAAACGTTGCCGATTTCTAGTGGGCCCAAAAAAAAATCATGTCCTTTCAAAAATTAAATTGTCAAAAAGTTTGTGGACCATTGCATTTCGATTTTGGTGGTAATGAGAACCGGACTATGGAAGAGACTCCGGTCACCTGCCTTCTCAAAGCCTCCTAATTGATTTTAAATATGGCAGGTGGTGACTCGCCACTCACTAAATGGGTCCCCCAAAATATCAGGCCAATATTGGTGCGAAGAGAGCAACATTGGTGTGAACGGCTAAGGGTGTAGCGAGGTGTGCCTGCGACAGCGATCGAGACGCCGTCGGCGTTATGACATTATTACACTTCCACCCTTCGAGCATCTGCTCTTGCGACTCCACTCTGTCCGGCTGGTTAAGATAAGGCAGAGGCGGGTGGCATACGCCCCTGAAGCACATCGGTACCCTCGGTGACGCAACTCGCCGACAGCTCGCCACAAGCTGCCCTGAGGGAGACTGACTGCACTGATGGGGCATTTATGGCAGTCAAGGGGCATTAAATACCCCACCAGCGGGCGATGGGGTCGTCACTTCCCTACGCACAATATTTTTTATTATTAGGTTATTCCCTTGTGTTAAATGTATATATTATTAGCACCATCGTTATAATCAGTTCCACAGCGTACGTTATCTATTATAATTAATTGAATTTAATTTTATTACTAACTAGCTGACCCGCGCCCACTTCGTTGGGCATAATATTAATAATCCCCGAAGCGAGCACGAAAGCGAACTGAATTAAACCCGAAGCCCGCGCGCGTCGTCCGCTGATGATGATGATGATGATGATGATGAATGATGATGATGATGATGATGATGATGATGATGATGATGATGATGATGATGATGATGACACTCAACAATAATGTGGCTTTCTATTAGTGAAAGAATGTTTAAAATCGATGATGATGATGATGATGATGACACTCCGCAATAATGTGGCTTTCTATTGGTGAAAGAATTTTTAAAATCGGTTCAGTAGATCCCGAGATTCCCCCTTACAATTTACAAACACACAAACATTACTTCTTTATAATATTAGTATAGATTTCAATAAATGTAAACTTGTTTGAAACGGCAAATCCAATAAAACGTGTAAATATCGAATACTGATATAGAAAAGACAAAGGAATAACCGACCAAATCGCTGCAATGTGTAAGTACTTGTTTAAACTTGTAAAAGAAGTTGGTTTCAACATATTTATTATTAGAAGAAAAAACATATTTCTTGTCGATTTTCTTGCTGTTTTTTCGACGAGCAAAAGTGATTCTGAAAAGTCCTGTTTGAAGAATGTATTTTTGATGTTGATTTCAATAAGTAGTAAAATATTTTAATTAAATTTAATTAAAATTCCAAGATCAATGCAAAATCAGATAAAGCACGGGACAAAAAAAAGGAGTTAACTAGGTTTGCAACAGTCTAACATGATGGTCACATGGCGAGGAGGGATGAATCATGTTACCAGAGAAGTGAATGAAATATGATAAATAGTGCTCGGAATAGGTAGTTTAAATTCATGTACTTGCAGAAAGAAAGTCAATGATGAAAAATCAGCGTGATTTTCGGGACTTTAAATAATGCAATGCAATGGAACTTATGCCATTTTATATAATCACTAGCTTTCCGCCCGCGGCTTCGCCCGCGTTATTTTCGAATTTCCCACAGGAAGGATATGTTTTAACAATACTGCCATACAACCTTTCACCCCCTCCTTTCAACCTTTTACAACCCTTTTCTGCTTTAAAAGGTAGTCTCTGTCCTTTCTTAGCCTCTATCTGTGTACCAAATTTCAATTAAATCGGTTCAGTGTTTTAACAATATTTTCATACAACCTATTATCCCTCCTTTCAACCTTTTACAACCCTTTACAACCTTTTGACGTGACAACGTTTATTAAATTGGTACGGCGTGGAGTCATTCTCGAAAACACCGTAACGGCCGAATCTGACGCCACACGGAGTCCACGCCTACTTTACCCCACCCCTAGAGCGCCCGAAGGCATACTCGGAAACGGCATAACGGCCGATCTGACGCCACACGGCAACGTAATAAAAATATTAATGTTATACATTACTTTATTTTAAATAATTTCATTGCACCCAGAAAAAATTACCATGTAATAGACGTTGTCACGTTCAAATATCGGCAGTAGACGGAGTTCTACAGACAACCAATTTTTTTATATAAAAAAGTAGCTGGTGTCCTTTCTCGGGCTCTAGACTATCTGTGTACCAAATTTCATTTAAATCGGTTCAGTAGTTTTAACAATATTTCCATACAACCAATAATCCCTCCTTTCAACCTTTTACAACCCTTTACAACCTTTTTTGCATGAAAAAGTAGCCTATGTCCTTTCTCAGGCTCCAGACTATCTGTGTACCAAATTTCATTTAAATCGGTTCAGTAGTTTTGGTGTGAAAGCGGACAGACAGACAGACAGACAGAGTTACTTTCGCATTTATAATATTAGTATGTATGTATGTATAGTATGGCACAAAACAATGAGCTTTTCCACAAATACTATTTTCACAGTACTTTTGATTAAAATTTCACCGTCTTCAATTTTCACAGATGACACTCCAGTTTTATTTATTTGAGTTCATTAAAATGACGATAACTTTTTTTTTATTGAACCGATTTTGATGAAACAAAGTTTAGATATTATTCTGAGTTAAAACAAAGCAAATAGTGAAAGTTTCAAGCAAATCGGTTCAGTACTTTCGGAGATAAACGTGAACATACATACAGACAGACAGACAAAAAATTCCAAAAATTTTTTTTTGCTTTCTAATAATCTATTTAAGTGCCCCTCTATCCATTTCAG
The DNA here is from genome assembly GCA_036419045.1 of Scirpophaga incertulas. NCBI lineage: Eukaryota > Metazoa > Arthropoda > Insecta > Lepidoptera > Crambidae > Scirpophaga > Scirpophaga incertulas. Next base: position 15,379 of record CM071626.1, on the reverse strand, counting down.
TCAAAAATACTAAATGTACAGACAAAATTTTTTTACTGTCTTATTATATGTATAGATTAAAATTACACTTATTGCTTATTTGTTCATATTACAGATATTTATTGCCAGTTCACAATATAAATCAAATTTAAAAATAAACATATGTTTATATTAACATTAAACTACACAGTGCTGTTCCGATGGTGTAATTATTCGTCTTCGAATTGAAGATCGCCAACGTAATCAATATCGTCATTTTTATTATAAAATAATAATACTATGATTTTCTCGGCATTACTGGGTGTCAAGGAATTTTATGTTTACAACTTATTATTACAACAATAAGCTAAAACATGAAATACTATTTTGAAAGTTCAATATAATATTTTTACAATCTCTGAAAATAGTAAGTTCCCAGGCATATCCGTACTATTGATGGCACAAAATCGCAAGTACATAAAATTAAACCACCTTTTCCGAGCACTAGTGATAAATATGCTTATGAAAGACATTTATTCCGTGAAATCCATAATATTTGAAAAAAGCTAATCAAAATTGTTTGTCGGAGTCGCATGCATTAATTTAGTTACTATCGCCAACATTTCTGCCTGAACACCAATATGCTTATTTTCCTTTGCATTCTATATAGAATAACACTTCTAATAAGAATTTAAATAAAAAACAAAATTCTTATTTGTACATTTATGTTGTAAAATATTGTTTTTTTTTTATAGTTTTATTTTCACCTTTAACTTCCGAGCCAAAAACTGAGTGGCACATTCTTTCAATATACCATTCTTAATATGACACATTTTACAAGCTTTTATTTAGTTTCAATTGTCTGTCTGTTATCAAATCTTGCAACTTAAATTTGATCCACTTCCCGGTTTCCGATTGAGCTGAAATTTGGTATACACGTTTAGTTTTGAGCTGAAATTTGGTATTCTATTTCTTCTAACCGCGCAGCGGCAGCTAGGTAATATTAATATAAATTATCTTTTATATAGTATATGTATGAATTTTAAGATGTTCTTATTTAAAGTTTCTTGTTATTAGTATATTTTATTATTTTATTTCTTTATAAAATTCTTATATTTATTTATTTGATCTATTTTTACAGCTAAGACTTGGTTAGTTAGTTATTATTACTTGCATGACATCTTACGTCATTACTATCTGTGGTGGCAGTTGAAAACCAGTGCCAGATCTATCTTATGATCTGGCTCATGCTGAACTAGCCTCCCATTCTAACACGACCAACCTTAAATTTATAGGAAAATTTGTAATTGTGTTGTTTTTTGAATAATTTAATTTGTTAATTCTTTATTTTGTTAAATTTTTTTTTTATATTGTTCAGTAAGTGTAAGTTTCCTATTATGTGTGTTTTTTGTTTGAGTTAGAATAAAATTATCATTATTATTATTATTATTATAGTTCGGATGACAATGCATGATTAACTATGTGACGTCATTCTAAATCCAACGCGTATCCAATATGGCGGACCAATTATTTTTAATGCACTCCTACAATATGGGTATCAAATAAAAGGGCTTGCCAAGAATAACTAGAAACAAATAATGTTACGTCACTCTTAATCCAATACGGCGGAACACCAAAAAGGGCGGATAATTTTCTTGTATTCGTTCCTACAATATGGGTATCAAATGAAAGGGCTTGTTCTCAGCAAGCCTGTAGAGGTACTAAAAAGTTAAAAAACATTGTGATAGCTTGAGGAAAATGTTGTGTTGTATTAAATGTAACACGCTTTTATTTATAAATGGGGACTATGATAAAGAGGGGGGACGAGATTGAATAATTATGTATGGTGAAAAGTTTTAGTGTTAATAATTTATTTTTAACTTTTTAGTTCATTTTATAAACAAATAATAAAAGCTTGTTTTTAAAAGGTTTTTTTTTCTTTAATTTTTAATAGAATAATGACATGAATTACTCGTAGGTATACGTGAAATAAATAGTGTTGTAATACTCTTTGCTATGTTATCATATTATTACTCCTTTTATTTTGTAATCTAAACTCTATATAATATTGTCAATTTTTCAAATAGTATTTCACTTGTAATTCTTTTTCTTCTGTCAAAATATATAATTTTCTTATTCACTTTATTTTAAACTTTTATTTAAAACAATTTTATTTACAACAAATAGCCTTTATATCATGTTTATCTATACTAATATTATAAAGAGGAAAGATTTGTTTGTTTGTTTGTTTGTAATGAATAGGCTCCGAAACTACTGGACCGATTTCAAAAAAAATTTTCACGTTTGGAAAGTTACATTATCCCCGAGTAATATAGGCTACTTTTTATCCCGGAAAATTGGTCAGATCCCACGGGATGCGCAATAAAGGCTTCGCTCAAAAACTACTGCACAGATTTTTCATGCAGTTTTCATCAATAGTTAGAGTGATTCTTGAGCAAGGTTTTGCGGTATTTTTTAATCTCGGAAAAACGGATAGTCCCACGGGAAGCGCGATAAAACCTTCGCGCCATAAACCGACTTCCGCGCATATGTAGCCGTGGGGAAAAGCTATGACTCTTAACCCTCTATAGACCCAATCCTGAAATCCACGCAGGCGAAGCCGCGGGCAGAAAGCTAGTTTTATATATTTTGAAAAAAGACTTCTGCTTTGGTTGCATATGTTACTCATTTATTGTACTATCATCAGATTCCGATTTAAGTTTGTGCACGAATCGTATGAATCGCTTTTAATAGATTTAAGTGCGAGAAATTTTATTGGCGGTCTTACATCTACACCGTCTAGGATAAATGTATCTTGAGAACGGAAATAGTGAAGTATTAATTCTATCAATCAGTTTTCTTTTTATATTAATTAGGCTCTTTAATTTTTTAAAAATGACAATTTGACATTGACAATTAAATTACATATTTGCTTTTTTTCATAGAGAAATCATAGAGGTTAGTTGATTTTTTACTTGAGTGACGTCCAAAAAATGATTTCTTAGCCTTTTATTAGCTCCTAGGTTTGTAAAATAACTAAGTGTGACATTTAGTCAGTTTATTTAAACGTTGCAAATAATATTTTTTTTGGATTGAGTTCCTGAGTTCAATAAGTTTCAGTATTTCTAGTGGACATGAGCATGACATTTAATAGATCTTTGTTAGTGGAAAATTAATTGAGTAGAATAACCATTAAGTATTAATCTGAATATATTTCGAATCTCACCATGAAAATATTTAATGTATACCTAACTTATAAAAAATTTATCTTATAATAAAATACATTTTTATATAATTTGTGTCAAGAATGAAATAAATTCATTCGAGTTTCTCTGTCAAAAGATCAGCTAAAAGATGACAGCTAACAAATGCATAATTTATATCGGACCTTCTTAATTTAGTTACAATCACGATTTCTTTCTTATGGTCAAGCAAGTGCACTAGGGGTCCAGAATTCGATAAGAGATGTGCGATTGAATAAAACTACATCGTACGCTAGATCCGACAGAAATGCAACTAACACCTGTTGCTTCAAAGTCCGTTTCACCCTTAACAACCAACTAGAGGGAGATAGCTGCAAGAATTATGGATGGGGCCGCTATACATAGGGAAGGAGTGGGCTTAGTGCAGCACACACACTATTCTGATAAAGCAAGTAAAAATATTTTACCATTAGGACTAAACGATTGAATGACAATTCATTCAAAGTCAAAGTCAAAGTCAAAATAATTTATTCAATTTAAACCTTTACAGGTACTTATTGACGTCACAAGAATAATAATATTAATAAAACTACAACTACATATTAATAAAACTACTTTTTAAAATAGAAAAGACAATAAATTATTAACTAATTCCTTAATCGCACTTGTAAATGCGTCCATCTTCCAAATCAAGTTTAGAATATAGATACTCAACATTAAAATTATAATTTCTATGAGCTATCCCACGAGGAGCAGGTAAGAGTCACATCCAAACTGATTTATCATTTAAATAATAATCTTTAACAGTGTAGTACCCCTTTTTAAGAAGACTATTTTTAATGCGGGTCTTAAACTTATTTATCGGTAATTCTATAATACTCTTTGGTAATTTGTTGTAGTATTGTATACTTTGCCCTACAAATGATGCAGTAATTTTTTGTAGCCTAGTTTGTGGTATAACAAGTTTGTCTTTGTTACGTGTGTTTAGCTTATGTATATCACTTCGTTTAGTATATGTATTGATATTATTATGAACATAGACAAGGCAATTAAAAATATATTGCGAGGCGGTAGTCAGTATACCAATATCTTTAAATCTCTCTCTAAGAGAAGTTCGAGAGCTTAATTTGTAAATATTATTATTTGACAGCTCGTTTTTGTAAAATAAATATAGTTTCTGTGTCAGCTGCAGTGCCCCATAAGAGTATGCAATATGACATTAAATTGTAAAAATAACTGAAATAAACTGATCTGGCAGTATCAATATCTGTTAATTGTCTGATTTTCTGTACAGCATATGCGGCTGAGGCAAGTTTACCGGCTAAGACTGATTCAATAATTTTGTCCTTGTTATGAGAAATACTCGTATTAAATAGACTTTAATCCATATTTAATCATATATTAATCATTATTGCAAAAAGTGTTAAAAACATGTTTACTTATTACGGTAGGCGTTTTCTATATTTTGGGTTTTTGGTTTCTCAGTGCTAACAGAATTTATTTTATTTATAGATATCACTTAATCTTGACTGTTAGGGATTTCTACAGGCGTTTGCAGGCCTAGGCCGTCAACAAGGATTTTACTAAAACAATGTTGTCAAAATAATAACAATATTACATCATATAATGGTGTAATTGAATTCATGAATTGTTTACGGCCTACTCTAAGTTAGATTCAATAAAGTACAAAATACAGGATGAAAATTTCTGCGTTATTTGGTGTTATATCTTTTTCAATTGAAATACTCTAACGTTTACCTAAATTGTTTACCTACATCGTAAAGACTTCAAGATATTATTATAGCTTCAGAATGTGCTAGTAAATCTTTATTGCTCTTTCCTCCTCCCCCAGAACCTAATAATCCTAACAGAATAGCCACTGTTCTTTCAGATACGATTATAGCTTAGAACGAGATAGTCTTTGTAGCTCGATCTTTCTATTACGAGTATGTTGGCGAGCCACCCACATAATATTATAGCTTGATATTTGTATATGCTTGTCATCCTGGGAGCGTACTAGCTCCGCCCAGTCTCACCCATACCCCTTTACGTTGGCATTGACCTATTTCCTTCACTTGCATCGGTGTAGCCTACCCAGTACCATGTTGGACACCTCCTGTTGTTTCATGAGTTCCTGGTGTTCGTGCGGCAATATAAGACGCCGCAGTTTTGTGGGAACTTGAAATCAAAACCACTATATCTACAGCGGTATGTTTGATTTATTATCAAGGCAAGACAAGGATGTTAAGACAATAATGAGGTCGCGTGCAATTTAGACCTATTTTTCACTAACACCGGTGCCTGTAATAGACAATCAATCAATACATAGTATAAAACAAAGTCGCTTTCGCTGTATGTCCGTATGTATGCTTAGATCTTTAAAACTACGCAACGGATTTTGACGCGGTTTTTTTTAATAGATAGAGTGATTCTTAAGGAAGGTTTGTATGTATAATAAATGCATAATATAGTAGAGAAACACTGATAAATTAAAGGTTTCTAATGTGATGTCGTAAATAAGCACGTTTTTTGCGCTTATATTGCAAACGCTGGCTGAACCCTACGAGATAGACCAAAATAATGTACTACAGTATTGTACAACTTACAAAAATCCACAAAAAAGTCCGCGATGGTATATGTCTATCTCTTAGAGATAACCCACCATAACCATTTTTTCACTGCACCCGTGCGAAGCCGGGGCGGGTCGCTAGTGATGTATAAAACTCGTATCATTTCCAAGATTTGTGACATTTTGTGGGCGCTTCGGCATTTCGATTATAAAAACAATTGTAGATATAGTAAATGATAACATATAATTAATTATGCGTCATCAAATAGAAATCAACCAACATTTTCATAACTAGTTTACATTTCATAGTTATTTTTTCTAATGTAGCTTTAAGTAAAGCATATCCTGCTTCTTTATCTTATTATCCACAAGGCGAAAGCAAAGAGGCTAAGGTCATGTGCTATATTTTTCATCCGCATCGATATAGTTTATCATAAAAATGTTGAGCAACTCCTATATCTTCATGAATTCCTGGTGTTTGTGCGGAAATATCTACCGCCCCAGTCTTCGGCCTTCATAGTTACAAAAATCGGTTGGGGCTGTGCCGGGCACACGGCCGTTGGTTTTAACGTGAAACGTCTATGTTAGGGAATCGCTTTTAAACTAAAAGATTGAAATAAAAACAAGATTGACGGAGTTTTAAGTATTTTAATAAAAAACTCAGTGTCACAACAGCGAGCTGACTATATAAGTGAAATATTCACACCACATTTTTGTTTCTAAGACTAATAGTTTTTTAATTATTAAGGTACGATGATATAGACCTTTTCGTTACGGTCCACTTTTTAAACCTGGTACCCGTATGTTTCGGCGCGATTTTAAAGACGTTTCACGTCAAAAGAAAATTGTCGATCACTAAAATTATAACATACAATAAATTTACGTTTTCAAATCGTCGTTATTTTATATTTCATAGTAATTATATGACAAGTGTACGGAAGCAAGTAGATTAAAAGGAGACTGGGGTCGTGAGCTATATTTTTACCCCATTTTCTTTATTCGCTTCGGCGTAGTTTACTATAGCAATATTGAGCAATTTCTGTCTTTTCATAATTTACTGGTAGCGCGGCATTATCAGCCGCCATAGTTTTGTGGGAGCTCGCTCATTACAGGTACAAAAAAGAATTTGATTACTAAAATGATAACATACAATAAACTATACGTTATCAAATCGCGCTTTTTGCCATTGAGATAGAGCAGTATCTGTGAAAATATTAATCGCATTCTAGAATTTTCCACCTAGAAGCGACTCAATGTTATATTCAAAATATATCTAGCAGTACCCTGTAAAAAAAATACTCAGAAAATGAAAGACAGCAAATATATTTCCGTTTATTAGGAAATAACCTTAATATTTTTATGCTTTCATAATTTGATTTATGTCTGCTTATTAGAATCGGGAATCGAACTCCCCAAATATATAAAATAAACCTCAGACTGATACTTAATCAATGGCTTGCAAATATCTATCTAAACTGGCAGTCCGCCATATTTATCATTAATGCTCTCTCCCTTCTTATTGGTGGTATCGTAATGACATTTTTCTATAACCTTACATTTGTATTAGTATTTAAAAAGTTGTTATTAGTCTAAAAATCAAAATACTCATTATTCAACATAGTCCTTTACAGGCACTTATTGACTGATACAAATATAACATTTAAGGAAAAAAAGAACTTAAGAGCTGCATAACCTTGTACTCGCCTACGTATAAGAAAATTAACGTATTCTATCAACTGTCAATGTCAATGCAAAATTTTGTATTTGCAACAATAATATCTATTACATAATATATTATATTATATCATATATTTGTGTAGGCCTCCCCTTTCTGGGGAGGAGAACCCCACATAACCGCCGGCTCGTCACACCCGGGGTATGCAATTTCATGCATTTTCCTCAGAGGAACAAAAAAAAAGGTAATACATACATATATATATATACTAGCTGTGCCCGCGACTTCGTCCGAGGGGAATGTAATAAAAAAACAATTAGTTTTTTTTTTACTTTTTTCTATAATAAAAATAAAAGCCTAAGTTACTCCTTATTACATAAGCTACTGCCAGTGAAAGTCCCGTCCAAATCGGTCCAGCCGTTCCAGAGATTAACCGGAACAAACAGACAGACAGACAGAAGTTTTAAAAATATGTATTTTGATATGTGTACCGTATATACATTCATATGTATAGCGGCTATTTTAACATTACAACAGACACTCCAATTTTATTTACTTATATAGATAAATATTGTGAACTAGCGGATCACGCAATTTGATACCTTCACACACGGTTAAAACGCAAACTCAAAATATCAGATAACTAAACGATAACAAACGATAATTTATAAAACTGAGCAGCAGAAATTTTAGAAAGTCATTATAAGTTTATTTTATTACAGCTTGAATAACAACTCGTCTTTATTTTGCAAGGAAATAATTAGTAATAAATTGTTTTTAGCGACGTATATTTAAAAAAATATACTTTGCTCTTTATATTAGGTCGTAAGGGAATATTGACTAACGTGAGAACTGGTATTTTCAATTTTAAGCAATTTCTTCCGGGCCACCACGTCTATTTGCTAATTTGACAATTTCCTGAAACATTCCTCAAATCGTATTTTGTCTATTTATGTAACGATACGGATACGACGCGGGTAATCGATATCAATTATAATAGGTATCGTACCAAAATTGATATACCATGATCGAATTGATATCGTTCATGTGAATTGGTATCATTAGTAACATAACATAACTCGTTCTTGTACACATAAAATACACAAAAAAAGAAAACAACAAATAGCAAATGTACAAAAGGCGGCCTTATTGCTAAACAGCAATCTCTTCAGGCAACCTAGGACCAGGGAAGTACTGAAAGGAGATTTAAACATAGGATGGGTGCAGTAATGGACAGGACAATAGGCTATAACTAGTTAAGGAATCTTTGACAAAAAGTGAACACGGACTAGATTCTCAAAGGACTCCAGCGTTCGCGCTCTCCCTAATACCCCCGGACAGAGTTCCACAACCGGACGGCATAAGCCGAAGAATATGAAAAAAAATCGGTACTTCAGGGCGGTAATATCAAGAGATAGGATCTAAAAGAGAACAAAGATTTAATGTAGGGTGGAGATGTTAGGACGGGAGGGATCGACACATTGCCACCACGCGCATCCGACCTCGACTCGGCCCAGCACACGCTGGCGGAGTGCCCCGCGTGGGCCTCCGAGCGCCGAGTCTTGGTCGCAAGAGATCGGGCGAGATCTGTCTCCGCCGGCATTGATTGCGGCAATGCTGGCGGACGAGGGAGGTTGGAGGGCTGTGGCCTCCTTCTGTGAAGCAGAGATGCTCCAGAAGGAGGCCGCCGAGCGGGGTCGGGAGATGGCCGATCCCGCTCGAAGAAGGCGGCGCCGGGCTCGGTAGCACAGCTGCGGCGCCGCCGCGGGTCGCCGGCGGGCGCGAGGAAGTCGCGACTGCTACGGCGACCCGGGATGGACCACGCCCCTTCCGTGGCCGGGGGGCGTCGTCGGTGGAGGAGACCGGGGGAGGTAGTGTAGCCTCCCCGAGGAGGGCTCCCCTCTAGGCAGGGAAACGGAAGCTGGGGGTTCCCGGAAGTAGCTTGATGTTCCCGGGGGCTCCCTACATGCCTGAGGAAGGCCATCCCTGAGGTTTTTAGTGGGTAGGCCTCCCCCTTCTGGGGAGGAGAGCTCCACATAACCGCCGGCTCGCCACAGCCGGGGTATGCAACTTAATGCATTTACCTCAGGGGGAACAAAAAAAAAAAGGGTGGAGATGTTGGAAGGTACTAAGTTTTGTAAAGTAACAGTGCCTTTTGCTAGTCTTTATTGAGACCCAATAAGACCGAATCGTCCCAATTTTCCGATTGGTAAACTATTTAAGTATCAAATCAAATCAAATTAAAAATTGATTCTTCAAATAGGATTTTACAATCACTTTTGAATGTCAAAGATGCTACGCCATTGGTTCACAAGACGGCGGGAGACCTTGTACTGGAAAGAACTAGCAAAAGAAAACCAGCACGGCTATTTTTTTTCTGCCTGTGTCATTACAGAGTCGTCAGTTGGAAGCCGGCTTCAGGTACACAGTCCGAACCCAACCTCCGATACAAGTTAAAACAACTAACAATATATCGCACTAATAATACAATAGTGTATCAACTCAAAATCGAACATTTTTCAAATCAACAAAAAACTTATTACTCACTTCATGTAATAGTTGCAAATTGAATAACTGTCACATAAGTTTTTTAATTTATCCTTATTCTGTTTTTGCACTAATCGAACGAAGGTCTTGATCACGTGTGAGGAATCAAATTTTGCGTGTGTTTATAGTATTATGTAGTACGACGTTTTGAGTTGATACACTATTGTATTATTAGTGCGATATATTTCCGTCACAAGAATCATATCGCATTAAACAAATCTGATATGTATATGTCCGTAACAAAAGAAAATTTCATTTATTATAGAATCATTATTATATATATCGCAAAATTTACATACAAGCATGTTTAATAATTCAGGAAATTAAATGTCGTAAAAAATTACATCCAAGCATTTTTATCATACAAGAAATCATTGACCTTGTAATACCCTTTTTTCATTAGAGTATTTTTAATATGTGCTTTAAATTCATGAAACGGTAAAAGCAGTAATATTTCTGGAAGTGTGTTATAAAAAGTTACACATTTCCCTAAGAACGAACCTCTAGTTTTTTAAGCCTATATGTTGGAACGGCAAGTTTATTTTTATTTCTTGTGTTTAAATGATGAACTTGAAAATTTGTATTAAATGTATCGTAGTTCTTATAAACATATGTTAAATTTTCATAAAGATATTGACACGCTAATGTCATTATATTATCTTCAGAATGCTTTGGACAGTGTTAGGTACGTTAACGTAGAACTAATAAAACCAGTTGTTGCTAGTTTTTGATCAGAAATCATAATATGTCTACAGCAACTGCATTATGTCATTGTCCACGGACAAAAGTCGTCAAATTAAATGACACTTAAATATTTGAACTAAATATGAATAAACTTCCACTTTTAGTGTGTTTCGAATTGTCACCGCAAGTCAATTTTAAAATAGTTATTGTTGCTCCCAAATAACACTTTACGGACAATACATTAAGGTTCGTATTACAGAATCTGTGCTTGCAGTTGGACAGGAATGGAGCTGCGTGGGCTAGGGGCAAGGGGATTGCCCCTAATGTTTGATTTTAAATTACGATCCTAAAATAGTGTCATCTAGTCTACGAAACCGCAACTATCATAAGCTGCTGCAAAAGATACAGTTAACCCTAAATGAATTTAGTCTGAACTATGTACGAGCATCACTGGAGCTGCAGTACTTTTGTACAAAAATATATTTTTTAGCTTTATATTAAATAAATAATAATAATACATACTATTTCTTCAACTAGACATTTTGCACCGGAAGTTGCAAAATGCCTAGATGTCAAAAGCGTGTCTCATTACCGTTAGATGGCACTACTCGCATTTCCACTTGAATATATTGCTATAAAAATTATTATTCGTTCAAAAATGTCGTAATCAGTTCCAGCCTTTCTATAGCTGCCACATTGCAATAAATGTTTTCATATCCAGTATCTTGATTGTGGGTCTAAAATTTCAAAAGCTTCCATAAGGTTCCGTGGTGTAGTGGTTATCACATCTGCTTCACACGCAGAAGGTCGCCTGTTCGAGTCCGCCGGAATCAGTTTTTTTGTTTTTGAAACGAACTTAAACATGATGTTCGAATGTTAAATGTATATCTAGTAAGCTTATACATATAAATTATTATTACTTTTTTGTGACAATAAGAAATGAGAGCGATAAAAGCATTGACATTCTTCAGCTTCTTGAAGTGTCCAAATTAATTGATACAAGTAATTATTCCATTTAAATTACATTAAAATTGTAGTCAATATTTTATTATTGGGATTTTTGTAAAGGTCTTAAACCAGAAATAAGGAAAAAAACTGAATATTCTGATATATTAATGAATAATTCACCCAATAAAATCATCATCATCATCTTCATAGGTCACCAACAATCTAGACATATATATTCCACAAATTTAAAGGCATTAAAATATATAAACTGCATAGTTACTTGATACGTCGATGCAGTTTTGCCGGCAAGGTACTAGGAGTGCATAGTTGCTGAAGCGGTATGCTCTACAAATGCAAACCACCCCCATAACAGCCACCCAACTCATCCCTCCGAGCTGTCGGCCTCGTTTTATCACAGATATACTAACGAGCTAGAGCGAGCTAGACAGCATAAATCGATAATGCACCTCTCGAGTGGCCTTAGGTCTCCATTCACAATATAATTCTGGATGGTGGCAGCACACTGCACAAGGTCACTAACCTTTAAATCGTCGCGTACCAGGAAATAAGCGCTACCCTTGGAGGAAAATAAGGGCTATGAAATCTCGATAATATATAGTTTATAAAGCTACCTTCTGAACGCGAACTTTGTTTTATTTTGTTTTATATTAAGTTTTTAATTAAATTAAAAATTGACATCGAGATGACCCCTTTGACTCAAATAATCAAAATCAAAAAAATTATTCTTCAAATAGGATTTTACAATCACTTTTGAATGTCAAAGATAAAATAATAATAATAATATATTCTTTATTTCTCCTCACATTGGTAATCTTAATACTAGGTAGGTTTACACAGAATAGTTTTATTATGTGAGGAGCTGGTGTCCGTGATAGGCATGAATGCCTGTATTACAAATCACCAGGTCCTCGCCCCACAGATTTATAGTACAATTTGACCAGTGTAAAATAATTTCAATTACAATTATCAATTAATTAATTAACAAATTTCAGGAGTATTTTATTTCCCATAAAATTATCCATATCTGTTGGAACATAATTTAATTCAGTTGCCACCCGGCACTTGAGAAAAAAATAATAAACTAAAATATTTACATATTGAAAGCCCGATAAAAAGGGCAAAAAGGTACCGGGAGGTAGTTATACCTGAAAGCCCCGGCCCTACAAATTTATGTAAAATATCCTTGAAGAAAATTATATAAAAGTTAAGAAGAATAACTGCCATATATTAAAAGAAGAGTTAAAATCGAGTGTCTGGACCCAGTCTCAAGGAAGGTATTCAGTACTAACCACCGGGGGATGGGAATCTAGCTTAAGAGTTCATGTTTTAGATTTTAGAATTACCATTTAATTAAATAGTTTATTTCAATACCCTGATCAACCATTGTTGCTAAATATCCTTGCCGAGATTGATCAAACAGCACCAGAACCAACCTGCCCTTGTGATTAATAATTCAAATTTGTTATTTTAAGTACATAATAAAGAGTACACTTATTTCTAATTGAGTATTATTTTATTTTTATTTAATTGTTAAAAAACTTAAATATAAATTGTTAATAAACTTAAAACTTAAATTAATAAATCAGTAACTTTGTTATTTTGTTATTTTGTGTTTTCTTTATAACTCTAGTTGGTGAGTAGGAGAAATATTACATTACATAATATAGGTAGGTACTTAATACAGAGTTTGTTACTAACAATAGAGAAAATAAAGTGGTAACCATATTTTTCTGTAGAATTTTTACATTATGTTGAATTACATATATAATTAGCACCTAGTGTTTTTGTGCTTGTGTGTGTGTGTGTGTGTGTATGTGTGTGTACGTGAATATATAGTATAATATCAATATGAGTTGTGTCAAAAAGAGTGAAGTAAACTTTCAGTAAAAATATAATTTTGCTTACGTAGCCACTCCATGACTAAACTTTTGCATTTAATTTTAGTTAAAGGATATAAATTTAGCTCCCAATTTAATTTATTATATAAATTTGGACCCTGGTAACATAAAAACCTATGTGCAAATCGAGTTTTAAAAAATAATACAGAGCAGACAATATCTTTACGACGACGACGTTTGTATCGGATTTTATCGGTTCAAATTTTGTCAGACAATGTTGTCTAACTACAGTGTATAATATGAAAAGTTGTCGCGCTGTTAGTACTTCGCTTACTTTGTAGAGGTCAATGGTTGGGTAATAAAATGGAAGCATTAGGCTTACCTTCAGAAGGGCTCTTTGAGCTCTTTCAATTTTAATAAGGCTAGTTTTGCATGCACCACCCCACGAGGTGATGCAGTACACAAGCAGTGATTGACAGAGAGCATAGTACACTGATTTTATAACCGCTTTTGAGGCAACATGTCTTAAGGCTTTGAATATAACTATCAACTTACTACTCTGCCTGCCAAAAGATTGATATGTTCATTAAATTTCAGATTGCTGTCAATGATTACTCCTAAGTATTTGGTCGAATTAGTATTTGTAAGATTAGGACATGAACAGCATATGTCGTCGAATCTATGACATGAATGTGATATTATTCGGAGTGAGGGATCTGGCTTGTCGTTAGAATTGATTGAAAATGTGACGTAGTTTGTTTTTGTAACATTTAATGTCAGCATATTATTTTGTAACCAATTATTGACTGTATTTATTCCTCGCTGAGCATTTAAAAATACTTCACTCCATGTCTTGCCACAAAAGAGTAAAGCAGTATCGTCTGCAAATGTGACGATCTTTGCATGTGGAAGTTTAATCTTACAAAGATCGTTAATATAAATTAGGAAAAGGGTCGGACCCAGGATACTACCTTGAGGGATGCCAAAAGATACTGTGTCACTTCATTATATCTGGTTCGGTAAATCTGCAACTCTGTACAGATAATTAAAACCCGTTTTCCTACCATTGTAAGATTTTCAAAGCCACCAGGACCACGGTCATAATAATAAGACCCAGACCACAGTATCTGTACTATTTTTTTTTTACGCTGAGCTGAAATGCATTAAATTGCATAACCCCGGCTGCGGTTATGTGGGACTCTCCTCCCCACTAAAAACCTCAGCGATGACCATCCTCAGGCGTTGTAGGGGGCTCAGGATCGAGAGTCGCATCTGAGGACCTGTGGCCTTTGCTCCCCTGGGTGCGCTAGGGAAGCCTTCTCAAGAGCACAATATCAGTACCTAGTTCCCAATTCCTTAGAGCCCCTGTGGACCACGGTGCACAAGACCGCTCATGACCACAGCATCATTCACATATGGAAGTAATAAGAATTTATCAGCAGAAAACAAATTAAGGATAATGACATATATTTACCACCATCTTAGAAACACACACATCATTTCAGAGCCTCTGTGGACCACTGTTAGTTATTATTGTACATTTTTGTATTTTTTTTAAACCAATATATTGTACACGGCACTGGATAAATAAACGTTGCGATGTTAAGTTATCAGCAGACAGTTTAATAATGCTCCAAAAATGGCGGACACTGGCTTTTATACTTTTACACAAGCAACTTATTAATTGATTTATAACAATATTAATACAATGCAATACAACACTATACGCCTAGTTTGGATACCAGGACACAACGGTTTCCCTGGAAACGAAAAGGCTGATTACCTGGCAAGGAAGGGTTCGGAAACACCCATGGTGGGACCTGAACCCTTTGTCGGCATCACGTCAAAGACAATTGGAACACATATAAGAATGCAATCGCATGCGAGGCATACAGAGGAATGGAATAACCTAAAGGGAATGACACACGCCAAGCTC